>OU342741.1:142699244-143899244 GCA_910589775.1 Avena eriantha | reverse complement strand
TACGGGTCCATGTAGTAGCTAGATGGCTGGTTCTCCTCCTTTGTGCTTTCATGTTTAGATCTTGTGAGCTCCGTTCATGATCAAGATCATTTATTTGTAATCCATACATGTTGTGTTTGCGGGGATCCGATGGATATTTAGATGCTATTTGAGATTGATTATTGATTCTATCATGTCTTTGTTATTTGTGATCTTGCATGCTTTCCGTTGTTAGTAGCTATCTTGGCAAAGTAGATGCTAGCAACTCCAAGAGTTAGTATTTATTCTCGATAGTGGGTTCATGCCTCTGGTAATATGGGGAAGTGACATAAATCTCTAAGGTACTAGATGTGCTGTTGCTACTAGGGAGAAAACAATAATCCTTTGTTCATAGAACAATCGTATTGTTTACTTTACACGCAATTCATAAAGCAATAATCTGTTGCTTGCAACTTAATACTGGAGGGGGTTCAGATGATAACCTGAAGGTGGATTATTAGTCATAGATGCAGTTGGATGGCGATCTATGTATAATGTTGTAATGCCCAATCAAGTCTCAAAGGAGTCAAGATGATTAGTACATGCTTGTATGCTTTCTCGATGTTTGTCAATTGCCCCGCTGTAATTTGTTCAGCCAGCATGTTATCTATCTTAAGGAGAGCCACCTCTAGTGAACTATGGACCCCGGTCCTTTCTTTTACATACAATCTACAAACTGTTTACTGCTTTGTGTTTACTTTCTGCAAACTATTACTTCCTTCTGTTCGATACGTTTAATCCTCTGTTTTTAGCAAAACCGGTGAGATTGACAACCTCATCGCAAGTTGGGGGCAAAGTTCTGTGGTTGTGTTGTGCAGGTCTCCACGTTGCTGCTGGCACCGGTAGTGCGCCCTGCTAACGTTCAGCTAGCTACACCTTAGGGGTGTTTCCTTTCTCCTATTGGATTGATAACCTTGGTTTCTTACTGAGGGAAAACTTGTTGCCGTGCTCATCATACCTTCCTCTTGGGGTTCCCCAACGAGCTCAATATATTTGGGCCATCAGTGGCCGAAGCCACCTTGTTGGAGTGTATGGTATGACACCACGAAGATATATCTTGGGTTCATGACCAATACTCATCAATAAGCTAACATATCACAAAATGATATTAAGAGAAATGATTTCACTTTCTTTCAGCATTATGGGGGGAGGGTTAGCCCAATCAATTAGGACCACACGCCCCCTATATCCATGCCCACATCTAGACCAAATAAGTCCGAGATGTACGAGCGAGTGCATGGGTAATCAAGACAAGCTCCTTGAATCAACGATATTTAGCTCATTCCTCAAGTAGCAAAACCTTGCTTCATCAAGTGGCTTCGTGAAAATATCAGCAAGTTGGTTCTTCGTGCTCACAAAAGATAGATCAATATCGCCTCGAGCAACATGGTCCAGAATAAAATGATTCTGAATCTCAATATGCTTTGTCCTTGTGTGTTGTACCGGATTGTACGCAATTTTGATTGCACTTTCATTATCGTATAAAAGAGGCACTTTGTCACAATTGACACCATATTCCTTGAAAGTTTGACTCATCCATAATAACTGAGTGCAGGCGCTAGCAGTAGCAACATATTCAGCTTCGGCGGTAGAGAGAAAAATACAATTCTGCTTTTTAGATGACCAATCTTCCCAAAAACTGACAATCTCCAAAAGTTGATTTCTGATCATCCTTATCACCGGCCCAATCTGAATCAGTATAACCACATACAGAGAAATTGGAGCCCTTGGGATACCATGGACCAAAGTTAGGGGAATGAACCAAATATCGGAAGATCCTCTTGACCGCCACTAAGTGGGTTTCTTTAGTAGCTGCTTGATACCTTGCACACACCCCCACACTCGACACAATATCGGGTCTAGATGCGCAGAGGTAAAGAAGAGAGCCGATCATGGACCGGTATACCTTTTGGTCCACATCTTTACCGTTGGGGTTAAGTTCAAGGTGACATTTTGTTTGCATCAGAGTGGCGACGCCATTAAGATCTATTATCTTGAATCTCTTGAGCATGTCTTGGATGTATTTAGCTTGATTGATGAAGGTTCCTTCTCTAAGTTTCTTGATCTCGAATCCAAGAAAGAACCATAACTCCCCCATCATAGACATCTCAAACCTGTCAGTCATAAGCTTTGAAAATTTATCATTAAAAGCTTTATTAGTAGAACCAAATATGATGTTGTCTACATATAGTTGGCATACAAAGAGATCCCCCTTAACCTTCTTAGTAAAAAGAGTGGGATCGATTTGCCCAACTTCGAAGCCACGGTCTAGCAAAAGCTCTTTAAGGTGCTCATACCATGCACGTGGGGTTTGTTTAAGGCCGTAGAGTGCCTTATCGAGTTTGTAGACATGGTTCGGGAATTTAGGATCCTCAAATCCCGGGGGTTGCTTTACATATACCAGCTCATGTAGAGGACCATTAAGAAAAGCACTCTTAACTTCCATTTGCTGCAATTTAAAATTATTATGGGCAGCATAAGCAAGAAGGATACAGATAGACTCAAGACGAGCCATAGGAGCATAGGTCTCGCCGAAGTCAATGCCCTCAACTTGGGAATAGCCTTGTGCCACTAGTCTCGCCTTGTTCCTTACAACAATGCCATTCTCATCTTGCTTGTTTTTAAATATCCATTTAGTGCCGATAACATTACGGCAATCCTTGGGCTTCTCCACTAGTTTCCAGACCTTGTTGTGCTCAAAGTTATTCAACTCTTCATGCATAGCAACAACCCAGTCCGGATCTTCAAGAGCTTCAAACACCTTCTTAGGTTCCACCATAGATATGTGAGCTTGATGCTCACCAAAACTTGCCAATTCCCTTCTAGTGGAAACCCTTCGTCAAAGATCACCTACAACTTTGTCAAGAGTATAACCCCTTAACTCAAGGTTCCGATCAGCATGAGCCTTGCGAGGAAGTTCAATAAGCTTGTTGTCTCTTGGTGGAATAGTTTCATCACTTGAGTCTTTGTTGGAATCATTTGCTTGACCTTGATTAGAAGTCTGATTATCAGTAGTAGGAGATGACGAAGCATGCCCTTGAGGTGGGTCAGCAGCCGTAACAGGAGGCTGCTAATCATCAGAAGTTTTAGGGCCGGATAATCCGACCGAGGGTGAGGCCGAATAATCCGACCGAGGGTGAGGCCGGATAATCCGGCCTAGGAGAACTTGATGCAATTTCATCAGGTTGCCTGGAACTTGCTTGAATTGGCGAGGGGCCGGATAATCCGGGGTCAGCTGGAAAATCCGGCCTAGAGCTTGCAGCAGTTTCTTCGATAGGATGCACAGTTTGGTCGTTAGGGGAGTGGTGGCCAGATAATCCGGTGTCGACCGGATAATTCGGCCTAGAGCATCCAGGAGCATGTTGACCTTTAGCAATTGGTGGAGTTGGTGTAGAAGTTACTCCCGTGGTTGGAGCATGTTGAGTATGTGTAGATGATGGCTCTTCATGAGTAGAGCATTGTCCTTCCCGATCCACCACAAGGGGTTCCTCAATGGGGCGGAAAAATCCCACGCCCATTCTTCTTATGGCATCTTGGGGGTATTTCAACATCTGCATCACAAACATCAACTTGCCCTGCACGGGAGCCGTCATTTTCCTCGAACACCACACTACAAGATTCTACAACAGTTCCAGAGAGCTTATTGTAGAGTCTATAAGTGTGGGATTCGGCACCATAACCAACAAAATACCTTCTAAAGCCTTAGACTCAAATTTAGATAAACAAACTCCCTTGATGAGAAAGAAACACTTACACCCAAATACCTAAAAGTATGAGATGTTTGGCTTGTTACCGGTAAGTATTTCATACGGAGTCTTGTCCAAGATTTTACAGAGGTAGAACCGGGTGGATGAATGACAAGCGGTAGAGATTGCTTCAGCCCAGAAGTTATATGGAGACTTGAATTCGGCTAGCATAGACCTTGCCATATCCATTAGAGTCCGGTTCTTCCTCTCGGCAACACCATTTTATTGAGGGGTGTACGTAGTGGAATATTGATGTCTTATCCCCTCTTCACTTAGGAACTCATTTAAGGTGTAGTTCTTGAACTCGGAGCCATTATCACTTCTTATTGCCAGAATAGGGACGTTGTGTTGACGTTAAACCTCGTTGGCAAAGTCGATGACTGTTTGTTGAGTCTCGCTCTTCAACTTGAAGAAATAGACCCAAGTGTATCTTGAGTAATCATCAACGATCACAAGGCAGTACTTCTTCCCACCGAGGCTTGCATGAGACGGAGGTCCAAAGAGGTCCACATGAAGGAGCTCTAAGATCCTTTTTGACGAGATAATAGTCTTTCTTCGATGACGAGAGTCATGCATTTTCCCTTCAACACAAGCCCTATAAACAGGATCTTTGGCAAAAGAGACATTTTCTTTTAGTCCAAGGATGTGGCCACCCTTGTGGAGACTTTGCAAAGTTCTCATATTGATGTGGGCTAGTCGACGATGCCATAACCAACCCACGTCAGCCTTTCCGAAAAGACACATCGGGCCTGTAGTGGTTTTCCCCAAAAAGTCCACCACGTACAGGTCATTTTCGACATATCCCACGAAAGCGACTTTTAAAGACTTGCTCCATAAGAGTACCACCAAATCGGCATCCATAAAGACTGCAAAGCCCATCTTACCAAGGGCACGAACTGAAAGTAAATTGTAACCGAGGGTCTCAACAAGCAAGACGTCCATGAGAGAAATATCGTGAGCCACCACAACTTTGCCGAGACCCAATACCTCAGTTTTAGACTTGTCACTATAGGAGACAGTTATATGATCATGATTTGGCCGCATCTCCATGATGATCTCCTTGCTTCTGGTCATATGACTCGTGCATCCGCTATCGAGTACCCATTTAGACCCACTGGAAGCATAGCCCTGCAAGAAAGTTACTATTTGCTTGTAGGTACCCATTTTTCAATGGGTCCTCTCATGTTAGTGACAAGGGTCTTGGGAACCCAAATAGACCAAGGAATGTAACAATCATAAGGACATACATAACTAGCATAAACATCACCATAATGATCGCAATATAATTCAAAGTTAGGATTGTTAGCCCCTACAAAACCATCA
The DNA here is from genome assembly GCA_910589775.1 of Avena eriantha. Taxonomy (NCBI): domain Eukaryota; kingdom Viridiplantae; phylum Streptophyta; class Magnoliopsida; order Poales; family Poaceae; genus Avena; species Avena eriantha. Next base: position 143,894,157 of record OU342741.1, on the reverse strand, counting down.
TAATTAGACTTGTCATTGGTGATGGTGCTAGTCTTTGGTTGAGCAGTCTTTCTCTTCTTCTTCTTCTTCTTCTTCTTCTTTGTATTGGGAATATAACCAAGACCCTCTTTTCCATTGTTTGTTCTTTGCTTTCTAAGTATCTCATCTAGAACTTCATTACCTTTGTGTTGAGATGCTTTTGCAAGTTCTTCTTTTCCATAAGATGATGTGGAGGTGTCAGGCACATCATACTTTCTCAATTGATTTTGGAGCAGATCATGAGACTCATTTAGAGTAGAGTGTTCACTCTCCAATGCCTTGTGAGCAATATCAAGTTTCTCAAACTTCTCCGAGAGTCTGGCATGAGCAACCCCAAATTTAATCTTTTCCTTCTTTAGTTTCTTTACCTTGGCAAGAGCGTTATCATGTTCTTTGATGAGCTGAGCCACAACTTCATCATGTGACTCCTCAATGGATTCGAGTCTCTCTTCTAGAGATACCCGAGCTTCCTCTTCTTCTTCCAAGGCATTCTTCAAGGAAGCTATCTCCAAGGCATCATCTCTCTCAGTTCTGCCCTTTTATTCAAGGAGATCTTCGGCTTGGGCAAGTTGACTCATAAGAGAATCAAAATGAAGTTTGTGCTCACCTTGCAAGTTAGTGAAAAAGTTATCCAAAGAAATAACTCTTCTTTCATTTTAAGACTAGTATGATCATCCATATCCATATTTATGTTAGTCTTAGGGAATGAAGAACTAGAAGTTGATACCTCGGACCCTCTTGCCATAAGACAAGTGACGTCGTTGTTGATGACGTTTTCGTTTAGCGAGTCGAAGAGAGATGATGGAGTCGATGTGGTAGCTATAACATCCACCTCGTGAGAACTATCTTCATCCTCTTCATCTTCACTTGTAGAGGAGTATTATTCTTGTGCCACCAAGACAATCTTGGGCTGCTTCTTGTAAGGGCCATTCTTTTTGATAAATGGTTTCTTCTTAGGTGCCTTGGATTTTTATTTAAGGATGAGCCTGCTACCATTGTCTTCTCTATTTTGATATGGACACTTAGCCACAAAGTGCAACCTATCTCCACAATTTTAGCATGTTCTCAGTTTTGGGCCACTTTCTCTTCTTCCATTTGACCCATTCTTGCGCTCGAGTTCCGACTTGGCCTTGGCAGGATCCTTCCAAAAGTTCCTTGCGTAAAACGCCATGTACTCACCATGAGCACGTTTGACTTCATCGGGGTAGTCCATGGAGGCACTTCGAAAGCTCTTTCGTCCTCATCTTGATCAACAACATTAGCCTTTAGAGTAACATTGACCCCCTTTTGCATTCCAATGGCACGGGCACGGGCATCTTCCGCGTTCTTTGTAGCAACCTTGAATGATGCCATTTCTTGCATGACTTGATTGGACGTCATTTGATGGTAGTTGTGTCTACCTTGCAAGATCTTCAAGTTCGTTGGCTCAAAAGGCATTAAGCACTCACGTATTTCCTTTTTATCCAAGCATCATCAATGTGAGTGGCTTCATGCTTTCTAAACGTTGTTGCGATGCCCTTGAGTCTTCTATACATGTGTTCATGGTTTTCACCATCCAACATGTAAAATCCTTCAGCTTCATTACTAAGGGCATCATACCTATTCCTTCTCATGCTTTCATTTCCAATAAAGAGATTGGTGAGAGCATCCCAAGCTTCTTTAGCTGTGTTGAGATGTTCAATGTGGGGCATGTCCTTGGGACCCACTCCGAGCTGTATCATGTGAAGGGCCATAGCATTCAGTTGGCTATCCACAACTTCTCTTCTTGTCAGGTTGGTGTGATCTCCAATATGAAGACCCTCTTCGATAATTCTCCAAAGTTCAATAGAAGAGTTGCAAACATGAGACTTCATTAAGAATTGTCATTGATTAAATGAAGATGCAGTAAGCTTGGGTGGATCACCCCTATTGTTTATATGAGGATGAGGGATAGGTAGGTCGAGGGAATATAAGTGATGAATCTCACTATATTCCTACTTACCACTTCCCTTCTTGGAGGTGGAACCATTATGTTTTTCACCTACCACTTCATCTTCCTTGGATCCGGTGTTAGCCTTATCCTTGGATGAGGGAGTGGCGGCCTCAGAGGAGGATGGATATGGGGCTGCGGATGATGTGAGGCGAGCAATCATTTGATGCATCTCCTCCATCTTGGTCTCAAAGGATCTCAACAAGGTTGTTTCCAACGTCTTGAGGTCATCCATTGTGACCTTATCCATAGCCTCATTCCCATTCTCCTTGGTACCCATACTTCTCTTAGGCGGTTAAGCCCGAATAAAGAGTCGGGGCTCTGGTACCAATTGAAATGGATCGTATGGGAACCTAGAGGGGGTGAATAGGTGCTACTTCAAATTCTAATGCTTTTTCAATTTTAGGGTTAACACAAAAGGTAAATTCTCTAGATAACTATTTACAAGAATTTCCCTATATGCAAACCTATCTACTAGTGAGTAAGAGGCGAGTGGAAAGAGGAACGAGTGAACCATAGTGAAGCACGCGGAGACACAAGATTTGTTTTACCGCAGTTCCTTCCTTGTCAAGGGAAGTACATCTGCGTTGGAGGGGTGGGCGGTACTAAGACCACCACGCCACAATAGGCCTCACCCTGTTCTCCGATGGATCCTGCCACCAAAGGCCTGATCCACCTTTCCACTATAGGAACCCTTCGAGGCGGGTACCGGCGCCTTTACACAACTAGCGGGGCACCACTCCACAACCAAATTGGAGGCTCCCGTAATGATAACAAGCTGCCACAAGAACAAGTTATCAATAACAAAATACAAGATCTAGATATTAGTAAGAATACTAGATCAGGGATTTCTCCAAATGAATGGAGAGGAGTTGATGCGCTTGATTCATGATGGCGATGAAGATAGTCTCCTCCTTCAAAGCCCCCATAGATCGAAGCCTTCGGGTGGTTGAAGTGGGAGATCTAGAGAGAGAGCTCTTGCAAAGGGTCTGACTATTTTTGAATGAATCAAGTCGTTTTCCTGAAGGGGAAGAAGGGTTTTTTATACCCCCTTCCCCAACTGAGCCGTTGGAGCCTTTGGGGGCCGGATTATCTGGCCCAAGTGAGGGCTGGATTATCTAGTCTGGGGAAAAACTCCGCCCCAAACTCGGATTATCCGGCCCTTGGTGGGGCGGATAATCCGCCCCCCAAAACACCAGAACAATCCCTACACACTTAGCACACATGGGAAAACTCCACGGTATTATTATCTAACACTCAAAACACATGGAACCATGAAATTTTCTTTCAGTAAGTGATAAAAAGAAAAGAATAATTTTTGAGGTGACATGCACCATCATAAACTTGATCAAAGTATTTATAAAACATTGATAGCTGGGATCATAGTACTTCAACATAGCATGAAGGACAAAGTTCTAACAATAAGACATAGCAACTATGTTGTAACATGAAAAGGCACAAACAAAAGATTCATGAATAACAATGCTTTGCAAGACGTTTTTTTGTTTCACATAAAGAAAACATAGCATAATGGCATTCAGCTTGTCCCTCATAGAGTAGCAACAATAGATGCATAGGACACCTTCAAAGTTCATAAGAGTGATGATACATTGCAAATGTATCTATAATTTTTGATGCTCCATGCTTGGTTTTATCTACTTTCTTTTGTTTTGTCCACACTTTGGAGTACTTTTCATATGATTTCTTGGACTAACCTATTAAAAAGAGCCACAGTGCTAGCTGCCTGTTTTCTGTTGTTTTTCGTTCCAGGAAAGTCAGAAAATGAATATTCTTGGAATTGGACGGGACAAAAGCCAAAGCGCCTATTTTTCCGGAAGACATCTGGAGCCAGAATACGATACGAAGAAGGGCTGGGAGCCGGCCACACCACCTGGTCGCACGGCCAGGCCTGGCCCGCGCCAGGGGGTGGTATGGCCGACCCCAGTACCCCCTCGGCCTCTCCTTCCGCCTATATATTGCCCTTAGGACCAAAACCCTAAGTACCCGATCAAAAATCCACGAAAGAGTCTGTAGCCGTCGTCATCTCCATCCCTAGATCGGGAGGGATCTGAAGCTCTTCCCGGCACCCTGCCGGAGAGGGGAATTCACCCTGGAGGCCGTCTTCATCGTCAAGCAAGCCTCTGGTGTGATGCATGAGTAGTTCATCTTTGGACTACGGGTCCATGTAGTAGCTAGATGGCTGGTTCTCCTCCTTTGTTCTTTCATGTTTAGATCTTGTGAGCTTCGTTCATGATCAAGATAATCTATTTGTAATTCTACATGTTGTGTTTGCGGGGATCCGATGGATATTGATATGCTATTTTAGATTGATTATTGATTCTTTCATGTCTTTGTTATTGTGATCTTGCATGCTTTCCGTTGTTAGTAGCTATCTTGGCCAAGTAGATGCTAGCAACTCCAAGAGTTAGTATTTATGCTCGATAGTGGGTTCATGCCTATGGTAATGAACATGTTGCTCAAGCTTGGGAAAGAATGAAATCTTTGGTAAAGAATTGTCCCACTCATGGACTGACTACTTGGATGATCATCCAAACCTTTTATGCAGGATTGAACTATTCTTCAAGGAACCTATTGGACTCTGCTGCTGGAGGTACCTTTATGACCATTACTTTGGGTGCTGCAACAAAGCTTCTTGATAATATGATGGTTAACTACTCTGAATGGCATATTGAGAGAGCTCCACAAGGTAAGAAGGTAAATTCTGTTGAGGAAACCTCCTCCTTGAGTGATAAGATTGATATTATTATGTCTATGCTTGTTAATGGGAAAGCCCATATTGATCCAAATAATGTTCCTTTAGCCTCTTTGGTTCCTCAACAAGAGCAACTTGATGTGAACTTCATAAGAAATAACAATTTTAGCAACAATGCTTATGGTAATAACAATTATAGGCCTTACCCTCCTAGTAATACTTATGGTTATAATGGCAAACCTGGGTTACCTAGTGAAGGAAGAATTTTAGAAGTTGAAATATCCACTAAGAATTTCATGCAAATGCAATATGAGCAAAATCAACTATTCACTAAAACTATGGAGGAACAATCTACCATTTTGAAGAACATTAGCCATCAACTTGAGAGTCTAAATAGGGAAATTCCTAGTTTACAATTGAAAATTTCTAATGCTGAAAGGAATATATCATCTTTGTTTGAAGCTCAATCTTCATTGATTAATAAAATGGCTGCTAAACCTGAAACTAATGATAATCCCTTTGCAACTACTAATGCTATACAAGTAAGAACTGATGAAAATGTTAGACTATTAGCTGAATTACATGCTAAGTGGGAGAGAGAAGATGAAATTGCTAGAAACATTAGTGTTTCTACTATCACTACCACTAGTGTTGAGGCTAGTAATAGTTCTACTACGTTAGATGATAAATTTGATTTTGATCTTGATGGTTGCAATATCTCTGAAGTTATTAGGTTCCTACAAAAGCTTCTAAAAGTCCTAATGCTAGTGCTATGAACATGGCCTTTACAAAACATATTAATGATGCTCTCACAAAGATTAAAGAAGAAAAGATGAAACATAAAGCTTCTATTCCTATAAAACAAGAAGATGGTTGGGAACCCATCATTAATATGAAAGTGAATGATTTCGATTTCAAAGCTTTATGTGATCTTGATAGTAGTGTTTCTATTATGCCTAGAAGGATTTATGATATGCTTGATTTGCCTCCACTTGAAGATTGTTATTTGAATGTCCCACTTGATGATAATGCTAAAAAGAAAATCATGGGGAGTCTTAATGATGTTCTTATTATGGTTAACAATGCCTATGTCCCCGTTGATTTCTATGTTTTGGATGTTGAATACAATGCTTCTTGTCCTATTACTTTGGGAAGACCTTTTCTTAGAACTGTTGGTGCCATTATTGATATAAAAGAAGGCACCATTAAATATCAACTCCCACTCAATAAAGGTATAGAACACTTCCCTAAGAAGAGAGAGATGATTTCTTTTGCCTCTCATATGAAAACAAAATTTGCTCTTAATGCTTCTTCATTTGAGAACACTTGATTCTTTTTCTTGGTTCTTATGCCTAACTTAAAGGCGTTAAAGAAAAGTACTTATTGGGAGATAACCCAAAAGTTTGAGATGAGTCTTCGAAGTTATTACTTCAGTAATAAGTAATAACCGCTCCTTATCCTTTTTATTTGCTTTTTGTGCCAAGAGTAACCTCTAATAAGAGAGAAGTAATGATTGGGAAAGTTGTTGTCCCGAAACAGATTTCTGCGCTTCACCATAAACATTCGTATAAAATCTCTGAACATATTTTTGATGCGTTAATTTTTGTGCTTCTACCCCAGGTTGTTATCTAACTTTCGTTAGTTCAACACTTTCTGATTTGAGCAACAGAAGGTCTTCGAAAAAATTCGTCTTTACCTGCTGGTCTGTTTTGATAGATTTCTGCCATTTTCTGCATTTCCTTCTTGTTGGTTCCTTTTTGAGTTCTTTTGGGGAATTGAGATTTTTGAGGGAAGTGCTTCAGTAGCTAGTGTTCTAATGGAAGTTTATTGTTGTTAGAACTGAACCTTAAGACCTATTATCTTGAGTGCACTAATGTTGCTAATAAAGATTGTGTGAAGTTTTGTATTAAGGAAAATTTTCAGGTGTATGGAAGGAATGCGTAATGAGATGAAGGATAGACTAAAGCTCAAGCTTGGGGATGCCACGCGTGTCACCCCGAAAAATATCCAAGAAGTACAAGCATCAAAGCTTGGGGATGCCCAAGGCATCCCCCTCTTCATCAATAAAAATACCAGGTTTCTTCTAAACGCTTCATTTTTATTGTTTCATGCACAATTGTGTTGTCCTTGGAGCGTCTTCTTTCTCGTTTTTGTTTTGGTTTTTTGTTTGCTTGGTTTTCTTAGTTTTCTGAATTAAATGGTTGGACCCCCTCTTTCATACATTGGTTTTCAAATAGTTTGGTTTGGTTTGGAAAAGAGTAGGAAAGTTCATGCTTAAGTGGTAAAGAGAGCTCGTTTTTGACTGTGGCCTATGCTTTGTCATGCCATGCTTGATATTGTTTTGGATTTATGCTTAGTATTCTTTGTTGTAGCATGACTTTTTTATAAACAACTGAGATTGCTTAATGTGCCTTGGATGAATCATGTGTTGTTTTAGCATATTAAAGCATAGTATAGTGGTATTCTCCTTTGATGCTTTATTTGGGTTGACTTGGCACATGGTCACACCATGTTATGACTATCTCAAGTCACCATAGCCTTTATGATACTTTAGTTTTCAACTTGTAGTATCACTTTATGCTTTTATTAATGATGTTTTGTCGCTCTGCATGATTATGGCCATTATTGCTCTCTTAGTTTGTCGCTCCCAGTCTTTTGCTAGCCTCCACAACCAAGTATGAGTTCCACTCATGCATCCAACTCCCTAAACCAAGTTATTCCAAAGAATCCACCATACCTACCTACTATCTTATGCTATTCCAAGTATATTCATGCTTTTGTTTATCTTCCAAATTAAACTTGTTATGAGAAAACTAGTGATTAAAGCTCTCACGAACTTGATGGCACACTTTATTTTTTTGCATCTAATAAATTCGAACCATTGGGTCCTTCTTTGTTGCGTATATGCTTGCGCTTTATAAGTTGAAGTTAGCAGAACCATGTATCATGGGGAACGCTTTCAACATTGCACTTGTACTTTGTACCCCGTTGATATCATGTTCTTTTGCTTATGGATCCCGACGGTGTGAAATAAAAGTGGAACTTGTAAGATCATGGAGTTTGTATGTGTGTTAGAGAAACGCCTGGGCCGCTAGCCTAAGCCATTCCTAATCATGGTGGAAACTTGCAGCATCACACTAATGAGCACTTTATGAAGCATCCTCAATAAAAACCTATGCAAATAGCAAATAAAAAGATCGCTGACATGCTCATTGTCTGCTTGCCTTGTCATTTTGATTATGGGATAGCTCCTGTATCATGTCCAAGGGGTACCCCGTTGGCGGTTCTTCATGATACATATGCACTTACAATGACAAGATCTTACTTGTTACTAAAGTTGAGTAGCATGAGGATCGGTCTTCGTAAGTAAGGGGCATGAGATTTCGGTTTATAACTTGTCAAGCATATCCTCTTAGTTGTGTCACTTTAACCTTAATCACCTTCAAGATGCTTATGGTAGGGGCAATGAGAGATGAAAGCTATAAGTACCATAATTTTTGGAAGCTCTTTATGAGACTTGAATCCCTTCTTCCTTCTTTGAAGGCCTTTCTTCCACCATTATATTGAGTCTCCACCTTCTATATTTATGCACTTACTTTGAGAGCATAGTGGCCATTCTTAGTTCTATGTGCATTGTCCCAAGACTAGTTGATTGATGCATAACTTGATATTGCTTGTTTTGAACTATTTGTATCTAGTCACTCTTATGAACTTTGAAGGTGTCCTATGCAATTATATTTGCTACTCTATGAGGGACAAGCTAAATGCTATTATGCTATGTTTTCTTTATGTGAAACAAACAAACGTCTTGCAAAGCATTGTTATTCATGAATCTTGTGTTTGTGCCTTTCATGTGCATCTTAGTTTATTTGTCTTATTGCTAGAACTTTGTCTTTCATGTTATGATTGAAGTACTATGATCCCAGCTTTGAGTGTTTTGCAAATACTTTGATCAAGTCTTTGATGGTGCATGTCACCTCAAAAATTATTCTTTCTTTTTATCACTTACCTACTCGAGGACGAGCAGGAGTTAAGCTTGGGGATGTTGATACATTGCAAATGTATCTATAATTTTTGATGTTCCATGCTTGGTTTTATCCACTTTCTTGTGTTTTGTTCCAATTTGGAGTACTTTTCATATGATTTCTTGGACTAACCTATTAACAAGAGCCACAGTGCTAGCTGCCTATTTTCTGCTGTTTTTGGTTCCAGGAAAGTCAGAAAATGAATATTCTCAGAATTGGACAGGACAAAAGCCAAAGTGCCTATTTTTCCGGATGTCATCAAGTGCCAGAATACGAGACGGAGAAGGGATAGGGGCCGGACACACCACCTGGCCGTGCGGCCAGGCCTGGCCCACGCCAGGGGGTGGTCTGGCCGACCCCAGCACCCCCTCGGCCTCTCCTTCCGCCTATATATTCCCCTCGGGACCAAAACCCTAAGTACCCGATCAAAAATCCACAAAAGAGTCTGTAGCCGCCGTCATATCCATCCCTAGATCAGGAGGGATCTAAAGCTCTTCCCGGCACCCTGCCGGAGAGGGGAATTCACCCTAGAGGCCTTCTTCATCATCATGCAAGCCTCCGGTGTGATGCGTGAGTAGTTCATCTTTGGACTACGGGTCCATGTAGTAGCTAGATGGTTGGTTCTCCTCCTTTGTGCTTTCATGTTTAGATATTGTGAGCCCCGTTCATGATCAAGATCATCTATTTGTAATTCTGCATGTTGTGTTTGTGGGGATCCGATGGATATTGAGATGTTACTTCAGATTGATTATTGATTCTATCATGTCTTTGTTATTTGTGAGCTTGCATGCTTTCCATTGTTAGTAGCTATCTTGGCCAAGTAGATGCTAGCAACTCCAAGAGTTAGTATTTATGCTCGATGGTGGATTCATGCCTCTGGTAATCTGGGGAAGTGACAGAAATCTCTAAGGTACTAGATATGCTATTGCTACTAGGGAGAAAACAACAATCCTTTGTTCATAGAACAATCGTATTGTTTACTTTACACGCAATTTGTAAAGCAATAATCTGTTGCTTGCAACTTAATACTGGAGGGGGTTCAGATGATTACCTAAAGGTGGATTATTAGTCATAGATGTAATTGGATGACGGTCTATGTCTAATGTTGTAATGCCCAATCAAGTTCCAAAGGAATCAAGATGATTAGTATATGCATGTATTGCTTTCTCGATGTTTGTCAATTGCCCCGCTGTAATTTGTTCAGCCAACATGTTATCTATCTTAAGGAGAGCCACTTCTAGTGAACTATGGACCCCGGTGATGGCTCAGTGTACGGCGCTAGAAAAATGCTGGTGCGGTGTTGATGTAGAGGTCGTTGGGAACCCCAAGAGGAAGGTATCATGAGCAAAGAAGCAAGTTTCCCTTAGTTTTGAAACCAAGGTTTAATCGAACCAGTAGGATCAAGAAAACAGCCCAAAGGTGTTGCTAGCTGAGCCTTGGCATGGCGCACTACCAGTGCTAGTAGCAACGTGGAGACCTGCACAACACAACCACATAACTTTGTCTCCAACTTGCGATGAGGTTGTCAATCTCACCGTGTTTTGCGTAAAACAAAGGATTAAACGTATCGAATGGAAAGAAGTAAAATTTTGCAGAAAGTAAACACAAATAAGTAAATAGTTTGTAGATTGTATGTAAAAGACAAGGACCGGGATCCATAGTTCACTAGAGGTGGCTCTCCTTAGATAGATAACATGCTCGGTGAACAAATTACAGCGGGGCAATTGACAAACATCGAGAAAGCAATACATGCATATACTAATCATCTTGACTCCTTTGAGACTTGATTGGGCATTACAACATTATACATAGACCGCCATCCAACAACATCTATGACTAATAATCCACCTTCAGGTTATCATCCGAACCCCCTCCAGTATTAAGTTGCAAGCAACAGATTATTGGTTTACGAACTGCGTGTAAAGTAAACAATACGATTGTTCTATGAACAAAGGATTATTGTCTTCTCCCTAGTAGCAAGAGCACATCTAGTACCTTAGAGATTTCTGTCACTTCCCCAGATTACCAGAGGCATGAGTGATGGGTTCGTAGCATGGAAAACAAAAAAATTCTACCGCAAGAACGAACAAAACCTAGATCTAATCTAGATAAAAGCCAAGATCTAATCTATTTGACATGAGCAACGAGATAGATGGGAACTAACCCTCGTAGATCCGAAAGTGTTAACGAGATTAGATCTCGTGGTTGATGTAGTCGATCACTTGCCGATCTCAAGATCGTGTGGACGATCCTTCCGGCGTCGCGTTCCAGCAGCGCTTCCGCCCTCGGTCAAGTAGACGATCCTTCCGGCGTCACGTTCCAGCAGCGCTTCCGCCCTTGGTCAAGTAGACGATCCTTCCGGCGCCGCAATTCGGCAGCGCTTCCGCAATCGGTCACACGTGCGGAGTCGAAGCAGACCTTCCTCTCCCCGTTCCAGCGAGCAACGGAGGTAGTAGATCTTCTCCACGGAATCCCAGCAGCACGACGGCGTGGTGGTGGTGGTGGAGTAGAGAATTCTGCAGGGCTTCGCCTATGCCTGTGCAGAATATGGTGGAGGAGAGAGGCGGAAGAGATTGGACGTTATGAGAGCGTAAGAGGAGGGGGCACCCCTGCCCCTCTATTTAAAGAGGGGAGGGCGCGCCAGGGAAGGGGAGTCCTTGTAGGACTCCCCTCCTATGGGGCCGGCGGGTTGGGGAGGTGGGGAGGAATCCTCCTCCCCCACGACTCCTTATCTTGACCCAACAGGACTCCTTGATCCCTATCTTGATTTTCAAGCAAACTCCAAGATATCTTCCAGAACCTTTCGGAACATTCCGAAACCTTCTAGAATCCTCATACAAACACTCCGGAACATTTCCTATCTCATAAAATGATCTCCTATATATGAATCTTATTCTCCGGACCATTCCGGATCTCCTCGTGATGTCCCGAATCCATTCCGAGACTCCGAACAACATTCGGTCTCCAACGCACATTCCATATCTACTTAAAACAGCTTCGAACCTTAAGTGTGTCACCCTACGGTTTGTGAATATGTAGACATGATAGAGACATATCTCCTATCAATAACCATCAGCGGGACCTGGAGATCCATAATGGCTCCCACATACTCAACGATGACTTCGCGATCGATTGAACCACTTACATACGAAACTAATTCCCTTTGTCTCATGATACTATACTTATCCGAGGTTTGATCGTCGGTATCTCCATACCTAGTTCTACCTCGTTACTGATAAGTACTCTTTACTCGTTCCGTGATATGTCATCCCTTGTGACCCAGTCACATGCTTGCAAGCTAACTAGATGACATTCCACCGAGAGGGCCCAGAGCATATCTATCCGTCATATGGATGGACAAATCCCAATCTTGGTTCATGCGCTTCAACACATACTTTCATAATACCCAATGACACTTTTATAACCACCCAGTTACGAAGCGGTGTTTGATGTCATCAAAGTATTCATCCGGTGATGGTGATTAACATAACCTCATGGTCGAAGGAATAGGTTACTATGTGATTGAAAGCTTACAGCAAAACGAACTTAATGACTTGATCTTATGCTACGCTTACTATGGGTGTGTGTCCATCACATCATTCTCCTAATGATATGACCTTGTTATTAATCACATCCTAATGTCTATGATCAGGAAACCATGATCATCAATTAATCAACAAGCTAGTTCAACAAGAGGCTTACTAGGGACTCTTATATGTTTACAAAACACACATGTATCAGTGTTTCCTAATAATACAATTATAGCATGGGATGTAAACATTCATCATAAACACAAAGATATAGTAATAACCACTTTTATTATTGCCTCTTAGGCATATCTCCAACAGTCTCCCACTTGCACTAGAGTCAATAATGTAGATTACATGGTAATATACCGAACACCCATGGCGTTTTGGTGTTGGTCATGCTTTGCTCTAGGGAGAGGTTTAGTCAACGGATCTGCCACATTCAGATCAGTGTGTACTTTGCAAATCTTTATGTCACCATCTCGGACATACTCGCGAATAGCATGGAAACGTAGCTTGATGTGCTTCAGCTTGCTATGTGACCTTGGCTCCTGCGCATTAGCTATGGCACCTGTGTTGTCACAGTAGATGGCCATCGGGTCCAACGCACTGGGAACCACGCCGAGTTCAGTAATGAATTCCTTCATCCAAACGGCTTCTTGTGCAGCCTCCGAAGCAGCTATGTATTCCGATTCAGTTGAAGATTTCGCCACAACGCTTTGCTTCGCACTCCTCTAGCTCACTGCAGCACCATTCAAAATAAATACGTAACCCGACTGTGACTTTGAGTCATCCGGATCGGTGTTCCAACTAGCATCGGTGTAACCATTTACAACAAGCTGTTCATCACCTCCATAAGAAAGAACCATATCCTTAGTCCTATTTAGGTACTTTAGGATATTCTTGACCGCTGTCCAGTGTTCCTCTCCAGGATCACTTTGATATCTGCTAGTCAAACTAACAGCATGTGCTATATCCGGTCTTGTACACAGCATGGCATACATGATAGAACCTATGGCCGAGGCATAGGGAATTTTATTCATTTTCTCTCTATCTTCTGCCGTAGCTGGACCTTGAGTTTTACTCAAGGTCTTACCTGACAACATGGGCACGAACCCTTTCTTGCTATCTTCCATTCTAAACTTCTTTAGAACTTTGTCCAAGTATGTACTTTGTGAAAGCCCTATTAGGCGTCTTGATCTATCTCTATAAATCTTGATGCCTAGAATGTATGCCGCTTCGCCAAGATCCTTCATTGAAAAACTATTATTCAAATAGGTTTTGACGCTATTAAGAAGTTCTATATCATTCCCAATCAACAATATGTCATCTACATACAGTACTAGGAATGCTACAGAGCTCCCACTCACTTTCTTGTAAATACAAGCTTCTCCATAAGTTTGTATAAAACCAAAGTTTTTGATTACTTTATCAAAACGTTGATTCCAACTACGGGATGCTTGCTTCAGTCCATAAATGGAGCGCTGAAGTTTGCATACCTTGTCAGCATCTTTAGGATCGACAAAACCTTTGGGTTGTACCATATACAACTCTTCCTCAATGTCACCATTAAGGAACGCCGTTTTGACATCCATCTGCCAAATCTCATAATCGAAATATGCAGCAATTGCTAACAAAATCCTCACAGACTTTAGCTTCGCTACTGGTGAGAAAGTCTCATCATAGTCAACTCCTTGAATTTGTCGGAACCCTTTCGCGACAAGTCGAGCTTTATAGACGGTAACATTACCATCAGCATCTGTTTTTCTCTTGAAAATCCATTTGTTCTCGATAGCCTTACGGCCATCCGGTAAGTCCACCAAAGTCCACACTTGGTTTTCGTACATGGATCCCATTTCGGATTTCATGGCTTCTAGCCATTTGTCGGAATCTGGGCTCACCATAGCTTCTTCATATGTCGCAGGGTCATCATCGTTGTCCACCAACATGACGTTCAAGGCAGAGTCATACCAATCAGGAGTGGTACGAATCCTCGTTGACCTGCGAGGTTCAGTAGAAACTTCGTTCGAAGTTTCATGATCATTATCATTAGCTTCCTCTTCAATTGGTGCAGGTGGCACCAAAACATCTTCCGGTGCTGCGCTACTCTCAAATCCGAGAGAAGGTTCAATAACCTCATCGAGTTCTACTTTCCTTCCAGTCACTTCTTTCGAGATAAACTCCTTCTCAAGAAAGGATCCATTCTTTGCAACAAAAACTTTGCCTTCGGCTCTATGATAGAAGGTATACCCAATTGTTTCTTTAGGGTATCCTATGAAGACGCATTTCTCCGCTTTGGGTTCTAGCTTATCAGGTTGTAACTTCTTTACGTATGCTTCGCAACCCCAAACTTTAAGGAAAGACAACTTAGGTTTCTTACTAAACCACAATTCGTACGGTGTCGTTTCAACGGATTTAGATGGTGCCCTATTTAAAGTGAATGCGGCTGTCTCTAATGCATAGCCCCAAAATGATAACGGTAAATCTGTAAGAGACATCATAGACCGAACCATATCTAAGAGAGTTCGATTACGACGTTCGGACACACCATTACGCTGTGGTGTTCCCGGTGGTGTCAACCAATTCCCTTTGTCACGCGATACTATACTTATCCGAGGTTTGATCGTCGGTATCTCCATACCTAGTTCTACCTCGTTACTGATAAGTACTCTTTACTCGTTCCGTGATATGTCATCCCTTGTGACCCAGTCACATGCTTGCAAGCTAACTAGATGACATTCCACTGAGAGGGCCCAGAGCATATCTATCCGTCATATGGATGGACAAATCCCAATCTTGGTTCATGCGCTTCAACACATACTTTCAGAATACCCAATGACACTTTTATAACCACCCAGTTACGAAGCGGTGTTTGATGTCATCAAAGTATTCATCCGGTGATGGTGATTAACATAACCTCATGGTCGAAGGAATAAGTTACTATGTGATTGAAAGCTTACAGCAAAACGAACTTAATGACTTGATCTTATGCTACGCTTACTATGGGTGTGTGTCCATCACATCATTCTCCTAATGATATGACCTTGTTATTAATCACATCCTAATGTCTATGATCAGGAAACCATGATCATCAATTAATCAACAAGCTAGTTCAACAAGAGGCTTACTAGGGACTCTTATATGTTTACAAAACACACATGTATCAGTGTTTCCTAATAATACAATTATAGCATGGGATGTAAACATTCATCATAAACACAAAGATATAATAATAACCACTTTTATTATTGCCTCTTGGGCATATCTCCAACAGTAAATACTAACTCTTGGAGTTGCTAGCATCTACTTGGCCAAGATAGCTACTAACAACGGAAATCATGCAAGATCACAAATAACAAAGACATGATAGAATTAATAATCAATCTGAAATAGCATCTCAATATCCATCGGATCCCCGCAAACACAACATGCAGAATTACAAATAGATGATCTTGATCATGAACGAAGCTCACAAGATCTAGACATGAAAGCACAAAGGAGGAGAACCAGCCATCCTGCTACTACATGGATCCGTATTCCAAGGATGAACTACTCACGCATCACACCGGAGGCTTGCATGGTGATGAAGAAGGCCTCCAGGGTGAATTCCCCTCTCCGGCAGGGTGCCGGGAAGAGCTTCAGATCCCTCCCGATCTAGGGATGGAGATAACGGGGCTACAGACTCTTTCGTGGATTTTTGATCGGGTACTTAGGGTTTCTGTCCCGAGGGCATCTTATAGTCGGAAGGGGAGGCCGAGGGGGTTCCGGAGGCGGCCACACTACCCCCTGGCGCGGGCCAGGCTGGGCCGCGCGGCCAGGTGGTGTGGTGGCCCCCTGGCCCCTCTCCGTCTCGTACTCTGGCATCTGATGACTTCCGGAAAAATAGGCACTTTGGCTTTTGTCCCGGCCAATTCCGAGAATATTCATTTTCTGACTTTCCTGGAACCAAAAACGGTAGAAAACAGGCAGCTGATACATTGCAAATGTATCTATAATTTTTGATGCTCCATGCTTGTTTTTATCCACTTTCTTGTGTTTTGTCCATGCTTTGGAGTACTTTTCATATGATTTCTTGGACTAACCTATTAACAAGAACCACAGTGCCAGCTGCCTATTTTCTGCTGTTTTTGGTTCCAGGAAAGTCAGAAAATGAATATCCTCGGAATTGGATGGGACAAAAGCCAAAGTGCCTATTTTTCCAGAAGACTCTAGGAGCCAGAATACGAGACGGAGAAGAGACCTGGGGTGGCCACACCACCTAGTGGCGCGGGCCAGGCCAGGCCGCGCCAGGGGGTGGTGTGGGCCCCCCAGGCACCCCCTCGGCCTCTCTCTTCGCCTATAAGGAGCCTTCCGACCTAAAAACTCCGGGGGGTTCGACTTTTTCCACGAAAAGTGCCGCTGCGCCGCCACCACCGAAGGGGAGATTCGGGGGACAGAAAGTCTCTGTTCTGGCACCCTGTCGGGACAGGGAAGTGCCCCCGGAGCCATCTCCATCGATCTCCACCATCATCTCCATCGACCATCCATGTTTCCCCCATCTATGAGTGAGTAATTCCCCGTTGTAGGCTATGGGGACGGTAGGGATTGGATGAGATCGTTCATGTAATGGCATCAGATTGTTAGGGCATAGTGCCTAGTATCTTTTATTAGTGCTTTATGACTTTGTTGCAACTTGTTGTGCGTAATGCTTGTCACTCGGGCCCGAGTGCCATGATTTCATACCTGAACATGTTATTGATTCATTATGATAGTATTGTTTTTGGTCTTATCTGCAAGTTGTATACACACGTTGTTGTCTGGAACCTATGGCCCCGAAGTGACAGAAATCGGGATAAGCGGAAGGGAAAGGCTTTGATGTGAGGATCACATGTGTTCACGGAGTGTTAATGCTTTGCTCCGGTGCTCTATTAAAAGGAGCACCTTAATTGCCAGTAGTTCCCTAGAGGCCCCGCTGCAAACGGGCTGGCAGGACAAAAGATGTTGTGCAAGTTCTCATTGCGAGCACGTATGACTATATATGGAACACATGCCTACGATTATCTAGTACTTGGGTGCTTTATCTTATTTATCTTCAATTGCCCTATGTTCTGATTGCTATGTGAATTGTCTTGTCCATGAAACGCCCATCCATCCCTATGCCTCCGCACTCGAATCCCACTGTTTACTGCTTTTGTTACTACTGTCTTTGCTTTGCTACTGCTGTTACTTTACTATTCCTACTACAAAACTATTGCTACTGATAAACTGCTGTGAGCAAGATTGTTTCCAGGTGCAGCTGAATTGACAACTCAGTTATTAAGGCTTATAAATATTCTTTGGCTCCCCTTGTGTCGAATCAATAAATTGGATTTCACTTCCCTCGAAAATACTGCGATACACCCCCTATACTTGTGGGTCATCAGCAGCTGGCACTGTGGCTCTTGTTAATAGGTTTGTCCAAGAAATCATATGAAAAGTACTCCAAAGTTGGAACAAAACACAAGAAAGTGGATAAAACCAAGCATGGAACATCAAAAATTATAGATACATTTGCAATGTATCACCCGATCCTTTCTTTTACATACAATCTACAAACTATTTACTGCTTTGTGTTTACTTTCTGCAAACTATTACTTCCTTCTGTTCGATACGCTTAATCCTTTGTTTTCAGCAAAACCGGTGAGATTGACAACCTCATCGCAAGTTGGGGGCAAAGTTTTGTGGTTGTGTTGTGCAGGTCTCCACGTTGCTACTAGCACCGGTAGTGCGCCCTGCCAAGGCTCAGCTAGCAACACCTTTGGGGTGTTTCCTTGCTCCTACTGGTTTGATTAAACCTTGGTTTCATAGCTGAGGGAAACTTACTGATGTGCTCATCATACCTTCCTCTTGGGATTCCCCAACGAGCTCCACATCAACACCGAGCCATCAAGTGACTAGATACAAATAGTTTAAGAACAAGCAATATCAAAGTTATGCATCAATCAACAAGTCTTGGGACAATGTACATTAAACTAAGAATGGCCACTAAGCTCTCTCAATAGGTGCATAAAGATAGAAGGTGGAGACTCAATATAAAAGTGGAAGAAAGGCCTTCATAGAAGGAAGCAGGGATTCAAGTCCCATAAAGAGCTTCCAAAAAATATGGTACTTATTAGCTTTCAGCTCTCATTGCCCCTATCATAAGCATCTTGAAGTGATTAAGGTTAAAGTGAACAAACTATGGAGTATATGCTTGACAAAGTATAAGTTGGAAATATCATGTCCCTTGAATACGAGGGCCGCTCCTCATGCTACTCAAGTTCAATTACCGGTAAGTTCTTGTCATAGTAAGTACATGTGTATCATAGAGAACCACCAACGGGGTACCCCTTGCCCGATGATACAGAAGTATCCCTATATCAAAATGACAAGGCAAGCAGACAACGAGCATCTCAGAAATCTTCTTATTTACCATGGGAAAATGGTGCTTTTTTCTCTCTTTCCTCTTTTCTCATATTTTTTTTCTTTTTCTCCTTTTTCTCAATATCTGACTTTTTTTATAAGAAGAATGCTTCATAGACAGCTCATTATGGTTATGTTGCAGGTTTCCACCATGATTAGGCATGGATTAGACCGGCGGCCCAGGCATTTCTCTAACACACATACATAAATCCATGGACTTACAAGCTCCCCTTTCATTTCATGCCGACGACATCCATAGACAAAAGAGCATGATATCAACTAGGTACAAAGTACAAGTGCAATGTTGAAAGCGTTCCCCATGACAGCATGGTTATGCTAATCTCCAACATATAAGTGCAAGCATATACGACATAGATGACACAATGGTTCAAGTTTATTAGGGGCAAGAAAAGTAAAGTGTGCCATCAAGTTCGTGAGAGCTTTAATCACTAGTTTTCTCATAACAAGTTTAATTCGGAAGGTAGATAAAAACATGAATATACTTGGAATATCAAATGATAATAGGTAGGTATGGTGGACTCTTTGGAATAACTTGGTTTTATTTGGAGTTGGATGCATGAGTGGAACTCATACTTGGTTATGGAGGCTAGCAAAAGATTGGGAGCGACCAACTAAGGGAGCAATAATGGCCATAATCATGCAAAGCGACAAAACATCATTAGTTAAAGCATAAAGTGATATTACAAGTCTAAAACTAAAGGATCATAAAGGCTATGGTGACTTGGGATAGTCATTACATGGTGTGAGCATGTGCCAAGTCAACCCAAATAAAGCATCAAAGGATAATACCACAATACTATGCTTTAATATGCTAAAACAACACATGATTCTTCAAAGGCACATTAAGCAATCTCAATTGTTTATAACAAGTCATGCTACAACAAAGATCACTAAGTATAAAGCCAAAACAATATCAAGCATGGCATGACAAAGCATAGGCCATAGTCAAAAACAAGCTCCTTTTACCACTTAAGCATGAACTTTCCTACTCTTTCCAATCCAAACCAAACTATTTTAAAACCAATGTATGAAAGAAGGGGTACAACCAATTTATTCAAGCAAACTAAGAAAACCAAGAAAACAAAAAACCAAAAACGAAAACAAAGACGCTCCAAGAACAACACAACTGTGCATGAAACAATAAAAATGAAGTGTTTGGAAGAAACCTGGATTTTTATTGATGAAGAAGGGGATGCGTTGGGCATCCCCAAGATTTGACGCTTGTACTTCTTGGATATTTCTTGGGGTGACACGCGTGGCATCCCCAAGCTTGAGCTTTATTCCAATCTTGATATCATTACATCATTCTCTCCATACACCTGAAATTTTTTCTTCATACAAAACTTCACATAATCTTTATTAGCAACATTAGTGCACTCAAGATAATAAGTCTTTAGGTTCAGTTTCAACACCAATTAAACTTCCATTAAAACACAAGATAATGAATCACTTCCCTCGAAAATCTCAATTCCCCAAAGAGAACTCAAAAAGGAACCAACAAGAAGCAAATGCAAATAATGGCAGAAATCTGTCAAAACAGACCAGCAGGTAAAAACCAATTTTTTTGAAAACTTCTGTTGCTCAAATCAAAAAGTGTTGAACTAACAAAAGTTAGATAACAACCTGGGGCATAAGCACAAAAATTCACGCCTCAAAACTACGTACAGAGATTTTACACAAGTTTTTACGGTGAAGTACAAAAATGTATTTCGGGACAACAACTTTCCCATTCATTACTTCTCTCTCATTAGAGGTTACTATTGGCACAAAAACCACACCAAAATGATAAGGAGAGGTTACTACTGAAGTAATAACTTCCAATACTCAACTAAAACTTTTGGGTTATCTCCCAATAAGTACTTTTCTTTAACACCTTTAAGTTAGGCATGATAGTTTGAGAAGATGCTCACATAAGAAATATGAATTGAAGTAAAAGAGAGCATCAAGAAGCAAATTCAGAACACATTTAAGTCTAACCCACTTCCTATGCATAGGAATCTTGTAAAGAAACAAGTCATGAAAGCACAAAGCAACAAGCATAGGAAAGCAAAACAAGTGCAACTTCAAGACTTTCAACATAAAGAGGAGAAACTTAATATTGTTGAGATACATAAAACTATGTTTCCCTCTCTCATAGTAACTTTCAGTAGCATCATGAACAAAATTAACAATATAACTATCACATGAAACATTATTATCATGAGCCACATGCATAAAATGATTATTACTGTCCACATAAACATAGTCATTCTTATTAATTCTAGTGGGAGCAAATTCAACAAATTAGCTATCATTATTATTCTCATCACCATAATCATCAAATATAAGAGGCATATTGTAATCATTAATTTTCTCCTCAATAGTAGGTGGACTAAAAATATCATACTCATCATTGTAATCATCATATATTGCAGGTTTGGTATCATCACAAGCAATAGAATAGCTATCTTTCAAAGCTGGGGAGCTAAAAAGATCATTTTCATAAAAATTAGCTTCCCCAAGCTTAGACTTTTCCATAGAATTAGCAATAATGGTGTCCAAAGAATTCATACTAACAACATTGCTATTAGCATGCAAATAAAGTTCCATAGGTTTTTTAATTTTCTCTTCAAACAGTTCATGTCCTAACTCAAGATAAATACTATAAAGCTCTCTAATTTTGTTGTTGTTGTCCATTAAGCCTAACTAGTGAAAACAAGAAACAAAAAGAAAAAATTATAGAATCTAAAAGAAATAACTTCGAGCACTCACACCGGAGGATGTGAGTACCTTTTTACCTTACCTCCCCGGCAATGGCGCCAGAAAATAGCTTGATGTCTACACACTTCTATTCTTGTAGACAGTTGTTGGGCCTCGAAGTGCAGAGGTTTATAGAACAGCAGCAAGTTTTCCCTTAAGTGGATCACCCAAGGTTTATCGAACTCAGGGAGGAAGTGGTCAAAGGTATCCCCTCTCAAGCAACCCTGCAATCAAGATACAAGAAGTCTCTTGTGTCCCCAACACACCCAATACACTTGTCAGGTGTATAGGTGCACTAGTTCGGCGAAGAGATAGTGAAATACAAGTGGTATGGATATAAGACAACGATGCCAGAAAATAGCTTGTTGGCGTGTGGTTGACATGGGAAAAGACTAAAACCAAACTGAAATAAAGATGGAAGCAAGCAAACATGTAACAGATCTAATAGCAAACTGTGTTTCAAAGCTAAGAAACAAGGCATAGGGATCATACTTTCACTAGTGAACACTCTCATATAAATATCTTCTCTTTATGATACTACTCTTAACTACTCTCCGGTTGGACACACTAATCCATGGTAGGGCTATAACAGGCATAGGGAAAGGCTTACTTTGAGGTATGCTGTTATAGCCCTACCATGGATTAGTGTGTCCAACCGGAGAGTAGTTAAGAGTAGTATCATAAAGAGAAGATATTTATATGAGAGTGTTCACTAGTGAAAGTATGATCCCTATGCCTTGTTTCTTAGCTTTGAAACACAGTTTGCTATTAGATCTGTTACATGTTTGCTTGCTTCCATCTTTATTTCAGTTTGGTTTTAGTCTTTTCCCATGTCAACCACACGCCAACAAGCTATTTTCTGGCATCGTTGTCTTATATCCATACCACTTGTATTTCACTATCTCTTCGCCGAACTAGTGCACCTATACACCTGACAAGTGTATTGGGTGTGTTGGGGACATAGGAGACTTCTTGTATCTTGATTGCAGGGTTGCTTCAGAGGGGATACCTTTGACCACTTCCTCCCTGAGTTCGATAAACCTTGGGTGATCCACTTAAGGGAAAACTTGTTGCTATTCTACAAACCTCTGCACTTGGAGGCCCAACAACTGTCTACAAGAATAGAAGTGCGTAGACATCAAGCTATTTTCGGGCGCCGTTGCCGGGGAGGTAAGGTAAAAGGTACTCACATACTCCAGAGTGAGTGCTCGAAGTTATTTCCTTTAGATTCTGCAATTTTGTCTTTTTGTTTCTTGTTTTCACTAGTTAGGCTTAATGGAAAACAACAACAAAATTAGAGAGCTTTATAGTATTTATCTTGAGTTAGGACATGAAGTGTTTGAAGAGAAAATTAAAAAACCTATGGAACTTTATTTGCATGCTAATAGCAATGTTGTTAGTATGAATTCTTTGGACACCATTATTGCTAATGCTATGGAAAATTCTAATCTTGGGGAAGCTAATTTTTATGAAAATGATCTTTTTAGTTCCCCAGCTTTGGAAGATAGCTATTCTATTGCTTATGATGATACCAAACCTCCAATATATGATGATTACAATGATGAGTACGATATTTTCAGTCCACCTACTATTAAGGAGAAAATTAATGATTACCATATGCCTCCCATATTTGATGATTATGGTGATGAGAATAATAATCATAGCTATTTTATTGAATTTGCTCCTACTACTATTAATAAGAATAACTATGCTTATGTGGAGAGTAATAATGATTATATGCATGTGGCTCATGATAAGAATGTTTTATGTGATAGTTATATTGTTAATTTTATTCATGATGCTACTGAAATTTATTATGAGAGAGGGAAACATGGTCTTATGTATCTTAACATTATTAAGTTTCCCCTCTTTATGTTGAAAGTCTTGAAGTTGCACTTGTTTTGCTTTACTATGCTTATTGCTTTGTGCTTTCATGACTTGTGTCTTTACAAGATTCCTATGCTTCTTGATGCTCTCTTTTAAATGTGCTTTGGATTTGCTTCTTGATGCTTTCTTTTACTTCAATTCATATTTCTTATGTGAGCATCTTCTCAAACTATCATGCCTAACTTAAAGGCGTTAAAGAAAAGTTCTTATTGGGAGGTAACCCAAAAGTTTTAGATGAGTCTTGGAAGTTATTACTTCAGTAATAACCGCTCCTTATCCTTTTTATTTGCTTTTTGTGCCAAGAGTAACCTCTAATGAGAGAGAAGTAATGATTGGGAAAGTTGCTGTCCCGAAATAGATTTATGTGCTTCACCGTAAAAATTCGTGTAAAATCTATGTACGTCCTTTTGAGGCGTGAATTTTTGTGATTCTGCCCCAGGTTGTTATCTAAATTGGTTAGTTCAACACTTTTTGATTTCAGCAACAGAAAGTCTTTGATAAAATTAGTCTTTACCTGCTGGTTTGTTTTGACAGATTTCTGCCATTATTTGCATTTGCTTCTTGTTGGTTCCCTTTTGAGTTCTTTTGGGGAATTGAGATTTTTGAGGGAATTGGTATAGTACCTTGTGTTTTAATGGAAGTTTTATTGGTGTTGTAACTGAACCTAAAGACCAATTATCTTGAGTGCACTAATGTTGCTAATAAAGATTGTGTGATGTTTTGTATGAAGGAAAAATTTCAGGCGTATCGAAGGAATGAGTAATGAGATGAAGAATGGACTAAAGCTCAAGCTTGGGGATGCCATGCGTGTCACCCCAACAAATATCCAAGAAGTACAAGCATCAAAGCTTGGGGATGCCCAAGGCATCCCCCTCTTTATCAATAAAAATCCTAGGTTTCTTCCAAACGCTTCATTTTTATTGTTTCATGCACAGTTGTGTTGTTCTTGGAGCGTCTTCTTTTTTGTTTTCGTTTTGGTTTTTGTTTACTTGGTTTTCTTAGTTTGATGAATAAATTGGTTGGACCCCCTCTTTCATACATTGGTTTTCAAATAGTTTGGTTTGGATTGGAAAAGAGTAGGAAAAGTTCATGCTTAAGTGGTAAAGAGAGCTTGTTTTTGACTGTGGCCGATGCTTTGTTATGCCATGCTTGATATTGTTTTGGCTTTATGCTTAGTATTCTTTTCTGTAGCATGACTTGTTATAAACAATTGAGATTGCTTAATGTGCCTTGGAAGAATCATGCGTTGTTTTAGCATATTAAAGCATAGTATTGTGGTATTCTCCTTTGATGTTTTATTTGGGTTGACTTGGCACATGCTCACACCATGTTATGACTATCCCAAGTCACCATAAGCCTTTATGATCCTTTAGTTTTCAACTTTTAGTATCACTTTATGCTTTGATCAATGATGTTTTGTCGTTCTGCATGATTATGGCCATTATTGCTCTCTTAGTTGGTCGCTCCCAGTCTTTTGCTAGCCTCCGCCACCAAGTATGAGTTCCACTCATGCATCCAACTCCTTAAACCAAGTTATTCCAAAGAGTCCACCATACCTACCTATTAGCTTATGATATTCCAAGTATATTCATGTTTTTGTTTACCTTCCAAATTAAACTTGTTATGAGAAAACTAGTGATTAAAGCTCTCACGAACTTGATGGCACACTTTACTTTTTTGCATCTAATAAACTTGAACCATTGGGTCCTTCTTTGTTGCGTATATTCTTGCACTTTATAAGTTGAAATTATCAGAACCATGTATCATGGGGAATGCTTTCAACATTGCACTTGTACTTTGTACCCCGTTGATATCATGTTCTTTTGCTTATGGATCCCGGCGGTGTGAAATAAAAGTGAAACTTGTAAGATCATGGCATTTGTATGTGTGTTAGAGAAACGCTTGGGCCGCTAGCCTAAGCCATGCCTAATCATGGTGGAAACTTGCAGCATCACCATAATGAGCACTCTATGAAGCATCCTCAATAAAAACTTATGCAAATAGCAAATAAAAAGATCGCTGAGATGCTCATTGTCTGCTTGCCTTATCATTTTGATTATGGGATAGCTCCTGTATCATGTGCAAGGGGTACCTCGTTGGCGGTTCTTTATGATACATATGTACTTACAATGACAAGAGCTTACTCGTGACTGAAGTTGAGTAGCATGAGGATCGGTCTTCGTAAGTAAGGGGCATGAGATTTCGGTTTATAACTTGTCAAGCATATCCTCTTAGTTGTGTCACTTTAACCTTAATCACCTTCAAGATACTTATGATAGGGGAAATGAGAGCTGAAAACTATAAATACCATAATTTGTGGAAGCTCTTTATGAGACTTGTATCCCTACTTCCTTCTATGAAGGCCTTTCTTTCACCATTATATTGAGTCTCCACCTTCTATCTGTATGCACCTACTTTGAGAGCATAGTGGCCATTCTTAGTTCTATCTGCATTGTCCCAAGACTTGTTGATTGATGCATAACTTTGATATTGCTTGTTCATAAACTATTTGTATCTAGTCACTCTTATGAACTTTGAATGTGGCCTATGCATTTATGTTTGCTACTCTATGAGGGACAAGTTGAATATCATTATGCTATGTTTTCTTTATGTGAAACAAACGTCTTGCAAAGCATTGTTATTCATGAATCCTTTGTTTATGCCTTTTCATGTTGCAACATTGTTGCTTTGCATTATTGTTAGAACTTTGTCTTTCAAGTTATGATTGAAGTACTATGATCCTAGCTATCAATATTTTACAAATACTTTGATCAAGTTTATGATGGTGCATGTCACCTCAAAAATTATTCTTTCTTTTTATCACTTACCTACTCAAGGACGAGCAGGAGTTAAGCTTGGGGATGTTGATACATTGCAAATGTATCTATAATTTTTGATGTTCCATGCTTGGTTTTATCTACTTTCTTGTGTTTTGTATACACTTTGGAGTACTTTTCATATGATTTCTTGGACTAACCTATTAACAAGAGCCACAGTGCCAGCTTCCTGTTTTCTGCTATTTTTGGTTCTAGGAAGTCAGAAAATAAATATTCTCGGAATTGGACGGGACAAAAGCCAAAGTTATTATTTTACCAGGGGACACTTGGAGCCAGAATACGAGACGGAGAAGGGCCAGAGGGTGGCCACACCACCTGGTGGCGCGGGCCAGGCCAGGCCGCGCCAGGGGGTGGTGTGGGCCCCTCCGGCACCCTCTCGCCTATAAGAGCCTCCCGATACAGAAACCCTAAATCATCAAGCCTCCAGCCATGAAAAGTTCTATAGCGCCGCCACCACCAAAGGGGATATTCGCGGGACAGAAAGTCTCTGTTCCGGCACCCTGCCGGGACGGGGAAGTTCCCCCGAAGCCATCTCCATCGATCTCCACCGCCATCTCCATCACCATTGCTGATTCCCATGATGAGGAGGGAGTAGTTCTCTCTCGAGGCTAAGGGTTCTACCGGTAGCTATGTGTTCATCTCTCTCTCTATGCGTGATCATATTGAGATCATGAGCTTGTAATATATAGATCTACCTTGCTACTCAAGTGCTTTAATAGATCTCTGCTCTCCCCATGTGTGTGAAAGTGACAGCGTGCACACCATGGTGGCACTTAGGCTAGAGATTACAAATACTTGTTATGAGTTATATTCGGAGTTGGATGTCTTTATGAAATTGTGGTGTTTTTTGGAACCATCTAGTGCTCAAGGTGACAGTGTGGGGTTATCTAGATGGGAAAGGCTTACTTTGAGGTGTGCTATTATAGCCCTACCATGGATTAGAGTGTCCAACCGGAGAGTAGTTAAGAGTAGTATCATAAAGAGAAGATATTTATATGAGAGTGTTCACTAGTGAAAGTATGATCCCTAGGCCTTGTTTCTTAGCTTTGAAATACCATTTGCTATTAGATCTGTTACATGTTTGCTTGCTTCCATCTTTATTTCAGTTTGCTTTTAGTCTTTTCCCACGTCAACCACACGCCAGCAAGCTATTTTCTGGCTTGTTGTCTTATATCCATACCACTTGTATTTTACTATCTCTTCGCCGAACTAGTGCACCTATACACCTGACAAGTGTATTGGGTGTGTTGGGGACACAAGAGACTTCTTGTATCTTGATTGCAGAGTTGCTTGAGAGGGATACCTTTGAACACTTCCTCCCCGAGTTCAATAAACCTTGGGTGATCCACTTAAGGGAAAACTTGCTGCTGTTCTATAAACCTCTCCACTTGGAGGCCCAACAACTTTCTACAAGAATAGAAGTGCATAGACATCAGCCCCCACCTCTTCCTCATTCATGTGGTGGAAGCTCCACTCACATCAATTCAAGCTCCACCCAAAATTCCACTCACATGCATTAAATTTCCACCAAATTTAATGCAACTCTCAATTAATAAAACTCTTTATTTATTTTATTCAGAATTTTTTTAATTACTTTAATTAACAAACATTCACATAAAACCCATTGCAACATTTCAATATCACATGCAGAACCACTTTCTGCAATTTCACCTGAAACAATTCCGGTTTCTATCGAAACAATTCCTGCGCTTTGCAGTTCTTTCGTCTGAAGCATATGTGCTCCAAAATGGTGTCCGGCAAACCTTAAGTGTGTCACCCTATGGTTCGCGAATAATGCAGACATGATTGAGACTCCTCTCAGATCAATACCAGAAGCGGGACCTAGAGATCCATATTAACTCCTGCACATTCAACGATGACTTCTATGATCGTGAGAACCTTTAATACTAGTAACTTAATCCCTTTGTCTCATGATATAATAGATGTCCAAGATTCGATCATCAGTATCCAAATACCTAGTTTGATCTCGTTACCGACATGCACTCTTTTCTCGTTCCCGTGATATAACATTCTAGTGATCACATCACTTGCTTGCAAGCAATCTTAATGTGATATCACCGAGAGGGCCCAGAGTATATCTATCCGTCATCGGGATTGACAAATTACACTCTTGATCCATGAGCCTCAACATAACACCTTCATAGCACTGAACCCACCTTTTAGTCACCCTATTACGGTGTGACGTTTGATGTTATCAATATACTCTTCCGGTGTTAGCAATTAACATGATCTCATGGTCTAAGGACTAAGATTACTTCGTATGATGTTATAGCAATGTAAACATAATGACTTTGATCGTAATGCTATACTTCGGATGAATGTTCATCACATCATTTCACAAATGTTGTGACCTCGTTATTAACAACATCCAATGTCCATGATCAGGAAACCTTGATCATCTTGTTAATCAACTAGCTAGTCTGGAAGAGAGGCATAACTAGGAACCCTTTTTGTTTATTAAACACACATGTATTGACGTTTCCTTTCAATACAATTATAGCATGCAAAATAAACATCTATCATATACAAGGAATACATAATGACAACTTTATTATTGCCTCTCAGGGCATATTTCCTTCAGTCTCCCACTTGCACTAGAGACAATAATCTAGTTTACATAGTGATAAATCTAACACCCATGGAGTTCTGGTGTTGATCATGTTTTTCCCTAGGGAGAACTTTAGTCAACGGATATGCTACATTTAGGTCCGTGTGTACTTTACAAATCTTTATATCTCCATCCTTGACATGCTCGCGGATGGAGTGAAACCGGCGCTTAATATGCTTGGAATTCTTGCGAGACCTTGGTTCCATGGCGTTGGCTATGGCTCCATTGTGGTCACAATAGATCACCATTGGGTCCAATGCACTAGGAACCACACCTAGTTCTGTTATGAACTCCTTCATCCAAACCGCTTCCTGCAACGCTTCTGAAGCAGCAACATATTCCGCCTCTGTCATTGATCCAGCCACCACAGGTTGTTTGGAACTCCTCCAACTAACTATTGCTCCGTTCAAGAGAAATACGTATCCGGATTGAGACTTAGAGTCATCTGGATCAGTGTCAAAGCTAGCATTGACATAACACTTAGCGACTAGCTCTTCTTCACCTCTGTATACAAGAAACATATCCTTAGTTCTTCTCAAGTACTTAAGGATATCCTTGACCGCTATCTAGTGTTCCGAACCTGGATCAGATTGGTACCTACTAGTCAAACTAATAGCATGTGCCACATCCGGTCTTGTACATAGCATGGCGTACATTATAGAGCCTATGGCTGAGGCATAGGGGATCTTTCCATTATCTCTCTTTCTTCCGCCGTAGCCGGACTTTGAGTCTTACTCAATGTCTTGCCTTGCAACATAGGTAAGAACCCCTTCTTACTTCCGTCCATATTAAACTTCTTTAATATTTATCAAGGTATGTACTCTACGATAGCCTAATTAGGTGTCTTGATCTATCTGTATAGATTTTAATGCCTAATATATATGAAGCTTCACCAAGGTCTTTTATCGAAAATTTGCTATTTAGGTAACTTTTAACACTATTTAAATGATCTATATCATTTCCAATCAATAATATGTCATCCACATATAATATTATAAATGCCACATTGCTCCCACTCACTTTCTTGTAAATACAAGCCTCTCCATAAGTTTGGACAAATCCAAACTCTTTGACCACCTCATCAAAGCGGAGATTCCAACTCCGGGATGCTTGCTTCAGTCCATAGATGGATCGCTGAAGTTTGCATACCATATCAGCATCCTTAGGATCGACAAAACCCTTAGGTTGTATCATATACAAATCTTCTTCAATATTACCATTGAGGAACGCAATTTTGACATCCATCTGCCATATTTCATAATCGAAATATGCAGCAATTGCTAACATAATCCTAACCGACTTTAGCATCGCTACGGGAGAGAATGTCTCATCGTAGTCAACTCCTTGAATTTGTCGAAACCCCTTTGCGACAAGTCGAGCTTTATAGATGGTCACATTACCATCAGCATCAGTTTTTCTTTTGAAAATCCACTTATTCTCAACGGCCTTTTGATCGTGAGGTAAGTCCACCAAGGTCCAAACCTGGTTTTCATACATGGATTCCATATCGGATTTCATGGCTTCTAGCCATTTGTTGGAATCCGGGCTCATCATCACTTCTTCATACATCGCAGGGTCATCTATTTCATCAATCATGAAATTCATAACATGATTGCCGTATAGTTCAGGAGCTCCACGTGTCCTGCTTGACCTGCGAGGTTCGGTAGTGTCCTCTTTCGGAGTTTCATGATCAATATCATTAGCTCTCTCTTCATTAGGTGAAGTCAACTCCGAAACAACTTCCGGTGCTGCGCTACTCGCCATTTCATGAAGAGAAGGTTCAATAACCTCTTCGAGTTCTACCTTCCGACTACTCACACCTTTCGCGAGAAACTCCTTCTCAAGAAAGGATCCATTCTTGGCAAAAAAAACCTTGCCCTCGGATCTGTGATAGAAGGTATACCCAATCGTTTTAGGGTATCCTATAAAGACGCATTTTTCCGCTTTGGGTTCGAGTTTATCCGGCTGAAGTTTCTTCACATAAACATCGCATCCCCAAACTTTAAGAAATGACAGCTTAGGTTTGTCTCCAAACCATAATTCATACGGTGTCATTTCAACGGATTTAGATGGTGCCTGATTTAAAGTGAATCCAGCAGTTTCTAGTGCATAACCCCAAAATGATAGTGGCAAGTCAGTCAGAGACATCATAGATCGAACCATATCCAATAAAGTACGATTACGATGTTCCAACACACCATTACGTTGTGGTGTTCCGATAGGCGTGAGTTGTGAAACTATTCCACAATTTTTCATAAGCGTGCTAAACTCGTAACTAAGATACTCTCCTCCACGGTCGGACCGCAGAAATTTGATCTTTCTGTTACGATGATTTTCCACTTCATTCTGAAATTCCTTGAACTTTTCAAAGGTTTCAGACTTATGTTTCATCAAATAGATATACCCGTATCTACTCAAATCATCCGTGAAAGTAACAAAATAACGATATCCACCTCGCGCTGACACACTCATTGACACACATCAGTATGTATGATTTCTAATAAATCTGTCGCCCATTCCATTGAACCGGAAAACGGCGTTCTAGTCATCTTTTCCATAAGGCATGGCTCACATGTATCAAATGATTGAAAATCAAGTAATTTCAAAAGTCCATTAGAATGGAGTTTCTTCATGCGTTTAACGCTAATATGACCTAGACGGCAGTGCCACATATATGTAGATATATCATTATCAAGTTTAACCATTTTAGCATCCACACAATGAATATGCGTAATACTACCATCGAGATCCAACAGAAATAAACCATTCAACACAGGTGCATGACCATAAAAGATATTATCCATATAAATCGAACAACCATTGTTTTCAGATTTAAAGGAATAACCACTTCGCATCAAACACGATCCGGATACAATGTTAATGCTCAGTGCAGGCACAAAATAACAATTATTTAGATTTATCACTAATCCCGACGGCATATGGAGAGGCAGCGTTCCGACGACGATCACATCAACTCTTGATCCATTGCCGACCCACATTGTGACCTCATCCCTTGCTAGCTGTCGCTTGTTCTGCAGCCCCTGAATCGAGTTACATATATTAGCAACTGATCCCGTATCAAATACCCAGGTGCTACTGCGAGTACTAGTCAAGTACACATCAATAACATGTATATCGCATATACCTTTGTTTACCTTGCCGGCCTTCTTGTCCGCCAAATACTTGGGGCAGTTGCGCTTCCAATGGCTAGTCCCCTTGCAATAGTAGCACTCGGTATCAGACTTAGGGCCAGCTCGGGGTTTCTTTTCAGGTGCGGCAACAGATTTGCCGCCCTTCTTTCCCTTCTGCTTGCCTTTCTTGTCCTTCTTGAAACCGGTGGTCTTATTGATCATCAACACTTGATGTTCTTTCCTAATCTCCACTTCTGCAGTCTTAAGCATTGACAGAAGCTCGGGAAGAGACTTCTTCATGCCCTGCATGTTATAGTTCATCACGAAGCTCTTGTAGCTAGGTGGCAGAGATTTGAGAACACGATGTATGCCTAAGTCAATGGGAATCGTTATTCCCAAGGACACAAGCTTATCAGCGTACCCAGACATTTTGAGTACGTGCTCACTAACGGAGTACTTATCCTCCATCATGCAGCTAAAGAACTTTTCAGAAGCATAACTCTCTACGGCAGCATGGGTATTGAAAATCATTTTCAATTCTCCCATGGTATCAAAGACATTGCCATTTTCGAAACGCTTTCGAAGTTCTGGCTCTAGCCCATACAATATGCCGCAATGAACTAAGTTGTGGTCCTCCTGACGAGTTATATAGACATTCTTTTCTTTGTCAGGGGCATCAGGAGCTGGTGTGGGGCCTAGCGGCACCTCTAGCACATATTGCTTTTGTGCAGCAGTGAGGAGAATCCTCAAATTCATAGCCCAGTTGGTGAAGTTGCTACCATTCGTAGCAAGTTTCTCTTTCTCCATGAACACATTGAAACTAAAAGCAGGTGGTGCCATCTACAACAGAATTTGTAAAGTTTATTTAGACTAAGTTTATGATAGATTGAGTTTAACTAATCCAAATTACTAATGAACTCCCACTCAAAAACGACATCCCTCGTGTCTTTTTGGTGATTACATGAACCAAATCCACTACACCAAGTCCGATCATCATGTGAGTCGGTGTATCTTCAAAGGAGAGCATCTATATGGGCATCATATCAACTATATGACTCATGCTTAACCTTTCGGTCCGTGTTCCGAGGCCATGTCTGTACATGCTAGGCTCGTCAAGTAAGGACCTTAGTATCCGCGTGTGTAAAACTATCTTACACCCGTTGTATGAAAGCGCGGAGTCGAGTACACCCGATCATCACGTGATGTCTTGAAACACGATCCATAGAATGGTGCATACTCAAGGAAGAACACATTTTATCTTGATATCTAAATGAGGGATCATCTTACAATGCTACCAAAAGAGCCAAACTAGCAGTATAAGATGCAAACATCTAATGTGTAAAGTGAGATGATATGGTCCATGCATTTTATCTCTATCATTTGCATTGTGGTATGATCTCTATCATTCCTTTGTGTGTAAGGCCAAGGTCTATTGAACTTACACGTTCAGTGTGTTGTAAGAGTATCTATCATACATCTACTTACAACAATACCATATCAAGACACTAGCCCAGCAACGATCTAAACTAGACGCCTCAAATTTATCAATTGCAAGTTTTACGTGGCTTAGGGCTTTCGGAGATAGAACCGGCCTTACCTATGAACATGAACCACAACGAGGATAACCAAGTAATTAACAACTCGTTGTAAATCAGATATTGACTATAGTAGGAGAGACAGACACCCGCTAGCCACTTATGCAAAACTAGTTGTATGTCAGTCGTGGAACCCGTCTCATGTACGATGACATGTAAGGTTGGTCCGGGCCGCTTCATCCCACTATGCCACCAATATCCAAAATACATATAAGATGCAATAACATGATCATCATTGCCCACATATAAACATATGTGTACTACCCGTGCAACGCACCTACGCATAGATCAGGCTCTGATACCACTGTTGGGTTCGCAGCATAGAAAACAAAAAAATTCCTACGATGAGAACTATACGCCAAGATCTATCTACTAGATACAGAGCAACAGGTGGATATACATCCATGGAGAACTTACCCTCAAAGACAACAGAGTTTTGTTAACGAGTTGGAACTCGTGGATGATGTAGTCATACGCTTGCCGATCTCAAGATCGTGTGGAAGTCCTAGCGCCGCAAATCAGCAGCGATTCCGTCCTCGCACACACGTTCAAGCCACCGGACAACCTCAACCTCCTCACTCCAGCGAATCAGCGGAAGCAGCAACTCCTTCCAGACGCAAGGCCACCAGGAACATGTATCTCGCTAATCCTAGACCATGGGGGAATATCTAGAGGGGGAGAGAGATCCTTCACGAGGAGGTATACTTTGTGAGGGAGGAGAGGGGGGGCTCCTCCCCTACCATGGCCGATGGCCAAAGAGGGTGCCCCCACCTCTTCCTCATTCATGTGGTGGAAGCTCCACTCACATCAATTCAAGCTCCACCCAAAATTCTACTCACATGCATTAAATTTCCACCAAATTTAATGCAACTCTCAATTAATAAAACTCTTTTATTTATTTTATTAAGAATTTTTTTAATTACTTTAACTAACAAACATTCACATAAAACCCATTGCAACATTTCAATATGACATGCAGAACCACTTTCTGCAATTTCAGCTGAAACAATTCCGGTTTCTATCGAAACAATTCCTGCGCTTTGCAGTTCTTTCGTCTAAAACATATGTGCTCCAAAATGGTGTCCGGCAACCCTTAAGTGTGTCACCCTACGGTTCACGAATAATGCAGACATGATTGAGACTCCTCTCAGATCAATAATCAGAAGCGGGACCTGGAGATCCATACTGACTCCTGCACATTCAACGATGACTTCTGTGATCGTGAGAACCTTTAACGCTAGTAACTTAATCCCTTTGTCTCATGATATAATACATGTCCGAGATTTGATCATCGGTATCCAAATACCTAGTTTGATCTTGTTACCGACATGCACTCTTTTCTCGTTCCCGTGATATAACATTCTAGTGATCACATACTTTCTTGCAAGCTATCTTAATGTGATATCACCGAGAGGGCCCAGAGTATATCTATCCATCATTGGGATTGACAAATTCCACTCTTGATCCATGACCCTCAACATAACACCTTCGTAGCACTGAACCCACCTTTTTAGTCACCCTATTACGGTGTGACATTTGATGTTATCAATATACTCTTCCGGTGTTAGCAATTAACATGATCTCATGGTCTAAGGACTAAGATTACTTCGTATGATGTTATAGCAATGTAAACATAATGACTTTGATCGTAATGCTATACTTCGGATGAATGTTCATCACATCATTTCATAAATGTTGTGACCTCGTTATTAACAACATCCAATATCCATGATCAGGAAACCTTGATCATCTTGTTAATCAACGAGCTAGTCTGGAAGAGAGGCCTAACTAGGAACCTTTTTTGTTTATTAAACACACATGTATTGACGTTTCCTTTCAATACAATTATAGCATGCAAAATAAACATCTATCATATATAAGGAATATATAATAACAACTTTATTATTGCCTCTCAGGGCATATTTCCTTCAAAATTATAGATACGTTAGCAACATATCACCGGCGCAGCAAGCTACTGCTCACTACTACTGCATGTTGATGGGTTGTGGGGGTTTTGGCCCATTCAGCTGGTCTGATTTTTCCTGCTATTTTTCCTTTTCTAATAGTCCCACATGGCTAACCTTTGGGGAGGGCACACCCCCTCCGCCTATATAAAGGGGTGCCTATGGGTAGGATTAAACACACAATTAGAGAAGTATTTTAGTTGACTTTCTCCCTCCCTCTCTCTATACCTTGTGACCATGGCTCCAAGTCTGGGCTATGCGAACAAGGCACACCTGTAGCATGTTGTTGCGCTGCAGGGATTTCTAGCCGGATATCTACTTCCGCACTCCCGGCAGGATGGGGGAGCCGGAGGTCTCATCGTACAACGGACGTGTACGAAGAAACGAGGCGCAACACTTGGAACGCTTAAATTTCATGAGCCAGAGCTGTTGCACGATGAAGAAGGAGCAAGTGGTGACCTGCGAGGAGCTTCACGACCTTGAGGTCGGCTAAAAGTACGACTACATCAACCATGTTCCCCTCGGAACGTTAACCACGTACATGCTATAAGGGTATGTATTCTATATGCTCGGCCATTACCGCATTACTACATAGATAGATTCTAGGCAGTTTAGGGCGTTCTAACGTAGGATTTTTTTGTTTTCTATTGCGGATCTCCTTCAGATTCGACTATTTATTCAAGGTAGAACATACATAAGAGACCATGAGGGGTGGGAGTAGAAGCGAGGAACCGGCTTATGGTTACAACAAAAATATTATCCTATTTACACATTTAAATAAATCCTAACACTCCCTCCTAATCATTACTTGTCCTTGCGATCGACCATCATGGGAATAACCTTCTCCAAAAACCATGTGGGAAAAATAGATGAGAAAAATACATATACCATGGAAAATTTCTTCTAAAAACCCTGTAGAAAAATAAGGAGAAAATTACATATGTTGTCCATACTTGTAATAATATTGCCTCATTAAAAACCTTTTGTGAGAAACTGTTAGGAAAACTCATAAAGGAAAAGAGTGCAATACTGACGATTTTATGATCTTCAATAGGTCATAACCTGAGAAATTTATTCCCCTGAACTTTGCAAGTCACGAAGTCTCCTCATACCAATTTCATATACATATTTATGAAACAACGAACTTGGTAAGGACTTGGTAAACAAATCAGCGAGGTTATCACATGACTTCGTTTGCAAAATATTTATTTCCCCACTTTTCTGTAGCTCATGGGGTTAAAATAGCTTCGGAGCAATATGCTTGTAATATTGCTCTTAATATAACATGTATGCATCTGTACAATACAAGTAGCATTATCCTCATAGATAATGGTGGACGATTCTAGCGAACTAATCCCACTTGAATCTTGGACAAAGTTTATCATTTTGCGAAGCCATACCATTCATGTGATGCTTCATACAAAGCAATTATCTCAGAATGCTTCGTGGATGTAGGCACCGATGTTTGCTTTGTTGACTTCTAAGAGAAGGTTGTACCTCCATGTAAAAAGACAAAACAGTCTGTGATCTGGCATTATGGGAATCTGATAAGTATCCAGCATCACAATACCCTACTATTGTTCTCTCTTGATTTTTCTGATAGAACAAACCAAGATCTTTGGTTTCCTGAAGACATCTTAGAATATTATTCACATCAACCCCATGCCTTTTCATTGGAGATGCATTGAATCTAGCAAACAGATTAACTACAGACAATATATCAGGTCTCGGTGCAATTTGCTAGATAGATCAGTGTACCATCACTAAGATATGGGAATTATGGTCCCAATATATCCTCATCGTCATTCTTAGGTCTAAAAGGGTCTCTATCTCTATCAAGGGATCTAACAACCATAGGTGATTTAGACGAGTATGCTTTATCCATATTGAATTTATCTAATATCTTTTGGATGTAAGCGGACTAATGAACCAATATTCCTAAAGAAATATGTTCAAGTTTCAACTCGATAAAAATTTTAGTCTTACCCAAATCTTTAATCTCAAATTCTGTCTTCAGATGATTACTAGCCTCATTTATCTTTTGTTTAGTACCAGTGATATTCAAATCATCTACATACATAGAGATTATACAAAATCCATCAGTAGATTTCCTGATGAACACACATGGGCAATCATCATCATTCAAGTATGCTTTCTACGAAAAGAACTTACTTAGTCGATTGTACCATATTTTACCCGACTACTTCAAGCCGTATAATGACTTCTGTAGCTTAAAGCGATACATTTTGCGATCAGCCTTCAGACCTAGAATCTTCATTCCCTCAGGGACTTTCATATAGATATCTATATCAAGCGACCCATATAAATATGTCGTCACCACATCTATTAATTGGATATACAAATTCATTTGCACTGTCAGCAATATCAAGTATCGGAACGTGATTCCACTCATCACAGGAGAATATGTTTCATCGTAATCGATGCTAGGGTTATGTGTGAACCCTTATGCTACAAGCCTCGCCTTATATCTCACCGCCTCATTATTCTCATTCCTCTTTCGAACCAAAAACATTTAGCCCCAATGGGGAAAACATGTTGAGGAGTAGGCATTACTTTAGTAAATACACATCTCTTGGTAAGAGAGCGCAATTCATCCTCAATTGCAACCATCCATTTGGGCCAGTCTGAGCGTTTCAAACACGCACTCTGCCATGATCTTAGGTTCATGGTCCAATGTCAGATCATCTGAAATCTTTGAGGAGAAAGATATGTCGACATTTATAGACTTTTCGTTGAATGATTATCCTGATTCAACATAGTTCTGTGGAAATCTCTTCAATACCTTCAGACTCATCCTGATTTCTCTCAATGATTGAATCGAGGTGTTCCAATGTCCCAACAGCTATATTTGTGTGCACACTTGTGCTAGGCCCTAGATGATGAATATCCTTCAAGTGTCCTTCTTCAACACTAGGTTGAACGTCAACCCGCGGTTGACCTACATTTACTGTTTGAGAGGTCCTCATTCCCCGCAGACGATTCTGAGAAGGCTTGTCCTTTTTGTCCAGATTTCTCCCTCTCTTAGGTAGTTAAGTGGTCTTAGCTATATCAACTCTCCCTGGTACATTCATAGTGCGAACATGAGATTTAGTGACATATTTATAGTTAGTAAATGCATATGGAATATTATTTGCAATATTTTGCAAATTTATGATCTTATGAACCTCTAGTTCGGATTCATTTGTACATGGATCTAAAGACAGAATGCATTCGACATTCCAATCTATTTACCGTAATTCTTTGTGGTCCTTTCCCCCCTAATGCTGAAAAATTATCCTCATCGAAGATACAGTGAGCATACCGGGTTGTGAAGAGATACCCTGTTAGATTCTCTAGGTACTTTATAATCGACGGAAAACTGTACCCCACATAAATACCCATATTTCTATGTGGACCCATCAATGTACACTGAGCTAGTTTTATTGGCACATACACATCGCAACCGAATCTTTGAAGGTGGGAAATACTTGGTTGATTTTCGTGTACTAACTGCAACGGCGAAGCTATATGTTATGCAGTTGGTTGAATTTGTATTAGTTCTGCGATATGTAATACCGCATGTCTCCAATACGAATTTGGGAGGTTATAATTTTGTAGGAGATGTCTTTCTATCAACTTGATCCTTTTGATAAGTGATTTCGTGAGACCATTTTGTGTGTGTACATATGGTACAGAATGCTCCACATTTATGCCTAAATCTAGACGGTAATTATTGAATGCTCGTGAACTAAATTCGATAGCATTATCCATTCTGATAGATTTTATTCTGTGTTTAGGATGATTAGCTCTCAATGTTATGATTTGAGTAATCAGCTTTGCAAATGCATGGTTTCTTTATGATATGATATACACATTTGACCATCTTGTAGATGCATCAATGAGTACCATAGAATATCTGAGTGGTCCCGATAACAGTTGAATTGGACCGCATACATCTCCTTAAATGCGTTTAAGAAAATTTAGTGATTCACTCTTGACCTTGAGGTATGAGGGTCTAGTGATTAATTTTCCAGTTGCACATGAAGCGCATACAAACTCTAAGGATTTGAAGAAATTAGCAACCTCTATGCTATGTCCACTCGAACCATCAATAATTTTTCTCATCATTCCCACACCAGGATGACATAGGCAATCATGCCATATCTTGAATTTATCAAGATTTTGGAAAATTATTTTATACGCCAAATGTGGCTCTAGCTTTATGTATGTATAATACAATCCAGAAGATAAAGCAGGAAATTTCTCAAGATCTTCCTTTTGGAATCCTTTTTCTGAGTTATAAGTAGGATTTCAACCTCACCATGTTCATGAGTTTCAATGTGGTAGCCATTACTCCGAATGTCCTTAAAACTCAGCAACGTACGAGTTGAATCCGGATACAATAATGCCTCCTGGATCATAAGCTTTGTACCATTTGGGAGTGTAAATGTGGCCTCACCAGAGCCAACAATGACGGTGTCGCGACCACAAATTTTCATGACACTCCCCTTACTCTTTTCAGAGTTCAAAAGTATTTAACCTTCTATAATATTGTGTTAGAGGCACTATTGTCCGCTAAACAACTTTCCTCCTCCATTGAATTTTTAGAAGATTTCTATAGAGTAAAAAGAATAAAATTAATTATTTATCCAAACTATATTGAATATACACATACAATACATACTATGTATGTCCGCTCACGTATTACAATACATTATTTTTGACTACATACTTACAATACCATATGTCTTATGACATAAATATTTTACAACACGCAATATATGTAAGGACATCATCACAATACTTATGACACTACACGGAGTTTAAAGCTGGTCTCCATATACGTCACCTATAGAAGTGAAATCCACTAGCATGTCTTCAACATGAAGTGTTGGTCCCTCCTTTTGCTGAGGCTAACCATGGTTCTCCATGTTCTCTTGAACACCGTT
The DNA here is from genome assembly GCA_910589775.1 of Avena eriantha. Taxonomy (NCBI): domain Eukaryota; kingdom Viridiplantae; phylum Streptophyta; class Magnoliopsida; order Poales; family Poaceae; genus Avena; species Avena eriantha. The sequence goes on along the minus strand of OU342741.1, from coordinate 143,853,733 downwards.
CTGTTGAACGTCTTGAGAACTCTTGACCATCGGTCCAGTGAGTGAGCTTCGTACTGGTGCCCTTGAGACTTTGATTGATTGTTGATACAATGCCACAAAATGCTTAGAAGTTGTACACTTATTTACAACATGAGTGTTACAACCACATCGGTAACAACTTTGAGAATTGTTACCCCTATCATTTCTCTTGAAATGATTCTTGCCCTTTTGGATTCTATTATTATTCTGATTCTCGTTGTGCTTCCATTTTTTCCTTAGGCTTCCTATGGTTTCTCTGTGAACCACGGAAGTTTTGAGCATTGTAAAAATTAAAATGTGCTTCAGACAATGTTCCTCTTAGACAAGAAAGATTATTCTTATTAAGAATTTCATTGTGCTTTTCTGCCTAAAGAAGTGTATATATTAATTCAGAATGTTTTTTACGATAATGTTCAACAATCAACCTCATATTAGGATGGAAAGTGGAGAGCGTCTTTTCAATAAGATCTGCATCTGAAACTGAATTGTTGCAAAATCTCAACTTAGAGTTGATCCAATACACGGTGGAATTGTATGCCGCAACGGAGTTCGGCCTTACCTTTCTTTCTTCTTCTTTTCCTTTCCTTGTTGCTCCAGCGATTGCTAGAGTCGGCCTTTTCTCTCCTTTGGCGAAGCGGGTGCTGATAATGTGTGAAGTAAAGAATACAAATGATTCCAATCGTGTCTTATACCATTGATGATTCAAGTATTTATACAAGGCATAACCGACATCAGAGATCATAAGGGCACGCACAATGCGGACGCTAAGAGCGGACGCTAGGCTCAGATTCCCGTCCATTTTGCCACATTCCCGGTCGATCCTAGGAAATTAGCTAGGGTTGCTGCAAAACCGTCGGGCGCTCCAACTCTTTTTTTCCTTCGGCCATCCGTTTTGATCAGCAGCGAACCTCACGGAGCAATGGCAGACGCATGAATGAATTGGAGGGTGGGCACACTTCAAAAAAAAATTACGCTGACCCATATGAAATACAAAATCTGCCCAAAAAGTAATGTAAATAGCACAATGAAATCTCATAATATTATAGTTGTATAATACGTTACAATTTTCAGGTCAAAAATATTTTTTCATTTTGTAAGTTACGGTACACCAGAGACAAGTAAACAGTAGAATTAACAATTAGAAAAATAATATTTTTTATCTACTAGACATGTGTAAGTAGAGCTTATCCGTTGCTAGATTTTTTTTGCAATAACGCATGTGGAACATGAAATCTGTCTAAAAACTCTTGTATTGTACTCATTGATATGGGATTACAGCGTTTATATACTCCCTCTAGATGGACTCGGATCCGTTTAGATATGAATTATCTAGCAATAAAATATGTCTAGGTATCTGTATTTAGACAAATCTGAGTTCATTAGTTTTGATCGGAGGGAGTAGTACATGTGCTGATTATCTAAAAGGTGATATTTGCTAGAATACGCCAACGCTAATAAAGGATGTATGATTTGTACATTTAGTGGAAACTACCGGTCCAACTTGAATTCCTCCCACCCTCACGTATTATTTTTAGGAAAATGATCCTAATTTTCCCAGGATCCTGCGACTTCCACCGTCCGGGTCACGCGTGCGTGCACGTTTGCATCCGTGGTGGATCTCCTAAAACCTCATCTTCTCCACGACTTCGACGAGACTCTCAAAAAATGTCTTCGACAAGATATGTCTTTTAATTTTTGTCCCATGGGTAAACTTTTTTGCTACATGCAAAAGAGGGATATTTTGTAGCAAAAACGGAATTTTGACAAAAAGTATAAGACAAGTGTCAGCAGGAGAACCATGATGATGGCAGCACGCCATCAACCGGGACGCGTAGTGTTGTCCCTATTTTTATGCAATCAACTATTCTTACAGCTAGAAAATGAATACTTCCAAACTAGTTTGTGATTTGAACATCAAATTAGTTTTTTAGATGATGAACATTTGATTTGATTAGTGGTAGTCTATTTATTCTCTAAAATTCTGGATGGGCCACAGCCCACCAGACCCCACCCCAGTCGTACGCCCATGTCACAGAGGGCTAGCAATCAAACAATATTTAACGCATGTGTTAGCGGCTGGCGTTGAGGGACGAGACGCTTGATTCTCTTTTTTTTATTTTCTTTTTTCGTAAGTATTATTTTTAATTCGCCTGCCTAAACGTCTATAGTGTACATGCCCTAAGGGCACGTACATTGGTGGCCTCTTACATAGACGCTTAGGTAGTTAAAAAATAATTGTTTTTGTTAATTATAAACGTCTAGACTACGTAACGTTGATCGCTTAATTGGGACGCTAGCTATATTAGGCAAGCGCCCATCGCTCCAACGCGCCGACGCCACCAAAGTAAAACTCCCGGGACAGGCCGACACGCACCGCCCTCACATCAGCTCGCTCCTCCAATTCTGTTTTTCCTAGCGCTCGCGTCGACGCTTCCCAGAATCTCAGAATCAATCCGATATTGGCCGATACAGCCACGGAAAATCGGCTACCGCCTGCTCTAAACACCCCCTGTACGTGCCCTAAGAAGTGGGAGCGGTAGCGAGGAACCGACCTATGGTTACAACAAAAAGATTATCCTATTACACATTTAAATAAATCATAAATCCTAACAGTAGATACTACCCACCACGACCGGCCTTACCTGTTGGCTACTTGTCGTGCCCGTATGTCCGTGTAAACGGAAACCGGCCATTAATTCGAGTTACCGCGTTGCCTCGCGCGGATCGTGCGTGTTGGCAAAGGAGCGGGAAAGGGGCTGGCCGTTCACACGCTCGATCTCATTCCACGGTGACTCGGGATGAACGGTGGATCGTACTGCCAGCCACGCACGCAGCGGGACGTCGCGATCTGGTTGGATAAGTTCACGACGCCGAACGGAGTGGTCATCGCTGGTCCTGAAGACCTGAACCGTCCACCACGTACTCGGTCATCGTCGTAGGTAGGTTCCCAACTTCCAAGCCAAATCCTCCTTCTCGAAGACACACCGGTCTGTTTTTACTCCGGTAGTAGAAAACTGCATTGACGTGCCCCGCGGAGCATACGCTGATGATGGCAACGGGACCGGCCGGTTGGTTAATGGAACATTTTGGCGATTTGATATGGCACCAAGTTGCTGCGCGGCTACCCACTGTCTGGTGTCTGCCCGCCTTCAGAAAACAAGTCCATGCCGTTCTTGAAGTGGACGAGGACAGCGTGGGCGTGGTCGGGCGGCAGGGAGAGGATTATATTGGGATTGGGGCACTTCGACGCGATGCGCGGTTGCTTCAATCAAAATAGCGACTAGTCCATTCGTGCGTAATCATAAGAAAACACGTAGTGGAAGTCTTCTTGGGGGTCCTTCTTAGCATCTGGCCGGATCGTCAGATTAAAGGAAAAGGTGTGCTAGTGGCTGATCGTTGCCTGCTTTTTTTTTTTTTTAGGGACGATCGCTGCCTGCTTAATTGCCGAGTCGCGGTCAAACGGGATCCAAGGAAATTGCAGCAGCAGGCCAAGCAGCTGCTACTATTGTCGATAAGCCAACCAAAATAAGCACGTTGGAATAAGAGTGGAGGGTGGCCACGGATCGGAAGGGCGAACGCTTCTTTCCTTCCGAGAGCATGCGGAAACGATGAACGAAGAACGAAAATAAGAACACGTAGATGACACATGATTTTAATGTGGAAAAAGCTCTCCGACAAAAAGAAGAAAAATACATACACTAGCCAGCGAAACTTTACTATTTTTGAAATTTTTACAAACGCAGAGGATTATCTCAGATGCGACTTATTCCAGCCGGTGGTTTACAAGAGTATATATAAAGGTCAACATCAGAGCCGGCCGACAGGCCGGGCAAAAGGTGCGCCAGCGAGTCAGGGCCTGGCCTAGGCAGTAGTATTACCACTAGTTGTTGAAATTTCTGGTTTTTAGGCATTAAAAAGTTAAAAGGCCCATGTGTAGCCCACCTAGAACAACAACGTCGGTCATGTGTGTGCGCTCTCTTCTTTTCTAATCTCTTAACCCCTACAGTAACCAGTACCAGACAAGACGACTCATCTCCTTGACTCCTCTCCAAATTCCTAAAACAACCATAATTTTTTATTATACTACAGATGTTATCCATTAGGAACAAATGACCTTAATTATCCGATGTGTTAAATAACAAAATAAAAAATAGAAGAATTCTTTGTGGAATTTTTGAAAGTGGATGACACATCTAGTTTGGGACTTTTTAATGTAACTTATGGATGCTCTCAAAGCATATGAACTAAATATTGATGATATGAGGGGCCAAGGTTATGATAATGGTTCAAATATGAAAGGGATAACCAAGGGGTACAAAGTCGCTTACTTAGTATTAATCCAAGAGCTCTATATATGCTACGTGTGTGTGTCATAGTTCGAACCTTACTTTATCTGATATGGTAAGTTCATGTGGTAAAGCTATTTATTTTTCCGGGATTGTGCAACGGATATATATGTTATTTTTAACTTCTACTAAAAGAAAAGATGGAAAGTGTTGCTTGAACATATTCCAAGTTTAACTGTGAAGGGTTTACCGATGGGAGAGTCAAATAAAAAGTGTTAAAGCTATTATATTTCAAGATCTAGAACTAAGGACTGCTTTGTCTGAGTTAGGTAAAACTTGTGAGGACGCCAAGTCAATGCAGTATCATTATAGGCACAACACAAAAGCTTCACACAATCATCAATTTTGACAAGCATCAGAAGAACTACGATCTTCTCTCTTGTCAAGCCTAGCAAAGCGATCTCTTCTGAAATCATCGTGGTTCCTTCCTTCAATGATTAGTCCACTTGATCGAGATAAATAATGTTATTTTAGAGTCAAAATATTAGTATGTGGTGTCATTTAAGAGTCAAAAGATCATGGATCCATGTTAGTACTGAATATCACTTCGGTAATGAAATATGAAGGTTTTTTTAACTTGAAATATATTGTTTTGGTAGTTTTGTGTGAATAAGGGCCCTTGTTATCATTTTGCACCTGGGCCCTGTATAAGTATGGGCCCGTCCTGGTGAACACCTAGGTCTTCAACGATCCGTACCGCGGGGTCTATCGCCCCCCACACCTCCTCAGGCATCCCTGTTGGACACAATATGGGCTAACTTCAGACTCAGCTCCATTCGGCCCAAGCCTCCAGCAACGGGGCTTGCTCCGCTCCTCAGAAATCAGCCTATTTAATGAATTTGGATCATAATTCAACAAACTCCACCTTAAGCAAATTTCTTCTTGTAGCATCAACAACAACCATCTCCGTGAACAATAAAGAAAATACTTTTCGCACCAATAACCACTTTGGCTAATCAAATAAACCAACTAAGTTCGAGCAAAAAAAATAGCAATAGAAACAAGTCATCATATCAGTAGGATTATCATTAGTGTTGATCTTGCATACCTTTAGTTTACCTTAAGCAATATGCTTTGTTCTCTCATGAAATATTTGATATTTTGTAAGGTATATGACACACTAACTGCCACAGAACAAAGTAATGCAAGAATTATCTCCACAAAGCTCAACAAATAAACTATTCAACTAAACAGATTTTTTGCAAGCTTTAGCAATAACCATGTATTCAGCTTCAGTGGTAGATTGGACAATGACAGCCTAGAACGTAGCCTTCCAGCTAACAACACAACCACCAACATTAAACACGTAACCTATGAGTGATCATCTCCTATCCAAATCGATAGCAAAATGTGAATACACATAGTCAACGAGTGCCTCACTGGTCCTGCCAAACTTAAAACAATAAATGTGCCATGAATGTACCTAAAACCCACTAAATAGACTTCTAATGTTCTTTACTAGGATTGGCCATGTATTTACTTATCAAATTCATATCATATGATAAATCAGGACGAGAACAAACCATGACATACATCAAAGAACCAACAACACTAGAATATGACACCTTTGACATATACTCAAACTCTTAATCAGTAGTAGGATATTACGAAACTGACAACTTAAAGTGAGGAGCAATATGAGTACTAACAGACTTGGCACCATGCATATTGAAACGATGAAGAACTTTCTCAATGTAATTTTTGAAGGAGATACATAATAAATAGGTTTTTATTCTCATATCTCAATTAGTTTATAATAGTTTCATATTGTGCTATAACTGTATCAAGTAGAAACATTGGTATAGGTGTGGTATGAAACAAACCAAGTCCCTAGTAGACTCTATTCATACTATTTCTTTGGTCATGAGGATGATCTGGGTTTCAAGATCATGGGCATTTATGCTAATTGATAATGAGGTCATATCATTGGAGAATGATGTGATGGACATTCCTCGAAGGATTGCAACACGATCAAGTCATATAGTTCATTGTTGCAATAGCTAAAATCTAGACTCCTTTTCCTTAGACCATGAATTCATATTACTCACTGTTTCCCGAGGCTGATTTGACTGTATCAAATGTCATCTAGTAACACGATGAAAATAAAAGTGTATGTTGGGTATTCCAAAGGAACAACAGCTGACATGTGACCACAAGACCGGGATTTGTTCACCCACATGACGGGTAAGAAACATACGACCGGCTTGGTGATATTACATCCATAAATGTTGTAACATATGACTCGGTCACGGGGATGTAATATCACGGTAACAAGTAAAATAGAACTTATTGATAACAAGATTGAACAAGGTATGTGATACCAATTATCGGATCTCAGACAAATCATATCAAGAAACAAAGGGAAATTAGATGCTACATTTATCGGTTCAAATGACATTGTCATCAAGAATGCATAGGGGTCACATGGGCATCTCTGGTCCCTCTATTGATCATTGATATAGATCATGTCTAGAGCATTCCCGAGCCGTGAGGGGATACACTTAAGTGTACGATGAGAGCGATCATCCGTAAGATGGAATCATAGTAGAGAAAGAGAAAGTTGGAATTGTTCCGCAGAGAGATCCGAAATTGTTCAGAGAATGGAATAAAGGAAAAGACCAGAAAAGTGTTTTCGGATAAATGAGAATTTAAATATACATTTATTATATGTTAATTATGAATTAATATATTGTAAATGATATTTAAATTAAGATTTATAAAAGTAACTTTCATATTAAGCCAAATCCCCGGAGGGAAATAGCCTAGAAGAAAAGCTGCAGAAAAAGGAAAAGGAAAAGGCCCACGTGGGCGGCGGATAATAGCCGCCGCACTGGGCGGCGAGAAGTTAGGATGTGCTGGCGGGCGGGCGACAGTTACTTCGTGTCGCTCAGGGCACACTTCAACAGCTGGCTACTACCACTGCGAGCGGGCGGGAGCTAGACCGCGGACGAGGCCAGCCGACCCACCCGGGCCACCGGCTACGCGCGTCTGGCAGGCCACGGTCGTGGACCGGCCCACCCGGGCGATAGCCTCCACGCCATCACGCGTGGGAGACAGGGCGCGGGATGGGCCGCCCGAGGCCGACCCGGACGGCGCATGTCCTGATGTTGGCTGCTGCCCCTTTTTCCTCTTGGCCTGGATTTTGGCCCATCCGGATGGATGAAAATCCTGCTGTCTTTTCTTTTAGCAATTAGTCCCACATGGCTTAGCCTTTGAGAAAGGCACACACCCTTAGACTATATAAAGGGGTGCCGATGGGTGGGATTAACATGCACAATTTAAGAAGTCTTTTAGTTGACTTTCTCCCTCCCTCTCTCTATATCTTGTGACCATGGCCCCAAGTTTGGGTCGTGCGAACAAGACACACCTGCAGCATGCTGTTGCGTTGCAGGAATTTCTAGCCGGATATCAACTTCCGCACTCCTGGTGGGATCAGGGAGTCGGAGGTCTCATCATACACCGGATATGTACGAAGACACGAGGTGCAATACTTGGGGCACTTAAATGTCGTGAGTCGGAACTGCTGCACGATGAAGAAGGAGCAAGGGGTGACCTGCGAGGATCTTCGCGACCTTGAGGTCGGCTACGAGTAAGACTATATCAACCACGTTCCCCTCGGGACGTTAACCGCATACTGTCTACAAGGGTATGTATTCTTTACGCTCGGCCGTTACTGCATTACTACATAAATAGATCTTGGGCATTAGGAAGTTCCAACGTAGGATTTTTTTTGTTTTCTGCTATGGAACCCTTTAGTGGTATCAAAGCCGATCTATGCGTAGGAGTGTTTTATGGCCAGTACGCACAAGTATTGTGCGGATATTGATCCCTTAGTTGTTATCCTCTAATGTGTACTTGTTTATATCGCGGTATTGTTTGATGAAGCGGCCTGGATCGACCTCACGCGTATTCGTACGCGAGACTGGTTCCACGCTCAACATACGGCTTGTACCGTATAAGTGGCTAGCGGGTGTCTGTCTCTCATTGAATAGTTGATATAGCATTTACAACGGAGGGCCCCAAAAGGGGTGTAGTAGAGACAACTATTGGATCCATGTTGTGGTTGAAAAGTTCCTAGTTTAAAAACGGTTCTATTGTGAAAGCCCTAACAACCACGTAAAACTTGCAAAAGATAAAGTACAGGCGTCTAAGTTTGTTTTGCAGGAGGGCATGTGTTATGATATGGTATTGGTCGTTACGAAGGTAAAGTAGTTTACTTTTCTGTTACTAAGTAGTATAGTAATAATCATCGTTCCGATGGACGACCTGGTGGTGGCGTCGTGGACTTGGCGTCAAACCAAGGGCAAGATGGAGATCATGCCAGAGCGCTCGATGGAGATCAAGGCGCAAGATGAAGGACCATTTCATATCACAATATACATATGATGTTGATACCTATTTTACATCTTATTGTGTGCTAGTATTAGATACTCAACGGTGGCAAATAAGATAATCCCTATTTAATTCCAATGATCATTTCTCCTTGTGTGTGCACCACCCTTCGTTATGAAGCCGGCTGTGACAATCGGGGGCTAGACATATCTACATTCGCATACAGTTGGTGTAAGCCATGTTGCATAGTGAATACACACAAGTTAGATTTGGCGAACCTAGCATGTGTATACATGGCCTCAGAACACAAGAGATCGAAAGATCGAGCATGAGTCACATGGATGATGTGATTGACATTAAGGAATGTCTACCTTTGATGCTGCACTGATGGTCGTGACGATCGGGGGAGGTGGAGAGGATTGGGATCATGTGATCATTAAAATCGTCCAGGGGATGACAATTTTAGTGGGAGATCAATCATAAATTGAACTCTTATTATGAACTTAGTCTAGATGTCTATTTGCAAATATCTTAGTAGATCATGGCCTATCCCATTGAGGTCCTTTGAGACCATGGGAAATTTATTGCTTGATGTGGAACTTAGCAAAAGGGTCTAACTTCATAGATTAATACCCACACTTGAGGGATATCCTCATAAAAGATGATATTCTCCTCTTGATACAATAACCATTAGGAGAAAATCTGATGACTCCGCAGTGTTTGTGTTTTCTCCATTATCATCCAATAAGCCATTCTCCATTCTATGGAGAGTTGGACTACAATTTTGTATTATGCAAAATCTGGCACATAAAGTATGAGCCGTTGGATGAGTTTTCCTCCATCATGGATGAAAAGAGAATATTTGGAAAATCACTTAGCGATCTTGCATTAGAGTTGAGAACTCTTGGAAGGGCTTGATTGCAATGGAGGTCATGGATGAAAAGGTATATGTTAGATATACAAAGTTGTAAGTGTAATTCTTGCAAAAACTATTTGCAGTGTGAAAAGTATTTGATACTTGTCCTGCTTTGTGAAAACAAGATGATCTGCTTGAGAATTGCTGGATTTGAGGCAATGTGACTTGATGACGGCAAGCAAAACAGTTGATGGCCGACATCACCCCTTTCCTCAAGGTTTATCATTTGGGTTAGTGGACTTGAATATAATTTTGTAATCCTTGTTTGTGTGTCTTGCTTTTGGCGAGACGATTATTCATATGAACAAGTTACAAGCCAGTTTGTACTATTCTTATGAACAATACCATTATGGTCACATTACGATTATAAATGAGTTATTCTCATCACTATGTTAATGATAATAGTTTGAGCATTTATAAAGGATTAGAATGCTAAAAGATATCCATAGTTTAATAATGAAATGACACTATAAGTTTAAGTCATTTTGCTTATTGCATGTTCTTCATTTTAAATAAAGATCGGGGTCTTAGATGCTTAATCTAGAGACTTTGCAAAACCATGCCTCATTGGGCGGAATGACTAAAACTCCGCATTTTTGTAAAACGGTGATATGCGAAGAAATGTTGAATCTTATACAGAGTGATGTATCGTATTTTCAACAAATAGTGGAAATCATTAGTTAATTGTGGAATTAAGTGAATAAGCATATTTACTTTATGAAACATGAAGTTTCAAATGATTTGAATTGTTCAAATGAGTTCATAACAAAGCAGGATATTGAATTAACAAGTCTCTTCAATTTGATCGACATGACTAAAGTATTCAAGTTAAGTTTAGCATAAAAGGGAACTGTGAAAGAGGTTTCACAAATTATGATAATTGGATGAATTCAAACTGTGTTGAAATGTCTGAACATCATAATCATTGATGTATAAGATACATATGGTATGATATTATCTCTTATCAGGGTTATAGTTATCGTTTAGAGTTAGAGATCAAAGTAAGCAAACACTCATTTGAAATACAAAGGAAAATCAAAAGATTCGTGGAAACAACACCATAATAGTTATGGCACGTTCAAGTTTCTGGAGATTTTGATAAGTCAAAATCGTGGCAAATAAACAAGTCTTTATAGAGCATTCTTAGGAAGCTATGAATGGATCTTCCACAAAGGGGCAAACCTATTGTTGTCCAAAGTTGACGTGTCTTGATGAAGATACAAGTGGAAGAAAGTAAAAGATCAAAAACAAGGTATTTGACCTTACCTCCTGATTGTTGAGTGGCACGGCGGAATTTGTTCCGTGAATCCAAACTCTACTTATAGAGGAGAAACCAATGATAATGATCATCAAGTTTTAGCGAATACTTTTACTAAAGAAAGTAGGATTCAACTATATATTCTACAAGTTTGTGGAATTATATTGTTGATCCAATTGTCATGTTTTGAACAAGACATACCTACGAAATACAAACAAGGATGATGGACCTAAGTGTGAGAAATGAATAGTCATTGAAATCTCGTTACTGGAACTCTCGATTTGATGGTGATCAAAGAACTTTGGAATGTCCAAGATTATCGAGAGGAACTGGATTTGAGTGGGAGCAAATCAGCTTGGCTAAATCATAATATGTAGCTGACATATTTTTGAGTGGGAGCTAAGTGAAATCCCTGGATCTCATATATGGATGCCATATTTGAGTAGGAGCATGAAATCATTCTGGGATATGCGGACAACATATGTGAATGATGTGATTGGTGTTAATAACATTTAAGTAGATAAATAAGGATGAAGTTGAAGTTATTAAACAATGATATCTATCGAGATAGATTGGTGAGTTTAATAAAAATCAAATGTCGAATGCTTCCTAGACTTGATTCTGAAAGATGTTCAGAATGTCCTAAGCAAGATTCTGAAGAAGCTCAGAATTGAACAAGGTAAGAAAGAAGTTCTTACTATATGAATCATTGAGATAGTATTGCAACTATTTTTAAAAGAAAGAAAGAGATATGTTGCATGTCATGTGCCTTAGTCATAGGTTCTTCCATACAACCATGTTGTATACTCGACGTAATGTGACCCGAGGTTCTAGTTGGAAGGACTAACTCTTAACTCTAAGACCATGTCTTGAAGTGATTCCTGAGTTGACACTGAACCAGAATTAAGTTTGTACTTAAATGGCAAGAAGCAAAGTAAGGGGCATAGTTGCATTTCATGCACTAGGATCTATATAGATATAGAAGTATAAAGGCTCCATCTGATGTGATGTATATTGTTATGGCAGAACTAGTTTGTCTTTAACGTAGAATGATGTGTCACAGGGCACAATGCTTGTGAGAAAGCCCATGAGGTTGATCTAAAGTCACTGTAGGCTCCTAGAAACCGGCCTCATTCTACTGCCATAACTGCCGTACATACACAAAGGATTGCAAAGTGTGTTTCGAAGTTTAGATGACAACTGTGAAAACGTCCGTCATTATAAACACTAGAAAAAAAGTCTCACTTTGTCGCCAAACGAATACTTTGACCTATTATACGATAATGGTGTGAATGTCAAAATTAGGAAGACATTAAAGAATTGCAAAATACATAATGATCTGGTAAAACAGAACATGGATAGGACGTTTCCTGTGAGCATGCATGATCAATAAATGCATATGATATATGGTTTATGATGAGCAAAATGCGAGCTAGATTATTTGTACTCTAGTGCAAGTGGGAGACTGAAGGAGATATTCCCTAGAGGCAAATAATAAATATGTTTTTATTCTCATATCTCAATTAGTTTATAATAGTTTAATATTGTGCTATAACTGTATCAAGTATAAAGATTGGTACATGTGTGGTATGAAACAAACCAAGTCCCTAGTAGCCTCTATTCATACTAGTTCATTGGTCATGAGGATGATCTGAGTTTTAAGATCATGGACATTTATGCCAATTGACAACGAGGTCATATCATTGGAGAATGATGTGATGGACATTCCTCGAAGAATTGCGACACGATCAAGTCATTAGTTCATTGTTGCAATAGCTAAAATCTAGACTCCTTTTCCTTAGACCGTGAGTTCATATTACTCACTGTTTCCCGAGGCTGCTTTGACTTCATCAAACATCATCTAGTAATACAGTGACAATAAAGGTGTATGTTGGGTATTCCAAAGGAACAGTAGATGACATGTGATCATACGACCGGGATTTGTTCACCCACATGACGGGTAAGATACAGATGGCCAGCTTGGTGAGATTACATCCATAAATGTTGCAACATGTGACTCGGTCACGGGGATGTAATATCACGGTAACAAGTAAAATATAAATTGTTGGTAACGAGATTGAACAAGGTATGTGATACCAATGATCGAATCTCGGACAAGTCATATCAAGAGACAAAGGGAAATTGAATGCTACATTTACCGGTTCAAACGACATTGTCAACAGGAATGCATAGGGGTTGATGAGTGCATATTTGCATCATGTTTTACATTATTATTTTGCATTGTAGATGTAGGATCTTGGTATTTTACGGTGCTCACGTGCACATTTTATGTCCGTTTGACCAGGATCAGGACAGATGATGGATCCAATGGACACAATTCTTGGAGCAGTTGTACTAAGGATAAACGGAGTAAAAACAACGTAAATCGCTTATTTGGGAAATATTAATAATACTAGATGAAAAGCCGAAGCAATCAAAGGAGACATACGGTTTAACGACCAACTATACGGTAGGAATAAAATTTTCGGCCGTATAGTTCCCACCGTATAGTTGGCACCGCCACCGCCTCCTCAAATAGTTTCACCCCGTGCAACAAGATTAGGGAGACGACATACAGAACACCGAGAAATTGCCGAAACCTCACCTCCGGAAGGCATCTGGTGGGGGAACTCGTCCACCGATGATCCATCTTTGCCCTGCGCAGATCAGGGAGGCTAAGGCATCGATCTTCATCATCCTTCACTGCATCACCACCATCTCCATCCATCCCATATACATATTGTCTAGATCTTATTGTAATTTCCGTACTCATTGTGGATTTATACATGTACTATTCATCTATGATAGATTCTATTATTATTGCCATGATGTTGATTGCCTCCATGTCTGAGTAGATTATTAGTTCTTGGGGAGATGGAGAAACCCTAGTATGAGATTGAAATAAGATAAAGTTTATTATGATATTCATCGTTGTGACCATGTGTTAGATTGTCTTCATCTTGATATTGAGAGAAGTCGACCTCTCAATATTTGCCTCTCTTGGGGACTTAATGGAGGGAACTACTTGTTGGTAGACGAAGGTGTGTTAGCACTTACAGTGATTATAAAGTTGTTGGCACTCCTTACGTATCAACTTGGGAAACCGAGGAAACTCACGGAACACTATCCATGCCACGGGATACGTCCTACGGGATTACGTCCCTTAATAGCATAGTAATTCGATTGATGTTGATTGCTGACTGCTGTGGTTATGAGGATGATGTGAGCAGCGGTTGCTGCCTATTTGTCCAAATACGGAGTTCCTCCCACACATACATATTTGAAAATATTCATCATAATAATCTTTACCTTAGCTCCTTATAATGCTAGTGGTGTATCCGCTACTCCGTGAGAACACTTTTTCCCTATTGCAGTTCCAATCTCTCTTACATACACGATACTTACTTTCTGTGTTCAGTTGTTTTACTTTATTTATTGTTGCTCTTATACCAAAAACCCAAAAACACCTTTTTATGCAATACTTGCATTTTATCTTGTCACTTAGAACTTTATTTAGGATTTCTGTTGTAATATTTTTTTCAAGAGTTATTCGACTTCAAACTCCTGCTCCCTATGGGATCGAGATCTTTATTTTGAAACTAGCTACAAACGATCTGTGCACTTGCAATCATCAGGCTATTTTCTAGCGACGTTGCCCAGGAGCTAAGCGTTGTAGGTCTTTTAGTTTTTGCTTTTTTTTGTCTTGCTAAGTTTTGTTTTGAGTTACAGGTTTCCACCAACATTATGGAGTTTGAGCATATGACTAGTACTAACCCACACATCATTTGGGAAGCCCTATGATATTTATAAAAGGGATAACTCCAATGAGAAGACAAGGGGGTTTTAAATAAATCCTCTATTACTTGGTATTCTACAGAAGAAGTAATTTAATGGAGATGAAGAAGATCCTGATCCATATAAGCATATTGCATGTTTCAAAGATATATGTGGTACTTTTCAATTGACGGGATATACCGCTGATGAGGTAAGGGTTAAAAATTTTAGTCAGACCTTGACTAGTACAACTCTCTCTGGTATAGATCTCTACCCCCTGAAGCCACTACTACTTGGGATAATCTAGCTTGTGAATATCCAGCAAAATATTATCCATTATCGAAATCTTTTGGAATTAGGCGTCTTATAATGACTTAGAGGAACCATAGTAATGAAGGACTAGTAAGATCTTATATCATATTTAAAGATCTATTATATCTATGTCCTCACCATGATTTGCCTGAATGGTATTTATTGCATATCTTTTATGGCGGTTTAATTCAACCTAATAAAATTGAACTTAGACTCTTTCGCGGAAGGAGCCTTTATGAATCTTCCTATAACTAAAGCTTGGGCTTTACTTAATAGAATTTGCGATCATAGAGTTTCATGGAATTTTGGAGAGCATGATTGTATTCATGACTATTATAAAAAGGGCCATGTTAAAGAATTATCTAAAGAACTTTATTTGGATTCAGATCATGTGTTGCAAGTTGTTAAATCTTTTACAGAACATATCAAAGCTCTGAAAGAGGGTGTAGTCAAATATGATCCACCACCTGAACTTGAGAAGAAAAGAGAAGTTAAAGCAACTGAAAGAACATTTCATGGTTCCCTGTGTTTTGTGTGTTAGATAATAATACCGTGGAGTTTTCTCATGTGTGCTAAGTGCGTAGGGAAGTGTTTTTGGTATTTGGGGGCCGGATTATCCGCCCCCATCAAGGGCCGGATAATCCAGCCTAACCCTCTTGGCCAGATTTGGCTGTGCGTGAGCTTCTGTCTGGGGGCAGATTTTCCCCTGGACAATCCGAAGTGGGGCGGATTTTCTTCCCCAGCCGGATAATCCGGCCCTCTCCTTGGGCAGGATAGTCCAGCCACCAGGAGAAGTACCAAGGCTATCTCAGCATGAGTCTCTGCCTGGGGGCGGATTTTCCCCCGGACAATCCAAAGTGGGGTGGATTTTCTTCCCCTGCCGGATAATCCGGCCCCCAGGTGGAACTGCCAAGGACAGTTCGGCGCGAGCTTCTGTCCAGGGGTTGATTTTCCCTCGAATAATCCGAGTCTGGGACGGATTTTTCCCCAGGCCGGATAATCCGGCCCTCACTTAGGCCGGATAATCCGGCCCCAAATGACTCCAACAGCTTTGTCAGGACAAGGGGTATAAAAGTCCCTTTGACCCCTCCTGTCATCCTTCTTGATTCATTCGAAAAAAGGTCAGACCTGATGCAAAAGCTCTCTCCCAAGATCTCCCACTTCAACCACCCGAAGGCTTCGATCTTTGGAGAAATTGAACGAGGAGACATCACTCATCGTCATCACGAATCAATCGCTTCAACTCCTCTCCATTCACTTGGAGAATCCCCGATCTAGTATTCTCGTTAATATCTAGATCTTGTGTTTCGTTATTGATAACAATTGTTCTTGTGGCATCTTGTTGTCATTACGGGAGCCTCCAGTTAGGTTGTGGAGTTGTGTGATACATCGCAAATGTATCTATAATTTTTGATGTTCCATGCTTGGTTTTATCCACTTTCTTGTGTTTTGTCCATACTTTGGAGTACTATTCATATGATTTCTTGGACTAACCTATTAACAAGAGCCACAGTGCCAGCTGCCTGTTTTCTGCTGTTTTTGGTTCTAGGAAAGTCAGAAAATGAATATTCTCGGAATTGGACGGGACAAAAGGCAAAGTGCCTATTTTTCTGGAAGTCATCAGATGCCAGAATACGAGACGGAGAGGGGCTAGAGGGCGGCCACACCACCTGGCCGCGTGACCAGGCTTGGCCTGCACCAGGGGGTGGTGTGGCCAGCCCAGGCACCCCCTCGACCTCCCCTTCCGCCTATAAGATGCCCTCGGGACGAAAACCCTAAGTGCTCGATCAAAAATCCACGAAAGAGTCTGTAGCCGCCGTCATCTCCATCCCTAAATCGGGAGGGATCTGAAGCTCTTCCCGGCACCCTGCCGGAGAGGGGAATTCACCCTGGAGTCCTTCTTCATCACCATGCAAGCCTCCGGTGTGATGCGTGAGTAGTTCATCCTTGGACTACGGATCCATGTAGTAGCTAGATGGCTGGTTCTCCTCCTTTGTGCTTTCATGTCTAGATCTTGTGAGCTCCGTTCATGATCAAGATCATCTATTTGTAATTCTGCATGTTGTGTTTGCGGGGATCCGATGGATATTGAGATACTATTTCAGATTGATTATTGATTCTATCATGTCTTTGTTATTTGTGATCTTGCATGCTTTCCGTTGTTAGTAGCTATCTTGGCCAAGTAGATGCTAGCAACTCCAAGAGTTAGTATTTATGCTCGATAGTGGGTTCATGCCTCTGGTAATCTGGGGAAGTGACAGAAATCTCTAAGGTACTAGATGTGCTATTGCTACTAGGGAGAAAACAACAATCCTTTGTTCATAGAACAATCGTATTGTTTACTTTACACGTAGTTCGTAAAGCAATAATCTGTTGCTTGCAACTTAATACTAGAGGGGGTTCGGATGATAACCTGAAGGTGGATCATGAGTCATAGATGCAGTTGGATGGCGGTCTATGTATAATGTTTTAATGCCCAATCGAATCTCAAAGGAGTCAAGATGATTAGTATATGCATGTATTGCTTTCTCAATGTTTGTCAATTGCCCCGCTGTAATTTGTTCACCCAGCATGTTATCTATCTTAAGGAGAGCCACCTCTAGTGAACTATGGATCCCGGTCCTTTTCTTTACATACAATCTATAAACTGTTTACTGCTTTGTGTTTACTTTCTGCAAACTTTTACTTCTTTCCATTTGATACGTTTAATCCTTTGTTTTCTGCAAAACATGGTGAGATTGACAACCTCATCGCAAGTTGGGGACAAAGTTCCGTGGTTGTGTTGTGCAGGTCTCCACGTTGCTACTAGCACCGGTAGTGCGCCCTGCCAAGGCTCAGCTAGTAACACCTTTGGGGTGTTTCCTTGCTCCTACTGGTTCGATTAAACCTTGGTTTCATACTGAGGGAAACTTGCTGTTGTGCTCATCATAGCTTCCTCTTGGGGTTCCCAACGAGCTATACATCAACACCGCACCAGCACTTTTCTAGGCGCCGTGCATTGAGCCATCAAACATTTTTCTGGCGCCGTTGCCGGGGAAAGAAGAAGAAGAAGCTCCCACGTCAACTACACGCCATCAAAAGAATTTTTCTGGCCCCGTTGTCGGGGAGTCAAGGACATCTTCACAAGGGGAGTCCCTCATAACCAATCTCTCTACTTTGTTGTTTTTCTTTTGCTTAGTTCCTTTTTGCTTTGTTTGCTTGTTTCTTTATCAAAAAACATAAAAAAATTAGTTTTACAAATTTGCTTTCTTTATTAAAAAACACAAAAAAACTAGTTTTACTTGTTTGCTTTCTTATTTGAAAACCCAAAAAAATGACTACTCTTGAAAACACTAAGTTGTGTGACTTCACTAGCACCAACAACAATGATTTTATGAGCACACCTATTGCTCCACTTGTGGCTGAAGATACTTTCTTTGAGATAAAACCTGCTTTGCTCAATCTTGTTATGAGAGAACAATTTTCTGGTATTGGTAATGAAGATGATGCTTCCCATCTAAATAACTTTGTTGAACTTTGTGAGATGCAAAAGCATAGGGTTATAGATGGTGATATTATTAAGCTGAAATTGTTTCCTTTCTCTTTGAGAGGAAAAGCTAAAGAATGGTTGAATTCCTTAACTAGGAATAGTATTGATTCTTGGACTAAATGCAAAGATGCTTTCATTGGAAAATACTATCCTCCTGCTAAGATTATATCTATGAGAAGTGAAATAATGAAGTTTAAACAACTTGATAATGAGCATGTTGCTCAAGCTTGGGAAAGAATGAAATCTTTGGTAAAGAATTGTCCCACTCATGGACTGACTGCTTGGATGACCATTCAAACTTTTTATGCAGGATTGAACTATTCTTCAAGGAACCTATTGGACTCTGCTGCTGGAGGTACCTTTATGACCATCACTTTGGGTGCTGCAACAAAACTTCTAGACAATATGATGGTTAATTATTCTAAATGGCATATTAAGAGAGCTCCACAAGGTAGGAAGGTAAATTCTGTAGAGGAAACTTCCTCCTTGAGTGATAAAATTGATATTATTATGTCTATGCTTGTCAATGGGAAAGCCCATATTGATCCAAATAATGTTCCTTTGGCTTCTTTGGTTGCTCAAGAAGAGCAAGTTGATGTGAACTTCATAAGAAATAACAACTTTGGAAATAATGCTTATAGGAGTAATTTTGGTAACAACAATTACAAGCCATATCCTCCCAACAATGGTAATGCTTATGGAAATTCTTACAACAATAATAGGAGTGCTCCCTCTAAACTTGAAGTTATGCTTAAAGACTTTATTAGTAAGATCTGCTTTCAATAAAACTATTGAGGAAAAACTCTCTAATGTTGATAGAAATATAGCACTTTAGCTGAAGCTCAATCTTCTTTGAATAAAATGGCTGCTAAACCTGAAACTAATGATAATCCCTTTGCAGCTACTAATGCTATACAAGTGAGAATTGATGAAAATGTTAGACTATTAGCTCAATTACATGCTAAGTGGGAAAGAGAAGATGAAATTGCTAGAAACATTAGTGTTTCTGCTATTACCACCACTAGTGTTGAGGCTAGTAATAGTTATACTACTTTAGATGATAAATTTGACTTTGATATTGATGGTTGCAATATCTCTGAAGTTATTAAGTTCCTACAAAAGCTTGCTAAAAGTCCTAATGCTAGTGCTATGAACATGGCCTTGACAAAACACATTACTGATGCTCTCATGAAGAGTAAAGAAGAAAAGATGAACAAAACCGAACCTAATAGGGAGGAACCTAAGATACCAATACCCTTGAAACTAGTAGCAATACAACATGCCATAGAAAAGAATCTTGATTGGATTGTTCCTGCAAACCCTTTTGATGAGAATATTGAACCTAAGAGCATTGAGAGAGGATCCTCTAGAAATTATTTAGATGATATACCTTGCCTTGTTGAAGATATTTCTGGTATTAATCTTAATGCTTCTTCATTTGAGAACACTTGATCCTTTTTCTTGCTTCTTATGCCTAACTTAAAGGCGTTAAAAAAAGTACTTATTAGGAGATAACCCAAAAGTTTTAGATGAGTCTTGGAAGTTATTACCTCTGTAATAACCTCTCTTATCCTTTTTATTTGCTTTTTGTGCCAAGAGTAACCTCTAATGAGAGAGAAGTAATGATTGGGAAAGTTGCTGTACCGACACAGATTTCTGTGCTTCACCATAAAAATTCTTGTAAAATCTCCGAACGTATTTTTGAGGCATGAATTTTTGTGATTCTGCCCCAGGTTGTTATGTAACTTTCCTTAGTTCAACACTTTTGGATTTGAGCAACGGAAGGTCTTCGAAAAAATTCGTCTTTACCTGCTGGTCTGTTTTGACAGATTTCTGCCATTTTCTACATTTGCTTCTTGTTGGTTCCTTCTTGAGTTCTTTTGGGAAATTGAGATTTTTTAAGGAAGTGCTACAGTAGATAGTGTTCTAATCGAAGTTTATTTGGTGTTAGAACTGAACTTTAAGACTTATTTATCTTGAGTGCACTAATGTTGCTAATAAAGATTGTGTGAAGTTTTGTATGAAGGAAAAATTTCAGGGGTATGGAAGGAATGAGTAATGAGATGAAGGATGGACTAAAGCTCAAGCTTGGGGATGCCACGCGTGTCACCCAAAGAAATATCCAAGAAGTACAAGCGTCAAAGCTTGGGGATGCCCAAGGCATCCCCTTCTTCATCAATAAAAATCTCAGGTTTCTTCCAAACACTTCATTTTTATTGTTTCATGCACAATTGTATTTTTCTTGGAGCGTCTTCTTTTTCTTTTTCGTTTTCTTTTTCGTTTGCTTTGGTTTTCTTAGTTTTCTGAATAAATTGGTTGGACCCCCTCTTTCATACATTGGTTTGCAAATAGTTTGGTTTGGTTTGGAAAAGAGTAGGAAAGTTCATGCTTATGTGGTAAAAAGAGCTCGTTTTTGACTGTGGCCTATGCTTTGTCATGCCATGCTTGATATTGTTTTGGCTTTATGTTTAGTATTCTTTGCTGTAGCATGACTTGTTATAAACAATTGAGATTGCTTAATGTTCCTTGGATGAATCATGCATTGGTTTAGCATATTAAAGCATAATATAGTGGTATTCTCCTTTGATGCTTTATTTGGGTTGACTTGGCGCATGCTCACACCATGTTATGACTATACCAAGTCATCATAGCCTTTATGATCCTTTAGTTTACAACTTGTAGTATCACTTTATGCTTTGATCAACGATGTTTTGTCGCTCTGCATGATTATGGCCATTATTGCTCTCTTAGTTTGTCGCTCGCAGTCTTTTGCTAGCCTCCACAACCAAGTATGAGTTCCACTCATGCATCCAACTCCCTAAACCAAGTTATTACAAAGAGTCCACCATACCTACCTACTAGATTATGCTATTCCAAGTATATTCATGCTTTTGTTTACCTTCCAAATTAAACTTGTTATGAGAAAACTAGTGATTAAAGCTCTCACGAACTTGATGGCACACTTTACTTTTTTGCATCTAATAAACTTGAACCATTGGGTCCTTCTTTGTTGCGTATATGCTTGCATTTTATAAGTTGAAATTAGCAGAACCATGTTTCATGGGGAACGCTTTCAACATTGCACTTGTACTTTGTACCCCATTGATATCATGTTCTTTTGCTTACGGATCCCGACAGTGTGAAATAAAAGTGGAACTTGTAAGATCATGGAGTTTGTATGTGTGTTAGAGAAATGCCTGGGCCGCTAGCCTAAGCCATGCCTAATCATGGTGGAAATTTGCAGCATCACCATAATGAGCACTCTATGAAGCATCCTCAATAAAAACCTATGCAAATAGCAAATAAAAAGATCACTGAGATGCCTGAAGTTGAGTAGCATGAGGATCGGTCTTCGTAAGTAAGGGGCATGAGATTTTGGTTTATAACTTGTCAAGCATATCCTCTTAGTTGTGTCACTTTAACTTTAATCACCTTAAAGATTCTTATGATAGGGGCAATGAGAGCGGAAAGCTATAAGTACCATAATTTTTGGAACCTCTTTATGAAACTTGAATCCCTACTTCCTTTTAAAAAGGCCTTTCTTCCACCATTATATTGAGTCTCCACCTTCGACCTTTATGCACCTACTTTGAGAGCATAGTGGCCATTCTTAGTTCTGTGTGCATTGTCCCAAGACTAGTTGATTGATGCATTTGATATCGCTTGTTTTAAACTATTTGTATCTAGTCACTCTCATGAACTTTGAAGGTGTCCTATGCATTTATATTTGCTACTCTATGAGGGACAAGCTGAATACTATTATGCTATGTTTTCTTTATGTGAAACAAACAAACGTCTTGCAAAGCATTGTTATTCATGAATCTTTTGTTTGTGCCTTTTCATGTTGCATCATAGTTTCTTTGTCTTATTACTAGAACTTTGTCTTTCATGTTATGATTGAAGTACTATGATCCCAGCTTTGAATGTTTTACAAATACTTTGATCAAGTCTTTGATGGTGCATGTCACCTCAAAAATTATTCTTTCTTTTTATCACTTACCTACTCGAGGACGAGCAGGAGTTAAGCTTGGGGATGTTGATATATTGCAAATGTATCTATAATTTTTGATGTTCCATGCTTGGTTTTATCCACTTTCTTGTGTTTTGTCCACACTTTGGAGTAATTTTCATATGATTTCTTGGACTAACCTATTAACATGAGCTACAGTGCCAGCTGCCTGTTTTCTGCTGTTTTTGGTTCTAGGAAAGTCAAAAAATGAATATTCTCGGAATTGGACGGGACAAAAGCCAAAGTGCCTATTTTTCCGGAAGTCATCAGATGCCAGAATACGAGACAGAGAGGGGCCAGAGGGCGGCCACACCACCTGGCCGCGCTACCAGGCTTGGCCCACGCCAGGGGGTGATGTGGCCAGCCCAGGCACCCCCTCGGCCTCCCCTTCTGCCTGTAAGATGCCCTCGGGACGAAATCCCAATCCAAAATCCATGAAAGAGTCTGTAGCCGCCGTCATCTCCATCCCTAGATCGGGAGGGATCTGAAGCTCTTCCCGGCACCCTGCCGGAGAGGGGAATTCACCCTGGAGGCCTTCTTCATCACAATGCAAGCCTCCGGTGTGATGCGTGAGTAGTTCATCCTTGGACTACGGATCCATGTCGTAGCTAGATGGCTGGTTTCTCCTCCTTTGTGATTTCATGTTTAGATCTTATGAGCTCCGTTCATGATCAAGATCATCTATTTGTAATCCATACATGTTGTGTTTGCGGGGATCCGATGGATATTGAGATGCTATTTCAGATTGATTATTGATTCTATCATGTCTTTGTTATTTGTGATCTTGCATGCTTTCCATTGTTAGTAGCTATCATGGCCAAGTAGATGCTAGAAACTCCAAGAGTTAGTATTTATGCTCGATAGTGGGTTCATGCCTCGGGGAAGTGACAAAAATCTCTAAGGTACTAGATGTGATGTTGCTACTAGGGAGAAAACAACAATCCTTTGTTCATAGAACAATCATATTGTTTACTTTACATGTAGTTCGTAAAGCAATAATCTATTGCTTGCAACTTAATATTGGAGGGGGTTCGGATGATAACCTGAAGGTGGATTATGAGTCATAGATGCAGTTGGATGGCGGTCTATGTATAATGTTGTAATGCCCAATCGAATCTCAAAGGAGTCAAGATGATTAGTATATGCATGTATTGCTTTCTCGATGTTTGTCAATTGCCCCGCTGTAATTTGTTCACCCAACATGTTATCTATCTTAAGGAGAGCCACCTCTAGTGAACTATGGATCCCGGTCCTTTTCTTTACATACAATCTATAAACTGTTTACTGCTTTGTGTTTACTTTCTGCAAACTTTTACTTCTTTCCATTCAATACGTTTAATCCTTTGTTTTCCGCAAAACACGGTGAGATTGACAACCTCATCGCAAGTTGGGGACAAAGTTCTGTGGTTGTGTTGTGCAGGTCTCCACGTTGCTACTAACACCGGTAGTGCGTCCTGCCAAGGCTCAACTAGTAACACCTTTGGGGTGTTTCCTTGCTCCTACTGGTTCGATTAAACCTTGGTTTCATACTGAGGGAAACTTGCTGCTGTGCTCATCATACCTTCCTCTTGGGGTTCCCAACGAGCTCTACATCAACACCGCACCAACACTTTCTGGGCGCCGTGCATTGAGCCATCATTGTGCCCCACTATTTGTGTAAAGGCGTCGGTTCCTGCCTCAAAGGGTTCCAATAGTGGAAAGGTGTAACTACCTCGGTGAATTACGCTCTTAGTTAATGCCTGGATGAACGAAAGTGGTTAAAATAGTACGGTGGGGCCCAGGGCCACTCACGGTAGACCTTTCGGCCGTCCCAACCACTTTCACACAACGGGACAAGAGCGAGCGACGTAATCGGCAGACGAAGGGATCAACTACATACACAAATGAATGCAAGCCACATACAACAGTCCTCAGAGCCATTCCATCTAAAAGAAATAGAAATATAGCAACGCCATACGGAAAGATCCAAATGTCCTAGATAGATATAATAATTTAGGATAGCTCCTCATACATCACAGATCAGAGTATCAGGCGGAAGCGGAAAACAAGATCCGAGTATGGATAAGAAGCAAATTGGCATAAGATGCCCCATAAATAAACACATCCCGCCCACAGATCTCACGGATCCCTGTTCCCGGAATCTCTACACCGAATTATCGTTGCCAACATCATCTGTCTCTTCCACCCAGTATCCATCTTGCGGGTACACCTGTTCATCTGAATCAAACAATTTATCATGTGAGACCCTAGGGGTACTCAGCAAGTCTTTATGCCGCTAAAGGGGACACAACCTGGGGTGACGCAATTGCAGCAAAAGATAATACCTAACAATTCTACAGATACTCGCTAACCATCCGCCTAACCAATGATAGACGGATGTCCGTGAATTAAGAACAACAGTTATAACAGTATAATTAACCGATCCATCCTCCTCCTCGCTTACCAATGAGGAAGCGGACGAACAACCCCCATCATCCGTTGGCAGTTTTATTAACCATTCCGTGAGGATTGCACTATTTACTAGTCAAGTACTTAGTCAATTTGAAAGCGGTACTTTAGTTATACTTGTCTATGATCGAGAAACTGTGCTCCAAGTCATCCATAACCGCGGACACGGCTTTCAGAAAGATTTACCCTGCAGGGGTGCACGAATAGCAACACACACTCGATCAACCTCGGAAAAACCAAATCAAAACACAACAAGGCATTCACGACAAAGCAATCACAGGATTCAGAAATATTTCAGGGGGCCACCCCAATAAGCTACCCGCAACAAAGTTGGCCGGCTCCGAGACGGACCCAGGGTTTGCGACGACGGCTGTAAATGACTGGGAACCCGAAAATGTGACTGGGCTTGTCGATACCGCGAAAACGTGGCGCGATCCAAAACAGTACAGGTGCTCCTCGCACAATCTTAATAAAGCCGTAGCATGGCATAAATACAGGATAGTAATAAAACCCCAAACTAATTGTGGCCCCAAGAAATAAGAATGAATCAAGCTCTGGCTCAGGGGGTCGATAAGGCCTCCCGGATGTGGATAGTGCGAATAAACCAGGAACAGGAATCAAGTACTCGGGGTCCTACGGGACACAAGTGAGCATGAAAAACCAAATAGCAGATATTGCTCACCGGTGCCTCTTTCATTAGTTATACCATTACTACTCAGGTTTTGTTGTTTAGGTACCTCGTTATTCATCAGACACTCACATACCCTACACATGCTTTGCTACGACTCGCATGGCTCAAACAACTCTTGTAGTAATGGCTCATGGGATGGAGGAACAAGCTTCGGTGGGTTTAAAAGTAAAGGCTATGCAGTACTTGGGATTCAATTTAATGCAATCGCGACTCCATGATGCAAGAATAAGATAGAGGCAATAGGTACTGTATGTATGCAAGAATGTGGTAGTGCTTGCCTGGCAGCTCAGTTGAAGCGAGAGATGGATCTGGGTAGTACTCCTGTGATTCCTGGTAATTCTCCTGCTGGGCGTCTATTCGAAGAAGAACCCAACAAACAAGGGCCAACATAAATAAATTGCACAAGCATATGAATTAAAATGCGACAAGCAAACAAGCATGCCATGATGAATGATGCACAATTTGCATGGCATTAACGTAGCATGGCAAAGGTGAGGTGTGGATGCAAGAAAGAAAGCATTTTATTATTTATTTAACCAAGTTTTATTGTCATAAACAGTTCAGATTTTTATTAACAACATGATGCATGGTTCAATTCAGAACAAGGACTGCATAATTAGAACGGGCTCGTCGCGCTGATCGATTTAGACATATTATTTGTCTAATTTGGAATTATAAAACAAAAGTTATTAATTAATTAAGGAAAAGGGCATTTTATTGTAATTTTAATCACCTCGAAATTTTAAAGTGTTCAAACATTATTTTGAATGGCATATTCGAATTCCTCACATTTTTCTGATTCCAAAACATATATTATTTGTATTATTTGGATTTGTATTTTAAAAATTATTTAAATCTGATTTGAATTTGAATTTAAATCAATTTGAAAAAGGTTTAATTAAAATCAGTCTCAGGAAAATACTTTTGTTACCCAGGCAATTCTAGCCTCAGCCGCTGACGGGTGGGTCTTGCACTGACTGGGGCCACACGCGCGAAAACACTTTTGTTACCGGGCTCTGGCTAGCCCACTGAGGCTGACAGGCGAGGCCAGCGGCTTCGGGCCTACGCGACAGTGGGGGTGCCCCCAGAGGCCGACAGTTGGGCTGGGGCTGGAGCGCGGGTTACGCCTGAGAAAACAGGGGGACTTTCCTGCAAAAATACTAGTGCGGCTGACTAGTGGGGTCGCTAGGAGCGCGGTTTGCGAGCGAAATAAAAGGGGGGGGCTTAATGTAAATTTACCACAGGCCCGGTATTGTTCTTCTTCTTCTCTGTCTGACGAGAATTCGGGGCGCGGCGCGGGGCGAGGATCGAACCCAGGTCGCGGGCGTGCGCGCGGAGGGGGCTAACCAGTGCGGCGGGTCAAGGGGAGTTGACAGGGAGGGAAACGCGGGCTAGTTAGGGCGTGTCGCGGCGCGGGGAGGCTGCAGACGCCGGCGAGCCTGGCGCGCGAAGAACGTTCGACGAAACAAACGGCGGCGCTAAACGTCGACGGCGAGGCGAAGCATGTCAGGGAGGGAGAGAGACTCACCGCGGGCTCGACGACGGGTTTGGATCGGAGCGAGGGGCTGCGGAACGGCGAGATCGCTGGCGCTCTGGCGGCTAGGGTTTCGTCGGGACGGCGAGGAACTGGCGGTGCTGGGGAGCTCCTCCTTCGCGTCGGCGCGTGCGAGTCGGGGCACGAGACGGTACTCGGTCTTCCAGGACACCTCCACGACGCGCTGAACGACTGGAACGGCGGGGGCGAGGTGGTGCTGGCGGCGAACGGCGGCAGGTGCTAGGCATCGGGGAGGAAGAAGGAGGAGAGGAGGTTGGCGCGGGGCAGATCTGGGCGAGCCCGGAGAGCCATGTGGGAGGAGGAAAAAGGAGGGAGAGGGAGGAGGTGCAGCTGTGGCAGGGGGTAGATAAAGGTGGCCTCGGCGCCACCTTTTGCTTCTCCCTCACGTGGTCGAGCTGGGGCTCGACCGGGGGGGCTGGTAGGGCACGGCAGGGGCTGCAGGTGGGGCTTGGTTGGGAGAGAGGGACAGGCAGGTGGGGCTAGCTCGGCCGGTGGAGAAATAGAGAAAGACGGGGGAGTAGCTCGGCTAGGTGGATGGGGCTCGGGTTAGGGCTTAGCTAGGGTTAGGGAGAGGAGTGGCTGGGGCGTGGGCCAGGGTGAGGGGTCAGGTGGTGCTCATGGGAGAGAGAGATAGAGAGAGAGAGGAGAGATCAATGTTAGGATTTAGTGTAAATTAGGAGTAAAAGAATAATAAAGAGAGAAGCTAGGTTTACATTTTTATTAGGCATTTAGGTGTTAATTTTTGTTTATAAGGCCAAATCAAGGACGACCATGGAGCTTGATCTTGCTTGAGCTAATGTGGAAGAGAAACAAGAAAGAAAAAGGAAGGAAATAAATAGGTGGAAAGGTTCTCATATGATCATGCATGAGGAGAGTTAAATAAAAGAAAGAGATGTGGGTGAGATTATGGGGGGGTGGAATGGTAGGAGATGGTTTCCCAAGATAGGATCCATTAAATCCAAAGAAAAACCAATGGAGTAAAAAGATGGTGGAGAAGCTTGCATGGCCCATGCAAAATAATAATGCCATGATTTATTTTGTGAAAACAATAATAATATTATGGCATTATTCTCATGCATTTCCAAGAAATGGAATAAAGCCAAGCAAAGGAATTTAGAGGACTAGATCCACCCCATTGCCCATGAGCTAGATAAAACCAAAATAAAGACAAACAAGCTCATGGACTAGTAGGATGGTGGAATTATAAAGTGGTGGAAAAGAAAAGTGATGGAATTGAAATAAAAGATATGCCCCCAACTCAACTTGGGCATTTAGACAATATATCAATAACCAAATACAATATCAAGAGGCAATTACAATTAATAATGCATATGAGAGAAGAACCAAAAGAAAAGGGATTTTATACGATGCTCAAATGCAAGGTGGCATGATGACATGAGCATGATATAATTATGATGCAACAATAATATATATGAAGTAGCCAACATCTTACTAGGACAAGTAGCATTACAATTGTTAGACAATTGGGATGCTACAACTCTCCCCCACTAAACAGGAATCTCGCCCCGAGATTCTAGGAAGAAGAAGACTCAAAGAGGGTAGGATACTTGGCACGGAGCTCATCTTCACGTTCCCAGGTGGCTTCATCAACGGAATGGTGCGACCACTGCACCTTACAGAACTTGATGGACTTGTTGCGAGTCCTTCTTTCTGCGACTTCAAGAATTTTTGTGGGGTGTTCTTGATAAGACAGATCTTCTTGTAGATTGATGAGTTCATGGTCCACGGTCCTGCCGGGATCCTTGAAGCACTTCTTGAGTTGAGAGATGTGGAAAACATCATGGACTTTGAGTTGTTCAGGGAGCTCAAGAGCATAAGCAACTTCTCCTCTTCTTCCACGTATTTTGAAGGGACCGATGTATCTAGGAGCCAGCTTTCCTTTGATAGCAAAACGGTCCGTGCCTCTCATGGGAGTGACACGAAGGTAAACGAGATCACCAGGGACATACTCCATGTCTGTGTGCTTTCTGTCATAATTGCTCTTCTGGCAACTTTGAGCAATCTTCAGATTTTCAAGAATGATGTGAACTTTCTCCTCCGCTTGCGTTACAATGTCGGGGCCAAACAATATTCTTTCACCTGCGCCCGACCAACGAATCGGAGTTCTGCATTTGCGACCATAGAGAGCCTCAAATGGTGCCATCTTTAGACTTTTCTGGAAGCTGTTGTTGTAAGAGAATTCAGCATAAGGAAGACATTCTTCCCACTTCATGCCGAAAGAGATAACGCAAGCACGGAGCATATCTTCTAGAATCTGATTGATCCTTTCAACTTGTCCATGCGACTGAGGGTGGTAAGCTGTGCTGAAGTTTAGTTTTGTTCCCAAAGCATTTTGGAAACTTCCCCAGAACTTGGAAGTGAAGATGCTTCCACGGTCTGAACTGATCTCAAGAGGAACTCCATACAGAGAGACAATTCTGTTGATATAGAGCTCAGCCAACTGAATTGCAGAGATTGTTTCCTTGACTGGAAAGAAGTGAGCTACTTTGGAAAGCCTGTCAATGACAACAAAGATTGCATTGTTGCCTTTCTGCGACCTTGGAAAACCAGTGATGAAGTCCATCTCTACTTTCTCCCATTTCCATTCTGGAGGCTTCAATGGCCGTAGAAGACCGGAAGGTTTCTGATGGACAGCTTTAACTCTGCGACAAACATCACACTCTGAGACATACTTGGCACAATATCGTTTCAAACCAGGCCACCAATATTGTGTTTTCAAGTCCATGTACATCTTAGTGCTTCTAGGGTGGATAGAAAGAGTAGAATCATGCGCCTCCTTGAGAACTTGCTCTCTTAAACCCGGGTAGTTCGGAACAAACATCCGGTGTTCAAAGAAAAGAGTGCCTTGGTCGTCGACGTGGAAAGACTCATACTTCGGAAGCTGAATGTTGGAGATGATCTTTTTAGTGTAAGGATCACCAAGTTGAATGGAACGAACTTTTTCTTTCAAGAGAGGTGTTGCCAGAAGGTTCAGGAGATACCCTTGATCCACAATTTCAAGGTTGAGCTTGCGGAATTCCTCGCACAAGAGAGGCTGTTGTTCTTCCACCATGAGATTGTTGACATAAGTTTTTCGGCTGAGAGCATCGGCCATGACATTGGCTTTGCCCGGAGTGTAGTTGATGGTCAAATCGAAATCATTGATTGTTTCAATCCACCTCCTCTGACGAAGGTTGAGATCAGGTTGTGTGAAGATATACTTCAGACTCTTGTGATCAGAAAAGATCTCACAACGGTTGCCAAGCAAGTAATGCCTCCATACTTTCAAAGCAAAGACAACTGCTGCGAGTTCGAGGTCATGTGGAGGATAATTGATCTCATGCATATTCAACTGCCGAGATGCATAAGCAACAACTTGTTTTTCTTGCATAAGGACCGCACCCAATCCTTGCAATGAAGCATCACAGAAAATCTGGAAAGGCTTTGATGTATCTGGAGGAACTAAGACTGGTGTGGAAGTGAGCTTCTCTTTGAGTGTTTCAAAGCTTGCTTGACATCCAGGAGTCCAAAGGTATTTCTTGCCTTTCTTGAGGAGATCAGTAAGAGGCTTCGCAATCTTTGAGAAATTTTGAACGAAGCAACGACAGTAACTGGCCAAACCAAGGAAACTCCGGACTTCTTTGACATTTATGGGTGGAAGCCAGTCCATAATTGTCTTAATAGTTTCTGGGTTGACGGCAATGCCCTTGGCAGAGATGACGTGACCAAGGTATGTGACTTGAGGCAGCTAGAATTCACACTTGGAGAACTTTGCATACAGGCGGTTCTCACGAAGCTTGTTTAGGATACACCGAAGGTGTTCTTCATGTTCTTCTTTTGACTTAGAATAGACTAGAATGTCATCCAGATAGACCACAACGAACTTATCAAGATACTCCATGAAAACCGAGTTCATGAGCCTCGAGAAGGTGGCAGGTGCGTTGGTGAGACCGAAAGACATGACCGTGTACTCATACAGGCCATAGCGGGTGGTGAAAGCTGTTTTAGGAACATCTTCCTTGCGGATCTTGATTTGATGATAACCACTTCTCAAATCAAGCTTAGAGAATACTACAGCTCCAGCTAGCTGATCGAAGAGATCATTAATCCACGGAAGGGGATATTTATTCTTGATAGTTTTAGCATTGAGTGCCCGATAGTCAACATAAAGTCTATCAGTCTTGTCTCGCTTCTTCACAAAGATGGTTGGACTACCCCAAGAAGAAGTACTGTGCTGAATGAAACCCAACTTCTCTTGTTCATCCAACTGACGTTTAAGTTCAGCCAACTCAGCAGGACCCATTTTATAAGGCCGCTTGGAGATAGGAGCGGTACCAGGTTCAAGTTCAATGACAAACTCAACCTCACGATCTGGAGGCATACCTGGCAACTCTTCAGGGAAAACATCTGGAAACTCACAGACTACCGGAACACTCTGAATACCTTTCGTAGCATCATCATTCAGAGGCACCAAAGAATAAAGCTGAATTGCAGTAGTCAGACTTGGGGAATAGACTATATGGCCTTCAGGAATTTTCAGAGAAACCGAACGTTCAGCACAATCAATCACAACTGCATTTGCTGTCAACCAATCCATGCCCAAGATAACATCAATATCAGAATTGCCCAGAATATTTAAGGAAGCCGGAAACGAAGAGCCACCAATCTCAATTTGATTGTCACGGCTGATTTTTGAAGCCCTCATGTTTGAACCAGGAGATTGCACCATAAGGCGAGTTGGTAAAGCATCAGAAGGTAACCCATTACTCTCCGCAAACTTGTATGACACGAAAGAATGTGAAGCACCAGAATCAAATAAAACTTGTGCAGGAACTGAGTTAACAGAAAGCATACCCATGACAACTCCAGGTGCATGCTCAGCTTGAGCGACGTTGACACAGTTGGCATGAGCAACCGTGGACCCCGGCTTAGTGTTGATGTTGAGAGCCCGAGGTGGAGGTGCACGAATCATAGGAGAACTTGCTGCAGGTCTTGGAGGTGGTGGTGGAAGAGCTTTGTTGTTCATTGGACAATTCAAGTGCTGATGCCCAGTGTTTCCACAAGTATAGCAAGCACCAGGTGGACGTGGAGCAACGTAGCCAGGGACTCCGCCAGGCGCTCTAGGGTAGTTGTGGTTGTAGCCCCTAGGAGCCGCAGTGAAGGAGTTTGGTGGCCTTGGTGCGTAGCTTGACGTTCTTGGTGGAGCAGGGAGCGACGGTGGGTTGTCAGGAACCCAGACACGACGCTTAGAAGGAGCTGTCATAGCAGAAGAGCTTGCTGTATCACGGCTGTGTTTCTTTGACTCCTCAAACACTTGCCTACTTGCTTCTTCCTGCAGTGCTGTGTGTTGAAGTTCTAGAAAAGATGCCGGCCTTGCATGAGTGATTGCATATTTGATGGAAGCATTAAGGCCTTGCCTAAACCTCTTTTGCTTCTTCTTGTCATCAGAGATCTCATCGCCACCATAACGAGAAAGGTTCATGAAGTTTCTGATGTAGGTGTTGACATTGTCAGTGCCCTGCTTGAGGTTGAGAAACACTTCCTTCATCCTTTCCATGACAATTTCTGATAGATATTGCTCTTTGAAAGCAGCAGTGAACCGCTCCCAAGTAGGCTGAAAACCAGAGAGATCTGCCTTGAGGTAATTTTCCCACCAGAGAGCTGCATCTCCCTTCAGAAGGTGAGTAGCACACTTGACCCATTCTTGCTCGGGAACATCCGCAGTCATCAGCAACCTTGACACTTCACGCAGCCAATCATCCGCATCAAGTGGTTGATCAGACACCTCAAATTGGTGTGGGTTGAACTTGAGAAAACTCTTGATGTCTCCTCGCTTGGGAGGTGGAGGTAGCAGAACAAACTCATTCCTCCTCACGCTTTCCTCGAAGCGCTGCTGGTTCTGCTGCATAGTGCCCAAAGCATTTGCAATACTTGCCAAAGCAGCCCCAAGTTCAGGTGGTATGTACTCCTCAGAACGACGTGGTGGTGCCATCCTGTGATTGATATAAAACACAAGTCAGTACTATAATGGAGAATGATTATAATCCAAAATACTACCAAAATGGAATTAATTAAGATTAAAGAATGCAATTCACTGAGATGATATTAAAATATCAGCAAAGTTCAAGGCAACTAGAAGATACTAAACATAACACACACGACTGCACAAGGAGTGTGGTACACAACTAACAAAGAAATTTTTTCCGCAAATTTCGGCATTAAAATACCACTATATGCGCAAAACCACTTAACGAATCAAGATTAGTAATTCTACTAGTTCAACATACAAAAGCAAATGATAAAAGTAGTGGTATGGTCGCGACTCCATCCCGCACTCAAATCATTACTCCGCACATGAATCAGTAAAACACATATCCCAACACCTTCTTCTTAAGATGAACCTAGAGATTGGTAACTACAGAGACGAACACCCCAAACAAGATAACGTCGGATAACAAAGAGTACGATAGATCGCATCGGTGTACAACGAATCAGAATAGATCGTGTCGGTTTACAAAGGCCTGTCGGTATGGAATGTACAAACAGTTGATAACCAAAAGGCAGATAGTGATAACATTTGGATGCAACAGATAGACAAGGAACTCACACACACACACACAAACACAACCTATGGTACTACGGAACCCAGAACACGTGAATCCTAGTTTGAATTTTAGAAGAGAATTGAAAACGTTACACTTCCTTACCAGAAAAGGGTGGGTGGGTGGGTAAGAAGAAAAATGGAAGCAGTCCTACTCTCACGTTTTGTTTTTCCCTAGTATACATAACTACCAAAAATATTTGCTAGACTGACAACGACCATTTTGGCTGAGACCCTGAAGGGCGGGATGGCTCTGATACCAATTGTAACTACCTCGGTGAATTACGTTCTTAGTTAAGGCTTGGATGAACGAAAGTGGTTAAAATAGTACGGTGGGGCCCAGGGCCACTCACGGTAGACCTTTCGGCCGTCCTAACCACTTTCAGACAACGGGACAAGAACGAGCGGCGTAATCGGCAGGCGAAGGGATCAACTACATACACAAATGAGTATGTATGCAAGCCACATACAACAGTCCTCAGAGCCATTCCATCTAAAAGAAATAGAAATATAGCAACGCCATACGGCAAGATCCAAATGTCCTAGATAGATATAATAATTTAGCATAGCTCCTCATACATCACAGATCAGAGTATCAGGCGGAAGCGGAAAACAAGATCCGAGTATGGATAAGAAGCAAATTGGCATAAGATGCCCCATAAATAAACACATCCCGCCCACAGATCTCACGGATCCCTGTTCCCGGAATCTCTACACCGAATTATCGTTGCCAACATCATCTGTCTCTTCCACCCAGTATCCATCTTGCGGGTACACCTGTTCATCTGAATCAAACAATTTATCATGTGAGACCCTAGGGGTACTCAGCAAGTCTTTATGCCGCTAAAGGGGACACAACCTGGGGTGACGCAATTGCAGCAAAAGATAATACCTAACAATTCTACAGATACTCGCTAACCATCCGCCTAACCAATGATAGACGGATGTCCGTGAATTAAGAACATCAGTTATAACAGTATAATTAACCAATCCATCCTCCTCCTCGCTTACTAACGAGGAAGCGGATGAACAACCCGCATCATCCGTTGGCAGTTTTATTAACCATTCCGTGAGGATTGCACTATTTACTAGTCAAGTACTTAGTCAATTTAAAAGCGATACTTTAGTTATACTTGTCTATGATCGAGAAACTGTGCTCCAAGTCGTCCATAACCGCGGACACGGCTTTCAGAAAGATTTACCCTGCAGGGGTGCACGAATAGCAACAGACACTCGATCAACCTCGGAAAAACCAAATCAAAACCCAACTAGGCATTCACGACAAAGCAATCACAAGATTCAGAAATATTTCAGGGGGCCACCCCAATAAGCTACCCGCAACAAAGTTGGCCGGCTCCGAGACGGACCCAGGGTTTGCGACGACGGCTGTAAACGACTGGGAACCCGAAAATGTGACTGGGCTTGTCGATACCGCGAAAACTTGGCGCGATCCAAAACAGTACAGGTGCTCCTCGCACAATCTTAATAAAGCCGTAGCATGGCATAAGTACAGGATAGTAATAAAGCCCCAAACTAATTGTGGCCCCAAGAAATAAGAATGAATCAAGCTCTGGCTCAGGGGGGGTCCATAAGGCCTCCCGGATGTGGATAGTGCGAATAAACCAGGAACAGGAATCAAGTACTTGGGGTCCTACGGGACATCAGTGAGCATGAAAAACCAAATAGCAGATATTGCTCACCGGTGCCTCTTTCATTAGTTATACCATTACTACTCAGGTTTTGTTGTTTAGGTACCTCGTTATTCATCAGACACTCACATACCCTACACATGCTTTGCTACGACTCGCATGGCTCAAACAACTCTTGTAGTAATGGCTCATGGGATGGAGGAACAAGCTTCGGTGGGTTTAAAAGTAAAGGCTATGCAGTACTTGGGATTCAATTTAATGCAATCGCGACTCCATGATGCAAGAATAAGATAGAGGCAATAGGTACTGTATGTATGCAAGCATGTGGTAGTGCTTTCCTGGCAGCTCAGTTGAAGCGAGAGATGGATCTGGGTAGTACTCCTGTGATTCCTGGTAATTCTCCTGCTGGGCGTCTATTCGAAGAAGAACCCAACAAACAAGGGCCAACATAAATAAATTGCACAAGCATATGAATTAAAATGCGACAAGCAAACAAGCATGCCATGATGAATGATGCACAATTTGCATGGCATTAACGTAGCATGGCAAAGGTGAGGTGTGGATGCAAGAAAGAAAGCATTTTATTATTTATTTAACCAAGTTTTATTGTCATAAACAGTTCAGATTTTTATTAACAACATGATGCATGGTTCAATTCAGAACAAGGACTGCATAATTAGAACGGGCTCGTCGCGCTGATTGATTTAGACATATTATTTGTCTAATTTGGAATTATAAAACAAAAGTTATTAATTAATTAAGGAAAAGGGCATTTTATTGTAATTTTAATCATCTCGAAATTTTAAAGTATTCAAACATTATTTTGAATGGCATATTCGAATTCCTCACATTTTTCTGATTCCAAAACATATATTACTTGTATTATTTAGATTTGTATTTTAAAAATTATTTAAATATGATTTGAATTTGAATTTAAATCAATTTGAAAAAGGTTTAATTAAAATCAGTCTCAGGAAAATACTTTTGTTACCCAGGCAATTCTAGCCTCAGCCGCTGATGGGTGGGTCTTGCGCTGACTGGGGCCACGCGCGCGAAAACACTTTTGTTACCGGGCTCTGGCTAGCCCACTGAGGCTGACAGGCGAGGCCAGCGGCTTCGGGCCTACGCGACAGTGGGGGTGCCCCCAGAGGCCGACAGTTGGGCTGGGGCTAGATCGCGAGTTACGCCTGAGAAAACAGGGGGACTTTCCTGCAAAAATACTAGTGCGGCAGACTAGTGGGGTCGTTAGGAGCTCGGTTTGCGAGCGAAATAAAAGGGGGGGCTTAATGTAAATTTACCACAGGCCCGGTACTGTTCTTCTTCTTCTCTGTCTGACGAGAATTCGGCGCGCGGCGCGGGGCGAGGATCGAACCCAGGTCGCGGGCGTGCGCGCGGAGGGGGCTAACCAGTGCGGCGGGTCAAGGGGAGTTGACAGGGAGGTAAACGCGGGCTAGTTAGGGCGTGGCGCGGCGCGGTGTAACTACCTCGGTGAATTACGCTCTTAGTTAATGCCTGGATGAATGAAAGTGGTTAAAATAGTACGGTGGGGCCCAGTGCCACTCACGGTAGACCTTTCGGCCGTCCTAACCACTTTCGGACAACGGGATAAGAACGAGCGGCGTAATCGGCAGGCGAAGGGATCAACTACATACACAAATGAGTATGTATGCAAGCCACATACAAGAGTCCTCAGAGCCATTCCATCTAAAAAAAATAGAAATATTGCAACGCCATACGGCAAGATCCAATTGTCCTAGATAGATATAATAATTTAGGATAGCTCATCATACATCCCACATCAGAGTATCAGGCGGAAGCGGAAAACAAGATCCGAGTACGGATAAGAAGCAAATTGGCATAAGATGCCCCATACATAAACACATCCCGCCCACAGATCTCACGGATCCCCGTTTCCGGAATCTCTACACCGAATGATCGTTGCCAACATCATCTGTCTCTTCCACCCAATATCCATCTTGCGGGTACGCCTGTTCATCTGAATCAAACAATTTATCGTGTGAGACCCTAGGGGTACTCAACAAGTCTTTATGCCGCTAAAGGGGACACAACCTGGGGTGACGCAATTGCAGCGAAAGACAATACCTAACAATTCTACAGATACTCGCTAACCATCCGCCTAACCAATGATAGACGGATGTCCGTCAATTAAGAACAACAGTTATAACAGTATAATTAACAGATCCATCCTCCTCCTCGCTTACCAACGAGGAAGCGGACGAACAACCCCCATCATCCGTTGGCAGTTTTATTAACCATTCCATGAGTATTGCACTATTTAGTAGTCAAGTACTTAGTCAAATTAAAAGCGGTACTTTAGTTATACTTGTCTATGATCGAGAAAATGTGCTCCAAGTCGTCCATAACCGTGGACATGGCTTTCAGAAAGATTTACCCTGCAGGGGTGCACGAATAGCAACAGACACTCGATCAACCTCGGAAAAACCAAATCAAAACCCAACGAGGCATTCACGACAAAGCAATCACAGGATTCAGAAATATTTCAGGGGGCCACCCCATTAAGCTACCCGCAACGAAGTTGGCCGGCTCCGAGATGGACCCAAGGTTTGTGTGGACGGTGGTAAACGACTAGGAACCCGAAAATGTGACTGGGCTTGTCGATACAGCGAAAACGTGTCACGATCCAAAACAGTACAGGTGCTCCTCGCACAATCTTAAATAAAGCAGTAACATGGCATAAGTACATGATAGTAATAAAGCCCCAAACTAATTGTGGCCCCAAGAAATAAGAATGAATCAAGCTCTGGCTTAGGGGGGTCCATAAGGCCTCCCGGATGTGGATAGTGCGAATAGTCAAGGAACAGGAATCAAGTACTCGGGGTCCTACGGGACACAAGTGAGCATGAAAAACCAAATAGCAGATATTGCTCACCGGTGCCTCTTTCATTAGTTATCCCATTACTACTCAGGTTATGGTGTTTAGGTACCTCGTTATTCCTTAGACACTCACATACCCTACACATGCTTTTCTACGACTCGCATGGCTCAAACAACTCCTGTAGTAATGGCTCCTGGGATGGAGGAACAAGCTTCGGTTGGGTTTAAAAGTAAAGCCTATGCAGTACTTGGGATTCAATTTAATGCAATCGCGACTCAATGATGCAAGAATAAGATAGAGGCAATAGGTACTGTATGTATGTATGCAAGCATGTGGTAGTGCTTGCCTGGCAGCTCAGTTGAAGCGAGAGATGGATCTGGGTAGTACTCCTGTGGTTCCTGGTAATTCTCCTACTGGGCGTCTATCCGAAGAAGAACCAAATAAACAAGGGCCAACATAAATAAAGTGCACAAGCATATGAATTAAAATGCAACAAGCAACCAAGCATGCCATGATGAATGATGCACAATTTACATGGCATTAAAGTAGCATGGCAAAGGTGAGGTGTGGATACAAGAAATAAAGCATTTTATTATTTATTTAACCAAGTTTTATTGTCATAAACAGTTCAGATTTTTAATAACAACATGATGCATGCTTCAATTTAGAACAAGGACTGCATAGATAGAACGGGCTCGTCGCGCTGATTGATTTAGACATATTATTTATCAAATTTGGAGTTATAAAACAAAAGTTATTAATTAATTAAGGAAAAGGGCATTTTATTGTAATTTTAATCATCGCGAAATTTTAAAATGTTCAAACATTATTTTGAATGGCATATTTGAATTCCTCACATTTTTCTGATTCCAAAACATATATTACTTGTATTATTTGGATTTAAATTTTAAAAATTATTTAAATCTGATTTGAATTTGAATTTAAATCAATTTGAAAAAGGTTTAATTAAAATCAGACTCAGGAAAATACTTTTGTCACCCAGGCGAAATCAGCCCCAGTCACTGACGGGTGGGCCTTGTGCTGACTGGGCCACGCACGCGGAAAAATACTTTTCTCACCGCGTCTCGGTCTAGTCACTGAGACTGCGGGGTGGGCCAACTGGCGCTGGCCCACGTGACAGCGGTGAAGACGGCAGAGGCTGACAGGTGGGGTCTCGCTGGACCGTGGGTTACGGCGCGGGAAAAGCGGAGGGGCTTTCTGCAAGACTGCCAGGGCGGCTGACTAGTGGGCCAAGAGGTACCGCGGGTTGAGATGAAAGTAAAAAGAGGGGGCTTAATATAAATTCCACAGGCCCGTACTGTTCTTCGTCTTCGCGGTCTGACGGCAAATGTGCGTGCGGCGCGGAGCGGGGGTTCGATCCTGGGACGCGGGCGTGCGCGCGGAGGGGGCTAACCGGTGCGGCTGGCTTGGGTAGCTGTCAGGAGGGTGGCGGGGGCCTAGTTAGGGTGTTGCGCGGCGCGGGGAGGCTTGCAGACAACGGCGAATGACGCGCACGGTGGGAGTTCGACAAAACGAACGGTGGGGCTAGGACGGTACGGCGAGGCGGAACACGCCAGGGAGGAAGAGAGGCTCACCGCGGGGAAGACGGTGACGTTGGATCAGGCCGGGAGGCACCGGAGCGGCGAAGACGCTAGCGCACTGGCGGCTAGGGTTTGGCGTCGGGACGGCAAGGATCTGGCGGTGCTGGGCTCCCTTCTTCGCGTTGGCGCGGACGGGGTGATGCAGAGGGACGTCCACGATCTTCCTGGCCTCTTCCACGATGAGCACGCCGGCTAGAACATAGAGGAGCAGAGGGTGCTGGCGGCGACCGGCGGCAGGAGCTGTTGTCGGGGAGGAAGAAGGAGAAGAAGAGGGGTAGCTCGGGGCAGATCTGGAGAGCCAGAAGATTCGTGTGGGAGGAAGAAAAAGGAGGGAGAGGGAGGAGGCCAGCTGGGGCAGGGGGTAGATAAAGGTGGCCTCGGTGCCACCTTTTTCCTTCTCCTCACGTGCTGGCTCGAGCTGGGACTCGACCTGGGGCTGGTAGGCACGACGGGGAGGGGCTGCAGGTGGACCAGGGCGGCGTGTGGCTGCAGGGTGGGGCTAGCTCGGCCGGTAGAGAAAGAAAGAGAGGAAGAAGGGAGGGTCTCGGGTGAGCTCGGGTTAGGTCTAGATGGAACTCGGGTTAGGGCTTGCTAGGGTTAGGGAGAGGGTTAGGGTTAGCTGAGGTGGGCCAGGGAGAGAGAGGCTTGGCATGGAGGTCATGCTAGAGAGAGAGAGAGAGAGTAAGAGAGAGGAGGGCTTTAGGTTAGGAGAAAATTAGAGAGAGAGAGAGAGAAAAGCTAGGTTTGGTTTTATTAGGTATTTAGATTTTAATTTTGTTTATGAGGCCATACCAAGAAGGAACATGGAGCTTGATCTTGCTTGAGCCAATGTGGGAGAGAAACAAGAAAGAAAAAGGAAGGAAAGAAATGGTGGAAAAGTTCTCATATGAACATACATGTAGAAAATAAAATAAAATAAAGAGATGTGGGTGAGACTATGAGGATGGTGTAATGGTGGTAGATGGTTTCCCAAGATAGGATCCCTCAAATCCAAAGTAAAACCAATGGAGTAAAAAGGTGGTGAAGAAGCTTGCATGGCCCATGCAAAAAATAATAATGCCATTATTTATTTTGTGAAAACAATAATAATATGATGGCATTATTCTTATGCATTTCCAAGAAATGGAATAAACCCAAGCAAAGGAATTTAAAGGACTAGATCCACCCTATTGCCCATGAGCTAGATAAAACCAAAATAAAGACAACAAGCTCATGCACTAGTAGGATGGTGGAATTATAAAGTGGTGAAAAGAGGGAGATGATGGAATTGAATTAAAAGATATGCCCCCAACTCAACTTGGGCATTTAGACAATATATCAATAACCAAATGCAATATCAAAAGGAAAATACAATTAATAATGCATATGAGAGAAGAACCAAAAGAAAAGGGATTTTATATGATGCTCAAATGCAAGGTGGCATGATGACATGAGCATGATATAATTATGATGCAACAATAATATATATGAAGTAGCCAATATCTTACTAGGACAAGTAGCATTACAATTGTTAGACAATTGTGATGCTACACGCGGGGAGGCTGCAGACGCCGGCGAGCCTGGCGCGCGAAGAGCGTTCGACGAAACAAACGGCGGCGCTAAACGTCGACGGCAAGGCGAAGCATGTCAGGGAGGGAGAGAGACTGACCGCGGGCTCGACGGCGGGTTTGGATTGGAGCGAGGGGCTGCGGAACGGCGAGATCGCTGGCGCTCTGGCGGCTAGGGTTTCGTCGGGACGGCGAGGATCTGGCGGTGCTGGGGAGCTCCTCCTTCGCGTCGGCGCGTACGAGTCGGGGCAGGGGACGGTACTCGGTCTTCCAGGACACCACGACGCGCTGAACGACTGGAACAGCGGGGGCGAGGTGGTGCTGGCGGCGAACGGCGGCAGGTGCTAGGCGTCGGGGAGGAAGAAGGAGGAGAGGAGGTTGGCGCGGGGCAGATCTGGGCGAGCCCGGAGAGCCGTGTGGGAGGAAGAAAAAGGAGGGAGAGGGAGGAGGTGCAGCTGTGGCAGGGGGTAGATAAAGGTGGCCTCGGCGCCACCTTTTGCTTCTCCCTCACGTGGTCGAGCTGGGGCTCGACCGGGGGGGCTGGTAGGGCACGGTAGGGGCTGCAGGTGGGGTTTGGTCGGGAGAGAAGGACAGGCAGGTGGGGCTAGCTCGGCCGGTGGAGAAAGAGAGAAAGAAGGGGGAGTAGCTCGGCTAGGTGGATGGGGCTCGGGTTAGGGCTTAGCTAGGGTTAGGGAGAGGAGTGGCTGGGGCGTGGGCCAGGGGGAGGGGTCAGGTGGTGCTCATGGGAGAGAGAGATAGAGAGAGAGAGGAGAGATCAATGTTAGGATTTAGTGTAAATTAGGTGTAAAATAATAATAAAGAGAGAAGCTAGGTTTAGATTTTTATTAGGCATTTAGGTGTTAATTGTTGTTTATAAGGCCAAATCAAGGAGGACCATGGAGCTTGATCTTGCTTGAGCTAATGTGGAAGAGAAACAAGAAAGAAAAAGGAAGGAAAGAAATAGGTGGAAAGGTTCTCATATGATCATGCATGAGGAGAGTTAAATAAAAGAAAGAGATGTGGGTGAGATTATGGGGGTGGAATGGTAGGAGATGGTTTCCCAAGATAGGATCCATTAAATCCAAAGAAAAACCAATGGAGTAAAAAGGTGGTGGAGAAGCTTGCATGGCCCATGCAAAATAATAATGCCATGATTTATTTTGTGAAAACAATAATAATATTATGGCATTATTCTCATGCATTTCCAAGAAATGGAATAAAGCCAAGCAAAGGAATTTAGAGGACTAGATCCACCCCATTGCCCATGAGCTAGATAAAACCAAAATAAAGACAAACAAGCTCATGGACTAGTTGGATGGTGGAATTATAAAGTGGTGGAAAAGAAAAGTGATGGAATTGAAATAAAAGATATGCCCCCAACTCAACTTGGGCATTTAGACAATATATCAATAACCAAATACAATATCAAGAGGCAATTACAATTAATAATGCATATGAGAGAAGAACCAAAAGAAAAGGGATTTTATATGATGCTCAAATGCAAGGTGGCATGATGACATGAGCATGATATAATTATGATGCAACAATAATATATATGAAGTAGCCAATATCTTACTAGGACAAGTAGCATTACAATTGTTAGACAATTGGGATGCTACAAAAGGTGGATCATGCCTTTGGTGGCGAGATCCATCAGAGAACAGGGTGAGGCATATTGTGGCGTGGTGGTCTGAGTATCGCCCACCCCTCCAACACAGATGTACTTCCCTTAACAAGGAAGGAATTGCGGTAAAACAAATCCCGTGTCTCCACGTGCTCCACTACGGTTTCCTCATTCCACACTCTTACTCGCCTTTATTCACTAGTAGTTAGGTTTGCATATAGGGAAATTCTACATAGTTGCATATCTAGATAATTTACCTTTTATGTCAAGCCTAAAATTGAAAAGGCATTAAAATTTGAAGTAGCACCTATTCACCCCCCTCTAGGTGCCCATACGATCCATTTCAATTGGTATCAGAGCCCCGGCTCTTTATTCGGGCTTAACCACCTAAGATAAGTATGGGTACCAAGGAAAATGGGAATGAGACTATGGACAAGGTCACAATGGATGACCTCAAGACGTTGGAAACAACCTTGTTGAAATCCTTTGAGACCAAGATGGAAGAGATGCAGCAAATCATTGCTCGCCTCACATCATCCACAACCCCATCTTCCTCTGAGGCCACCACTCCTCTATCTAAGGATAAGGCTCATGCCGGATCTAAGGAAGATGAAGTGGTGGGTGAAAAACATAATGGTGCCGCCTCCAAGAAGGGAAGTGGTAAGGAGGACTATAGTGAGGTCCCTCACCTATATTCTCCCGACCCACCTATCCCTCATCCTCATATAAACAATAGGGTTGATCCACCCAAGCTTACATCATCTTGATTTAATCAATGGCAATTCTTAATGAAATCTCATGTATGCAGTTCGTCAATTGAGCTTTGGAGGATTATCGAAGATGGTCTTCATATTGGAGACCCCACAAACTTGACTAGTAGAGAAGTTGTGGATACTCAATTGAATGCAACGGCTCTTCACATG
Organism: Avena eriantha; assembly: GCA_910589775.1. NCBI lineage: Eukaryota > Viridiplantae > Streptophyta > Magnoliopsida > Poales > Poaceae > Avena > Avena eriantha. Next base: position 143,809,743 of record OU342741.1, on the reverse strand, counting down.
ATTCTGCTTGGAGTGGGTCCCAAGGACATGCCCCACATTGAGCACTTCAACACTACCAAAGAAGCTTGGGATGCTCTCACCTACCTATTCATTGGAAATGAAAGCATGAGAAGGAATATGTATGATGCTCTTAGTAATGAAGCTGAAGGATTCTACATGTTGGATGGTGAGAACCATGAAGACATGTATAGAAGGCTCAAGAGCATTGCAACAACATTTAGAAAGCATGGAGCCACTTGCATTGACGATGCTTGGATCAAAAGGAAATATATGAATGCCCTCATGCCATTTGAGACAACGGACTTGAAGAGTTTGCAAGGTAGACACAACTACCATCAAATGACTTCCAATGAAGTCATGCAAGAAATGGCGGCCTTCAAAGTTGCCACCAAGAACACCGAAGATGCCCATGCTCAGGCTATTAGAATGCAAAAAGGAGTCAATGTTGCTCTAAAAGCAAATGTTGTTGAACAAGACGAGGATGAAAGAGGATATGACGTTGTCTCCATGGGCTGTCCCGAGGAAGTCAAGCATGATCATGGTGAGTACATGGCCTTCTACGCAAGGAACTTTTGGAAGGATCCATCCAAGGCTAAGTCTGAACTCGAGCGCAAGAATGGGTCAAGTGGAAGAAGAGAGAATGACCCAAAACTGAGGACTTGCTACAATTGTGGAGATAGATTGCACTTTGTGGCTGAATGTCCATATCATAGTAGAGAAGACAATGGGGGCAGGCTCATCCTCAAAGAAAAGTCCAAGGCACCACGAAAGAAGCCATTTATCAAAAAGAATGGTCCTTACAAGAAGCAACCCAAGATTGTCTTGGTGGCACACGAAGAATATTCCTCTACAAGTGAAGACGAAGAGGATGAAGATAGTTCTCAAGAGGTGGCTGCTATAGCCACCACATCTACTCCTACATCGCTCTTCGACTGTCCAAACGAAAATGTCATCAACAACAACGTCACTTGCCTTATGGCAAGAGGGTCCGAGGTATCATCTTCTATTTCTTCATTTCCTGAGACTAATATAAATATGGATATGGATGATCATACTAGTCTTAAGATAAAAGAAGAAGGTATTGCTTTGGAAAACTTTTTCACTAACTTGCAAGGTGCACACAAACTTCACTTTGATGCTCTTATGAGTCAACTTGCTCATTCCGAAGAACTTCTTGAAGAAAAGGGTAGAATTGAAAGAGAAGACGCCTTGGAGATATCCTCCTTGAAGAATGCCTTAGAGGAAGAAGAGGAAGCTCGAGTATCCTTGGAGTAGAAACTCGAGTCAATTGAGGAGTCCCATGAAGAGGTTGTTGCCCAGCTCATAAAAGAACGTGACAATGCTCTTGCTAAGGTAAAGAAACTAAAGAAGGAAAATATTGAATTTGGGGCTGCTCATGCTAGACTCTTAGAGAAGTTTGAGACACTTGACATTGCTCACAAGGCATTGGAGAGTGAACATTCTACTCTGAATGAGTCTCATGATCAGCTCCAAACTCAATTGGACAAGTATGATATGCCCAGCGCGTCCACTCCATCTTGTGGACATGAAGATATTGTTGAAGAAAATGCAAGTCTAAAAGAAGAACTTGTAAAGGGATCTCAATGTAAATGTAAAGAAGTCCTAGATGAGGTGATTAGCAAGCAAATGACGAACAATGGAAAAGAAGGTCTTGGTTATGTTCCCAAGACAAAGAAGAAGAAGAACAACAACAAGAAGAAGAAGAGCAAAACTGCTCAACCAAAGACAAACACGACCACTAATGACAAGACTAACTATGATTGTTTTGTAGGGGCTAATAATCCTAATTATGAATTATCTTGTGATTATTATGCTGATATCTATGCTAGCTTTATAGGTCCTTTTGATAGTTACGTATCTTGGTCTATTTGGATTCCCAAGACCCTTGTCACTAGCATGAGAGGACCCATTGAAAAATGGGTACCTAAAACCAAGAAGTAACTTTCTTGCAGGGCTATGCTTCCGGTGGGTCCAAATGGGTGCTTGATAGCGGGTGCACTAGTCATATGACTAGAAGCAAGGAGATCATCTCAGAGATGCGGCCAAACCATGATCACATAACCGTATCCTATGGTGACAAGTCAAAATCCGAGATATTGGGTCTTGGCAAAGTTGTGGTTGCTCACGTTATCTCTCTCGTGGATGTCATGCTTGTTGAGACCCTCAGTTACAATTTACTTTCAGTTCGTGCCCTTGGTAAGATGGGTTTTGCAGTTTTCATTGATGGTGATTTGGTGGTACTCTTGTGGAGCAAGTCTCTAAAGGTCGCTTTTGTTAGATATGTCGAAAATGACCTGTATGTGGTGGACTTTTTGGGGAAAACCACTACAGGCCCGATGTGTCTTTTCAGAAAGGCCGACGCAGGCTGGCTATGGCATCGCCGACTAGCCCACGTCAATATGAGAACTTTGCAAAGTCTCCATAAGGGTGCCACATCCTAGGACTAAAAGAAAATGTCTCCTTTACCAAAGATCGTGTTTGCAGGGCTTGTGTTGGAGGAAAAATGCATGACTCTCCCCATCGACGGAAGACCATTATTTCACCATCGAGGATTTTGGAGCTCCTTCATGTGGATATCTTTGGTCCTCCATCTCATGCAAGCCTCGGTGGGAAGAAATATTGCCTCGTAATTGTTGATGATTATTCAAGATATACATGGGTCTATCTCTTCAAGTTGAAGAGCGAGACACATCAAACGGTCATTGATTTCGCCAACGAGGTTTAACATCAACACAATCTCCCAATTTTGGCAATTAGAAGCGATAATAGCTCCGAGTTCAAGAACTACACTCTAAATGAATTTCTAAGTGAAGAGGGGATAAGAACATCAATATTCTGCTGCGTACACCCCTCAAAAAAATGGTGTTGTCGAGAGGAAGAACCGGACCTTAATGTATATGGCAAGATCTATTCTAGCTAAATTTAAGTCACCTTATAACTTCTGGGCTGAAGCAATCTCTACCGCATGCCACTCATCCAATTGGCTCTATCTCCGCAAAATCTTGGACAAGACTCCTTATGAAATACTTACCAGTAACAAGCCAAACATCTCCTACTTCCGGGTATTTGGTTGTAAGTGTTTCTTTCTCATTAAAGGAGTTCATTTATCTAAATTTAAGTCTAAGGCTTTAGAAGGCATTTTTTTGGTTATGGTGCCGAATCCCACACTTATAGAGTCTACAATAAGCTCTCCGGAACTATTGTAGAATCTTGTAGTGTGGTGTTCGAGGAAAATGATGGCTCCTGTGCGGGGAAAGTTGATGTTTGTGATGCAAATGTTGAAATACCCCAAGATGCCATAAGAAGAATGGGCGTGGGATTTTTCCACCCCATTGAGGAACCCCTTGTGGCGGATTGGGAAGCACAATGCCCTACTCAAGTAGAGCCCTCATTGACACAAGCTCACCATGCTCCAACCGTTGGAGAAACCTCTACACCAATCCCACAAACTGCTGAAGATCATCAAGCAACTACTCCAGAATGCTCCAGGCCGGATTATCTGGTGGACACCAGATTATCCGGCCAACCCTCCTCAACTGTAGAAATGATCACAATATCGAAGAACCTGCTGCAAGTCCCAGGCCGGATTTTCTAGCTGACCCTGGATTATCCGGCCCCTCTCTTATTCGAGCAAGAACTAGTCAAGACTATGAAGGTGCTTCAAGTTCTCCCAGGCCGGATTATCCGTCCCCACCCTCGGCCGGATTATCCAGCCCTAAAAATCTTGAATAGCAGCAACCTCCTGTTATGGCTATGGATCAACATCAAGGGCAATATTCATCATCTCCTATTCCTACTGATCAAGCTGGAGATCAAGGCCAAGCTAATGATTCCAACGATGTCCCAAATGATGACGGTATTCCTCCAAAAGACAACAAATTGATTGAACTTCATCGCAAAGCTCGTGCAAATAGGAATCTTGAATTAAGGGGTCACACTCTTGACAAAGTTGTAGGTGATCTCCGACGAAGGGTGTCCACAAGAAGGGAGCTAGCAAGCTTTGGTGAGCACTAATCCCACATCTCCATGGTGGAACCCAAGAAAGTGTTTGAAGCTCTAGAAGATCCGGACTAGGTGGTTGCTATGCATGAAGAATTTAATAACTTTGAACGCAACAAGGTTTGGAAATTAGTAGAGAAGCCCAAGGATTGACGCAATGTTATCGGCACAAAGTGGATCTTTAAAAACAAGCAAGATGAAAATGGCATTGTTGTAAGGAACAAGGCAAGACTTGTGCCACAAGGCTATTCCCAAGTTGAGGGCATCGACTTCGGCGAGACTTATGCTCCAGTGGCTCGTCTTGAGTCCATATGTATCCTTCTTTCTTATGTTGCTCATAATAATTTTAAATTATAGCAAATGGATGTTAAGAGTGCTTTTCTTAATGGTCCTCTACATGAGTTGGTATATGAAAAGCTACCCCTGGGATTTGAGGATCCTAACTTTCCAAACCATGTCTACAAACTCGATAAGGCACTCTGTGGCCTTAAACAAGCCCCACGTGCGTGGTATGAGCACCTTAAAGAGCTTTTGCTAGACCGTGGCTTTGAAGTTGGGAAAATCGATCCCACACTTTTTACTAAGAAGGTTAAGGGGGAGCTCTTCGTATGCCAACTATATGTAGACGAGATTATCTTTGGCTCTACTAATAAAGCTTTTAATGATGAATTTTCAAAGCTTATGACTAACAGGTTTGAGATGTCTATGATGGGGGAATTACGGTTCTTTATTGGATTTGAGATCAAACAACTGAGAGAAGGAACCTTCATAAATCAAGCAAAATACATTCAAGACATGCTCAAGAGATTCAAGATGACAGATCTTAATGGCGTCGCCACCTCGATGCAAACTAAATGTCATCTCGAACTCAATCCTCACGGTAAAGATGTGGACCAAAAGTTATACCGGTCCATGATCGGCTCTCTGCTCTACCTCTGCGCATCTAGACCCGATATTGTGTTGAGTGTAGGTGTGTGCAAGGTATCAAGCAGCTCCTAAAGAAAGCCACTTAGTGGCGGTCAAGAGGATCTTCCGATATTTGGTTAATTCCCCTAATTTTCGTCTATGGTATCCCAAGGGTTCCAATTTCTCTCTATGTGGCTATACTGATTCAGATTGGGCTGGTGATAAGGATGATCGGAAATCAACTTCTGGAGCTTGCCAGTTCTTGGGAAGGTCATTGGTATGTTGGTCTTCTAAAAAGCAGAATTGTATATCTCTCTCCACCGCCGAGGCCGAATATGTGGCTGGGGCTAGTACATGTACATAATTATTATGGATGAGGCAAACTTTAAAGGAATATGGTGTCATTTGTGAGAAAATGCCTCTTTTATGTGATAATGAAAGTGCAATCAAAATTGCATACAATCCGGTGCAGCAAACAAGGCTAAAGCATATTGAGATTCAGAATCATTTTATTCGGGACCATGTTGCTCGAGGTGATATTGATCTATCTTTTGTGAGCACTAAGAACCAACTTGCCGATATTTTCACAAAGTCACTTGATGAAGCAAGGTTTTGTTTCTTGAGGAATGAGCTAAATATTGTTGATTCAAGGAGCTTGTCTTGATTAACCATGCACTCACTCTTACATCTCATCCTTATTTGGTCTAGGTGTGGGCAGGGATATAGGGGGAGTCTGGTCCTAATTGATTGGGCTAACCCTCCCCCCATAATGTCGAAAGCAAGTCAAATAATTTCTCTTAATATAATTTTGTGATATGTGAGCTTAACGATGAGTATTGGTTATGAACCCAAGATATATTGATACATTGCAAATGTATCTATAATTTTTGATGTTCCATGCTTGGTTTTATCCACTTTCTTGTATTTTGTCCACATTTTGGAGTACTTTTCATATGATTTCTTGGACTAACCTATTAACAAGAGCCACAATGCCAGCTGCCTGTTTTCTGCTGTTTTTGGTTCCAGGAAAGTCAGAAAATGAATATTCTCGGAATTGGACGGGACAAAAGACAAAGTTCCTATTTAATCAGAAGACTCAAGGAGCCAGAATACGAGACGGAGGAGGGCAAGGACATGGCCACACCCCCCTAGGCGCGGGTACCCCCAGGCCACGCCAGGGCATGGTGTGGGCCCCCCAGGCACCCCCTCGGTCTCCCTCTTCGCCTATAAGAAGCCTTCTGACCTAAAAATTTAGGGGGTTCGACGTTTTTCTAGAAGGAGTTCTGCTCCGCCGCCACCACCAGATTCCACAAAACAACACCTGAAACTCCGTTCTGGCACCCTGCCGGGACGGGGAATTGGAGGAGATCATCGCCATCATCATCACCATCGCTTCTCCATCGACCATCCATGTTTCCCCATCTATGAGTGAGTAATCCCCCGATGTAGGCTATGGGGATGGTAGGGATTGGATGAGATCGTTCATGTAATGGCATCAGATTGTTTGGGCATGGTGCCTAGTATCTTTTTTTAGTGCTTTATGACTTTGTTGTGACTTATTGTGCTTAATGCTTGTCACTAGGGCCCGAGTGCCATGATTTCAGATCTGAACATGTTATTGATTCATTATGATAGTATTGTTTATGGTCTTATCTACAAGTTTTATACACACGTTGTTGTCCGGAACCAATGGCCCCGAAGTGACATAAATCGGGATAACCGGAGGGAATGGCTTTGATGTGAGGATCACATGTGTTCACGGAGTGTTAATGCTTTGCTCCGGTGCTCTATTAAAATGAGCACCTTAATTGCTAGTAGTTCCCTTGAGGCCCCGCTGCAAACAGGCTGGCAGGACAAAAGATGTTGTGCAAGTTCTCATTGCGAGCACGTATGACTATATATGGAACACATGCCTAGGATTATCTAGTACTTGGATGATTTATCTTATTTATCTGCAATTTCCCTATGTTCTGATTGCTATGTGAATTGTCTTGTCCATGCAACGCCCGTCCATCCATCCCTACGCCTACCGCACTCGAATCCTACTATTTACTGCTATTGTTACTGCTGTCTTTACTTTACTACTTCTGTTACTTTGCTATTCCTACTACAAAACTGTTGCTATTGATAAACTGCTGTGAGTAAGATTGTTTCCAGGTGCAGCTGAATTGACAACTCAGTTGTTAAGGCTTATAAATATTCTTTGGCTCCCCTTGTGTCGAATCAATAAATTGGGTTTCACTTCCCTCGAAAATACTGCAATACACCCCCTATACTTGTGGGTCATCAAGACTATTTTCTGGCGTCGTTGCCGGGGAGCATAACTTTATTTATCAAGTTCACTTGGATTCTCTATTGTTCGTTGCTATCCATCCATCATGGGTAAGTCTCGTGATGGCAAGGTTCCTATTTTACCATCCACTACAAGAAGAGGTACGGTTCTGAACACCTCTACTGCTCATGATTCACCATCTGTTATGAGTAAGCTCGTGACACCACCACATACACATGCTACACACACTGCTAGTATTGCTGAATCTAAAACTTCTGATGCTTATGATGCTGCTTCTACTGTGCTTGATAAGAGTGGTTCATTAGGTACTTTCCTAGATGCTACGATTGCTAGAACTATAGCTGGAAATACTGAAACTCCTAATGAAGACACTACTACACCTGTTAGTTCACCTGAGTCTAGTGAAAGTTATGATATTGAAGATGGTTATGTTGAGATGACAGATGGATTTATGAAAGAACGTAAAAACACCCATGATAGGAGCGCTGCTAAGAGTCTCCTTGAGAGGCGTACTATTAGACCCAAATTGTCTCCTATTGCTAAGTTTGTTGCTTCCCCCATAAACATTATAGATAAAGATTATGATTTCTCTCTCGATCTATCTTACATAGCTATTGTTGAGAAAGAACCTTTTTGTGGGACTAAGAATGAAAGTGCGGTAGCATATATGAATGAATTTTCTACCATGAGTGGCTTGTTTTATGATGATATTAAGATGCGTACTTACTTTGTTGCTAAGATTTTCCCCTTTTCACTGAAAGGAGAAGCTAAAACTTGGTTTAGTAATTTACCTCCTGGATCTATTGATAGCCCTGATTGCTTGATTAGTACTTTCCTGTAGAAATATTTTCCTCCTAGTGCTAGACATGCTATTTTGCAGGAACTGTTTGATTTTAAATATGGAGAAAAAGAGGTATTACCTGAATCTTGGGCAAGGTTTTGTGCTTTGATTCATGCACATGCTAGAAGTCCATTACCTAAGAATGAGCTTCTTGATATATTTTATAATGGACTAACCGAGGAATCTAGGACATACCTAGATAGTTGTGCTGATTGTGTTTTCAGGAATAGGACTCCTAAGGAAGCTGAGGAATTAATGGCTAAAATAAGTAAGAATTATGAAGATTGGACTCCTCCTAAACAAGCTATACCTGAAGTAATTGTACCTGAACCTACTATTCCGGTGCCTATTCCAACATCAAAGAAGAGGGGAGTTATTGAATTAAATGATGAAGTGATGAAGGAAGCTAAGAAATGTCTTAAGGAGAAGGGAATTAAAGCTGCAGATGTCAAGAATTTGCCTCCTATTGAAGAATTATGTAAGCCTACTCCCTACTCATCCACTATCGAGGTACACTCTCTCCAACACTTTGATGAAGGTGATATCCCTTACTCTAAACCTCCTGATCAATGCTTAGAAGAATTCGATATCTTTATTGTTAAGCAAGATAATTTTAATAAAAGGGTGCAAAATCATCTAATGGAGAACACTAGAGCTATTGTTGAGTTGAAAGATATTGTGGAAAGAACCTCTAATGATGTTAAAATGATTGTTAAACACTTTCAAATGGTTCAAACTCAAATAGATCAACTCGTTAAAGTGCAAAAAGACTTGCTAGTTAATGCTGCTAAGGAAAAACATGCTTATGAAATTAGAACTAGAAGTGGAGCTGCTACCCAGGATCCTCTTTATCCTGAGGGGCATCCCAAAAGAATTGAGCAGGATTCCCAACAAGTTGAAAATAGTGGCTCTACTCGTAAGAAAAGGAAAAAGAAACATAAAACTGTTGTAGAACCCTCTGAACCTGCTATAAATCCTAATAGTATATCTATCTCTGATGCTGAAACTGAAAGTGGTAATGAAGAAAATGAAGTTCCTAATGAAGAAAAAGTTGAAGAAGAACCTAAAAATCACAGTAAGAATACTAAATACACTAAAGAAGTTTTTGTTGCTAAAAAACATGGTAGTGAAAGAGAGCCTTGGGTCCAAAAACCTATGCCTTTCCTTGATAAGAAACACAAGTCAAAGGAAGATGAACACTATAATAAGTTTTGTGAGTGGATGAAACCTTTATTCTTGCAAATTCCTTTGACTGATGCTATTAAATTGTCTCCTTACTCAAAGTATATGAAGGATATTGTTTCGAATAAAAGGAAGATCCCTAATGAAGAAATTTCTACTTTGCTTGCTAATTATTCCTTTAATGGTAAGGTTCCTAAGAAACTTAGAGACCCTGGGATTCCAACTATCCTTTGCTCTATTAAGAATAGTTATGTTAGAACTGCTTTGTGTGATTTGGGAGCTGGAGTTAGTGTTATGCCTTTCTCTCTATATAAGAGGCTTCAACTAGAAAAATTAATACCAATTGATATATCTTTGCAAATGGCTGATAAATCTACCACTATTCCTGTTGGTATATGTGAGGATGTACATGTTCAAGTGGCTCATAATTGCTTGATATTAACTGATTTTGTTGTGCTTGAAATGCCTGAAGATGATAATATGTCCATTATTCTTGGGCGACCTTTTGTTAATACTGCAGGAGCTGTTATTAATTGTAATCAAGGAAAGGTGACTTTCAATGTTAATGACAAGGAACATACTGTCTATTTCTCCAAGAAGATTGAAAGGACTTATGGTTTGAATTGAATTGAACATGTTGAGGGCATTCAAGTTGGAGAAATATATTGTCTCATACCAAGAGAAAAATTTGAAACAATTATGATTGGGACCATTGCTATCAAGGTTGAGGTAACATAATCATTAGTGGGATACAAAGTTTTCTCTCATATGGAATTGTTCTGGTAACAAGACCTGATCAACCTTGTTAACAAAAGGATTTCATTGAACAAAACAATGTTTTCACCATGATTATCTCCGCTTACTTCTATTCTATCCATTTTAGTTTTTGTTTATGCCTAACTTAAAGGCGTTAAAGAAAAGTACTTATTGGGAGATAACCCAAAAGTTTTAGATGAGTCTTGGAAGTTACTACTTCAGTAATAACTGATCCTTATCATTTTTATTTGCTTTTTGTGCCAAGAGTAACCTCTAATGAGAGAGAAGTAATGATTGGGAAAGTTGTTGTCCCAAAACAGATTTCTGTGCTTCACCGTAAACATTCGTGTAAAATCTCTGAACGTCTTTTTGAGGCGTGAATTTTTGTGCTTCTCCCCAAGGTTGTTATCTAAATTTAGTTAGTTCAACACTTTTTGATTTGATCAACAGAAGGTCTTCAAAAAAATTCGTCTTTACCTGCTGGTCTCTTTTGACAGATTTCTGTCATTTTCTTCATTTGCTTCTTGTTGGTTCCTTTTTGAGTTCTTTTGGGGAATTGAGCTTTTTGAGGGAAGTGCTACAGTAGCTAGTGTTTTAATGGAATTTTATTTGTGTTAGAACTGAACTTTAAGACTTATTTATATTGAGTGCACTAATGTTGCTAATAAAGATTGTGTGAAGTTTTGTATGAAGGAAAAATTTCAGGTGTATGGAAGGAATGAGTAATGAGATGAAGGGTGGACTAAAGCTCAAGCTTTGGGATGCCACACATGTCACCCCAAGAAATATCCAAGAAGTACAAGCTACAAAGCTTGGGGATGCCCAAGGCATCCCCTTCTTCATCAATAAAAATCCCAGGTTTCTTCCAAACACTTCATTTCTATTGTTTCATGCACAGTTGTGTTGTTCTTGGAGCGTCTTATTTTTCCTTTTCGTTTTGGTTTTTAGTTTGCGCGGTTTTCTTAGTTTTCTGAATAAATTGGTTGGACCTCCTCTTTCATGCATTGGTTTTCAAATAGTTTGGTTTGGATTGGAAAAGAGTAGGAAAGTTCATGCTTAAGTGGTAAAGAGAGATTGTGTTTGACTATGGCCTATGCTTTGTCATGCCATGCTTGATATTGTTTTTGCTTTATGCTTAGTATTATTTGTTGTAGCATGAATTGTTATAAACAATTGAGATTGCTTAATGTGCCTTGGATGAATCATGCGTTGTTTTAGCATATTAAAGCATAGTATAGTGGTATTCTCCTTTGATGCTTTATTTGGGTTGACTTGGCACATGCTCACACCATGTTATGACTATCCCAAGTCACCATAAGCCTTTATGATCCTTTAGTTTTCAACTTGTAGTATCACTTTATGCTTTGATCAATGATGTTTCGTCACTCTGCATGATTATGGCTATTATTGCTCTCTCGTTTGTCGCTCCCTTACTATTACTAGCCTTCACTTTCACTGAGTATGTTTTACTCATGTTGTCAACTCCCTAAAACCAAATATTGCCAAAGTGTCCACCATACCTACCTATTAGCATCATTTGCTACTTCCGTGCATATTCAATATGCCTTGTTTTCTTCCGAAATAAAATGTTTGCTTCTTATGAGAAAGTTAGTTAGTAAAGCTCTCACGAACTTGATGGCACACTTTATTTTCTTGCATTTAATAAACCTGAAGCATTGCGTCCTTCTTTGTTGCGTATATGCTTGCGCTTTATGAGTTAAAGTTAGCAGAACCATGTATCATGGGGAATGCTTTCAACATTGCACTGGTACTTAGTACCTCGTTGATATCATGTTCTTTTGCTTATGGATCCGCGTGGTGTGAAATAAAAGTGAAACTTGTAAGATCATGGAGTTTGTATGTATGTTAGAGAAATGCTTGGGCCGCTAGCCTAAGCCATGCCTAATCATGGTGGAAACTTGCAGCATAACTATAATGAGCATTCTATGAAGTATCCTCAATAAAAATCTATGCACATAGTAAATAAAAAAGATCGCTGAGATGCTCATTGTCTGCTTGCCTTGTCATTTTGATTATGTGATAGCTCTTGTATCATGTGCAAGGGGTACCCCGTTGGTGGTTCTCTATGATACGTATATACTTACGAAGACAAGAGCTTACTTGTGACTGAAGTTGAGTAGCATGAGGATCGGTCTTCGTAAGTAAGGGGCATGAGACTTTGATTTATAACTTGTCAAGCATATCCTCTTAGTTTTGTCACTTTAACCTAACCACTTAAAGATGCTTATGATAGGGGCAATGAGAGCTCCAAGCTAACAAGTACCATACTTTCAGCATTTGGAAGCCTTTCAAACTTTTCAAAACCTGTTCATTTCCTTGTTGAGTCTCCACACATTCTATGAGAACTTTCTTGAGAGCATAGTGGCCATTCTTAGTTCTGTGTGCATTGTCCCAAGACTTGTTGATTGATGCATACCTTGATATTGCTTGTTTTAAACTATTTGTATCTAGTCACTCTTGTAAACTTCGAAGGTGTCCTATGCATTTATGTTTGCTACTCTATGAGGGACAAGCTGAATGCCAATATGCTATGTTTTCTATATGTGAAACAAACAAACGTCTTGCATAGCATTGTTATTCATGAATATTTTGTTTGTGCCTTTTCATGTTGCAACATAGTTTCTTTGTCTTATTGCTAGAACTTTGTCTTTCATGTTATGATTGAAGTACTATGATCCCAACTTTGAATGTTTTACAAATACTTTGATCAAGTTTATGATGGTGCATGTCACCTAAAAAATTACTCTTTCTTTTTATCACTTACCTACTCGAGGACGAGCAGGAGTTAAGCTTGGGGATGTTGATACACTACAAATGTATCTATAATTTTTGATTGATCTATGCTTGGTTTTATCCACTTTCTTGTGTTTTATCCACATTTTGGAGTACTTTTCATATGATTTCTTGGACTAACCTATTAACAAGAGCCACAGTGCCAGTTGCCTACTTTTTTCTATTTTTGGTTCCAGGAAAGTCAGAAAATGAATATTCTCAGAATTGGACGGGACAAAAGCCAAAGTTCCTCTTTTACCAGAAGACTCACGGATCCAAAATACGAGACGGAGGAGGGCCAGGGCCTAGCCACACCCCCCAGGCGAGGGTACCCCCAGGCCGCGCCAAGGCATGGTATGGGCCCCCAAGGCACCCCCTCGGTCTCCTTCTTCGTCAAGACATGTTGTCGTCCGGAACCAATGGCCCTATAGTGACAGAAATCGGGATAACCGGAGGGAATGGCTTTGATGTGAGGATCACATGTGTTCACGGAGTGTTAATGCTTTGCTCCGGTGCTCTATTAAAAGGAGAACCTTAATTGCCAGTAGTTCCCTTGAGGCCTCGCTACAAACGGGCTGGCACGACAAAATATGTTGTGCAAGTTCTCATTGCGAGCACGTATGACTATATATGGAACACATGCCTAGGATTATCTAGTACCTGGATGCTTTATCTTATTTATCTGCAATTACCTTATGTTCTGATTGCTATGTGAATTGTCTTGTCCATGCAACGCCCGTCCATCCATCCCTACGCCTACCGCACTCGAATCCTACTATTTACTGCTATTGTTACTGCTGTCTTTACTTTACTACTTTTGTTACTTTCAATTCCTACTACAAAACTGTTGCTACTGATAAACTGCTGTGAGTAAGATTGTTTCTAGGTGCAGCTGAATTGACAACTCAGTTGTTAAGGCTTATAAATATTCTTTGGCTCCCCTTGTGTCGAATCAATAAATTGGGTTTCACTTCCCTCGAAAATACTGCGATACACCCCCTATACTTGTGGGTCATCATATATCTTCGCGGTGTCATACCATGCACTCCAACAAGGTGGCCTTGGCCACCACCCTCTTCCATGAGAAGAGTTGGTTTTATGTGGATCTTATTGGTTTATTTTATCCATCTCATGTTCTTATGGAAATCACACTCAATATTGTCATTTAGTTAGATTCTTGCAATCTTGAGTGTGTAGTACCATCTCAGTTTGGTTCTCCAATCCAAAGCCTCTCTCTACCCTAAGACATCTCATCTAGCACACAAGTCCTTTGTTCATCTTGTGGGGGTTTTTATTTGGGGATGCGAGGGCCTGAACCTGTGTGTAACAGGAATTCAGATTTTAGGCCAGTTAATCCGGCCCAAGTGTAGGCCGGATAATCCAGCCCTAGCGGCTGCAGTCTATTAAGGACTAGCGTCGGGCGAAAGGGATCACACCGATCAGTTCTTCCCCCGACCCCTCCTCCCTCTCCCTAGCTGCCCCCACCCTCCCCGGAGCCTTCCCGGCCACCGGATTCTCCAGGCCTCTGCTTGATGGCTCAAAATGTATCGAGCTCGTTGGGGAACCCTAAGTGGAAGGTATGATGAGCATAGCGCCAAGTTTTCCCTCAGTTATGAAACCAATGTTATCAAACCAGTAGGAGCAAGGAAACACCTCCAAGGTGTTGTTTCCAACTTGGAATCCTGCACAACACAACCACAGAACTTTGCCCCAAACTTATAGTGAGGTTGTCAATCTCACCGATTTTGCTGAAAACAAAGGATTAAACGTATTGTGTGGAAGATAGTAATTGCTTGCAGAAAGTAAACAAAAAACAGTAAATAGACTTTAGATTGATGGTAAAAGAATGGACCGGGGTCCATAGTTCACTAGAGGTGATTCTCCTTAAGATAGATGACATGTTGGGTGAAGAAATTACAGCGGGGCAATTGACAGACACCGAGAAAGCATACATGCATATATTAATCATCTTGACTCGTACAAGATTTGATTGGGAATTACAACATTATACATAGACTGTAATCCAACTGCATCTATGACTAATAATCCACCTTTAGGTTATCATCCGAACCGCCTCCAGTATTAAGTTGCAAGCAATAGATAATTGCATTAAGCAAAGTGTGTAAAGTAAACAATATGATTGTTCTATGAACAAAGGATTGTTGTTTTCTCCCTAACAACACATCTAGTACTTTACCTATTAACAAGAGCCACAATGCCAATTGCCTGCTTTCTTCTGTTTTTGGTTCCAGGAAAGTCATAAAATGAATATTCTTAGAATTGGACGGGACAAAAGCCAAAGTTCCTATTTTACCAGAAGACTCATGGATCCAGAATACGAGACGGAGGAGGGCCAGGGCCTGGCCACACCCCCAGGCGCGGGTACCCCCAGGCCGCGCCAAGGCATGGTGTGGGCCCCCTAGGCACCCCCTCGGTCTCCCTCTTCGCCTATAAGAAGCCTTCTGATCTAAAAACGCAGGGGGGGGTCGACGTTTTTCCAGAAGGAGTTCCGCTCCGCCGCCACCACTAGATTTCATGAAACAACACCTGAAACTCCATTTTGGCACCCTACCGGGACAGGGAATTGGAGGAGATCATCGCCATCATCATCACCATCGCTTCTCCATCGGCCATCCATGTTTCCCCCATCTATGAGTGAGTAATCCCCCATTGTAGGCTATGGGGATGGTAGGAATTGAATGAGATCATTCATGTAATGGCATCAGATTGTTAGGGCATGGTGCCTAGTATCTTTTATAAGTGCTTTGTGACTTTGTTGCGACTTGTTGTGCTTAATGCTTGTCACTAGGGCCCGAGTGCCATGATTTCAGATCTGAACATGTTATGATTCATTATGATAGTATTGTTTTTGGTCTTATCTGCAAGTTGTATACACATGTTGTTGTCCGGAACCAATGGCCCTGTAGTGACAGAAATCGGGATAACCGGAGGGAATGGCTTTGATGTGAGGATCACATGTGTTCACGGAGTGTTAATGCTTTGCTCCGGTGCTCTATTAAAAGGAGAACCTTAATTGCCAGTAGTTGCCTTGAGGCCCGCTGCAAACGGGCTGGCAGGACAAAATATGTTGTGCAAGTTCTCATTGCGAGCACGTATGACTATATATGGAACACATGCCTAGGATTATCTAGTACTTGGATGCTTTATCTTATTTATCTGCAATTGCCTTATGTTCTGATTGCTATGTGAATTGTCTTGTCCATGCAACGCCCGTCCATCCATCCCTACGCCTACCACACTCGAATCCTACTGTTTACTGCTATTGTTACTGCTGTCTTTACTTTACTACTTTTGTTACTTTCTATTCCTACTACAAAACTGTTGCTACTGATAAACTGTTGTGAGTAAGATTGTTTCCAGGTGCAGCTGGATTGACAACTTGGTTGTTAAGGCTTATAAATATTCTTTGGCTCCCCTTGTGTCGAATCAATAAATTGGGTTTCACTTCTCTCGAAAATACTGCGATACACCCCCTATACTTGTGGGTCATCATATATCTTCGTGGTGTCATACCATGCACTCCAACAAGGTGGCCACGGCCACCACCCGATTCCATGAGAAGAGTTGGTTTTATGTGGATCTTATTGGTTTTTTTATCCATCTCGTGTTCTTATGGAAATCACACTCAATATTGTCGTTTAGTTGATTTGATTCTTGCAATCTTGAGTGTGTAGTACCATCTCAGTTTGGTTCTCCAATCCAAAGCCTCTCTCTACCCCTAAGCCATCTCATCTAGCACACAAGTCCTTTGTTCATCTTGTGGGGGTTTTGTTTGGGGACGCGAGGGCCTGAACCTGTGTGTAACAGGAATTCAGATTTTAGGCCAGTTAATCCGGCCCAAGTGTAGGCCAGATAATCCAGCCTTAGTGGCTGCAGTCTATTAAGGACTAGCGTCGGGCGAAAGGGCTCACAACGAGCAGTTCTTCCCCCGACCCCTCCTCCCTCTCCCCAGCCGCCCCCACCCTCCCCGGAGCCTTCCCGGCCACCGGATTCTCCAGGCCTCTGGTTGATGGCTCAAAATGTATCGAGCTCGTTGGGGAACCCCAAGTTGAAGGTATGATGAGCATAGCGCCAAGTTTTCCCTCAGTTATGAAACCAATGTTATCGAACCAGTAGGAGCTAGGAAACACCTCCAAGGTGTTGTTTCCAACTTGGAATCCTGCACAATACAACCACAGAACTTTGCCCCCAACTTATAGTGAGGTTGTCAATCTCACCGTTTTTGCTGAAAACAAAGGATTAAACGTATTGTGTGGAAGATAGTAATTGCTTGCAGAAAGTAAACAAAAAATAGTAAATAGACTTTAGATTGATGGTAAAAGAATGGACCGGGGTCCATAGTTCACTAGAGGTGATTCTCCTTAAGATAGATGACATGTTGGGTGAAGAAATTACAGCGGGCAATTGACAGGCACCGAGAAAGCATACATGCATATACTAATCATCTTGACTCCTACGAGATTTGATTGGGCATTACAACATTATACATAGACTGTAATCCAACTGCATCTATGACTAATAATCCACCTTTAGGTTATCATCCGCCCCCCTCCAATATTAAGTTGCAAGCAACAGATAATTGCATTAAGCAAAGTGTGTAAAGTAAACAATATGATTGTTCTATGAACAAAGGATTGTTGTTTTCTCCCTAGTAGCAACATCACATCTAGTACCTTAGATATTTTTGTCACTTCCCCAGATTACTAGAGGCATGGACCCACTATCGAGCATAAATACTCCCTCTTGGAGTTGCTAGCATCTACTTGGCCAAGATAACTACTAACAACGGAAAGCATGCAAGATCACAAATAACATAGACATGATAGAATCAATAATCAATCTAAAATAGCATCTCAATATCCATCGGATCCCCGCAAACACAACATGTAAGATTACAAATAGATGATCTTGATCATGAACGGAGCTCACCAGATCTAAACATGATAGCACAAAGGAGGAGAACCAACCATCTAGATACTACATGGACCCGTAGTCCAGGGATGAACTACTCACGCATCACATCAGAGGCAGTCATGGTGATGAAGAAGGCCTCCAAGGTGATCTCTCCCCTCCGGCAGGGTGCCAGGAAGAGCTTCATATCCCTCCTGGTCTAGGGATGGAGATGGCCGTGGCTACAGACTCTTTCATGGAATTTTGATCGGGTCCCGAGGTTTTTCGTCCCGGCAGTATTTTATAGGCGAAGGGGAAAGTTCGGTGGAGCACCAGGGGGCCACACCCCGTGGTGGCACGCCCCCCAGGACACGCTGCCACCAAGTTGTAGGGGTTTCGCGTATGAAAACAATAATATTTACCCTATGCCCCTAAACCCCTGATGTTGCCAGGACCTATCTATTAGCAATACAGTAACGGGACGGGCTTTTCACGAACTTACCTTGAAGACCGAAAAGCGTTGTCAACACTCAGGAGAGCGTGGTTGATGTACATGAGCCGAGGCCGACCTGAAGGTCGTGATGAAGTCCTTGCGCTCATGTGGCTCCAACGACTTGAGTGCCCCAAGTGTGACACCTCGCGGGGAGTTACACACGTCTAGTGCTTAATTATGACTCCCACTTCCGTGATCCAGCAGCAGTTGCGGAAGTAGAGCTCCTAGATCCGGATCCCGCAGCGTGACGGCGCTCCACGGTGAAGATGTCTCTCGTTCGCGTAGTCCGAACTTGGGACCATGATCACGAGAGAGAGAGATAATATCAATTGGAGGTCTTCCCAAAAGTGAGTAGACCTTTATTGAATATTGTGTGTATTTATCTGGCCAAATACCCCCACTATATATAGGGGGAGGGGAGGTACTATCTCCCTCAAAGTCTCGGGGTGGGACTAAAGGAGAGGAGAGGGGGAGGGGTGGCACCGCAGGCCACCCCCATGGGCCCCGTGCGGGGGGGGGGGGGGGGGGGGGGGGGCTGGCCCACTAGGGCGCCGGCCACCCCCTCTGGCCCTTCTCCCTCTCACCTTTCCCTAATGGGCCCTCTTCCCTCCTGAATTGGCCCATTAAGCCTTTTGACCTTTTTAATTGATTTTCTCTTTATTAAATAATTATGAATAAATGATTAAATCAACATTTAACATTCATTCACATATTATTCAATCTCGATGGCTATGGAACACCTTCCATCTCCACTCTGGACATCCTCCGGACTTACCGAAGAACCCTTTCAGTTTTCTCTCTACCATTCTTAAGTGATTCTACCGATCCTATAAACACTCTCTAAGCATCGTCAAACCCTTAAGCATGATACCCTACGGTTCGGGAACACTCCAGACATGGTCGGGACACTCCCAGACCAATGATCAACAAAGGGACCTCGATGGCCATGTGACCCCTGTGCATTCCACGAAGATCTTTCGTCGTTTGAACCGGGACGGTCGTGTCTTATTCCCTTTGTCTCTCGATACTTGCATTGCCTGAGATCTTATCAATGACATCACCATGTCGTGTTCAATCTCTTTACCGAACAATCCTACTTGACTCGTTCCGACAAGTGATATCCCTGTGATCAAATCACACGCTGCGTAGCTATTGGATATAACTTCTCTGAGTGGGCCCTTGAGTATCTTTCCGTCATGTGGACGGACAAATCCTGCTCTTGACATATATTGCCTCTATGGTTTCCTCCGAGTACCTGAACACACCTTTATAACCATTGTATTACCAAGTGGCGCTTGATGCTATCTAAGCACTCTCAGGAGACAGTGATTGATATAGCCTCACGGTCTAAGGAATAGTCTACGAGGATCCATTTCTAATCATCGTAACTTGAACTTCGTGACATGATCGGGTCACGATGTTTAGGTTGGGTATTGGTTCATCATCTCATTCCCAGAATGAGTTGACTCCATTTCCAACTGGCATAAATTCCACATGATCAGGAAACTTGATCATCTGTTGACCAATGAACCAGTAACTAGAGTTTCACTGGGAACCCCTGGTTGTTTATATATCATGCGTGTATTGATGTTTCCAGTAAATATAGTTATAGCATGATATAAAACTTAATCATAAACTTTATGAAATATGATAATAGTCCTTATTACTATTTGTCTCTAGGGCATATTTCCAACAGTCTCCCACTTGCACTAGAGTACAAATACACTAGCTGCATTTGTTCTTAATCATTGGCACCATATATCCGGTACCCTGAACATGCTTGCTCATGGAAGAGGTTGAGTCTTGGGTCTATACTTTACAGTCCCAAATCCTTTGCAACTTACTAATGTCACCTTGATTGACATTAATACTTTGTCATCACATGATAACGTATGTGTGTATGCATCGTCGCTATGGCAGCAGAACGAGGCCTGATTCCAGGAGCCTACAATGACTTTAGATCAACCTCGAGGGCTTTCTCATGGGCATTGTGCCCTAGGACACATAATTCTATGTTAAAAGCGAATTGGCCCTGTCATAACATTATACAACTCTTTAGATGGTACACTTATATATTATTATAAATGTATTCATCGAAACACCAGTGCACTCTATGCTACTTTCGATGTTTTGTTCACCTCGCTTCCTACTTGACTCTAATCAGTATTTACAGGAGTTTCCAACATATTCCCTTATAACATAACCCTTTATGCTTTAAGATATGTCATACTTTATGGATTTGGAAAATATGTCTGCAGTTCTCTATTAGACACTACGGACAAACTTAGCTCAACATTCTGTGATTCAAACTTAATCACCTTTTAAACGTTCCTTATTAGATTATATATTATGTTAAGTTATCATCATGGTTTCTAAGATAGAACCTATGTCTCAACATAGTGGATGACGATCATCCTTTTCTTTCTTTCAACCATTGATGTTAAACTTAATGCTATTCCTAACTTGAGTTATTAAGGACTAGTTCCTTAATTAACTTCTATTCTGAAACCCTTTTTAGAATCCCTTAAGGAATACTACATAATACACTTATTATCAATTTCTACACCTTATAAATCATTATTTATCGGTACTTTTGCTTTTATTCTTAACACACTTAAGTATCACTCCTATAAGCTCCCACTCAAAATACGTTCCTAACATATTTGGGTATGAGTCACTACTCTTACTCAAACTATGTTCCTACATATTTGAATTTGAGACTTATATTGCTCCCACTCAAAAATATGTCATTCACATATTGTTTTAGGAAGACTTTCGTAGCTCCCACTCAAAAATAGGCTCCTACAAGGCATTAGTCTCTTTCGTTGGTGGAGAGCATCTATTAAGATATTCAAGAATATAGCCATTTTCTTCCTTGTAAGTATCAAAGCAAAATTTAACTATATCATAAACCTCATATTTATAAAGTCAATCATCGGTATTTTCAAGCAAATAAGCAAGTTCGAATGCACCCTTCCAAGCAATAAATTCTTCAATTTGTTCCACATCATAAAAGTCCTAATTTCCCTTAACATATGAAGATATGGTAACATTATCATTATACTCACATTGAAAAGGGAGGTGTTTATACCTCCTACAGCAACAAGATTTATCAAATCAATCAGTAACATTATAAGTAGAGCACATGTTTCTAGCAATGGTACACAATTTATCAATTTGTTCCCATAAGAGTTTCCCCCTTTGTGACAAGCGGTGTTCCTCATAATATTTTTGTTCTTCCATGAACCCATCTTGCCAATAAGATCTAGTTTCAAAGAAACCAACCATTGATAGAAAGCATGACAAAGCAAGACAATAACAGACCAAAAAAATAATAACTATAGTAGGAACTAATTTTTTTGTTTTTTCTGATAAAAGGAAGCAAACTAGTACAACTATTTTTGTGTGTTTTTTATAAAAGAAACAAGCAAACAAAGCAGAAATAAACTAAGCAAGACGAAAATACAAAGTAAAGAGATTGGTTATGAGGGACTCCCCTTGTGAAGATGTCCTTGACTCCCCGCCAACGGCGCCAGAAAAAAGGCTTGATGGCTCAAAATATATCGAGCTCGTTGGGAACCCCAAGAGGAAGGTATGATGAGCACAATCGCAAGTTTTCCCTCAGTTATGAAACCAAGGTTATCAAACTAGTAGGAGCAAGGAAACAACTCCAATGTGTTATTTCCAACTTGGAATCCTGCACAACACAACTACAAAACTTTGCCCCAACTTAAGTGAGGTTGTCAATCTCACCGGTTTTGCTAAAACAAAGGATTAAACGTATTGTGTGGAAGATAGTAATTGCTTGCAAAAAGTAAATAGTAAACAGTAAATAGATGGTAGATTAAATGTAAAAGAATGGACCAGGGTCCATAGTTCACTAGAGGTGATTCTCCTTAAGATAGATGACATGTTGGGTAACAAATTACAGCGGGGCAATTGACAGACACCGAGAAAGCATACATGCATATACTAATCATCTTGACTCCTACGAGATTTGATTGGGCATTACAACATTATACATAGACCGTAATCCAACTGCATCTATGACTAATAATCCAACTTCAGGTTATCATCCGACCCCCCTCAAGTATTAAGTTGCAAGCAACAGATAATTGCATTAAGCAAAGTGTGTAAAGTAAACAATACGATTGTTCTATGAACAAAGGATTGTTGTTTTCTCACTAGTAGCAACAACACATCTAGTACCTTAGAGATTCCTGTCACTTCCCCAGATTACTAGAGGCATGAACCCACTACCGAGCATAAATACTCCCTCTTGGAGTTGCTAGCATCTACTTGGCCAAGATACCTACTAACAACGGAAAGCATGGAAGATCACAAATAACATAGATTTGATAGAATCAATAATCAATCTGAAATAGCATCTCAATATCCATCGGATCCCCGCAAACACAACACGTAAGATTACAAATAGATGACCTTGATCATGAACGGAGCTCACAAGATCTAAACATGGTAGCACAAAGGACAAGAACCAACCATCTAGTTACTACATGGACCCGTAGTCTAGGGATGAACTACTCACGCATCACGCCGGAGGCATGCATGGTGATGAAGAAGGCCTTAATGTCTACGCACTTCTATTCTTGTAGACAGTTGTTGGGCCTCCAAGTGTAGAGGTTTGTAGAATAGCAGGAAGTTTCCCTTAAGTGGATTACCCAAGGTTTATCGAACTCAGGGAGGAAGTGGTCAAAGGTATCCCTCTCAAGCAACCCTGCAATCAAGATACAAGAAGTCTCTTGTGTCCCCAACACACCCAATACACTTGTCAGGTGTATAGGTGCACTAGTTCGTCAAAGAGATAGTGCAATACAAGTGGTATGGATATAAGACAACGGTGCCAGAAAAGAGCTTGACGGGAGGAAAAGACTAAAGGCAAAAAGATGGAAGCAAGCAAACATGTAACAAATCTAGTTGCAAACGATGTATCAATGTTTAGAAACAAGGCCTAGGGATCATACTTTCGCTTGTGAACACTCTCATATAAATATCTTCTCTTCATGATACTACTCTAAACTACTCTCCGGTTGGACATACTAATCCATGGTAGGGCTATAATAGGACACCTCAAAGTCCACCTTCCCCATCTAGATAACCCCTCACTATCACCTTGAGCGCTAGATGGTTCCAACAAACACCACAATTCATAGAGACATCCAACTCCAAATATAACTCATAACAAGTAATTGTAATCTCTAGCCTAAGTGCCACCATGGTGTGCACGCTATCACTTTCACACACGTGGGGAGAGCCAGAGATCTATTAAAGCACTTGAGTAGCAAGGTAGATCTACTTGATTACAAAGCTCATGATCACAATATGATCATGCATAGAGAGAGAGATGAATATAGCTACCCATAGAACCCTTAGCCTCGAGGAAGAACTACTCCCTCATCATCATGGGAATCAGCAACGACAAAGGAGATGGTGGTGGAGATTGATGGAGATGGCTCCGGGGGCACTTCCCCATCCTGGCAGGGTGCCAGAATAGAGACTTTCTGTCCCTGAAATCTCCCCTTCGGTGGCGGCGGCGCTGCGGAACTTTTCGTGGCTGGAGGCTGGATTATTTAGGATTTCTGTCCCGGGAGGCTTTTATAGGCGAAAGGGCGATTTTAGAGGGTGGACCAGGGGCCCACACCACCTGGTGGCGCGGCTAGGGGGCCGCTCTACCACATGGTGTGGCCAGCCCCTGGCCCCACTCCGTCTCGTCTTCTGGCTCCGTGTTCCCCTCAGTGAAATATTGACTTTGGCTTTTGTCCCGTCCAATTCTGAGAATATTCATTTTCTGGCTTTTCTGGAACCAAAAACAGCATAAAACAGGAAAGTGGCACTATGTCATCTTGTTAATAGGTTAGTCCTAGAAAGTGTATAAAAATACTCCAAAGTGTGGACAAAACACAAGAAAGTAGATATAAAACAAGCATGGAACATCAAAAATTATAGATACGTTTGCAACATATCAACATCCCCAAGCTTAACTCTTGCTCGTCCTCGAGTAGGTAAGTGATAAAAAGAATAATTTTTGAGGTGACATGCACCATCACAATCAATATCAAACCATTTGCAAGCATTGAAAGTTGGGATCAAAGTACTCTAAACATGAGCATGAAAGATGAAGTTCTAACAATAAGACATAGCAACTATGTTGTAACATGAAAAGGCACAAACAAAATATTCATGAATAACAATGCTTTGCAAGACGTTTGTTTGTTTCACATATAGAAAACATAATGAGAATGGCATTCAGCTTGTCCCTCATAGTGTAGCAAAACATAAATGCATAGGACACCTTCAAAGTTCATAAGGGTGACTAGATATAAATAGTTTAAGAACAAGCAATATCAAAGTTATGCATCAGTCAACAAGTCTTGGGACAATGCACATTAAACTAAGAATGAACACTATGCTCCCTCAATAGGTACATAAAGATAGAAGATGGAGACTCAACATAAAAGTAAAAGAAAGGCCTTCATAGAAGGAAGCAGGGATTCAAGTCTCATAAAGAGCTTCCAAAAGTTATGGTACTTATTGGCTTTCAGCTCTCATTGCCCCTATTATAAGCATCTTGAAGTGATTAAGGTTAAAGTGAAAAAACTATGGAGTATATGCTTGACAAAGTATAAGTTGGCAATCTCATGTCCCTTGATTACGAGGGCCGCTCCTCATGCTACTCAAGTTTAGTTACCGGTAAGTTCTTGTCATAGTAAGTACATGTGTATCATAGAGAACCGCCAACGGGGTACCCCTTGCACATGATACATGAGCTATCCCATAATCAAAATGACAAGGCAAGCAGACAATGAGCATCTCAGCAATCTCTTATTTACCATGGGAATACGGTGCTTTTTTTCTCTCTTTCCTCTTTTCTCATCTTTTTTTTCTTTTTCTCAGTCTATGTCTCTTATTTTATAAGAAGAATGCTTCATAGATTGCTCACTATGGTGATGCTGCAAGTTTCCACCATGATTAGGCATGGCCTAGGCTAGCGGCCCAGGCGTTTCTCTAACACACATACATAACTCCATAGACTTACAAGCTCCCCTTTCATTTCACACAGACGGCATCCATAAACAAAAGAGCATGATATCAACTGGGTACAATGTACAAGTGCAATGTTGAAAGCGTTCCCATGACAGCAAGGTTCTGCTAATCCCAACATATAAGTGCAAGCATATACAACATAGATGACACAATGGTTCAAGTTTATTAGGGGCAAAAAAAGTAAAGCCATCAAGTTCGTGAGAGCTTTAATCACGAATTTTCACATAACAAGTTTAATTCAGAAGGTAGATAAAAACATGAATATACTTGGAATAGCAAATGCTAATAGGTAGGTATGGTGGACTCTTTGGAATAACTTGGTTTTATTTGGAGTTGGATGCATGAGTGGAACTCATACTTGGTATGAAGGCTAGCAAAAGACTGGGAGCGACCAACTAAGAGAGCAATAATGGCCATAATCATGCAAAGCGACAAAACATTATTGATTAAAGCATAAGGTGATATTACAAGTCGAAAACTAAATGATCATAGAGGCTATGGTAACTTGGTATAGTCTTAACATGGTGTGAGCATGCGCCAAGTCAACCCAAATAAAGCATTAAAGGAGAATACCACTATATTATGCTTTTATATGCTAAAACAACGCATGATTATTTCAAGGCACATTAAGCAATATCAATTGTTTATAACAAGTCATGCTACAGCAATAATAACTAAGCATAAAGCCAAAACAATATCAAGCATGACATGGTAAAGTCTAGGCCACAGTCAAAAACAAGCTCCTTTTATACCACTTATGAACTTTTCCTACTCTTTTCCAATCCAAATCAACCTATTTGAACTATGTATGAATGCGGGAGTCCAACCAACTTTATTTAAGAAAACCAAGAAAACAAAAACTAAAAACGAAAACAAAGACGCTCCAAGAACAACACAATTGTGCATGAAACAATAAAAATGAAGTGTTTGGAAGAAACCTGAATTTTTTATTGATGAAGAAGGGGATGCCTTGGGCATCCCCAAGCTTTGACGCTTGTACTTCTTGAATATTTCTTGGGGTTACACTGGTGGCATCCCCAAGCTTGAGCTTTTGTCCATACTTCATCTTATCACATTGTTCTTCCCTACACTTGAAAATTTCCTTCATACAAAACTTCACACAATCTTTATTAGCAACATTAGTGTACTCAAGATAATTAGTCTTTTTGTTAAGTTTTAACACAAGTAAAACTTCCACTAAAACACAAGCTACTGTAGCACTTTCTTTAAAAAGTTAAAGAATTTTGGCAAGAACTCAGAGAGAAAGAGATTTAAGAGGCAAATAATGGCAGAAATCTGTCAAAACAGGCCAGCAGGTAAAAACTAATTTTTTCGAAGACCTTATGTTGCTCAAATCAAAAAGTGTTGAACTAAAGAATGTTGGATAACAACCTGGGGTAGAAGCACAAAACATTACAGCTCAAACCACAGTAAAGAGATTTTTCACGAATTATTACAGTGAAGCACAAAAATCTGTTTCAGGACAACAACTTTTCCAAGTCTTACTTCTCTCTCATTAGAGGTTAATCTTGCCACAAAAACCACACAAAAATGATAAGGATAAGTTATTACTGAGGTAATAACTTCCAAGAATCAATAAATAAAAATTCATTGACTAAAAATTTGGGTTATCTCCCAATAAGTGCTTTTCTTTAATGCCTTTGAGCTAGACATAATAATTTCGATGATGCTCACATAACAAATATGAATTGAAGTAAAAGAGAGCATCAAGAAGCAAATTCAAAACACATTTAAGTCTAACCCACTTCCTATGCATAGGAATATTATATGCAGATAAATTCACAAAGAACAAAGTGACATGCATAGGAAGATAAAACGAGAGCAACTTCAAAACTTTTAGCAAATAGAGAGGTTTTTCAGTACCATGAAAACTTTTACAACCATATTTTCCTATCTCATAATCATTTTCATTAGCCTCATGAATAAACTCAACAATATAACTATCACAAAAAGCATGATTTTCATGATCTACAAACACATAATTTTTATCAAGCTCAAAAATAGTGGGAGTAAAACCTTCAAACCCACTTTTAACAATTTTATAACAAGATGACTGATCAATCTCATTTTCAATAGTAGTACTATTAATATTATCAACCAATATAGGACCATCATCTAGAGCTTTATTATAAACATTTTCAAAAGAATCCACATGAACATAACATTCATCCTCCTTTAGTAAGCATGGGGGACAATGAAATATTGTAAGGGGTAAAAAGTTACTTTCATTAGAAGGTAGGAATGGGTAGATCCATTCTTCCTCCTCTTGATCATCACTCTCCTCCTCTTTTTCATCCAATGAGCTTCCAGTTTCAGTAATTTCTTCTTTCATAGGCTTCTACAAGGCATTAGTCTCTTCTGTTGGTGGAGAGTATCTATTAAGATATTCAAGAATATAGCCATTTTATTCCTTGTAATTATCAAAGCAAAATTTAAGTATATCATAAACCTCATATTTATAAGGTGCATCATCAGTATTTTCAAGCAAGTAAGCTAGTTCGAATGCACCCTTCCAAGCAATAAATTCTTCGATTTGTTCCACATCATAAAAGTCATAATTTCCCTTAACATAAGAAGATATGGTAACATCATCATTCTACTCACATTGAAAAGGGAGGTGTTTATACCTCTTACAGCATCAAGACTTATCAAAGCAATAAGTAACATTATAAGTAGAGCACACGTTTCTAGCAATGGTGTACAATTTATCAACTTGTTCCCATAAGTGTTTCCCTTTTTGTGACAAGCGGTGTTCCTTAAAATAATATTTTTATTCTTCCGTGAACCCACCTTGCCGATTAGATTCAGTTTCAAAGAAACCAACCATTGATACAAAGCATGATAAAGCAAGACAATAACAGACCAACGAAAATAACAACTATAGTAGGAGCTAATTTTTTTATCTTTTTAATAAAAAGAACAAGCAAACAACGCAAAAATACACTAAGCAAAACAAAAAAAAAGTAAAGAGATTGGTTATGAGGGTCTCCCCTTGTGAATATGTCCTTGACTCTCCGGCAATGGCACCAGAAAAAGTTGCTTGATGGCTCAAAATGTCTCGAGCTCGTTGGGGAACCCCAAGAGGAAGGTATGATGAGAACAGCAACAAGTTTTCCCTCAGTTATGAAACCAAGGTTATCGAACCAGTAGGAGCAAGGAAACACCTCCAAGGTGTTGTTTCCAACTTGGAGTCCTACACAACACAACCACAAAACTTTGCCCCCAACTTATAGTGAGGTTGTCAATCTCACCGGTTTTGCTAAAAACAAAGGATTAAACGTATTGTGTGGAAGATAGCAATAGATTGCAGAAAGTAAACAGAAAATAGTAAATAGATTGTAGGTTGATGGTAAAAGAATGAACCAGGGTCCATAGTTCACTAGAGGTGATTCTCCTTATGATAGATGGCATGTTGGGTGAACAAATTACAGCGGGGCAATTGACAGACGCCGAGAAAGCATACATGCATATACTAATTATCTTGACTCCTACGAGATTTGATTGGGCATTACAACATTATACATAGACCATAATCCAACTACATCTATGACTAATAATCCACCTTCAGGTTATCATCTGAACCCCCTCCAGTATTAAGTTGCAAGCAACATATAATTGCATTAAGCAAAGTGTGTAAAGTAAACAATAAAATTGTTCTATGAACAAAGGATTGTTGTTTTCTCCCTAGTAGCAACAACACATCTAGTACCTTAGATATTTTTGTCACTTCCCCAGATTACTAGAGGCATGAACCCACTATCGAGCATAAATACTTCCCCTTGGACTTGCTAGCATCTACTTGGCCAAGATAGCTACTAACAACAGAAAGCATGCAAGATCACAAATAACATAGACATGATAGAATCAATAATCAATCTGACATGGCATCTCAGTATCCATCGGATCCCCGCAAACACAACATGTAAGATTACAAATAGATGATCTTGATCATGAACGAAGCTCACTAGATCTAATGATGGTAGCACAAAGGAGAATAACCAACCATCTAGTTACTACATGGACCCGTAGTCCAGGGATGAACTACTCACGCATCAAACTAGAGGCAGGCATGGTGATGAAGAAGGCATTGATGTCTACGCACTTGTATTCTTGTAGACAGTTGTTGGGCCTCCAAGTGCAGAGGTTTGTAGAATAGCAGGAAGTTTCCCTCAAGTGGATTACCCAAGGTTTATTAAACTCAGGGAGGAAGTGGTCAAAGGTATCCCTCTCAAGCAACCCTGCAATCAAGATACAAGAAGTCTCTTGTGTCCCCAACACACCCAATACACTTGTCAGGTGTATAGGTGCACTAGTTCGGCGAATAGATAGTGAAATACAAGTGGTATGGATATAAGACAACGGTGCTATAAAAGAGCTTGACGAGAGGAAAAGACTAAAGGAAAAAAGATGGAAGCAAGCAAACATGTAACAGATCTAGTTGCAAACGGTGTTTCAATGTTTAGAAACAAGTCCTAGGGATCATACTTTCGCTAGTGAACACTCTCATATAAATATCTTCTCTTCATGATACTACTCTGTACTACTCTCTGGTTGGACACTCTAATCCATGGTAGGGCTATAACAACACACCTCAAAGTCCGCCTTCCCCATCTAGATAACCCCTCACTATCACCTTGAGCGCTAGATGGTTCCAACAAACACCACAATTTCATAGAGACATCCAACTCAAAATATAACTCATAACAAATATTTGTAATCTCTAGCCTAAGTGCCACCATGGTGTGCACGCTATCACTTTCACACACGTGGGGAGAGCCAGAGATCTATTAAAGCACTTGAGTAGCAAGGTAGATCTACTTGATTACAAAGCTCATGATCACAATATGATCATGCATAGAGAGAAAGATGAACACATAGCTATCGGTAGAACCCTTAGCCTCGAGGGAGAACTACTCCCTCATCATCATGGGAATTAGCAACGACGATGGAGATGGTGGTGGAGATCGATGGAGATGGATCCGGGGGCACTTCCCCGTCCCGGCAGGGTGCTACAGAGATTTTCTGTCCCCCGAATCTCCCCTTTGGTGGCGGCGGCACTGTGGAACTTTTCGTGGCTTGAGGCTAGATTATTTAGGGTTTCTATCCCGGTAGGATTTTATAGGCGAAACGGTGATGTCAGAGGGTGGACCTGGGGCCCACATCACCTGGTGGCGCGAACAGGGGGACCCATGCCACCACATGGTGTGGCCAGCCCCTGGCCCCTATCTGTCTCGTCTTCTGGCTCCATGTTCCCCTCGGTGAAATGTTGACTTTGGCTTTTGTCCCGTCCAATTCCGAGAATATTCATTTTATTGCTTTTCTGGAACCAAAAACAGCAGAAAACAGGCAACTGGCACTATGGAATCTTGTTAATAGATTAGTCCTAGAAAGTGTATAAAAATACTCCAAAGTGTGGACAAAACATAAGAAAGTAGATATAAAACAAGCATGGAACATCAAAAATTATAGATACGTTTGCAACGTATCAGGCCTCCAGGGTGATCTCTCCCCTCCGGTAGAGTGCCGAGAAGAGCTTCAGATCCCTCCCGATCTAGGGATGGAGATGGCAGTGGCTGATACATTGCAAATGTATCTATAATTTTTGATGTTCCATGCTTGGTTTTATCCACTTTCTTGTGTTTTGTTCCAACTTCGGAGTTCTTATCATATGATTTCTTGGACTAACCTATTAACAAGAGCCACAGTGCCAGCTGCCTGTTTTCTGCTGTTTTTGGTTCCAGGAAAGTCAGAAAATGAATATTCTCGGAATTGGATGGGACAAAAGCCAAAGTGCCTATTTTTCCAGAGGACATCAAGTGCCAGAATACGAGACAGAGAAGGGCCAGGGAGCCACCACACCACCTGGCCGCGCGGCTAGGCCTGGCCCGCGCCAGGGGGTGGTGTGGCCGCTCCCGGCACCCTCTCGGCCTCTCCTTCCGCCTATATATTGCCCTCGGGACGAAAACCCTAAGGGCCCGATCAAAAATCCACGAAAGACTATGTAGCCGCCGTTATCTCCATCCCTAGATCGGGAGGGATCTGAAGCTCTTGTCGGCACCCTGCCGGAGAGGGGAATTCACCCTGGAGGCCTTCTTCATCACCATGCAAGCCTCCGGTGTGATGCGTGAGTAGTTAATCCTTGGACTACGGATCCATGTAGTAGCTAGATGACTGGTTCTCCTCCTTTGTGCTTTCATGTTTAGATCTTGTGAGCTCCGTTCATGATCAAGATCATCTATTTGTAATTCATACATGTTGTGTTTGCGGGGATCCGATGGATATTGAGATGCTATTTCAGATTGATTATTGATTCTATCATGTCTTTGTTATTTGTGATCTTGCATGATTTCCATTGTTAGTAGCTATCTTGGCCAAGTAGATGCTAGCAACTCCAAGAGTTAGTATTTATGCTCGATAGTGGGTTCATGCCTCTAGTAATATGGGGAAGTGACAGAAATCTCTAAGGTACTAGATGTGCTGTTGCTACTAGGGAGAAAACAACAATCCTTTGTTCATAGAACAATCGTATTGTTTACTTTACACGCAGTTCGTAAGGCAATAATCGGTTGCTTGCAACTTAATACTGGAGGAGGTTCGGATGATAACCTGAAGGTGGATTATTAGTCATAGATACAGTTGGATGACGGTCTATGTATAATGTTGTAATGCACAATCAAGTCTCAAAGGAGTCAAGATGATTAGTATATGCATGTATTGCTTTCTCGGTGTTTGTTAATTGCCCCGCTGTAATTTGTTCACCCAGCATGTTATCTATCTAAGGAGAGCCACCTCTAGTGAACTATGGATCCCGGTCCTTTTTCTTTACATACAATCTACAACTGTTTACTGCTTTGTGTTTTCTTTCTGCAGACTTTTAATTATTTCCATTCGATACGTTTAATCCTTTGTTTTCCGCAAAACACGGTGAGATTGACAACCTCATCGCAAGTTGGGGACAAAGTTCTGTGGTTGTGTTGTGCAGGTCTCCACGTTGCTACTAGCACCGGTAGTGCGCCCTGCCAAAGCTCAGCTAGTAACACTTTGGGGTGGTTCCTTGCTCCTACTGATTCGATTAAACCTTGGTTTCATAACTGAGGGAAACTTGCTGCTGTGCTCATCGTACCTTCCTCTTGGGGTTCCCAACGAGCTCTACGTCAACGACGAGCACATCAAGATTTTCTGGCGCCGTTGCCAGGGAGTCAAGGACATCTTCACAAGGGGAGTCCCTCATAACCAATCTCTTTTCTTTGTTGTTGTTGTTTTGCTTAGTTTTCTTTTTT
Source organism: Avena eriantha (assembly GCA_910589775.1). NCBI lineage: Eukaryota > Viridiplantae > Streptophyta > Magnoliopsida > Poales > Poaceae > Avena > Avena eriantha. The sequence continues at coordinate 143,777,182 of OU342741.1, read as the reverse complement.
GCTTTGTTTGCTTGTTTTGTTATTCAAAAACAGAAAAAAAAATTAGTTTACTAGTTTGCTTTCTTTTCAAAAACACAATAAAATTAAGTCTCCTTTAGTAGTCACCTCTCCCTTAGCTCACCATGTTGATCCCTACATTCACCCTGAAAGACCTTCCAATTGGTAGTGGTTCTATAATTGGGAAAGATAACATTGAAGAATTCTTTAATCATGTTAGTAAACATGAAGATACCGAGGATAGATCCCTTGTAGAACTTGCTCCAAACTATGAGATTCCTGCAGCTTCTTTAATTCACATGTTAGAAGCTAGGTTTGTTAACCTCAACCCCTTAATGCAAATAATGTTTCTTAAGCTTAAAGAAATTGAAGACCCTGAAAGAGGGATTTTATTCTAGAAACTTTGTTTAAGGAGTTCTATGATGTTGCCAAAGAAGCTAGAAAAGTCTTTGAACGTTTCAATATGCTAGGCTCATGTGTATATGTTGTTGGTACACAAGAAAATATGAACAAAACCGAACCTAATGGGGAGGAACCTAAGATACCAATACCCTTCAAACTAGTAACAATACATGATGCCATAGAAAAGAATCTTGATTGAATTGTTCCTGCAAACCCTTTTGATGAGAATAGTGAACCTAAGAGCATTGAGAGAGAATCCTCTAGATCTTATTTGGATGATATACCTTGCCTTGTTGAAAATATTTCTGGTATTGATCTTAATACTTCTTCATTTGAGAACACTTGATTCTTTCTTTGCTTCTTATGCCTAACTTAAAGGCGTTAAAGAAATGTACTTATTGGGAGATAACCCAAAAGTTTTAGATGACTCTTGGAAGTTATTACCTCTGTAATAACCTCTCCTTATCCTTTTTATTTGATTTTTGTGCCAAGAGTAACCTCTAATGAGAGAGAAGTAATGATTGGAAAAGTTGCTGTCCCGAAACAGATTTTTGTGCTTCACCGTAAAAATTCGTGAGAGAGCTCTGTATGTCGGATTGAGCTGTTATTTTTTGTGCTTATTTCCCAGGTTGTTATGTAACTTTCGTTAGTTCAACACTTTTTGATTTGAGCAACATAAGGTCTTCTAAAGAATTTGTCTTTACCTGCTGGTCTGTTTGGACAGATTTCTGCCATTTTCTGCATTTGATTCTTGTGGGTTCCTTTTTGAGTTCTTTTGGGGAATTGAGATTTTTGAGGGAAGTGCTGCAGTAGCTAGTGTTCTAATGGAAGTTTATTGGTGTTAGAACTGAACCTTAAGACTTATTAGGTGCACTAATGTTGGTATAAGATTGTGTGAAGTTTTGTATGAAGGAAAATTTTCATGTGTATGGAAGGAATGAGTAATGAGATGAAGGATGGACTAAAGCTCAAGATTAGAGATGCCACGCGTGTCACCCCAAGAAATATCCAAGAAGTACAAGCGTCAAAGCTTGGGGATGCCCGAGGCATCCCCTTCTTCATCAATAAAAATCCCAGGTTTCTTCCAAGCGCTTCATTTTTATTGTTTCATGCACAGTTGTGTTGTTCTTGGAGCGTCTTCTTTTTCGTTTTCGTTTTGGTTTTTCATTTGCTTTTGTTTGCTTAGTTTGCTGAATAAATTGGTTGGACCCCCTATTTCATACATTGGTTTGCAAATAGTTTGGTTTGGTTTGGAAAAGAGTAGGAAAGTTCATACTTATGTGGTAAAAAGAGCTTGTTTTGACTGTGGCTATGCTTTGTCATGCCATGCTTGATATTGTTTTGGCTTTATGCTTAGTATTCTTTACTGTAGCATGAATTGTTATAAACAATTGAGATTGCTTAATGTGCCTTGGATGAATCATGCGTTGTTTTAGCATATTAAATCATAGTATAGTGGTATTCTCCTTTGATGCTTTATTTGGGTTGACTTGGCACATGCTCATACCATGTTATGACTATCTCAAGTCACCATAGCCTTTATGATTCTGTAGTTTTCAATTTGTAGTATCACTTTATGCTTTGATCAATGATGTTTTGTCGCTCTGCATGATTATGGCCATTATTGTTCTCTTAGTTTGTCGCTCCCAGTCTTTTGCTAGCCTCCACAACAAAGTATGAGTTCCACTCATGCATGCAACTCCCTAAACCAAGTTATTCCAAATAGTCCAACATAGCTACCTACTAGCTTATGCTATTCCAAGTATATTCATGCTTTTGTTTATCTTCCAAATAAAACTTGTTATGAGAAAACTAGTGATTAAAGCTCTCACGAACTTGATGGCACACTTTACTTTATTGCCTCTAATAAACTTGAACCATTGGGTCCTTCTTTGTTGCGTATATGCTTGCGTTTTATAAGTTGAAATTAGCAGAACCATGTTTCATGGGGAATGCTTTCAACATTGCACTTGGTACTTGTACCTAGTTGAAATCATGTTCTTTTGCTTACGGATCCCGGCGGTGTGAAATAAAAGTGGAACTTGTAAGATCATGGAGTTTGTATGTGTGTTAGAGAAACGCCTGGGCCGCTAGCCTAAGCCATGCCTAATCATGGTGGAAACTTGCAGCATCACCATAATGAGCACTCTATGAAGCATCCTCAATAAAAACCTATGCAAATAGCAAATAAAAATATCGATGAGATGCTCATTGTCTGCTTGCCTTGTCATTTTGATTATGGGAAAGCTCCCGTATCATGTGCAAGGGGTAACCCGTTGGCGGTTCTTAATGATACACATATACTTACAATGACAAGAGCTTACTCGTGACTGAAGTTGAGTAGCATGAGGATTGGTCTTCGTAAGTAAGGGGCATGAGATTTCGGTTTATAACTTGTCAAGCATATCCTCTTAGTTGTGTCACTTTAACCTTAATCACCTTCAAGATGCTTATGATAGGGGCAATGAGAGATGAAAGCTATAAGTACCATAATTTTTGGAAGCTCTTTATGAGACTTGAATCCCTACTTCCTTTTGCAAAGGCCTTTCTTCCACCATTATATTGAGTCTCCACCTTCTATCTTTATGCACTTACTTTGAGAGCATAGTGGCCATTCTTAGTTCTATGTGCATTGTCCCAAGACTAGTTGATTGATGCATAACTTGTTATTGCTTGTTCTAAACTATTGTATCTAGTCACTCTTATGAACTTTGAAGGTGTCCTATGCATTTATATTTGCTACTCTATTGAGGGACAAGCTGAATACTATTATGCTATGTTTTCTTTATGTGAAATAAACAAACGTCTTGCAAAGCATTGTTATTCATGAATCTTTTGTTTGTGCCTTTTCATGTTGCATCATAGTTTCTTTACTTATTGCTAGAACTTTTTCTTTCACGTTATGATTGAAGTACTATGATCCCAGCATTGAATGTTTTGCAGATACTTTGATCAAGTCTTTGATGGTGCATGTCACCTCAAAAATTATTCTTTCTTTTTATCACTTACCTACTCGAGGACGAGCAGGAGTTAAGCTTGGGGATGTTGATACATTGCAAATGTATCTATAATTTTTGATGTTCCATGCTTGGTTTTATCCACTTTCTTGTGTTTTGTTCCAACTTTGGAGTACTTTTCATATGATTTCTTGGACTAACCTATTAACAAGAGCCATAGTGCCAGCTGCCTGTTTTCTGCTGTTTTTGGTTCTAGGAAAGACAGAAAATGAATATTCTCGAAATTGGACGGAACAAAAGCCAAACTGCATATTTTTCCGGAGGATATCAAGTGCTAGAATACGAGACGGAGAAGGGCCAGGGAGCCACCACACCACCTGGCCGTGCGGCCAGGCCTGGCCCGCGCCAGGGGGTGGTGTGGCCGCTCTCGGCACCCCCTCGGCCTCTCCTTCCGCCTATATATTGCCCTCGGGACGAAAACCCTAAGGGCCCGATCAAAAAATCCACGAAAGAGTCTGTAGCCGCCGTCATCTCCATCCCTAAATCGGGAGGGATCTGAAGCTCTTCCCGGCACCCTGCCAGAGAGGGGAATTCACCCTAGAGGTTTTCTTCATCACCATGCAAGCCTCTGGTGTGATGCGTGAGTAGTTCATCCTTGGACTACGGATCCATGTAGTAGCTAGATGGCTGGTTCTCCTCCTTTGTGCTTTCATGTTTAGATGTTGTGAGCTCCGTTCATGATCAATATCATCTATTTGTAATTCATACATGTTGTGTTTGCGGGGATCCGATGGATATTGAGATGCTATTTCAGATTGATTATTGATTCTATCATGTCTTTGTGATTTGTGATCTTGCATGTTTTCTGTTGTTAGTAGCTACCTTGGCCAAGTAGATGGTAGCAACTCCAACAGTTAGTATTTATGCTCGATAGTGGGTTCATGCCTCTGGTAATCTGGGGAAGTGACAGAAATCTCTAAGGTACTAGATGTGTTGTTGCTACAAGGGAGAAAACAACAATCCATTATTCATAGAACAATCGTATTGTTTACTTTACACGCAGTTCGTAAAGCAATAATCTGTTGCTTGCAACTTAATACTGGAGGGGGTTCGGATGATAACTTGAAGGTGGATTATTAGTCATAGATGCAGTTGGATGGCGGTCTATGTATAATGTTGTAATGCCCAATCAAGTTGCAAAGGAGTCAAGATGATTAGTATATGCATGTATTTCTTTCACGATGTTTGTCAATTTCCCCACTGTAATTTGTTCACCCAGCTGTTATCTATCTTAAGGAGAGCCACCTCTAGTGAACTATGGATCCCGGTCCTTTTCTTTTACATACAATCTATAAACTGTTTACTGCGTTGTGTTTACTTTCTGCAAACTTTTACTTCTTTCCATTCGATACGTTTAATCCTTTGTTTCCAGCAAAACATGGTGAGATTGACAACCTCATCGCAAGTTGGGGACAAAGTTCTGTGGTTGTGTTGTGCAGGTATCCACGTTGCTACTAGCACCGGTAGTGCGCCCTGCCAAAGCTCAGCTAGTAACACCTTTGGGGTGTTTCCTTGCTCCTATTGTTCGATTAAACCTTGGTTTCATAACTGAGGGAAACTTGCTGCTGTGCTCATCGTACCTTCTTCTTGGGGTTCCCAACAAGCTCTACGTCAACGACGAGCACATCAGTGGCTACAGACTCTTTCGTGGAATTTTGATCGGGTACCTAGGGTTTTCATCTAGGGAGACTTTTATAGGTGAAGGGGCAAGGTTGGTGGAGGCTCGAGGGGCCCACACCACCCCTGGCGCGGCCTAGGCTGGCTCGCGCCACCAGGTGGTGTGGCCACCTCGTGGCCCTTCTCTGTCTCATCTTTTGGCTCTGTGAGTCTTTCGATAAAATATTGACTTTGGCTTTTGTCTGGTCCAATTCTGAGAATATTTCTTTTCCAGCTTTTCTGAAACTAAAAATAGCAGAAAACATGTAACTAGCACTGTGGCATCTTGTTCATAGGTTAGTTCTAGAAAGTGTGTAAAAATACTCCAAAGTGTGGAAAAAACATAAGAAACTAGATATAAAACAGGCATGGAACATAAAAATTTATAGATACGTTTACAACGTATCAGCCTCCGCTGAATCTTCTTCTCCGCGCCTCCGAGTACCTTCTCCTGTGCGTTCTTCCTCTAATGAGTGAGGGTAACTCCCTCTCTCCCCATCTTTCGCTTGATGTGTCACTTATTGGTGGAACTGAAGGAGATATGCCCTAGAGGCAAATAATAAATAGGTTTTTATTGTCATATCTCAATTAGTTTATAATAGTTTCATATTGATTTGTTCGCCCACATGACGGGTAAAGATACATACGGCCGACTTGGTGAGATTACATCTATAAATGTTGCAACATGTGACTAGGTCACGGGGATGTAATATCACGGTAACAAGAAAACATAACTTGTTGTGAACGAGATTTAACAAAGGTATGGGATACCAGTGATCGGATCTCGGACAAGTTGTATCGAGAAACAAAAGGAAAAGGATGCTACATTTAGACAGTTCAAACGACATTGTCATCAGGAATGCATAGGGGTCACATGGATATCCCTAGTCCCTCGGTTGATCATTGATATAGATCATGTCTAGAGCATTCCCGAGCCATGAGAGGATACACTTAAGGGTACGATGAGAGCGATCATCCGTAAGACGGAATCACAGTAGAGAAAGAGAGAAAGCCGGAATCGTTCCGCAGAGAGATCCGAAGTTGTTCGGAGAAAGAATAAAGGAAAAGTCCGGAAAAGTGTTTTCGGATAAATGGGAATTTAAATATATATTTATTATATGTTAATTATGAATTAATATATTATAAATAATATTTAGATTAAGATTTATAAAGTCAACTTTTATATTAGGCCAAATCCCAGAGGGAAAAGGCCTAGAAATAAAAGTGCAGAAAAATAAATGGAAAAAGAAAAACAAGCCAGCCCCGTGGGCGACAGATAACTGCCACCGCACAGGGCGGCATATAACCAGGCCGCGACAGGCGTCGGGTCGCTCCGAGCTGGGCCGCCGCCGCAGCGAGCCGGCCCACCCGGGCTCTGCCCGCCAGGCCACCACGAAGTCGTGTGTGGGTCGCCGGGGGCGAGCCGACCCATCCCGGGCGCCAGCAGCCGCCGCCTCCTCGCTGGCGGGCTGGGCCGCGTGGGCGCTGGTGGGCCGTCGGGGGGTGGCCAACCCACCCGGGTTCGCCTTCTAGGCCGCTGCCACAGGGAGAGCTGGGCGCGGGGTGGGCCGCGCCGAGGCCCACCCGACCAGCCCCTGTTGTTTTCCCTTTTCCTTTTATTAAAGTATTTTCTGTTTGCCTATTAGGCTGAGTAGAAACAGCCCATTTGACAGTCCGAATTTCTACTGACTTTTTCCTTTAGTATTAGTCCCACATGGCTTAGCCTTTGAGAAAGGTACACCCCCTTAGCCTATATAAAGGGGTGCCCATGGGTGGGATTAAACACACCAAATACACAACTTGAGAAGTCCTTTGGTTGACTTTCTCCCTCCCTCTCTCTATACCTCGTGACCATGGCCCCATGTCTGGGTTGTGCGATCGAGGCACACCTACAGTACGCCGTTGCGCTGCAGGGATTCCTAGCCGGATATCAACTTCCGCACTCTCGGCGGGATTGGGGAGCCGGAGGTCTCATCGTGCACCGGATGTGTACGAAGACACGAGGCGCAACACTTGGGGCGCTTAAATGTCGTGAGCCGGAGCTGTTGCACGATGAAGATGATGAAGATCAAGAAGGAGCAAGGGGTGACCTGCGAGGAGCTTCGCGACCTTGAGGTCGGCGTCGAGTACGAGTACTTCAACCACGTTCCCCGCGGAACGTTAACCACGTACGGTCTACAAGGGTATGTATTCTCTACGCTCCTGCCGTTACCGCATTCCTACATAGATAAATCTTAGGCAGTTTCTGGGGTTTCATCGTAGGGAAATTTTTGTTTTCCGCACCGATCCCCTACAGTGGTATCAGAGCCGATCTATGCGTAGGAGTGTTGTACGACCAGCACGCACAAGTTTTGTGTGGGCAATGATCCCTTTGGTTGTTACCCTCTAACGTGTACTTGTTTATATCGCGGTATTGTTTGATGAAGCGGCCCAGACCAACCTTACGCATATTCGTACGCGAGACTGGTTCCACGCTCCACATACGGCTTGTACCGTATAAGTGGCTAGCGGGTGTCTGTCTCTCATTCAATAGTTGATATAGCATTTACAACGGAGGGCCCCGAAAGGGGTGTAGTAGAGACAACTATCGGATCCATGTTGTGGTTGGAAAGTTCGTAGTTTAGAAATGGTTCTAGTGCGAAAGCCCTAACAACCACGTAAAGCTTCCAATAGATAAAGTAGAGGCGTCTAACTTTATTTTGCAGGGGGGCATGTGATTATGATATGGCATTGGTCGATACGAAGGTAAAGTAGTTTACTTTTCTGTTACTAAGTAGTATAGTAATAGTCATTGTTCCGACGGACGACCTGGTGGAGGCGTCGTGGACTTGGCGTCAAACCAAGGGCACTATGGAGATCATGGCAGATCCCTCGATGGAGATCAAGGCGCAAGAAAGACCATATCATATCACATTATACATATGATGTTGATACCAGTTTTTACATCTTATTGTGTGCTAGTATTTAGATACTCAACGGTAGCAAATACTTGTGTGTGCACCACCAAGAAAGTTCTTCGGTATGAGTCCGTCCATGATGATCGGGGGTTATACATATCTACGTTCGCATATAGTGGGTGTAAGCCATGTTGCACAGCGAATACACACAAGTTAGATTTGGCAAGCCTAGCACGCCACAGAAGCGTGGCCTCGGAACACAAGAGATCGAAAGATCGAGCATGAGTCACATGGATGATGTGATTGGCATTAGTGAATGTCTACCTTTGATAATGCACTGATGGCCGTGATGATCGGGGGAGGTGTAGAGGTTAGGGATCATGCGATCACTAAAATCGTCCAGGGGATGGCCGTTTTAGTGGAGACCAATTATAAATTGATCTCTTATTATAAACTTAGTCTAGATGTCTATTTGCAAATATATTAGTAGACCTTAGCCTATCCCATTGAGGTCCTTTGCGACCATGGGAATATATTGCTTAATGTGGAACTTAGCAAAAGGGTCCAACTTCATTGATTAATACCCAGGCCCGAGGGATATCCTCGTAAAAGGTGATCTTCTATTCTTGATAGAATAACCATTAGGAGATAATTCGATGACTCCGGAATGTTTGTGTTTTCTCCATAATCATCCAATAAGCCATTCTCCATTTGATGGAGAGTTGGGCTATATTTTGTATTCTACAGAATAAGGCACATAGAGTATGAGTCGTTGGATGGGTTTTCCTCCATCATGGATGAAAAGAGATTGTTTGGAAAAACACTTAGCGATCTTGCATTAGAGTTAAGAACTCTTAGAAGGGCTTGATTGCAGAACGAGGTCATGTATAAAAAGGTATATGTTAGATATGCAAAATTATAAATCTGGTCCTTGCAAAACTCGTTGCAGTTTGCAAAGTATTTGATACTTGTCCCGTTTTGTGAAAACATGAGGATCTGCTTGAGAATTGCTAGTTTTGAGGCAACGTGACTTGATGACGGCAAGCAAAATAGTTGATGGTCGACATCACCACTTTCCTCAAAGTTTGTCATTTGGATTAGTGGACTTGAATATAATTTTGTAATCCTAGTTTGTGTGTCTTTCTTTTGGCAAGACGATTATTCATATGAACAAGTTACAAACCAGTTTGTACTATTCTTATGAACAATACCTTATGGTCACATTACTATTACAAACAAGTTATTCTCATCACTATGTTAATGATAATAGTTTAAACATTTATAAAGGATTAGAATGCTAAAAGATATCCAAAGTTTAATAATGAAAAGACACTACAGTTTAAGTCATTTTGGTTATTGCAGGTTCTTTATGAAAGATCGGGGTCCTAGATGCTTAATCTAGAGACTTTGCAAAACCATGCCGCTTGGGCAGAATGACTAAAACTCCGCATTCTGGTAAAACGGTGATATGCGAAGAAAAGTTGAATCTTATACATAGTGATATATCGTATTTTCAACAAGTAGTGGAAATCATTTATTGTGGACTTAAGTGAATAAGTGTATTTACTTAATGAAACATGAAGTTTGAAATGATTTGAATTGTTCAAACGAGTTCATGACAAAATGGGATATTGAATTAACTAAATTAACAAGTCTCTTCGATTTGATCGACATGAATAATGTATTCAAGTTGAATTTAGCATGAAAGGAACTTGTGAAAGATGTTTCACAAATTATGATAATTGGATGAATTCAAAAATTGTTGAAATGTCTAAACATCATAATCATTTTGTATTAGATACATATTATCTCTTATTGGGGTTGTAGTTGTCATTTAGAGTTAGAGATCAAAATAAGCAAACACTCATTTGAAATACAAAGAAATATCTAAAGATTTGTGGAAACAACACCATAAGTGTTATGGCACATTCGAGTTTCTGGAGATTTCGACAAGTCGAAGTCATGGCGAATAAATAAGTCTTTGAAGAGCATTCTTAGGAAGCTATGAATGCATCTTCCACAAGGGACAAACCTGTTGTTGTCCTAAGTTGATGTGTCTTGATGAAGATACAGGTGGAAGAAAGTAAAAGATCAAAACAAGGTATTTGACCTTACCTCCGAATTGTTGAGTGGCGTAGCGGAATTTGTTTCGTGAATCAAAACTCAGCAAATAGAGGAGAAACCAATGATAATGATCATAAAGTTTCAGGGAATACTTTTACTAGAGAAAGTAGGATTCAAATATATATTCTACAAGTTCGTGGAATTATGTTGTTGATTCACTTGTCATGTTTTGAACAAGACATACCTACAAATTACAAAGAAGCGTGATGGACCTGAGTGTGAGAAATGACTAGGAGTCATAAAATCCTATATTAAGTTACATTTAATATTGCAAAGTAACATGTTACTTGATCTTATTAAAGTAAAGAAGTTTACTTGATATTTCTGAATGACTGCAAAGTCATAAGAAGGAAATGAAACTTAATGAATGACAAAAAGCTCGATTTGTCACAAGTTTGGACAAATTCAAGGAATTGACTACAAACAGTAGTGATGCTTAAGTCTTTTGGATTTACACTAGAAATATATGGATATTGAAGTCTCGTAACTGGAATTCTCGATTTGATGATGATCAAAGAATTTTGGAATGTCCAAGATTGTAGAGAGGACCTAGATTTGAGTGGGAGAAAATCAGCTTGGCTAATTCATAATATGTATCTGACATATTTTGAGTGGGAGCTAAGTGAAATCCCTAGATCTCAAAGATGAATGTCATATTTGAGTGGGAGCTGACTGAAATCCCTGGATCTCAAACATGAATGTCATATTTGAGTGGGAGCGTGAAATCATTCTGGGATATGTGGACAACATATGGGAATGATGTGATTGGTGTTAATAATATTTAAGTTAGGATGAAGTTGAAGTTATTAAACAATAAGATCTATCGAGATAGATTGGTGAGTTTAATAAACACTGAATGTCAAATGCTTCCTGGACTTGACTCTGAAAGATGTTCAGAATGTCCTAAGACAAGATTCTGAAGTAGCTCAGAATGGAACAAGGTAAGAAAGTAGTTCTTACTATATGAAGCATTGAGTATTGCAACTATGGTTGAAAGGAAGAGATGCGTTGCATCTCCTATGCCCCAGTCATAGGTTCTTCCATATAACCATGTTGTGTACTCTGCATAAAGTGACCCGAGGTTTTGGTTGGAAGGACTAGCTCTTAACTATAAGAACATGTCTTTAAGTGATTCCTGAGTTGATCACTGAACCAGAATTAAGTTTGTACTTAAGTAGCAAGAAGCAATGTAAGTGGCATAGATGCATTTCATGCACTAGGATCTACATAGATATAGAAGTATAAAGGCTACATGTGATGTGATGTATAATGTTATGGCGGGGCTAGTTCGCTTTTAACGTAGAATGATGTGTCCCAGGGCCCAGTGCCCATGAGAAAGCCCTCGAGGTTGATCTAACGTCATTGTAAGCTCCTGGAATCCGGCCTCGTTCTGCTGCCATGACTATAGTATATACACAAAGGATAGCAAAGTGTGTTTCGAAGTTTAGATGACAACAGTGAAAAACGACCGTCATCATAAACACTAGAAACAAAAGTCTCACTTTGTCGCTAAACAAATACTTCGACCCATTATAAGATAATGGTGTGAATGTCAAAATTAGGAAGACATTAAGATTTGCAAAAGACATAATGATCTGGTAAAACAGAACATGGACATGACGTTTCCCATGAGCATGCATGATCTGTAAACGCATATGGAATATGGTTTATACGAGTAAAATGTAAACTGGATTATTTGTACTATAGTGCAAGTGGGAGACTAAAGGAGATATGCCCTAGAGGCAAATAATAAATAGGTTTTTATTATCATATCTCAATTAGTTTATAATAGTTTCATATTGTGCTAGAACTGTGCCAAGTAGAAACATTGGTACAGGTGTGGTATGAAAAAACAAAGTCCCTAGTAGCCTCTATTCATACTAGTTTGTTGGTCACGAAGATGATCTGGGTTTCAAGATCATGGGCATTTATGCCGACTGAGAACAAGATCATATCATTGGAGAATGATGTGGTTGGACATTCCTCAAAGGATTGCAACACAATCAAGTCATATAGTTCATTGTTGCAACAACTATACCTAGACTCCTTCTCCTTAGACCGTGAGCTCATATTACTCATTGTTTCCCTAGGCTGCTTTGACTGCATCAAACGTCATCTGGTAATGCGGTGACTATAAAGGTGTATGTTGGGTATTCCGAAGGAACAGTAGATGACATGTGACTGCAAGACCGGGATTTGTTCGCCCACATGACGGGTAAAGATACATACGGCCGACTTGGTGAGATTACATCTATAAATGTTGCAACATGTGACTAGGTCACAGGGATGTAATATCACGGTAACAAGAAAACATAACTTGTTGTGAACGAGATTGAACAAAGGTATGGGATACCAGTGATCGGATCTCGGACAAGTTGTATCGAGAAACAAAAGGAAGAGGATGCTACATTTAGACGGTTCAAACGACATTGTCATCAGGAATGCATAGGGGTCACATGGATATCCCTGGTCGCTCTGTTGAACATTGATATAGATCATGTCTAGAGCATTCCCGAGCCGTGAGAGGATACACTTAAGAGTACGATGAGAGCGATCATTCGTAAGACGGAATCATAGTAGAGAAAGAGAGAAAGCCGGAATCGTTCCGCGAAGAGGTCCGAAGTTGTTCGGAGAAAGAATAAAGGAAAAGTCCGGAAAAGTGTTTTCGGATAAATGGGAATTTAAATATATATTTATTATATGTTAATTATGAATTAATATATTATAAATAATATTTAGATTAAGATTTATAAAGTCAACTTTTATATTAGGCCAAATCCCAGAGGGAAAAGGCCTAGAAATAAAAGTGCAGAAAAATAAATGGAAAAAGAAAAATCAGCCAGCCCCGTGGGTGGCAGATAACTGCCACCGCACAGGGCGGCATATAACCAGGCCGTGACAGGCGTCAAGTCGCCCCGAGCTGGGCCGCTACCGCAGCGAGCCAGCCCACCCAGGCTCTGCCCGCCAGGCCACCACAAGGGCGTGCGTGGGCCGCCGGGGGCTAGCCGGCCCATCCCGGGCGCCAGCACCCGCCGCCTCCTCACTGGCGGGCTGGGCCGCATGGGCACTGGTGGCCCGCCAGGGGATGGCCAGCCCACCCGGGTTCCCCTTCTAGGCCGCTGCCCCAGGGAGAGCTGTGCGCGGGGTGGGGCGTGCAAGGCCCACCCGGCCAGCCCCTGTTGTTTTCCCTTTTCCTTTTATTAAAGTATTTTTTGTTTGCCTATTGGGCTGAGTAGAAACAGCCCATTTGCCAGTTTGAATTTCTGCTGACTTTTTCTTTTAGTATTAGTCCCACATGGCTTAACCTTTGAGAAAGGCACACCCCCTTAGCCTATATAAAGGGATGCCCATGGGTGGGATTAAACACACCAAATACACAACTTGAGAAGTCCTTTGGTTAACTTTCTCCCTCCCTCTCTCTATACCTCGTGACCATGGCCCCATGTCTGGGCTGTGCGATCGAGGCACACCTGCAGTACGCCGTTGCGCTGTAGGGATTCCTAGCCGGATATCAACTTCCGCACTCCCAGTGGGATCGGGGAGCCGTAGGTCTCATCGTGCACCGGATGTGTACGAAGACACGAGGCGCAACACTTGGGGCGCTTAAAAGTCGTGAGCTGGAGCTGTTGCACGATGAAGATGATGAAGATCAAGAAGGAGCAAGGGGTGACCTGCGAGGAGCTTCGCGACCTTGAGGTCAGCTTCGAGTACGACTACTTCAACCACATTCCCCGCGGAACGTTAACCGCGTACGGTCTATAAGGGTATGTATTCTCTATGCTCCGGCCGTTACCGCATTACTACATAGATAGATCCTAGGTAGTTTCTGGGGTTTCATCATAGGGAAATTTTTGTTTTCCGCACCGATCCCCTACAGGAATGTGGTCTAGAAGGTTGTTGTTTCATGTAGAGATAGTAGTCTTGCAGTACCTAGGTCCGATCTACGTTTTTGCATCCAATCTAGGCGAATCTAAGATTTTCTGCCAGGGCTGGATTATCTGCCCCTGGCCAGGCCAGATAATCCGGCCTGACAGAGTCAGAACTCCTTTAGATTCTTATGTATTTGGTGCATTATGTATGTTTGGACGATGGACTGCTTGGCTACTATTTCTACATTCTCTCTCAGGCTTGTGTGTGTGCTTATCCCCATGCTATCCATCTTTTTCACTTCACAGGTGGTTCTAGTGCTCCCAAGAACTACATGCACTATTCTCGTGGCCTCTATTTTCAGGACGACGGTGAGGGTGGTATTGTGGACGAGGTTGAAATGAGGAGAAGGAAGAAAGAGCATGACTACATGGCTGAACACGCAAAGAGGGATAGGACCAGGAAGGGCGTGTCTAAGAAAAAGGGCAAGGAGCCAAAGATTAACTATAAGAAGATGAATGTTGTTACTTACTCTTCTATTCGTCATCATGATCTGTTTGCAGAATCACAGCAAAATACTGAGCTTGGTGACTCCCGCTTTTGGTGTGCTGACCAAAAGTCTATCTATGAAGATGTTTATGCTCAGCAGAAGATTCGTCCTATGCATCCCCTGATTATTGTTGAGGCCATGGAGAAACCCCACCTTGTTGATGTTATGTATGTGACTGAGAGGATGGGGCTGCACCATCTCATGGCTCTTCAATGTTCCTATGACTCCGAGATAGTGAAGCAATTCTTCTCCACTTTGGTCATTTGTGGTGATGAGTACCGCACCATGAAGTGGATGACTCATGACATGCCAATGCAAGCTGATTTTTGGGTTTTTGCTGGGGTTCTTGGATATTCCTTCTGCAACAGGGATCGTGCTAGTGGCCATGATGGATAGATCATCACCCAGCTCAAGCCCAATAAGGATGGTGTCCTCTCTCCTTGCACAGTTGACAATGGCATTGTGGGTTCCTTTGCGGGTCTTTCTCCTCTGTATGCTAGCTTAGTGGGCCTCTTCCGTGACTCTATCACCCTAAGTGGAGGGAACAATGATAGTATTCGTGGTCACCTGGTTCAGCTTCTAGCCTTTTCTTAGGAGGTGGCATCTAGTGAAGATGAGTCTGTTAATTACAAGCTAGATGTGATGGACTTTATGAAGGAAATATGCCCTGAGAGGCAACAATAAAGTTGTTATTATGTATTCCTTATATATGATAGATGTTTATTTTGCATGCTATAATTGTATTGATCGGAAACATCAATACATGTGTGTTTAATAAACAAAAAGGGTTCCTAGTTATGCCTCTCTTATAGACTAACTTGTTGATTAACAAGATGATCAAGGTTTCCTGATCATGGAAATTGGATGTTGTTAATAACAAGGTCACAACATTTGTGAAATGATGTGATGAACATTCATCCGAAGTATAGCATTACAATCAAGTCATTATGTTTATATTGCTATAACATCATACGAAGTAATCTTTATCCTTAGACCATAAGATCATGTTAATTGCTAACACCTGAAGAGTATCTTGATAACATCAAACGTCACACCATAACAGGGTGACTATAAAGATGGGTTCAGTGCTACGGAGGTGTTATGTTGAGGCTCATGGATCAAGAGTGGAATTTGTCAATCCCGATGACGGATAGATATACTCTGGGCCCTCTCGGTGATATCACATTAAGATAGCTTGCAAGCAAGTGATGTGATCACTAGAATGTTATATCACGGGAATGAGAAAAGAGTGCATGTCAGTAACGAGATCAAACTAGGTATTTGGATACCGATGATCAAATCTCGTACATGTATTATATCATGAGACAAAGGGATTAAATTACTAGCGATAAAGGTTCTCACGATCACAGAAGTCATCATTCAATATGCAGGAGTCAGTATGGATCTCCATGTCCCGCTTCTGATTATTGATCTGAGAGGAGTCCCAATCATATCTGCATTATTCGCGAACCGTAGGGTGAAACACTTAAGAGTTACTGGACACCATTTTGGAGCACATATGTTTCAGACGGAAGAATTGCAAAGCGCAGGAATTGTTTTGATAGAAACCGGAAATTGTTTCGGGTGAAATTGCAGAAAGTGGTTCTGCATGTGATATTGAAATATTGCAAGGGGTTATATGTGAATGTTTGTTAATTAAAGTAATTAACAAAATTCTGAATAAATTTAACAAAAGAGTTTTATTAAATGAGAGAGCATTAAACTTAGAGAATTTTAATGCATTTAAAGTGGAGACTTTAAAAGGGAATGTGAAGAGGCATTTTAATGTGGAGGGGTTACCACCACATGAATGGGGGAGGTGAGGGGTCACCCCCCATGAGGCGCCGGCCATGGGGAGGGGCACCCCCCCCTCCTCCTATAAAAGGCCCCCCTCTTCCTCCTTCTTCCTCACACCTCCTCGTGAAGGATCTCTCTCCCCCTCTAGAATTATTCCCCATGGTCTCGGATTAGCGAGATACATGTTCTCGGTGGCATTTCGTCTGGAAGGAGTTGTTGCTTCCGCTGGATCGCTGGAGCGGGGAGGTGGAGGTTGTCCGGTGGTTCGAACGTGTGTGCGAGTACGGATGCGCTGCTGATTTGTGGCGCTTGGACTTCCACACGATCTTGAGATCGGCAAGTATACGACTACATCAACCACGAGTTCCTACTCGTTAACAAAACTTGTTGTCTTCGAGGGTAAGTTCTCGATGGATGTATGTCCACCCGTTGCTCTGTACCTAGTAGATAGATCTTGGCGTATAGTTCTCATCGTAGGAATTTTTTTGTTTTCTATGCTGTGGACCCAACACTTTATCTATCATGAGTTGACTGATGCAATGTTCAATAGGCTCTCCATCCCGTATGCTCCTTACATTATGATGCTGATCGAGCACCTACTTCCCACTAGAGAGTTTCACATTGATGTTGAGCATAAGTCTAAGAAGATATACAACAAGGTTAGGAAGACCTCACATCCTTCTTCTGCTTCTGAGGGATTCATGAGGGATGCCCATGCTAGTGCTCATAGGAACATTGGATATTCAAGAAGAACATTCTTTGCATGGGGGTTGACACTCGCAAGGGGCAGTATGAGGCGTACAAGCAGTGCCACGAGATGGCTCATACTCAGCATCTTATTTTCACCATGTGTCCGGGGCATCAGGCGCTCCCCCCATCCCTTCTGCTCCCACACCATATGCTCGGTTGAATTCTTCTTCTAGGCTCAACTATGGAGAGCTCGAGCATCACTCGTTTCCTTCCGCGACCATTGCTGATGACGAGGAGGTAGACACCGAGGAGCTTGAGGATGAGGACGAGGACGGGGATGAGGACGATGATGATGACTACGAGTGATCCCTTGGGACGCTAGCATCACTCTTCTTCCTTTTTGGAGTTTTGATGCCAAAGGGGAGAAGTAGTTCTATTAGGTCTTCGTGGATTTGCATGGGTCGGGCACAAGCATTTGCACTTTATCTTTTCGGTCTTTTTCTCGCTTGTGCCCATTTTGCGTTAAACTTCTATTTGTGATTTGAGTTGTATGAGACTATGTTTATGTGTGGCTCTAGATTTATCTTGTGGATTCTCCTTATGGATTCATCTATCATATTGGCTATATTGGATATCTATCTCGAGGAAGGCGTTCATCATGGCTATCATTGGGTATTCTTACACTATATTGAGAACGCCTCTCTCTCTCACGGTGGTATGAATATTTTTCCTATGTTCCAATGAAATAGACTTGTGCCTACTTGTGTGCATTTGTATTCAAATGCAAAAAAAATTATGCACACATTGCGGGGGAGTCTTTTTCATCCGTTAAAATGTTGTTGTTTTTAGAGCTATCTTGAAAATCCTAGTATTGTCATCTAACACCAAAAAGGGGGAGATTGAAAGAACATTTCATGGTTCCCTGTGTTTTGTGTGTTATATAACAATACCATGGAGTTTTCTCATGTGTTCTAAGTGTGCAAGGAAGCGTTTTTGGTATTTGGGGGCCGGATTATCCGCCCCCATCAAGGGCAGGATAATTTGGCCTGACCCTCTTGGCCAGAGTTGGCTGCGCGTGAGCTTGTGTCTGGGGGCGGATTTTCCCCCAGACAATCCGAAGTGGGGCAGATTTTCTTCCCCAGCCGGATAATCTGGCCCTCCCCTTGGGCCGGATAATCCGTCCCCCAGGAGAAGTGCCAAGGCTGGCTCAGCGTGAGTCTCTATCTGGGGGGCGGATTTTCCCCCAGACAATCTGAAGTGGGGTGGATTTTCTTCCCATGCCGGATAATCTGGCCCTTCCCTTGGGCCGGATAATCCAGCCCCTAGGTGGATCTGCCAAGGACGGTTCGGCGCGAGCTTCTGTCCGGGGGTGGATTTCCCCTGGATAATCCGAGTCTGGGCGGAGTTTTCCCCAGGACGGATAATTTCGCACTCACTTAGGCCGGATAATCCGGACCCAAATTACTTCAATGGCTCTGTCAGGACAGGGGGTATAAAAGTCCCTTTGACCCCTCCTGTCATCCTTCTTGATTCATTCGAAAAAGGTCAGATCTGTTGCAAAAGCTCTCTCCCAAGATCTCCCACTTCAACCACCTGAAGGCTTCGATCTTTGGGGATATTGGAGGAGACATCACTCATCGTCATCACGAATCAAGTGCTTCAACTCCTCTCCATTCACTCGAAGAATCCCCGATCTAGTATTCTCGTTAATATCTAGATCTTGTGTTTCATTATTGATAACAATTGTTCTTGTGGCAGCTTGTTGTCATTACGGGAGCCTCCAATTAGGTTGTGGAGTTGTGCCCCGCTAGTTGTGTAAAGGCGCCGGTTCCCGCCTCGAAGGGTTCCAATAGTGGAAAGGTAGATCAGGCCTTTGGTGGCGAGATCCATCGGAGAACAGGGTGAGGCCTATTGTGGTGTGGTGGTCTTAGTACCACCCACCCCTCCAACACAGATGCACTTCCCTTAACAAGGAAGAAACTGCGGTAAAACAAATCATGTGTCTCCGCGTGCTCCACTATAGTTTCCTCGTTCCACACTCTTACTCGCATTTACTCGCTAGTAGTTAGGTTTGCATAAAGGGAAATTCTCCATAGTTGCATATCTAGAGAATTTACCTTTTGTGTCAAGCCTAAAATTGAAAAAGCATTAAAATTTGAAGTAGTGCCTATTCACCCCCCCCCCTCTAGGTGCCCATACGATCCATTTCATCAACTCTGGCCTCCCTAGGACCAATACATGAGATGCCTTTCCCTAACACTGCACATAAGCATATTTTTGAATATGAACATGTCAAGGCACTACATGAGAGGAAGGAAGAGGAAAGTATGTCAGAAGTTGTGGAACATCTGGAAGAAACCAAAGATGAAGACGTACCAAGGAAGCAATTATGGCTATGTACGCACATTGTAACATAGTTGAACTTGATGAAGAGACTTCCGTATTGGTTGAAGGTAAAACAAAGGTAAAAGATGCGGGTAAGCCTATTCTTCCCTGCATATTTAAAGAAGGTCGCATTATGGTTTATGCGATCTTGGCACTGAAGTTAATGTTATATCTTATGATTTCTATTTAGAAATAGAACCGGCTACAATTGAAAATATTGATATGACAATCAGGTTAGCCAATAAAAATCTTAGAATTCCAATGGGAGTAGTTGAAGATGCAACTGTCACAATTGGCAACAAAAAATTTCCTATTGATTTTGTAGTTATTGATATGCTAGCTGACACTCTTTGCCCAATTATATTGGGAAGAAACTTTTTGAGTGATATAGGTGCCATGTTCATTTCAATAATGAGATTGTGTCTCTTAAGCTTGGGGGAGCGGAAAAGGAATTCCACTTTTCCAAATTTAAAGACAGGACTCCAAAAATACAAGAATAAGAGGAAGATAAAATGATTGAGGAAATGGAAGCTCTTTTCTTTAGTAATCAAGAAGAAGAAATAAACGAAGACTCAAATTATGAAGAAATAGTTATGGAGGACAAGTCCCTAGAAGAATTAGAAGATGAATTCAATTCACTTCCCATTATGGGGCCTCCAACTAATGAGGCTTTTGAAGAGCCAGAAAAGAGAGGGGACGAGGAACTACCACCCCTAGAGTTGAAGACTCTACCAGATAATCTTAAATACAGGTTTTTAGATAATACAAATAAATTTCCTCTTATTAGTAGTGCTAAACTTTCAGGAGAAGAAGAAGAACTCATGAAAATACTTAAGGAGCATCGCAAGGCCTTTGGGTACTCAATGGATGATTTGAAGGGCATTAGTCCCATGATAACCGTCCATCAGATATTCATGGAAGAAGGTGCTAAACCAGTTGCGGAATTTAATAGAAGATTGAAGCCTGAAATGAAGGAAGTGGTAAGAAAAGAAATTGTATGCCTACTGTACGCAGGTATAATGTATCCTGTTAAACAAAGTGAATGGGTAAGTCATGTTCATTGTGTCCCTAAGAAGGGTGGTTTTACTGTTGTTCCTAATGAAAACAATGAATTGATACCTACTAGAACTATTGTTGGGCATAGGATGTGCATAGACTTCAGAAAATTAAACAAAGAAACTAGGAAGGACCACTATCCTTTACCATTCATAGATCAAACTTTAGAAAGGTTGCTTGGATAATGGAATTATTTATGGATAACTTCTTTGTCTACGGAACTTCATTTACTAGTTGCTTGGATAATCTCAAAAGAGTTTTACAGTGTTGCGAAGAAACCAATCTTGTTCTAAATTGGGAGAAGTGCCATTTTATGGTCAAAGAAGGTATAGTCCTTGGACATAAGGTATTAGGTAATGGAATTGAAGTGGATAGAGATAAGGTTGAGGCCATAGAGAGAATGCCACAACCTAAGGATATTACAGGTATAAGAATTTTCCTTGGTCATGTAGGTTTTTATAGAATGTTCATTAGAAATTTCTCTAGAATATCTAAACTTTTAACTAACCTCCTACAAAAGGGAGTAAGGTTTTAATTTTGATGATAAATGTCTTGAAGCCTTTGATAAACTCATAAATGCTTTATCCCATGCTCCTATTATTAAACCTCCTATCTGGGATACGATCTTTGACTTAATATGTGAAACTAGTGATGATGATGTAGGAGTAACTCTAGTACAACACATTGGTCGCATATTTAATATTATACATCATGCTAGTAGAACTCTTAATGGTGCTCAAAAGAATTACCCTAAGGAAGAAAGGGAACTCTTTGCTGTATTTTTCTCTTGTGATAAATTTTGTTCTTATATAGTTGATGCAAAAGTAAGAGTCCATACGGATCTTGATGGTTTAAAAGAACTCCTTGAGAGGAAAGACTATAAGCCAAGACTGATCCGTTGGATTCTTTCACTTCAAGAATTTGAGTTGCAGATTATGCAGAGGCAAGAAATAAAGATATTGGATGTAGTGTCCATGTTTGCCCAGCAAGACACCAATCTTGTTGAGAGGAACTTTAGCCCTGGTGATTTTCATTTACGAGAATTATTTAATGAACTAAGGTTAGTTCCTCCGAAAGAGAAGGAATCTTTGGTGCTGGAGGAGCTTTTCATCCCCGAATAAGCAAACGAAAAGTTCAAGGTAAGTGCTCTTACCCAAATAAGTGATTTGTTTTCACAAATTTTACTTCTGAAATTTTTGCCTTTGAACTCCTTTGTGTTTTTTTGAAGTTTTTGAGGGTTTTACCAACTATACGGGCGGAACTATATGACCGGAGAGGAACGTTAAACTCTCTGTATCATCATCGTGAAATTGTTTTTGATATCTAGGCCTATACGGGCGCAACTATACGACCGGAGCTAAAATTATGGCCGTATAGTTGGTCGTTAAACTCTGAGACACTTTCAATTTTTGGTGTCTGTATCTATACGGTCGCAACTATACGACCGGAGCCAATTCTCTGACCGTATAGTTGGTCATTAAACTACCAGCAACTTTTCGTTTGCCTTTTCGTTATTGATAAAAAACATTATTGTCGGTTCCGAGTCATGACTTGACCGACCTAGACTCGAGATATTTGGAAATATCTACCCGGAACCAACTATACGGTTGGAGCTATACGGGCCGTGCCCGTATAGTTGGTTTTTACGCAGCAGGACTCTTCCAAATCCGTGATTTATTTCCCTGTTTCCTTAAGGTTATTTTCTTGGGTGACAATTTTGTGTTTCTCACGAGTTTTACCGACCTCTGACCCCCCTTATGTACTTCCATTGTATCTCTCTCTAATCATAATCTCTAGGAACCAATCTAGCAATGCGCTATCCCGTCCCAGACCGTGGGAAATCCATGGGGCTCATTGCTCCTTCTAGGGACCGCTCTAGCAGCCCGTCCATGGAGGATGATGACGAGGAGGTGTAGAGGTTTAGCCCGGGGTATAAGGAGTACGTTGAGCCAAGCTTCTACAACAATGATTCCGATGATGATGTGGTTTACATCTACATCCACCGTGATGTCTATGATCCCTGGGGGATCACTTGGGTGGCAAAGAAGAGAGCTCAAGAAGAAATAGAAGGTTACAAGCCACATGGAAAAGGGCGCGTGGAGACGGTCAAGTTCGTCGCCATGGACCCCTGGCCGCACAAGCGTAAGGAACTGTCTAATATTGGTGCAGGTGCTAGCAAGGGAGCAAAGGAGCCACTTTCGAAGCCCACCATTGGTGTTCGTATGAGGGTGAAGCCTCAAGAAGAGTGGAGGTACGGTTTCCACTTTCCCGATCCATCAATTATGGATGAGGAAGAAGAAGCTATTCCCAAAACCAAAGATCACGTGTGAGCACTGGAGATATATCAGAAGCAGGAAAAACTTCATTGCGTCGAAGTACGCCATCATCTCAAGGAGATAGAGAAGAAGGATGCTCTCCTCGCATTGATGAGTAAGCTCACAGATAGAGTGGACACGCTGCAATCTGATTTGTGCAGGTGCTACGGCTGCATCACTGCTCTGGAGGATACCAACAAGAAGCTGCGCACCGCGGTGTTACATGCCATGGCGCCATAGTGATCTACAATAATCACGGTATCAAATAATTGCAAGGGATTATTTGATCCCGCCTGGCTTGATTCCAAGCTTGGGGAGATCTTTAAGACCTTGTAATCTATTGTATAAGTTTTTATTACTATTTTCGCATTAGTTCAAACTAGAAATAAAGTTTGCATCGTTAGAATTCCCTTTAGGAATAGTCGATCCCTTTTATGAATGCCGAGTTTATTATCATATATGGAGAAATATTGAGTTTATGCTTGTCTTATTTGATATATGAATGGCTTGAGTATAATTTTACTTGCACTTGATGATAGCAATAGGAGTCTTCCACACCATTGGTATTAATGGAACATATAAATATAATTTGATCAACATGTTGCAAGTCTATAGTTTGATTTACAAATAAAAAATTATCTATGTAGTTAAGTTGAAAAAGAAACCTTAAACAAAGGAAAATAAAAGTGTTATCAATATAGAGTGAGAACAAGTCGAGGTAGAATCTTCAAGTCATAAGGATGCTTCATATACAATTGGAATTTGATAATTGAGATCGTTAAACTTTGAATTCCTACATGAAGTGGAATGTATGGCTAGCTCCTTTGCACAACACTTAAACAAAAGTGTGAGCATATACACAAAAGAGAAGAAAAGAAAGAAGAAAAAGATCAAATGTGCAAAGAGCAAATATGCATACATCACTATATTGTAGTATGACAAAGATACACTTTTGAGATTTTGAATCCCAAGTGAATATGTTAATCCTAAAACACTTGGGACTACCTCGCTAACTCATTCGGTTGAACCTGATACTTTTACATTATGTTGAGATTCATCTTTTATGGACTGTTGATCACTAAGGTACTATTCATGAACTTATTCCTATGTATCGCATATGTAAACACATGCTGCAAATGCCTCATTTATTTTATTGACTCAGCTTCATGAATATGAGGATCACATCCATTAAGCTAAACATGCTCGGGACGAGCAAGAGTCTAAGCTTGGGAAAGTTGATGAGTGCATATTTTCATCATGTTTTACATTATTTTTTTGCATTGTAGATGTAGGATCTTGGTATTTTACGGTGCTCGTGCGCACATTTTATGTCTGTTTTCACTAGGATCAGGAGAGTTGATGGATCCAATGGACACAATTCTTGGAGAAGTTGTACTAAGGAGAAAAGGAGTCAAAAACAACGTACATCGCTTATTTGGGAAATATTAATAATACCAGAAGAAAACCCGAAGCGATCAAAGGAGACAGACGGTTTAACGACCAACTATACGGCGAGAATAAATTTTCTAGCCGTATAGTTCATGCCGTATAGTTGGCGCCGCCACCGCCTCCTTAAATAGTTTCACCCCGTGCAACTGGATCAGGGAGATGACATACAAAACACCGAGAAATCACCGAAACCTCACCTCCGGAAGGCATCTAGAGGGGGAACTCGTCCACCGAGGATCCATCTTCGCCCTGCATAGATCCGGGAGGCTAAGGCATTGGTCTTCATCATCCTTCGCTGCATCACTACCATCTCCATCCATCCCATCTACATCTTGTCTAGATCTTGTTGTAATTTCTGTACTCGTTGTAGATTTATACAAGTACTATTCATCTATGATAGATTCCATTGTTATTGCCATGATGTTGATTACCTCCATGTATGAGTAGATCATTAGTTCTTGGGGAGATGGAGAAACCCTAGTATGAGATTGAAATAAGATAAAGTTTATTATGATATTCATCGTTGTGACCATGTGTTAGATTTTGTTCATCTTGATGTTGAGAGAAGTCAACCTCTCAATATTTTCCTCTCTTGGGGACTTGATGGAGGGAACTACTTGTTGGTAGACGGAGGTGTGTTATCACTTACAGTGACTATAAAGCTATTGGCACTTCTTATGTATCAACTTGGTAAACCGAGGAAACTCACGGAACACTATCCATGCCATGGGATACGTCCTACGAGATTATGTCCCTTAATAGCGCAGTAATTCGATTGATGTCGATTGCTGACTACTGTGGTTATGAGGATGATGTGAGCAGCAGTTGCTGCCTATTTGTCCAAATACGGAGTTCCTCCCACACATACATAGTTGAGAATGTCCATGATGATAATCTTTATCTTAGCTCCTTATCATGCTAGTGGTGTATCCGCTACTACCTGAGAACGCTTTTTCCCGATTGCAGTTCCAGTCTCTCTTACATACGCGATACTTACTTTCTGCATTCAGTTGTTTTACTTTACTTTATTGTTGCTCTTATACCTAAAACCCCAAAACACCCTTTTACATAATACTCGCATTTTATCTTGTTACTTAGAATTTTATTTAGCATTTCTATCATAAAATTTATTTCAAGAGTTATTAGACTTCAGACTCCTGCTCCCGGTGGGATTGATATCTTTATTTTGAAAATAGCTACAGATGATTTGTGCACTTGCAGTCATCAGAGGACAACGCATCATCCCCTTCATCATCAACAGCTGCATCTTCATGACCACCATTACTCCATCTTTTATCTATTAGATCTCTTTGTAATTCTAGATCCAATTGTGGTTTGCATTAGATCTACCCCCGTACTTTAATCCATCCATTTGATTATGATGATGTTGTTGATTGCTTCCATGAGTGAGTAGTTCCTTTGTTCTTGGGGACATGGAGAAACCCTAGCACTAGTATGAAATTTAATAAAGATGATCTACTCTTGTGTCCATATGACTTTCTTGTCTATGATATAATTATAACATGTGTTTGATTTCTCTCTTTAGATGATATGTGAAGTCGACCACATATCATTTTCCTTCGGGACTAAAGGGAGGAAGAAACCCTTTGGACGTGTTGTGGAAGCGTACCCGGAGTGCCCCATGATAGATTGGCACCGGCTCGTAACTCGCACGGTCAAAGGGGGATTAAGAGGGACTCCCTAAGATAATTACGATATCCATGGGGAAACCCTTAATTGCGGTGGCCTGTATGGGTCATTGCTCTCAGTCATTGTAGTGGTTATTTAGAGGTGACCTCACACTTGGCTCAACAAAGTGCCTTCCTACGAGCCTTGTCATGAACATCTTATTATGGGGCTCTCTCCACACATATCATGACACAAGAAGTATGTTATCTTGATTACATATAATGATAGTACTGCGTTAGTGGTGTATCCTACATCCCCGAGAACGTTTTATCCCTATTGAGTTCAACCACACTTTCATACAATCTCGTTACTTGTTTTCTTTTACTTGTTTTAATTACTTTTTTGCAAACAACCATAAACAATTCAAACACCCTTTACTTGAGATCAAAGACAACTTACAAGTATTCTTTGGTAAATAGTAATGAGGGGCATAAAGACCTTGACCAATAGCTCTCTGTGGGTTCGATATCTTTACTTCAAAACTAGCTACAATTGGTTTGTACACTTGCAGTCATCAAGCTTATTTCTGGCGCTTTTGCCAGGGAGCTAAGCGCTTTTGGTCTTTATTCTTAGTTACTCATTTTACTCATTGTTCTACTAAAGTTGTTTACTAGTTTTAGGTAAACACCATGGCTGCACTCGGACTGATTAATCAGATCGATGCTACTAAATACCTCGGGAGATTCAATAGAGGATTAGTGAAAGAATTCCCGAGTGGGAGCGAACTAGAGTACGAGGTTAACCCTCGTTTTATTGCTATTATTAAAGAAAAAACTTTTGCAGGAGATGATCCTGATGAGGATCATTATAGTCATTTAATGCACTTTACCGAGCTATGTTGTACTCTGAAATTGAGAGGCTATTCTGATGATGAACTAAAACTTAAACTGTTTAGCCAATCTCTAACCAACACTGCTTTGGCTTGGTATAGAATTTGCCCTGTAGAGAAAATTGATACCTGGGAAAAGCTTAAAATATAATTTGTGTATTGATTCTTTCCCAAGGTAAAGACTGCTGAGGTAAGAAGGGCAATTACAAACTTCAAGAACCGCCTAGGTGAAGGTTTGGTAAGAGCCTACAAAAGGTATAAGTCTCTACTTCACAAATTTCCCCATCATGATTTACCAGAATGGTATGTACTGCATATTTTTTATGGAGGACTTAATCAAGAAATTAAACATGAGCTTGACACAAATTCAGGAGGTTCTTTCATGGAGTTAACTATAATAAAAGCTTGGGAACTTTTAAAACGAATTCACCATAATAGAGAAACATGGGGATTTGATTTAGGAGGCGAAGGAGGTATAGAAATTGAATATGTTTGTCTCAATGCTTATAAAGACTCTAGTAAGGTAAAAGAAACTGCAACTTGGTGATGATATTGTTTTGCAAATCCTTCAGTCTTTTACAGAACATATTGAAGCTCCAAAGAAGGACTGGCTTCATTATACTCCTCCACCTGAGCCAGTTGTTGAAGAAGATCCAATAATTATGGCCCCTGTCGAGCCAAAGAGGGAGGTGCCTTCGTATGTTGAACCCCTTCCTTTTTCAAGGAAGATAAGGAGACACATGATGGCTCAGCAACTTCAGGATCAACGCAAAGAGGAAGAATTATTTCTCAAGGAGCTAGAAGAGGAAACACTAATGAGGAAAACCAAGGAAGGAAGTGAACAAGAGGCAGAGGCATCAACAAAAGAATATATTCTAACCATGTTTACACATTTCAACGTGATTGAGCTAGATTCCGAAGCCTCACAATTTGTTGAAGGGAAGGTAAAATCTAAATAAGTGGGTAAGCCTATCCTTCCATGCACTTTCGGTGGAACTTCCTATTATGGTCTTTTCTTTATCGGTACATCTGTTAATGTTATCCCTTTTAACTTTTATTTAAAAATTCAAAACAAATTAGCCCCAACTGAAATGAAAGATACGAATATGAATATAAAGCTTGCAGATAAAACTCTAAGAGTCCCTATGGGAATAATTAGGGACACACCAATATGTATTGGACCCCACAAATATCCTATTGATTTTGTGCTTATTGATATGTCCACTGACGTTTATTGTCCCATGATCTTTGGAAGTACTTTTCTAAATACCGCAGGTGCGAACATAGACTGCAGGAAGCAAACTGTGTCTCTCAAGTTTGGTGAAGAGAAGATGGATTTTCATTTCTCCAAATTTGACCATAAACCAGCTATTGAAGAACTAGATGATGATGAGTATGAACATGAGGAAGAAAGTAATATCATAAACTTAGCATGAATAATTATTGAGACCCCAGATGACGATCTAGCAAGAAGTTTAGTCGACAATAATAACATTTTTGAAGACATAGAAAAAATTGAAATAGATAACTATCTCGACTCCACACCGGAGGTGGACATCGATATTAATCAAAAATATGAAGAACCTATAAGGAAAGGAGACGAGGCTCTTCCTCTTCCAACCCTTAAAACTCTACCAAAGGAATTAAAGTATAGATTTCCCGATGATACAAATAATTTCCATGTTATTGTAAGTGCTAACCTCACAGAGAAAGAGGAGGAAGATTTAATGAAGGTTCTCCGCATGCATCGAAACGCTCTTGGGTATTCGAGGAGTGACTTGAAGGGGATTACTCCTTCGATAGCCACCCATAGAATATTCATGGAAAAACGAGCCCAGCCAATGGCGGACTTTCAACAATGTCTTAAACCTCACATGAAAGAGGAGGTAAGAAAAGAAATAATACATTTGTTAGATGCAGACGTCATCTTTCATGTGGAGGAGAGTGAATGGGTAAGTCTCGTTCATTGTGTTCCCAAGAAAGGTGGTTTCACGGTTGTAGAAAATGAACATAATGAAATGGTACCAACTAGAACTGTTGTTTGCCACAGGATGTGCATTGACTATAGAAAGCTTAATAAGGAAACTAGGAAGGATCATTACCCTTTACCATTATAGACAAAACTTTAGAAGGGCTTGCTATGCATTCTCACTTTATCTACCTAGACGGTTATTCCTGTTTTTCCCAAATTGTTGTACACCCTGATGATCAACTAAAAACTACTTTCATTTATCCTTATGGTCTCTATGCTTATCGCCGTATGCCTTTTGGTCTTTGCAATGCTCCCGCCACTTTTCAAAGATGCATAACTGCTATTTTTGCCGATTATGTTAAAAGTATTATGGAGGTGTTCATAGATGATTTCTCTGTTTATGGAACCTCCTTCAATCATTGTCTCCATAATCTGCATAAATTTTTGCAGAGATGCGAAGACACTAACTTAGTCTTGAATTGGGAGAAATGTTATTTCATGGTATAAGAAGGCATGGTACTCGGTCAAAAAGTCTCAGGTAAGGGCATAGAAGTCGATAAGGCAAAAATTGAAGCAATAGAAAGATTGCCCCTCCTCGAGATATAAAAGGTATAAGAAGCTTTTTGGGACATGTAGGGTTTTATAAAAGATTCGTTAAGAATTTTTCAAAAAATGCTAGACCATTGACTAACCTTCTTCAAAAGGATGTTCGTTTTAATTTTAATGAAAAATGTCTTACTTCTTTAAACATATTAAAACAAGCCCTTCTTGAAGCACCAGTTATTAAACCACCTAATTGGAAGAAACCTTTTGAGCTATTTTGTGAAGCTAGCCATGAAGCTGTAGGGGAAATTCTTTGTTAGTATAATGGTGACGATCTTAATATCATTCATCATGCTAGTCGCACCTTAAACGGGGCCCAAAAGAACTATCCTATGGCTGAAAAAGAATTCTTCGTTGTAGTCTTTTCTTATGATAAATTCAGATCTTACATCATGGACTCCAAAGATAGAGTACATACTGATCATGTTGGATTGAAAGAAATCCTGGAAATGACTGATGTTAAGCTAAGAATGATCCGTTGGACTCTACTTCTACAAGAATTTGATTTACAGATTCTACAAAAAAAAGGAAGAGGTGGAGGAAGCATTCGGATACTCAAGGAGTTCTTCATCCTAAAGAGGTATCATCCGTGTGCATACCTGTGGGAACCCCACTACCAAAAAGGAAGTTTCCTATTTCCCCTTACAATGGTTTTTGCGATTTTCTGCGACCGGTTTTATTCGAAGAGAGGAAGAAAAGAAATTCAAATGAGACCATATTCCCTCGATGAGCATGACTTATGAAATTCTGAACACACCTTTATTCTAGATAATTTTCTGCTGTTTCTTTTTGCATATTTTAATTTCTTTCATTTTTCTGAGTCGACTGCCAGTCTTACGAGATCGGTACAAGCGGACAGTATGGCCGGATCCGCCCGTACCGATGATTGTGAAGTCTGTTAATGCCTCAATGATATTCTCGCGGAAGCGGTACGACCGTGCAGTATAGGCGCACTCCCCGTACCGCCGGTCATTATTGGTTTGGTGACTTCCTCTTTTTCTATTTCTTGTTTACACTTTTATGTCAAAAAAATATATATTTTGAGAAGTTACGAAGTCGGTACGGACGGGTAGTACGGGCGGGATGCCCATACCATTTAGTCGGTTGACCTTTTACCAACTTCGTACCACACCGCTTTTGGAAACGACCCGGTACGGGCGTCCGTGTTGGCGTCACCCGTACCGTGTTGGTCGTTACGACCCGAATTTCCTTGTTTTGCACTTATTTGTTTCCTTATTTGTTAGTATTCTTTTCTTGGGCGACCCTTTTTCTCCCGGCATGAATTTTACCTTGCCTCTAACCCTTTATAAGTTCCCCAGAAGGGTTCTACCTTTGTGTTGATAATACAGATCTTCTCCACAATCTAGTTCTTCCACAAAAACTCTCTGGAACCATGACCTCTACATGGAGCACCCTTCAAGAGAAGGAAGATCTCTATGGGTTGTCTTCAGGGGTTATAGAGGAAGATAAAGTTGTTGTATCAGAAGATGAGGATGGATTCAAGCTAATGGAAACAGTAAAGTATCGACGCAAGGTGTTCAGCCTGGGCATTGGAAAAGAAGATGACTTTGACGAGGTTCAACTTGATTTAGAAGGAGATGGAGAGTTTTTCTTGGAAAAGGTGAAGAGACAAGGGGAGGAGATTCAAGCCTCCCTAGACAAGCTCGATCATCGCATCAAGAAGATTGAGGTAAAAGCTCCAGGATCTTCTAAACATATTTAATTGTTGCGTCGCTACCTGGACAGATGGACTTGAAGATAATGAAGGGACTAGAGGCGAATCTCAACATCAGCCTCGAATCCATTAACGCTCAGAAGCAAACAATAGAGATGTACAAAGCTCTTGTTGAGAAGTTGGAGAAGGTCAATGAACAATGTCGAATCCGTATCTTGATCTTGGAGACATCAAACAAGATGCTCTGTGCAAGTCTTCGCGACTCTAGAGCCTCTCCACCATGAAGCACGCCACGGTATCAAATAATCGCAAGGGATTATTTGATCCACCCGGCTTGACTCAAAGCTTGGGGGATCTGAGAGAACCTTGTAATCTATATTACAGTTTTAGCATGTTTACTTTTCCACACGCATGGTTAGGTTTAAATTTCCGAATTTGCATTAGTTGCATCAACTTCGAGTTCCCTTTGCTCAAGAGAAGAATTATATCCATTCAGTTATGAGACTTTATAATAATTGAAGCTGTGTTTGATTCATGATTATTATATTAGATGAATGAACTAGGTTGAGTGTTATGATACTTGTGCATCAGTCATAATTTTAGGGACTTCCACACCTATAGAAGTATTGATTAAGTTATGAGAAGAAGAATTCTGGTAGCATGTTATGATTAAGAGTTTTCAAAAGCCATTGAAGTAGTGAGCATGATCAAATAACTTGCTAAAAAGAAGAACAGAAAAAGGGAGCAAGGAAAAATATAGATATGCAAGTATCGAGAAAGAAAAAGAAGCAACTATTAAAAGAATCAAGCATATAAAAAGAGAGAGAAAGAGGAAAAAGAAAATGATCATGAATCTTCACTATTAAACTTAGAGCTACAAATCTCTAAACTCCATGATTATATGATATGTTGAATCACTAGTAGCTTCTTATAATTTCATTAATACTAGAAAAAAGTGTGGAAGCCTCTAACTTATGTAATGTGTAAGGGTATGGTAATACCCCCGATGTATCTCTACATCTGATGTTGTATTCTTGTTTACATTTTTGCCTCATTTATTGTAACGTCTTGTGTCTCATGAACATGATGATCTTGTCCATAAGCCACCATCTTGTTCGGGGACGAGCAAGAGCCTAGCTTGGGGAAGTTGATGCATCCAAAATTCAAACATATTTACCTCTTGTTTTTGCATAAATAGAGTAGGGATTTTTGTATTTCACCGTGCCTACGCGCGCTATTTCGTTCTTGTTTCAACATGATCCTAAATCATGGAGTCATATATGAACATATCAATTAGAGCTGTCATAATGTGTAATTATATGATATTTCTAAATGATAAATCTGCCCGTACCAGTGGTTGTTATCGGTGTTGATGCCTCCTCCTTGTTTGTTATTCTTCCGGGTGCGAAGGTGAATTCATAAAATGACTTTTATCATTTAGAAATATCATATAATTACACAATATGACAGCTCTAATTGATATGTTCATGCACCATCGGGACCACCTCGTCAAATAGTTTCTCCTAGCAAAGACGAGAGAGAGATCCGACATTCATAGCCACCAGAAACCACGAAACACCACATCCAAGAGGGATCTGAAGGAGGAACTTGGCCGGGGTAAAATCCCGGCTGCTTCGTGGATCATCGGATGACAACGCATCATCCCCTTCATCATCAACCACTGCATCTTCATCACCACCATTACTCCATCTTTCATCTATTAGATCTCTTTGTAATTCAAGATCCAATTGTGGTTTGCATTAGATCTACCCCATACTTTAATCCATCCATTTGATTATGATGCTGTTGTTGATTGCTTTCATGAGTGAGTAGTTCCTTTGTTCTTGGGGAGATGGAGAAACCCTAGCACCACTATGAACTTGTAATAAATATGATCTATTCTTGTGTCCATATGAATTGCTTGTCTATGATATAATTATGACTTGTGTTTGATTTCTCTCTTTAGATGATATGTGAAGTCGACCACATATCATTTGCCTTCAGGACTAAAGGGAGGAACAAACCCTTTGGACGTGTTGTGGAAGCGTACCCGGAGTGCCCCGTGAGAGATTGGCACCGGCTTGTAACCCACACAGTCAAAGGGGGATTAAGAGGGACTCCCATAAGCTAATTACAATGTCCATGGGGAAACCGTTAATTGCAATGGCCTGTATGGGTGACTGCTCTCAGGCATTATAGTGGTTATTTAGAGGTGACCTCACACTTGGCTCAACAAAATGGCTTCATAAGAGCCTTGTCGTGAACATCTTATTATGGGTCTCTCTCCACACATATCCTTACACAAGAAGTATGTTATCTTGATTACATATAATAATAGTACTATGCTAGCGGTGTATCCTACATCCCCGAGAACGTTTTAGCCCTATTGAGTTCAACCACACTTTCATACAATCTTATTACTTGTTTTAATTACTTTTCTGCAAACAACCATAAACAATTCAAACACCCTTTACTTGAGATCAAAGACAGCTTACAAGTATTCTTTGGTAAATAGTAACGAGGGGCATAAATACCTTAACCAATAGCTCTCTGTGGGTTCGATATCTTTACTTCGAAACTAGCTACAATTAGTCTATGCACTTGCAGTCATCGCCATCTCTATCAAGCAATGCAACCGAGATAATATTGAGCCAAAGGGCCTCAACATGCCTCACCGACTTGAGGACTAGTGTCATACCATTTTAAGTATCCAAGTGCACATCTCCTCTTCCAATGATTTTTGCTCTATCATTATTTTCCATCTTCACAACACCAAAATCACCCGCTGTGTAGTAGGTGAAGATCTCTCTACGAGATGTAGCATGTATGGTAGCACCGTTGTTTGGAATCCAAGTCATCTCATCACCATATGCAAGGTTGGTAGTATCATCAAAAACTAAAGTGATCGTCTCCTCAACAGTGGAACAACCACTGCCATCATGTTCTTCATGCATGAGAAACATGATCTCCTCTACCACAGCAATCTGACCTCTCTCACTGTCACTATCACTGTTGGTTTGCTTCTGAACTTTCTTATTTTTATTTTTTGTCTTCTTCCATTGTTCACAATGCCACTTGATGTGGCCCTTCTCATGGTAGTGATGGCATATAATACCAGCATACTTGTCTTTGCCTCTTGATTTGCTTCTACTTCTTTCTCCTCCCTTACTCTTACCTTTGCTCTTGCTTCTCCCCCGTGACTCGGTCACTAACATTTCATAATGTGAGGAAGAACCATCCTTATCAGCAATTTTTTTGGACTCTTCATTGACTACCTTGGTTTTCACAAGGTTCCAAGTGACAACTCCATTAGGTGCTGAATTGCACACGCTGGCCTTAAAGGTCTCCCAAGTATCCGGTAATGAGCCAAGTAGTAGCTAGGCTCTGACTTCATCTTCAAATGTAATTCCCATTGAAGATAGCTGATTTATAATACCCTAAAATTCATTTACATGATTTGCAATTGGAGTACCCTCCTTGTACCTCAAACGCATCAATTTCTTGATCAAGAACATCTTATTGGTACCTTCTTTGCGGGCATACAACTCCTCCAATTTCTGCCATAAGGTACGTGCATGTGTCTCCTCAATTATATGGTTCAAAATATTATCATCCACCCATTGGTGGATGAACCCACAAGTTTGAAGATGAAGTACCTCCCATTGATCTTCTTTCATATCGCTGAGCATCTCAGTGGAGAACATCGGCATCCAGTAATCCTTCACATATAACAAGTCACTTATCTTGCACTTCCAAACTTGATAATTTGTACCATTCAAATAAATCATTCTGCTAGTATTCACTTCTATTTTTCACCATAAGCAAATTCACACATCCCAAAACAAACCTTGCTCTTAAACTGAATACAAACTGAATCTCAGCTCTGATACCACTTTGTTGGGGGAAGAAGCACACAACCCCCACTACTTGCGGTGACCTCCAGGGATAGCTTCAATCAATAGATATACAACTGAAATAAAACAACGAGCACATGCACAAGTGACATAAGGATTTATGTGAAAAAACCTCCTCAAGGTGAGGAGGAAAAAACCATGGCTGTGGACCAACCGGTCCACGCGAGCTTCACTATGAGGAATCTGGGTACATAGTCTTCTCTAAAACATATAGATATGTACAACATACTCAGCATGTTGCCAACCGGCAACAACAACAATCACTAGAAAGAAAGATTACAATAATGCAGAGTATCTCAGATTTTGTCCCCTTGGGTAATCAGCAAACTGCTCTTAAACCGCAGATCCAATTAGCACCAAACTTAGTAGACAAGTAGACATACGAGTTCCCAACATACACGCCAAATTTCAGCTCAATCGTACACCGTTTGCCTGCCCAATCTGTTCGTCTATAAAAATGGTCCATTTTGAAACTGTAGCAGTCCGAACTGACAATACCGCTTCCAAATCTAATGCTACACTGACTTAAATCTCAAACCAGCTAACCAGATCGAATTACTTAAAGTAAGGAACAATCTCACCAAGTTTGGAGCCAATCCAACCACCTTTGATCCTCCAAACAACAGCTTGAAGACAACCGGTTAGATCTCAGATATCTG
The DNA here is from genome assembly GCA_910589775.1 of Avena eriantha. Taxonomy (NCBI): domain Eukaryota; kingdom Viridiplantae; phylum Streptophyta; class Magnoliopsida; order Poales; family Poaceae; genus Avena; species Avena eriantha. Next base: position 143,741,639 of record OU342741.1, on the reverse strand, counting down.
GACATAAATCACCTCTCCTTCTTCTTCCTCTCTTCTTGCTATGTTGTGGTGTTCTTGTGTGTTCTCTCACCCTCTCACACAGCAGCCACGTTGACTTGCTTGCACAGCTCTCACACTCACACAGCCACCAAAAATGGTTAGGATTTTCTTTTCTACTCCTCTCCCAAAGAGCAACTCAGCCGTTGGATACGAACCTCGATCAATGGTTGAAACGTGTTGGACTTCACGGGCTGATGTTGAGCTGCCAACACACCTCCATGTGGAGGAACATGGCCCAATATGATTGCCCGTGAAGACCTTATCCAATAGACCACCCTTTGGGAAATATTTTGCCTTCAACACTCGTGTACAAAATATTGGGATTCTCTAATAATCTCCATGCCTCACATGCTAGGAGAGCCTGATTGAGGACCCTCATGTCATGGAAACCCATACCACCTTGATCCTTCGACCAAAGTAACCCTAGCCAATTTACCCATTGTGTTTTACGTTTATCCCTCTCTTTATCACTCTCTGATTCCCACCAATAATTTCGGATCAGACAAGTAAGATCATCACAGTCTCATTGGTAGCTTAAAAACACCCATAACAAGGACCTCGATAAATGTGTTGTCTTAACCTGCAGTGTCAGATTGGGTATTGACAAACCCATGAGCAGTAAGAGAAGGAGTGTAGAGCATGGTAGCTTGATGTACTTCCTCTCCGGGTAACAATTTACATCTTCCTCGCAGCAGGCCTCTTGCCGAACATCCTAGTCGTCTCGTTGGTGTTCTTTTGTGGGTTTCAGAAGGTTTACCAATTATTGGCGCACCTATCAAACAAACAAGTGCACTAGAAACCAACCCTTAGCTGCCATAATGTGGTTTTAGTGATCATTTCTTTCTTTTTTCCTTGTGGTTTTGGAGGAAATTGTAGAACATAAAAATAAATAATTAAGTTTGTGTGTATAGAGGAAAATTGCATAGCATAATGACAAACTATGTTAGATTTTGTGTGTACATAACTACGGACAAATTGTAAAGCATATTGTTATGTGATATAGTCTTTACCTTCATTGGATTGTGTTATGGTTCAAATGATAGAATATTTAAGTGCATTATATTTAATTATTTATATATGTATAAAGTGGAAAGAAAACTTAGAGATCGTAGCAACGCACAAACATTCAACTAGTTAGTGTAAATGTAGATATAAATAGGATATATTCTGTCCATAAATAAGTGTACTTCTACCATTGATACTAACTGAAGTACTACCATAGGAACAATCTTAATACACCGTGGATGCGTATATTGCTACACCTATGACAATGTTGATGTAGATTAAACTCGACTTGGTCACGCGCTGCAGAGAGCACACGGACCACGAAGGTCATTTCCCCGTCGGCTCCAAGAAATGGAGGGGGACAGGACGACCCAAGAAGTGGAGGCGGTACAGAAGGGAGTAAACCATATCAGCGGTCCTAATTCTTGTCTGATGTCTTCACTTTGATCCCTATTCTTTAAAGTTGCACATCTAGATCCTAATTGTTTCATAAGTGTGTCGTGCGAGGCCCTCGTTGACCAGTGCCACGTAGACAATGGGACCTGAGAGACGTACTGCACACCCTGCATATTTACAAATAGGCCCTCCAGATTATGTTTTCTTTCAAAAGTATCCACGTTGTACCTTGTCGATCACCGGGCGGCCCCTGAAGTGGATGCAGTAGTGGTCGATCGCCATGAGGAAGTCCTGCACGAGCGGCTTGAAGATCCACTTCCACTTGCCCTTGATGATCTGCATGTTGGTCGAGGCGACGAGGGACCACAGGAAGCGCAGCTGCTCGGAGAGCAGGAGCACCAGGGCCAGCGCGGTTATGTCCCTAGTCGTGGACAACATCGTTGCGGCATTGCCTACCCAGAACAGGATGTTAGAGAGCTGCATGGCATGCTCCTTGCCCACATAGAAGTTTGGACATCATTGCGCAACCCGTACCTATTCACGACCATGTCGGCAACGACGACACCGGGGCGAAGACTGTAGTTGACGACCAAGATGTCGATGGCATCGAGCGTCACGCCCATCTTGGCGAACAGGTCTTCGATTGCCGAGAAAACGACATGCTCTGCATCGACGCGACGCTCCTGCAGGTCGATGCACGGCGGGATGTGGTGCTCTACCGGGGGCAGGCTGGTCTGATCGCCAAGGCTGCTGAGGTTGAGCGTGCGCTGCATGAAGCGGACACTAGGGCCATCAAAACAGGGACCGAGTTTTGAAAGAAACATAACCTTGAGGGCCTATTTGGAAATATGCAGGTTGTGCAGTACGTCTTCCGGGTCCCATTGTCAACATGGCACCAGTCAACAAGGGTTAAACTAATTTAGGATCTCGGGTGACATACTTATGAAATAATTAGGACTTAGTTGTACAATTTTAAAGAATATGGACCAAAATAAAGCGACGGTGAAAGAATTAGGACCGTTTATACGGTTTACTCGAGAGAAGGAGATTCCATCGTCGGCGTTGTCCGTGAGAAGCCCCGGGGACTACGCCATTGGCTCCATCCCCACCCTTCTCTACATCCCCGACTTCATCTCCCCGACTGAGCAGTCACAGCTCCTGCACCATGTACTTATCTTGTCCTCTCATCTACCAGCCGGACCCCCTACTTTGGTTTCGTTCTTCGTTTTTTTCCCCTCTCTGCTGTCTTGTTCGTATGATTTGATGCGCTGGTGGCGACCTCCGTTGCAGATTTACCAGGCGCCGGCGCCCAAGTGGAAGACTCTGAAGAACCGGCGGCTGCAGAACTGGGGTGCGTCTGCATTGTCTTACTCGCCGGCTGTGCCCCTAAATCCTTAATAATTGTGTTTTTCCTCCTTCCGTTCTGCTGTGGCAATGCATTGATTTGGTTGAGTTGTGCACGAGAAGGGACTACTGCCACAGGCATGTGAGTGTTCATCAACATTCTAATGTTTAGCCCAATTTTGTGGATTCTGTTTATTAGCAGGCATGCTATTACATAACTGAAGTGCCCCCATGTGGTTTTGCAGTAGTATTTCAGGGATTCGTAGTTAATACATAATTTTGTTGCAATATGCTTGGTAACTAGGTTCGGATCCCCTCTGCCCCGTCCCCCTCAATAATCCTTACAAATGGTGATATCTCCAACAGAGTTTGAGATAGAGACGTGAAAGAAGATCTTGTGTTCTCTATTAGAGAGATAAACAAGAAAATTTTGCATTATCATCTATTGTTTTTTTTCCACCAGTCAAACAAATCTGTTACCCTTTGCTCCTTTGTTATAAACGCCTACAACAGATTGTATGTTTTTTCCATCATATTTATTTTGTCCCATTACTTAACTTAAGGTTTACAATCATGCTTGCACCTTGTAGGCATTTTCTTTGTCGTCGAGTAAACTGAAACATATTATAGATCCACTCTACCCCTCTATAATCCAATTTTTGTTGCAAAATCTTTATGAGTGTTTTAAAGACATGTAAAGGCATGTTGTGTTCTCAGTTAAAGAAATAGCAAAAACAGCTTGCATTATCATATGTTCTCTCTTTCTAGTAATGAAACAAGATCTGTTACATTTTTTTTTCTCAAGAAACCACCGCATTGGGCTCTATTATTGTCAAAAGAGAGAGTTGGTAGGTCAATGTGAAGACCGGGAGCCTCGAATTTGTTCACAAAGCTGCCTTATTTCTTAGTAGGAAAGTTACTTCGTCACCGTGGAGTAACTTTTGCTGAAACGACCTGCGGTACCCTCCTTCCAAATCCCCCCACATTGTCAATAGGATCAGTGACTCTGTGGCCTTCGCTCTAGCTTGGCATCTAACTTGCAGTCTTTGATTCTGTCGAGCCACCAATCCGTGATGCAGCTCCACAGTGGCCAGCTACCCGGATTGAGAATTTGAGATGCTCGATCAGCAACCGTGCCACCAGCTGGCACCAGATATCCTTTGTGTAGGGGTATTGCAGAAACATGTGAATGAAATCTGTTACCATTTGCTCCTTGTTACATATTTGTTTTCTAGTTGTAACGTTATTACTCTTGGTCTGTTGCATCATTTAAGGATTACGTATGCTTGCATGCAGATTTCTGGCTCAATATGCATGCTTGGCGTGTTATAAATTTTGTTGTTGCACAGAAGAAGAAAAAAGTGTTCTGGGGAATTAGTAATATGATGCATCTACAAACATTGTGCGTTCTTAACTAGGTACCCATCAGTTCTTAGCATGGAAATTTATGTTTATTTCGCCTAATACTGCAGTACCTCCATGGCTGACAAAGATAACCAAGAGAATCTGCCAATGGACTGGTTTATTTCCTTCAGCAATCAATCATGTTCTGATTAATGAGTATCATCCTAATCAAGGGACCATGGTCAGTGATCACCAGGTCCTTATTTCCATTTCTTTGGTACATCTTACAGTTCGTGCACTACTGAATTACAATAACGGTACCCCTTTCAGCCACACCAAGATGGTCCTGCCTATTTCCCTGTTGTTGCTATCATATCCCTTGCTTCACCTGTTGTGATTGATTTCACTCCCCACGGAAAGCTCAGAGTGCACGAACATACATATCCCCAGACCGTACAATCCGATGAACTGCAGGAGAGTAATGGTTCCTGTAAGTTTGAAGGCACAAAAGAAGCTGATCCTGCTTCTTTGTCACTTCTACTAATGCCCTGCGGCCTGCTAATATTCAGGCTTATACAGGTTAACCCTTTGGTTTCTTTCCTGAATGAGGTAGATAACCGTCTTCAAATTAAGTTATTTATGTTTTCATAATATTTGCAGACTTCCTGCACGGTATACAAGATAATTTGTTACATAATCTAGACAAGGTAAAACATATGCCCCCTACACATCACTCCAAATATGAGCACGTTAACAATCTGCATCATTTATATTCTACAGGTTGCAAATATCTTGCAGTGCCCACAACTGAAGCATCTAAGCTCCAATTACAGCCAAGGTAAATCAGATTGCCATGCTGTCTCAGAGCTAAGTGGTACCTTCCACAGGACCACGACAAGAGTCTCGTTGACGTGCCGGCTAGTTTTGAAAGCACACAATAAGCTGTTCAAATTCTAGCATCTCAGGGCCTGCTTACATCAGCATCAGCATGGACGGTGAGACAGCATTGAGAAGCAATTTTAGTAGATATAGAGAAGTATGCTAGCAATAGAAAATCAGAGGATGAGACAGTAAGGCCGTATTACCCATCTTTGTTCGGCACGATCTTTGGTTGTTCAGCATGCCAAGATCGAAATTTCGATGTATCTCCTCGGCAACCGGCGGATGGTAGTTGGGTTGTACTCCCTCCATTTATAAATATAAGACATTTTAACTTTGTGAATTAAATGTATCTAGACGCTTTTTAGTTTATAAGGTTCATTCCGAACCTATACACTAAAAGACGTCTACACATTCGATTCATAAATTTAAAACGTACGAAAACAAAACTAGGATTCAGAATTCTCCTGACCCCCGCGTCGTCCTCCTTTGGCGACACAGGGAAAACGCTAGCGCTGCCAGCTCGGCGGCCTTCCCTCTCCCTCGCCCTGTTTCGCCGCCGCCAGAGGGGGCGCCGGCAAAGCCGCGCGCGTCTCAAGGACGGTGGCGGCGGGGCGGTTCTTCTCCTACACCTCGCGTTCCCAGCGCGTGGGGCGCTGCAGACGGCGGCGAGGCTACGGGCGGGCGGGCGACGTCTTCTGCCGGCGTCGAGCTGCTGCTGGGAGGCGTCGGGTGGCCGCAGCGGTGGTTGGCGGCGCGACGGCGGGCCCAGATCTGGGCCTGTTTGGGCCATGCGGGCCGCGACAGCTCTGGGTGTTGTGTGGCCTCTCCGTCATGGCGCATGGCCGTGTGGGTCGTGGCCGCTGAGGGCGATGGCGGCTTCTCTGTCTTGCTGCTGCGGCGGCGCGTTGCTGGCCGTGGCCCTAGGCCGGGAGGGCTGTGCTGCGGCAGTCGCGAGAGGGCCACGCCAAGGGTGTTGTGGGCGTGCCGCGTGCGTGGATCTGCGGGATGTCTGCGGCGATGGTGCGTTTTGGCGGGCGGAGGGCTCGTCGTGGCGGCGCGGGCTCATTCGTGGTCTTTCTGGGCCGCCATGGAGGTGTTCATGCTAACGGTGTTTTTCGGGCTCCTTTCGCTGTGGCGGCTGCCCGGGTTTGCAATGGTTGCTTCGGCAACTAACTCGCGGGCAGTGGTGATGATTCGGACGACGACTTTCGTTGCGGCGACGGGGAGTCTAGGCGTGGCGGCGGGAGGAATCTGTTGATGATCGTCAGGAGCATGGAGGGGGGTGGAAGGTTTGGTGGTTGTGTAGGTCCCTGTTGGGCGGGCGTGAGGTTCTAGGACTCTTCGCTAGGCGAAAGCCTTGTCCTGGCGGCTAGTCGGGACCGACGACTTGACGCCCGCGGGCACCGCATCCTTCTTGAAGTCGTTGTCGAAGCAGTGTTCTTGCTCCTCCGCCTGGGTTCTCCGGGGGAAACCCTTGATCCCGCGCGGGATCGAACTTGGGTGACGCTCTTGTGTCGCTTTGTCTCTTGGGGCCACGCTTTGGACGTCCACCGGACTGCGGGACTTGTGGTCTGTTTTTGGTGGTTTTGGCGGAGGCGTGTTCGTCTTCGGCCAGGAGGGGCGCGGCCCTGGGCCGGCGTGGTAGTTGGAGCGGTGGCTCCGGCCTCTCACCTCTGCTTGTTGCGTTGAGGTGTGGTGTCGACCTTGTTGGTCGTCGAACCGTGTGGAGCGCAGCCTCGGGGCTGGCGTGTGGTGTTGTGTTGTATCGGTTTTTTCGGCCAGTTTTCCTTATAAACGGGCTAGCTCTCTTTTTCTATATCAATGAAAGGCAAAACTTTTGCCCCGTTTCAAAAATAAATAAAGTTAAAACGTCTTATGCTTCTGAACGGAGGGAGTACTTGCAATTTATCCAAGGTCACATGCCTGTTCTTGATGTGCTGAAACAGAGTATCTGTCCATGATTGACCATAGCAATGTATCAGAAAATAGGAATGATCTTTAATTTGTTGAATGAACTCTTTTGTCTCCTTTTCTTTTTGGTTTTCGCTGGGTTTCATATCTAGCCTACCCGCATGGGGAAAAGGGCTTTGATGTTGTTGAACTTTTTATGATACTAGTTAAATGCCCGTGCGCTTACAACGGATAACATATCCTAGTGGTTAACTGTTGGTGTAATATAGTTATAGAATACTAATACACATTATGTAGTATTGTCAACGTTCTTCTTTCTCTGTCTCTTCATGCATTTGCCATTTTTCAATATTGTAATGGTCATATTTATATTTTTCAGTTTTGTTATGAGAAGTCAGACTTCATTTGTTGTGCGCATTTACAAAGTTTACATATGTAATATTGTTCGCTATAGGTGCACGTTGATGGGGGAATCTAGGAAAACAAATGACATAGAGTTGGTGTCTTTCTGGAGGTGGTGTTTTGGCTCCCACGTGCACATACACCTATTATGAAAAACACATTATAAATAAAATTTAAATTGTCAAAAAAATCTGAACGAAAATTTTGCATATATATTCAGATATTCTATATTTGTATATAAGTTTTCAGATAAAATGAACATTTTATATGCCTTGTATAAAAATACAAAAAAACATATTCGTTAATAGACACGTTGGAGCACTGAAATTTGTCTTTTTTTACATGGGACATCTAAAATGTCTTTTTCACCTGAAAATTGTGCACGAACATATAATGTTTGGTTATATATGTAAATATTTTTTTTAGAATTTTTTGATATTTTGATATGTGTTTTCACACAATGGGTTCATTTGCACCCGTGAGCCGAATTGGGTTTCCGTGTCTTTGTAGCTATCACAACACTTAGTTATGTTTTCTTTTTGTTAAGTTGGTATTGAAAGAAAACACATTTCTCTATGCTAGTGCTTTTTGAGGGCAAAGCACCGACACTTTTATTTAAATTTTGATATCAAAACACAAAAACAGCCAGATAAACTCCCGAACAACATTATGGAAACTAAAAAAAGTTGAGAGTTCACATGAACGAGCCAACTGATAAGACGCACTATTCCTCCTCGAAACAAGCTTTTGCCCCGCTATATTAATATACCAAACCGCACGGAACACAAGCACGCCTAACAGAGAAGGAAGAGAAAGAAAATGCCAACACCGAGAGATCGACAAAAACAAGAATGGCTCGCCACCGCTACGTCCTCCAGAGCTATCCTACCACGCTCTTGGTGCTCCGAGCCACTGCACACCACCACGCTATCGACAGAAACTGATGAGCCACACTATTCAAACCACAAAGAATATGCTTGAAACTACAGGACCGAAAGCTAGAGGCTGTCACCGTGATATCTGCGCAACTACTGCACCCAATGCCGAGCGATTTATTGCTGGATCTTGGAGCCTCTGTATCTGGGGCAAGCAGTCTGATGCCACGGTCAAGTTTTGGTGACCTAAAGCACGCACAAAGGAGATTGCTCGTCTAACGGCTAACTCCACTGCCATCTCTGGTGATGTGACCTCTACAATATGTTCACTGAAACTAGATAAACACTTTCCCAATGGTCAAGAATAATAGCACGAAGATGCAAAGATAGAAGCATCGACATTCATCAAAGTAGTGTCGGCCAGCGGCAGAGTACATTGAAGAGGTGATGACGCTGACTCACACCCAGGAAGCGTGCAGCTCCATGAAGCAATGTTGAACCACCATATCCATATATGCCTTGATCTTCTCGACAATTCCCCAACGGTGTATAATTCCCTCCATCATTCCTGTTGTTGGTGCCGAGAGAAAACACATCTCACTTTTCAATTGGTCCGTTAGGCCTTGTTTTGCAGAGGTGGTTTACGTGGTTTTATTGCATGTAACCTCCAGGGGATTTGGTGGAAAAAAATGTGACACCGATCCTCCTGGTTCCACGGTAATCAAGTTTCACCCCAATCCCCTACTCCACTATGATTGTTTCATACGCAGGCCAAGGCAGTCGCGCGTGCACCATCAATTGCCAGAAACCCCGGAAACGCGAGGGGGCAGGAGCGTTTTGTTTCCACCTCGACCCGACATATTTTACAAGGATTGCTGGGATGGGCCCCTCAAAACCAGCCTGCAAAACAATGTGTTCATGATTTGTTGTGTTTTTGGGTTAGGCCGGGATCAAACCCAAAAAAAACCCGTCAAAACTCTCATGCTTTTTTTGTTTTGCTATTTTCATGTCAGTGATGAGAAGTAAAATTGCAATAAAGAAACAAATGATCATCGCAGCATTTATGTGTTAGGCGAAGAAAAGGCCAGATCAAAAATATGAATTAGATTGTGTAGCATGTACATATAACTACTCAACCTAGTTTAGGATAAGACTTTTCTGTAAAGAATCAAGCTGTCAATTCTCTCCATATTTGTATAGAGAAGACCTTGGTGATTCTCTTCGTGCTTGAATGACCTAGCATGAGCAGATTTCATGGCGTTTTGAATCTCTTTAGAACCAAAAACATTCAGTGTATGCACCGACATCGCGTTTCTCTTCCCAAACACCCGACAAACCTCCAAATGATGAATTATTTGTACAGTGTAGATGTGATTAATTCCGATTCACTATGGTTGTAATCTTTGTAAGGCTAGATAACCGATTGGATTGCATCTCAATTACTTCAAATGGCAAGCATGATTTAGAGGTCAGAAAGTACTACTGACCAGCAAATGAAACACAAAATAGTATAGTACCAGCCATGCCTATGCTCTCGATAAACTTATATTATTACCACATTAATACCAATGGAATTCTACATGTACTATGTACCTTAATGAACCGAGTTCTCGTCGGTGTCGACCATATCCTGAGCATCGACGACAACCGCATCGGCAGGATCTGGTGTACCCACCATTCATACGACGCCAGCCATTAGCCATTAGCTTACCTAATACCAAATGAGTAGATTATACTATACTATAATAAATTATATCTAAACGATAGTTACTTGGGAAAGAAAACAATCCATGGACATCATGAAAATGCATATATTTTGATCTCATTGAAAATCTAATTTGCCAAGAGTATGGACCTAGAAAATAAGTATTGATCTTCTCCTTTGCGTGTTACCTTTCATCCAGGATCCAGCTTTGTACGTGCCAGGTTGCATCAAGCCCCAACACCCTAATAGCAATCCAAATTGTGCAAGAAAAAAGGACATGTGAGACGAAATAAACAATAGACGGATCCATGTTTTGAAATTAATCTTGCTGAAATTTCTTGTTGTACTAAAAGATACATCTGATTAAATTTATGGACATCTAGAATATAAATAAAAATCTTGTTTAACTCTCATGACTTAGTCTTATATTAGAAACTTTTCAGCTACTACCAACAACACAACAACACATCATGCAGAATGGGTATGATCTTGGAAGCTAGTGTACTGTAGTTGAATGGATAATTGGTTTATATTATGAGCAGCTAATGTAGAATGAATAACAAAGATAAAAAAAATACCAGATTACACATGGCATACATCTAAACCTGGAAAGGATATCTGACCATCATAATAATATAATCAAGAGCTCTATTGCTTCTGGCTGAACAAATTGTACTTTTTTGCGCAAGGTACCCAGTAAAGTGTTTGACAGGATCCTTGCACAAGAAACTATATGCATGTGCACATTACAATAACACCACAAGGAAAAGAAATATTTCAAAAATGACTCACAGTCTATATGTCCATGTATCATGCCAGGGAATCATTTGTCAAGCATAATATATCCTCCCTTAATTTGTTTGATCAGAACATATGTGCAAAAACATCAGGTCTAGAGCTCAGCTAAATGTCGAGAAAGTTACAAAATATTCAGAGGATAAGCATCATACCTTATGTTGAAATGCATAAGTATTAGATATACTATGAAGATATAGATTTAGTGCATTGGAAAGAAATACCACGTTAACATTCAGATTCTCTCCATATAAAACGTCGAGTAGTTTCATTACCTAATACTTCAAATAGTAAATGAAAGTTAATATATCATAACAAAATCTGAAAAGCCTCACGTGAACATGAAAGTGAGCTGGCATGAAAGAGAACTGGTTTTCCAATATTTAACTTGTTAATGCAGAGAATACAACCTTATTGCAATGATTTTGTGGTGCACTGGACGCAACACAAACCAAATCACTTTGTCTCTGCAGTTCAGAATTGTCTTACAGACATACAAACTTAGCTTGTCTACATCTGATATTAGAGGACAAGCGGATTGGTGAGGCTTTCTTGATTAATTCAAAGAACTGGAAAATAGAAAAGGGGAATTTGAGATTACATGGTACTTGCACGGGGAGTAGGGATATGATTGTAATCCGACTACTTAAAAGCCTAGCCGACAACTATCGTGCAATGTACTTGAAAAATATAGCTTGACCAAATTGCAGAGCTAGTATCGATGTTCTAGACTGAGCATTAGACATAAATTATATATAAGAGAATAATTTGGATCATGAAAATCAAGTATATTGGGAATGGGCGTAATAGCCACTAGCAACCAAATTGAATAGTCACGCACCTGTCCCCTTAGTCCACCATAGTTCTTTAGCTCCGCAACATTATCTATGGTGGCAGCAGTTCTTCGATATTATTCAAACAGTCGTCAGTATACCTCCTCCTTCGCTGAATCAACCATCACGGGGTAAATTCGTCCAAATCCGTGGAGACTTATTTTAAACCGAGCACTATCCAAATCCATGGAGACAACCCCATATGAGATATGGTATGGCAAGAAGCCAAAGTTGTCATGTCTGAAAGTTTGGGGACGTGAGGCTTACATCAAGAAACTACAACCTGATAAACTTGAATCCAAGGTGGAAAAATGTATCTTCATAGGATACTCAAGGAAAACAGTTGGGTATACCTTCTACAAACAAGCCAAAGGAAAAAATATTTGTCGCGAAAAACGACACCTTTTTTGAGAAAGAGTTTCTCGCTGAAGGAGTTAGTGGACGGAAAATTGAGTTAGATGAAGTTGTTGACGCATCGCTCCAAATTCCGAGTAGCACAACGGAAGCCATTTCGAAACCGCTCTCCAACGTGAAAGAAGAGCCTAATGATAATGATCAAAACAACAACGTCGAAACTCCTGCGGTTCGCAACTCTACAAGAGTTCGTGCCACTCCTGATTGGAGTAGCCTTGTGATGTCTGTCATACTAGATGAACAGGAAGAACCTGCAAAGTACAAAGAATCTATGGATAGTGCTGATTCCGAGAAATGGCTAGAAGCCATGAAATCCGAAATAGGATCCATGTTTAGACCTTCGTAGATATTCTGGAAGGCTGCAAGGCCGTGGAAAATAAATGGATCTTTAAGAAAAAGACAGATCCAAATGGTAATGTGACCATTCACAAAGCTCGACTTGTCACAAAGGGGTTTCGACAAATCCAAGGAGTTAACTACGATGAGACTTATTCTCTCGTAGTGATGCTTAAAGCTGCCCGGATTATACTAGCAATTACTGCTCATTTCGACTATGAAATATGGCAGATGGATGTCAAAACCGCGTTCATCAATGGACACATTGATGAAGAGTTGTATATGATGCAACCGGAAGGTTTTGTTAATCCTAAGGATGCTGGTAAGGTATGCAAACTTCAGCGATCCATTTATGGACTGAAGCAAGCATCTCGAAGTTGGAACCAACGTTTTGATCAAGTGATCAAGAGTTTTGGATTTGTCCAAAATCAACAAGAGTTTTGTGTTTACAAGAAAGCAAGTGGGAACTCAGTGGTTTTCCTAGTAGTATATGTGGATGACATATTACTCATAGGAAATAATGTGGAACTTATGGAAAGCGTATTTGAGTAGTCAATTTTCCATGAAGGACTTAGGTGAAGCTGCATACATATTAGGCATCAAAATCTATAGAGATAGATCGAGACACCTGATTGCATTAAGTCAAAGTACTTACCTTGAGAAGATTTTGAAGAGTTTCAAAATGGAGGATGCCAAAAGAGGTTTGGTGCCTATGACAAAAGGTATCATACTGAGTTTGACTCAATATCCGGTAATGGATGCTGATAGAGAAAGGATGTCTTACATCCCCTATGCCTTAGCCATAGGATCTATCATGTATGAAATGCTAAGTACTCGACCTGATGTGGCATTGGCTCTTAGTTTGGCGAGCTGATACCAAAGTAATCTAGGAGTAGATCACTGGACAGCTGTGAAAAATATCCTAAGGAATCTCAAGAGAACAAAGGATATGGTCCTAGTATATGGAGGTGATGATGAAGCTCTAAACGTAACTAGTTACGTGGATGCGATCTAGCACTCGGATCCTGATGACTCGAAGTCTCAGACGGGATTTGTGTTTTTGGTGAATGATGGGGCAATAAGCTGGAAGAGCAAGAAGCAACCAGTAGTTGCACAGTCTACAATGGAGTCGGAATACATCGCTGATGCTGATGCAGCGAATGAAGTTGTTTGGCTAAGGAATTTTTTTCATTAAACTGGGAGTTGTTCCAAGTGCGCAAGACCTCGTGACGATCTACTATGAAAACACGGGTGTTATTGCAAACACAATGGAACCAAGGACTCATTCCACGGCCAAACACATCAAGCTACGGTTTCACGTCATCCGACAGAACATTGATAAGGGTGAAATCAAGATTTGCAAAGTATACACGGATCTGAATGTTGCAGATCCTCTAACTAAATCTCTCCTACAAGCCAAGCACGAACAACACCGAGATGCCATCAGTGTTAGGTTCCTGCCTATTGTAAACTAGATTAATTTGTACTCTACTGTAAGTGGGAGACTGAAGGAGATATGCCCTAGAGGCAAATACTAAAGCATATTGTTTGATATATCTCTTATGTTCATAATACGTTTCATACTGTACTATAACTATATTAATACGAAACATTAATACACGTGTGGTATGTAAACAAACCGTGTCTCTAGTTACCTCTAGCGAACTAGTTCATTGGTCATGAGGATGATCTAGGTTTTAAGATCATGGGAATTTATGCCAATTGACAATGAGATCATGTCATTAGTTGAATGATGTGATAGACAATCATCCGACAGTTGTGTCTCAATAAGATCTAGTTACAAAGTTCACCATTGATGATAAACATAGAAAACCTTGCAACCTGATCCTTAGACTGTGAGGTAATGCAAATCACCATTCTGGAGGGAGCTTAGATGGTATCAAGTATCATTCCATAACTAGATGATCAAAAAGGTGCCACTCGGGTTTCCCAAGGGGTGTGTAGAGGAGTACATATCAAGACCAGGATTTGCCAGTCCATGTAACGGATAGATACATATGTGACCATCTCGGTGACGTTGTATTAACAAAGCTTGCAAGCGTGTGACCGGGTCACAGAATGCAATGACATGGGAACAAGTAAAACAATTCATCGGTAACAAGATCGAACTAAGGTATGGACATACCGAAGTTCAAGTCTCGGATGAACTAGGTATCAAGTGGCAAAGGGAACGGGAAACAACATTTACGGTTCGAGCGATAAGATTCATGGAATGCACGGGGATCATCATGGGCATCCATGTCCTGTTGATGATCATTGATATGAGAGGAGTCTCAATCATGTCCGGAGTGTTCCCGAACCGAAGGATGTCATGCTTAAGGGTGGGGACGCTCAGGGATAGATGAGGTACCATAGGAGAAATAGAGAGAGAAACCGGAATAGTTCCGGGTAACATCCGATGTTGATCGGAGGGGGTCCAGAAGGAGTTCTAGAGTGAAGGAATATAATAATATGTGTATTTATGTTAATTGATGAATTAATATTAAAAAATATATTTTATTTTATTTTTAAAGGCAGCCCATTGCTATTGGGCCTCACCTGGAGGGGAGGCCCAAAGGTTCAAGGCACCTAGGGAGGAGGGCCGGCTGGCCAGGGCTTGGTGGGCCACCCAAGTGGGGTCTACCTAGGGCCGGTGGCTGCCCCTTGGTGGCCAGTGGGTGTGGGCATTAGTCCCACACCGCCTGCCCCTTGGGGATGCACCCTCCCCTCCCACTATATATATAGGTCACCCCTCCCCTTTGGAATCATCCCATTCTCTCATTCTCTCTCTCATTTCTATTGAGGACTTCTCCGTAATATTGGAGAGGACCACTTGGGTTTTGAGTTCTCCACCTTCACACTACCATCATGTGATTTTTGGTCTGGCATCTTCTTCTGCTGCTTAGTTGGATCGGAGCCCGGGAGACGTCGCCTACACCGAACGTGTGTAGTACTTCGGAGTCACCACACTTAGGGTGCTTGTATCTGCTCATCTTCGTCAACATACGCCTTCCTGCGTATGGCGTGCCTCGGTCTTCAAGGGTATGAATACCATCTCTCTCTTTCTGTTACTTATGTCTACATAGTATAGATCCTAGTATTAGTGTTCGCATAGTTAGAAAATATTTGTTTTCTGCTACAGAACCCTACACGTCAATCACCATGGTACAGTAGAGGTTGAATCTGACGTCCAACCAATAGTGCACCAGGTCAGATCCCCTTAGACCTTTCTTCTTCATCAGAAACTCGATCCGCCTCTTGGCCTAGATCAACTCCTCAGATAATTCCGGTGCCTCTACATCCCACGAATCTTTGTAGGTTGCAGCGTCGTCAACAAAAGCCAGCAAGCTCTATGGCTTGCCGGGAGCCAACATATCCTTGTGATAAAAGAACGTTGCTAGCCATCTCTTAACAGAATCACTTGCTAAAATCCTTGGATAGACTCGGTCTCTCCTAAGGACTAAGCTACGAGTTACGGTATTGTAGGGAGCACCGATACTAATGGAATTCTTCCGGGTACCATAGTTGTACCGAAAAAGAGTAAGACTCAGTTTTATTCTAAGAAATACCTCACTAAGAGTCGCATGGGCACTAAGTTCTAAAATCTAGTTGGGAGGGAGATTGTGGAGCTGGACTTTGTAGTACCTTAGTACATCGAAGAAGAATTCTGAGGGTGGAAAGCTCAGCTCACGGTCGACATGCATCCGGATCCCGCGCCATTTCCTCTCCTCCACCACAATTGACGTCGACATTGTGCCCGCTGTAGAAGCACATTCGTCCATCTCACTGGAAGACCAAGAACTAGCGGCGATGTGGTTTCGGTGGTGGAGAAAGGGAGATATGGGAGCATAGAGGGATGCGAGGAAGAAGACACTAGCGTAGAGGTGAAGAGGAAAATGAGGATTTTCTCCCCTTTATAACCACTCTATAACGAGATTAGCACTAATCACCTTAGATTTCTACCACACATCACAAAATGTACAGGGAAGTGATGTCTATGCACTTCTATTTTGTAGACAATTGTTGGGCCTCCAAGTGCAGAGGTTTGTAGAACAGCAGCAAGTTTTCCCTTAAGTGTATTACCCAAGGTTTATCGAACTCAGGGAGGAAGTGGTCAAAGGTATCCCTCTCAAGCAACCCTGCAATCAAGATACAAGAAGTCTCTTGTGTCCCCAACACATCCAATACACTTGTCAGGTGTATAGGTGCACTAGTTCAGTGAAGAGATAGTAAAATACAAGTGGTATGGATATAAGACAACGGTGCCAGAAAAGAGCTTGATGGCGTGGAAGAGACTAAAGGAAAACTGAAATAAAGATAGCAACAAGCAAACATGTAACAAATCTAGTTGCAAATGGTGTTTCAATGCTTAGAAACAAGGCCAGGGATCATACTTTCACTAGTGAACACTCTCATATAAATATATTCTCTTCATGATACTACTCTAAACTACTCTCCGGTTGGACACTCTAATCCATGGTAGGGCTATAACAACACTCCTCAAAGTTCGCTTTCCCCATCTAGATATCCCGACACTTTCACCTTGAGCTCTAGATGGTTCCAACAAACACCACAATTTCATAGAAACATCCAACTCCAAATATAACTCATAACAAGTAATTGTAATCTCTAGCCTAAGTGCCACCATGGTGTGCACGATGTCACTTTCACACACATGGGGAGAGCAGAGATCTATTAAAGCACTTGAGTAGCAAGTTAGATCTACTTGGTTACAAAGCTGATGATCACAATATGATCATGCATAGAGAGAGAGAGATGAACACATAGCTACCGGTAGAACCCTTAGTCTTGAGGAAGAACTACTCCCTCATCATTATGGGAATCAGCAATGGCGATGGAGATGGTGGCGGAGATCGTTGGAGATGGCTCCGAGGGTACTTCCCCATCCCGGCAGGGTGCCGAAACAGAGACTTTCTGTCCCCCAAATCTTCGCTTCGGTGGCGGCGGCGCTGCGGAACTTTTCGTGGCTGGAGGCTGTTCGATTCAGGAGCTTCTTATAGGCGAAGGGGTGAGGTCGGTGGCCAGCCAGGGGGGTCATACCATGCCCTGGCACGGCCTAGGGCTGCCCGCACCAAGGGGTGGTGTGGCCGCCCTGTGCCCCCCCTTCGTATCTCCTTCGGGCTCCATGTGTCTTCCGGTAAAATATCGACTTTGGATTTTGTCCCGTCCAATTCCGAGAATATTCATTTTCTGACTTTTCTGGAACAAAAAACATAAGAAAACAGGCAACTAGCACTGTGGCATCTTGTTAATAGGTTAGTCCCAGAAAGTGTGTAAAAGTACTCCAAAGTGTGGACAAAACATAAGAAAGTAGATATAAAATAAGCATGGAACATCAACAATTATAGATACGTTAGCAACGTATCAACATCCCCAAGCTTAACTCCTGCTCGTCCTCGAGTAGGTAAGTGATAAAAAGAAAGAATAATTTTTGAGGTGACATGCACCATCACAATCAAGATCAAACCATTTGCAAGCATTGAAAGCTGGGATCAAAGTACTCTAAACATGAGCATGAAAGATGAAGTTCTAACAATAAGACATAGTAACTATGCATGCAACATGAAAGGATACAAACAAAGGTTATTGAATAATAATACATTGAAAGACGTTTGTTTGTTTCACATATAGAAAACATAGCATAGTGGCATTCAGCTTGTCCCTCATGGAGTAGCAAAACATAAATGTATAGGACACCTTCAAAGTTCATAAGGGTGACTAGATACAAATAGTTTAAGAACAAGCAATACCAAAGTTATGCATCAATCAACAAGTCTTGGGACAATGCACATTAAACTAAGAATGGCCACTATGCTCTCTCAATAGGTGCATAAAGATAAAAGATGGAGACTCAACATAAAAGTAAAAGAAAGGCCTTCATAGAAGGAAGCAGGGATTCAAGTCTCATAAAGAGCTTCCAAAAATTATGGTACTTATTAGCTTTCAGCTCTCATTGCCCCTATCATTAGCATCTTAAAGTGATTAAGGTTAAAGTGAACAAACTATGGAGTATATGCTTGACAAAGTATAAGTTAAAAATCTCATGTCCCTTGAATACGAGGGTCGCTCCTCATGCTACTCAAGTTTAGTTACCGATAAGTTCTTGTCATAGTAAGTACATGTGTATCATAGAAAACCGCCAACGGGGTACCCCTTGCCCGATGATACGGAAGAATCCCCATATCAAAATGACAAGGCAAGCAGACAAAGAGCATCTCAGCAATCTTCTTATTTACCATGGGAAAATGGTGCTTTTTTCTCTCTTTCCTCTTTTCTCATATCTTTTTTTTCTTTTTCTCTTTTTCTCAATATCTGACTCTTTTTTTATAAGAAGAATGCTTCATAGACAGCTCATTATGGTTAAGCTGCAGGTTTCCACCATGATTAGGCATGGATTCGACCGGCGGCTCAGGCGTTTCTATAACACACATACATAACTCCATGGACTTACAAGCTCCCCTTTCATTTCACACCGACGACATCCATAGACAAAAGAGCATGTTATCAACTAGGTACAAAGTACAAGTGCAATGTTGAAAGCGTTCCCCATGACAGCATGGTTCTGCTAATCCCCAACATATAAGTGCAAGCATATACAACGTAGATGACACAATGGTTCAAGTTTATTAAGGGCAAGAAGAGTAAAGTGTGCCATCAAGTTCGTGAGAGCTTTAATCACTAGTTTTCTCATAACAAGTTTAATTCGGAAGGTAGATAAAAACATGAATATACTTGGAATAGCAAATTTTAATAGGTAGGTATGGTGGACTCTTTGGAATAACTTGGTTTTATTTGGAGTTGGATGCATGAGTGGAACTCATACTTGGTTATGGAGGCTAGCAAAAGACTGGGAGCGACCAACTAAGAGAGCAATAATGGCCATAATCACGCAAAGCGACAAAACATCATTAATTAAAGCATAAAGTGATAGTACAAGTTGAATACTAAAGGATCATAGAGGCTATGATGACTTGGGATAGTCATAACATGGTGTGAGCATGCACCAAGTCAACCCAAATAAAGCATCAAAGGAGAATACCACAATACTATGCTTTAATATGCTAAAACAACGCATGATTCTTTCAAGGCACATTAAGCAATCTCAATTGTTTATAACATGTCACGCTACAGAAAAAAATCACTAAGCTTAAAGCCAAAACAATACCAAGCATGACATGACAAAGTATAAGCCATAGTCAAATACAAACTCTCTTTACCACTTAAGCATGAACTTTCCTACTCTTTTTCAAATCCAAGCCAATCTTATTTGAAAACTAATGCATGAATGAGGGGGTCCAACCAATTTATTCAAGCAAAGTAAGCAAACGAAAACTAAAAATGAAGACGCTCCAAGAACAACACAATTGTGCATGAAACAATAAAAATGAAGTGTTTGGAAGAAACCTAAGATTTTTATTGATGAAGAAGGGGATGCCTTGGGCATCCCCAAGCTTTGACGCTTGTACCTCTTGAATATTTCTTAGGGTGACACGGGTGGCATCCCCAAGATTGATATTTTGTCCATTCTTCATCTCATTACATCATTCCTTCCCTACACCTGAAAATTTCCTTCATACAAAACTTCACACAATCTTCATTAGCAACATTAGTGCATTCAAAAGATAATAAACCTTTGGTTTCAGTTTAAACACAAGTAAAACTTCCAATTAAACACAAGCTACTGTATAACTTCCCTCAAAAGGCTCAATTCCCCAAAAGAGAACTCAAAAAGGAATCAACAAGAAGCAAATGCAAATAATGGCAGAAATCTGTAAAAACAGACCAGCAGATAGAAACCGATTTTTTTCGAAGATCTTCTGTTGCTCAAATCGAAAAGTTTTGAACTAATGAAAGTTAGATAATGACCTGGGGCAGCAGCACAAAAATTCACACCTCAAAACAACGTAGAGAGATTTTACACGAATTCTTACAGTGAAGCAAAAAAATATGTTTTGGGACAACAACTTTCCCAAGCATTACTTCTCTCTCATTAGAGGTTACTCTTGGCATAAAAAGCAAATAAAAAGGATAAGGAGCGGTTATTACAGAGGTAATAACTTCCCAGACTCATCTAAAACTTTTGGGTTATCTCCCAATAAGTTCTTCTCTTTAAAGCCTTTAAGTTAGGCTTGATAGTTTGAGAATATGCTCACATAAGAAACATGAATTGAAGTAAAATAGATCATTAAGAAGAAAATTCAAAACACATTTAAGTCTAACCCACTTCCTATGCATAGGAATCTTGTAAAGAAACAAGTCATGAAAGCACAAAGAAACAAGCATAGGAAAGCAAAACAAGTGCAGCTTCAAGACTTTCAACATAAAGAGGGGAAACCTAATATTATTGAGATGCATAAAACCATGTTTCCCTCTCTCATAATAACTTTTAGTAGTATCATGAATAAAATTAACAATATAACAATCACATGAAACATTCTTATCATGAGCCACATGCATAAATGAATTAATACTGCCCACATAAACATAGTCATTTTTATTAATTGTAGTGGGAGTAAATTCAACAAAATAGCTATCATTATTATTCTCATCACCATAATCATCAAATATAGGAGGCATATTGTAATCATAATTAATTTTCTCCTCAATAGTAGGTGGACTGAAAATATCATATTCATCATTGCAATCGTCATATATTGGAGGTATAGTATCATCATAAGCAATAGAATAGTTATCTTCCAAAGTGTGTTCATTTGTAAACATATCATCATTGGAAGGAACATGGGTAGCACTAATAGTACAACAATTATTAATATCATCATTTTCAGAATTGGTACCGAAGAGATTTTCAATATCAAAAGTAGTGCGCTTTTCCCAATCATGATCACTACTATAGGTAACAGGCATAGGAACATCATCGAGTTCAGACTCATCAAAAACTGTAATAGGAGCAACATGCTTAGGGGAAATACCGTTTCCTCTCTCCTTTTACTCCTCCTTTTGTTCTTTTTCTTCTTATCTTTAGGAGGGAGAGGCTTGAAAGGAAGCTTCTCCATATACCCTGGTTTATTGTTGAGACAATAGAAGAAACGTTGGAGGATTCCTCCTTTTCATTAATAAGATCAAAACACATATTAGTCCTGTCATATTTTGGTAAAATCTCATCTTTTATGATATTTTGTGTGTAAGTATTTGTGTGGCAATTATCAACACAATAAAGATGACAACCATGCAGGACGCTATTCATATCAAAAGCACTCATATCTACCAAAGAGGTTTTTCTTGATAACTCTTCACACCCCAAAAATAATGTAAGTTCATCATGCTGATTAGGAGTGACCATGTCATCACAATACAAACTTGCAGTACTCATTGGATTAGAAGGGCTATTATTATGGCCTGAGCATTGAAAATTGAAATGACCCACTTCAAAGCAAAGTTCACAAATAAAAGGATAGAGGGCACAAACTTTTTTACCAAGATCATTTAGAGCCCTATACCATGTTCTAGTTTTTTCATTCCTGTGGGTGATACAATATTGTTCTTCAATTTGATTATTCTCACAAGGTCTATGTATTCTACAAAAATTAACATGCTTATAAGAAATAGTACTTTCAGAGGTTTGAGCATGTTTATTGCTATCATTAATAACAATTTTATTTTCCATGCAAGTGTCTTTAAAAGGCTCTTGATACATGTCCCATTTTTCTTTAGGAGCATTAATATGAGAAGCAAGGGCTCTAAAACAATCAATAAGAATTTGAGGATCAAGACCATATTTAGCACTAAGCTCTTGAAAATCAGCAGTTTCAGCAAAAGACTTAATGCAATCATACTCATAGTTTATACCTGGTTCTTTAACTTTGTTGTTATCCCAATCTTTGGTATTGCTTTCAATTGTTTCAAGAAGATCCCACTTAGCTTTGACCTCCTTACTTGTGAAGGATTCCTCTAAACAAGTATCTAGATAGTCCTTGTAATGTCCTGAAAGCCTTGCATAGAAATTATTAATAACAATATTATTGGGGAGCTCATGAATGGGACATTTGAGCATTAGTGACTTCAATCTTCCCCATGCTTGGGCAATACTTTCTCCATCATGTGGATGAAAATTATAAATGTAATTTCTATCTTTATGAATTTCATGAGGAGGATAAAATTTAAAGTAAAAGAGAGATTCAAGTTCCTTCCACTCCAAATGATGAGGATCATCTAGTAGCTCATATCACTCCCTTGCTTTGCCCTTAAGTGAGAAAGAGAATAGCTTCCTCTTAACTTGGTTCATTGAAATACCTGCACACTTGAACAACTCGCATAATTCATGTATAAAGAGTAAATGATCACCAGGATGGACAGTTCCATCTCCAAAAAAACAGTTATTCATAACACATTCAATGATTTTTATAGGTATTTTAAAAGGGATGCTTTTAGTATGTGGATTTAAAACATCACAAGTATCATTAGAATTACCACATATGGGAGATAAAGTATCATCAGAGCAAATTTTCTTTTTTAAAGTTGGGGAACTAAAAAGATCATTTTCATAAAAATTAACTTCCCCAAGCTTAGACTTTTCCATAGCATTAGTACCAAAGGTGTTCAAAAGATTCATATTAATAACATTGCTATTAGCATGCAAAGAAAGTTCCATGGGTTTTTTAATTTTCTTTTCAGACAATTCATGTTCTACATTAGGAAAAATACTAAAAAGCTCTCTAATTTTGTTGTTGTTTTTCATTAAGCCTAACTAGTGAAAATAAAAACAAGAAACAAAAAGATATAATTGCAGAATCTAAAGGAAATAACTTCGAGCACTCACACCGGAGGATGTGAGTACCTTTTACCTTACCTCCCTGGCAACAACGCCAGAAAATAGCTTGATGTCTACACACTTCTATTCTTGTAGACAATTGTTGGGCCTCCAAGTGCAGAGGTTTGTACAACAGCAGCAAGTTTTCTCTTAAGTGGATTACCCAAGGTTTATCGAATTCAGGGAGGAAGTGGTTAAAGGTATCCCTCTCAAGCAACCCTGCAATCAAGATATAAGAAGTCTCTTGTGTCCCCAACACACCCAATACAGTTGTCATGTGTATATGTGCACTAGTTCAGCGAAGAGATAGTAAAATACAAGTGGTATGGATATAAGACAACGGTGCCAGAAAAGAGCTTGATGGCGTGGAAGAGACTAAAGGAAAACTGAAATAAAGATAGCAGCAAGCAAACATGTAACAGATCTAGTTGCAAACGGTGTTTCAATGCTTAGAAACAAGGCCTAGGGATCATACTTTCACTAGTGAACACTCTCATATAAATATCTTTTTTCATGATACTACTCTGAACTACTCTCTGGTTGGACACTCTAATCCATGGTAGGGCTATAACAACACTCCTCAAAGTTCGCTTTCCCCATCTAGATAACCCTACACTATCACCTTGAGCTCTAGATGGTTCCAACGAACACCACAATTTCATAGAAACATCCAACTCCAAATATAACTCATAACAAGTAATTGTAATCTCTAGCCTAAGTGCCACCATGGTGTGCATGCTGTCACTTTCACACACATGGGGAGAGCAGAGATCTATTAAAGCACTTGAGTAGCAAGGTAGACCTACTTGATTACAAACCTCATGATCACAATATGATCATGCATAGAGAGAGATGAACACATAGCTACCGGTAGAACCCTTAGCCTTGAGGAAGAACTACTCCCTCATCATCATGGGAATCAGAAACGGCGATGGAGATGGTGGTGGAGATCGATGGAGATGGCTCCGAGTGCACTTCCCGTCCCGGTAGGGTGCCGGGACAGAGAGTTTCTGTCCCCCGAATCTCCCCTTCGGTGGTGGCGGCGCTGCGGAACTTTTCGTGGCTAGAGGCTGTTCGATTTAAGGTTTTCGTCCCAGGGGCTTCTTATAGGCGAAGGGGCAAGGTTGGTGGCTGGCCAGGGGGCCCACACCATGCCCTAGCGTGGCCTAGGGCTGCCCACGCCAAGGGGTGGTGTGGCCACCCTGTGGCCTCCCTTCATCTCTCCTTCGGACTCCATGTGTCTTCTGGTAAAATATCGACTTTGGATTTTATCCCGTCCAATTCCGAGAATATTCATTTTCTGACTTTTCTGGAACCAAAAACAGAAGAAAACAGGAAATTGGCACTGTGGCATCTTGTTAATAGGTTAGTCCTAGAAAGTGTGTAAAAGTATTCCAAAGTGTGGACAAAACATAAGAAAGTAGATATAAAACAAGCATCGAACATCAAAAAGTATAGATACATTAGCAACGTATCAGGAAGCTTCCCTCCGAAGCCTCTGCCTCCTCGATCTCCATGTATGCATTGAAGCGGCGCCCCGGTTTCACGTGACACATGGCCCACCAAGCTGACAGGATAAGTGTTAGTGACATGACAAGTCCTAAAAAGTTGTTAGGATATGCCACCAAAGAAATTTCTCGCTCAGTTTGAAATGAGCGTGAACATAAGATTAATAAGTCAACAAATTGGAGTCAATAATGACTCGGATCCTATAGTTTTATTTGGAGTTTCAGGAACCCTTCAAGATTGTGTAGCCAAAGAACATTGAAGCTAGATGAATAAAGTTGACTTGGTATCTTGGAGGCTTCCGAGGGCTATTGTTGGGGATATACTTTCTGGGTATACCCACTACTACTCATCGATCATGGTAGCCCACTTCCAGGTTAGAGTTTTGCTCCACGGGCGGCCCAGTCAGGGAAAGAAGATGGAGGCCCATACGGATCCGAGAAGGCCCAGAGTACTTACTGACTTAGGCATGTAGTTACACTTGTAGTCCAAGTTGTACTCTATACCGACTCTGTATTGTAGCCGGATAGGATTCTCCCGTAAACCCTATGTCGAATGACTATATAAGCTGACCTAGGGACCAGGCTTTTAGGGTACGATAGAATCATCACAATTCGCACATGTGATACCGATCCTTGTAATCCTCTGTAAACTTCCGGCTCTGCCGTTATAGTGGATTCTAGCAGGAAGTAGGATATGGCCACCGCAGTCGGATCTGAACCTAGGTAAACTTCTGTGCTCACCATCCTGGACAACCGTACATCTCACACCCCACCTTTTCCCACTCCTCGAGGATCCCCTCATGGTGTGCTTGTCTCCAATGCAACGAAAAGACATCACACTGTCTATCGCTCCAGTGCTGAGGCGTAGTATCGAGTCATCGCCCACAAAGGATATCTATTCACTTTGTTCGAGATTTTCTAGCGCTTGGGCACATTCAAGTTCTTCATGTTCCTTGTCTCGACAATTCGCGCACATCTTCCCCAAAGGCCTACTATCACCATTAATCTTAGACTTTAAATTCAGTCTCAGCGTTCGAGAGTCTCTCGTTCGACTACGGGGGTGGGGGTGGGGTGGGGGTGTTAGACAAACCAAATATCCTCAATATTCAGTCATATCCTTCCATTATTAGTGAAGGGGTTCGTAGCAGAAAATAATAATTTTTCATGACTAGCATAACACCGAATGCAGAATCTATCTAGGAGTAATGTTGTTACAGAAAAGGTTTTGGTAACATACCCTTGTAGACCGAAAGAGTTTAACGTTCATGAGAAATGTGGATGATATAGTCGAGCGGCGTAGCCGACCTTAAGGTCACGTTGCTCCTCGCACGATAATCCATGTGCCACAGCTGGCAGCACACCCATGGTTTCACACACGTATGATGCTCAGCAATAACTCCCATTGTCCGCGATCCAGCCGGGATTGTGGAAGTAGACCTTCTGGAACCAGAGATCCAGCAGCGTGACGGCGTGCCAAAGAAACATCGTCTCCCATGCGCCCAGTTATTCTTGGAACCATGTACACGAGAGCCAACGAGAGAGAGATTCCCTGAAGAAATTGCCTTAGAGGATATTATATTTTGTTGTGTATATTTTCCCTCCCATAAGCCCCTTCTTATATAGGGGAAAAGGAGGGCTCCCACTAGCCAACTTCCGAGGTGGGACTAAACGAGAGGAGAGGAGCCGGCTGGGGTGGGCCCCCTTTTTAACAGAAAGGATTTGGTGGTCCGGTGGTTTAGAGGAGGGGCACCATAGGTGGAGGTCTCCGGTTTGAACCCCAAACAAGGCATGTTTCTACTATTATTCTTATACTCGCAGGCCAAAGGCGGCACGGGAACGCCACGCCACGAGCCTGCACCGGGCTTATTCCGCGTGCCACAAGCCAGCCCTCCCAAAGCCCGTTGGCCAGGTTGACGACCAATAGGCCAAGTTCTCAAAGTTAACAGTGTAACTAAACCCAACAGTGGATCCTAACGGAACATCAAGGGCATGTTTGCTAGGCCGGATTTTCGTTTCTCGCATCCGGTGGGAAGAAATAAACCTGTCTGTTGTGTTGGTTCGCATACGTTTCTCAAAGCATCCCAAAACTTAGCCCGATGAAAACGTCGAAATGGAGCGTTTCCACGAGAACATGCCCCACACCCCACACGTGCAAACTTGGGCTCGCTGGTTGCATACCCAAGCACTTAACCTTTCTTTCTTAACATGGTTAACTTAATCCCCTTCGATCTACATAACCATGCACCGATTTAAAATAAATTATACATGAAAAAAATGTGAATCGGCATCGTGATTCCATTCCCACAAATAGTTTCTAGTTTGGTTGACTTTTTTAGTGGTCTATTTCGTATTCATATGTATACATTTGTGAACACATTTTTCTAAATTCATCATTAACGGGCAACCATTTAAATTTTTTTTTGAGGTGTAGCTTCGCCTCACCGTTTCACACAACTTTCTTCTCGTAAGTTTTTTCATTTTAATATTCGTAAACGAGTAGATTTAAATTGTCCTAATATACTGTGCGTTGATCTAGATCTACTCATATAGAAATGTCAAACAAGAAAACTTACAATATAAAAGTCGCATGGAATGATGAACTAAAGCTTCCCCTCAAAGGAAATTTCAAATGATCAACTATATGCGACGACAAAATTCGTTCAAAGAAGCTCTAAAAAGAAACACGATGTAGAGTTTCAAATACTCAACGAAATTACAAATCATTTGCGGGAATATATTTTAACATCGAGGAACATGTTTTTTATTTAGACATTATCTCGAATGAAGACATAAAAATTAGAGAGAATTAATATCAATTATGTTAGTTAAATCCATAACACCAATCGCCTCAATCGCCTCCTGTGTATACGCACGAACCAAACGCAGAGACTTTTGGGTGGAAACGAGAATACGAGCTACAATAAAAAGCTCAAAGTTGACCCAAGTAAAAACTCGCTCAAAGTTGACCCAAGTAAAAACTCTTCCCGTACAAGCGAGCCAGAGAGAAAAACGGGAGAAAAACGAGAAAAAGAGGCATGAGCGAGCAAACACGCTTCAAATCGTCTATAAAAGCCACGAGCCAAACAAAGCATGAGAGAGCAACATAAATACTCCCTCCGTCCCAAAATAAATAATATAAGTTTGTCTAGATTCATATGTATCTAGACATATTTTCGTATATAGATATATGTAAATCTATAAAAATCCAAGTCAATTATTTTAGGACGAGAGTAGCTCACACGGGGCGCACCGCCGTGCCCGTGCCGCCTCCTGTACCTGGCCGGACAGGGCCGTGCACGAGCACGACGCCCTTCCTCGGTTCCTCCTCTTCTCTTCTCCGTTGCTTCCCCACTCATGTTTCTTACCCTGCTGTCTGTGGACCATCTTCGCTGTACTCACCCGAATGCCTTGTTCGTCTCGTGTGGTTAATACGAACTGAGGCTGGAGTGTACTGTATGCACCGGAGTCCGGAAGGTACAGTTCAATGACAGAACGTAATTGATGTACAGTGTAAACTGTGAAAAGTTGGCAAGCCGGACCAGATAGTTTGAAAATAGTTTCCGTTGCTGCATGCTTCTTACGGTCTAGGGTGGGATTGGGATATGTGCCCTTTGTTCTTCAAATTTGAACTTCTAATCGTGCATGCACAACGGATCCTTTGTACTAGTAGCACTGTATACGAGGATTTGGTGCTTGAGGAAAGAGACGAATGCTGAAATTTGGATGGCAGGCAATGGGCCTACCCCGCTCATGATTCTTCTTCTCTTCTCTTAACAATCGCCCATCAAGCTTTGGTTACTCAAGAGATTCTGTTCTAGTTAAAGGTTCCTCCATAACAACACAAAATCGCTCTCGTTTGGAAGCCATCATTTCGCGCAGGAATAGCGGAATTCAATCGAGATTACGTATAAAATGTTTTTGGTTGTCACGGAACTGAAACCGTCATTTCAATGTGTTTTGGCTGTTACGGATTTGGAGAAGTCATTTCAATTGGAAATTTCAGAAAATGGGTATATTATGTTAAATCAATTCCTGTCCCGAACCGGGTCTTAAATCTCAGGCACTTAAGAAAAGTACAACTGTAATTAAAAGAAATGTGCAACTCGTGCCAGTTGTACTTTTCTAGCAGAAAAGTGCAATTGCATTTTTCTATTAGAAAAGTGTAACTAGGTTTCAGTTGTACTTTTTTTAACAGACGGTTGCACTTTTCTTAGGTAACCGAGACTTAAAAAATCTCAGTCGACTGAGAATTAGCAAAACCGATTTTCTTCCGACAGCCAAACATGACTTCCATATTGGAATTTCTGCCAAATGAAATGAAACCGATGGCTTCCAAACGAGCGACCTGTTCTCGGTTAAACGGTCGAATGTTTGTGGGCGTGGTGAGTTGCATGTGCTTGAACTGAACTTATACAATTCTCACCCACCTTCTGCATCGGCCATCTAATCCAAAAGTATATACGGCTGGCCAAGGAGTGCTGGAATAGTTCCCACAATGCCAGGGAATTCATTTCATGGGTCCAAACAAACAAACCAACATTTGGATGGATGGCTTAAGAAAATACTAGTATACTCCAGTACAAAATAAGGCAAACATAATTTACCATTTAGCATCTGATACATGAGGTAACTGGGATCCATCCCAAACACCGGAACACAGTACACAGGCAGCAGCACGCGTCTCTATCGTTTCGTACACAAAGCTTAAGGACCGCGTGTCAGGCATTACCACTACGCGGCACTCCACTAGCTTACTAAACCCCAAATCAAGCACTCGTCCTTGGTAAGTAGTTCGTACACATGCAGCCACGTGTACGTACGCACGCACGCGAAGATCACAGATTCACCATATAGGTACGCCTGCCGGCGGCGACGATCCGACCGTGCTCAGCCTCAGAGCTGGTGGCAGCTGCCCTCGAGCGGCGCCCCGCTGTGGCACTGGTTGTGCTCGTACGGCTTGCAGCCGTGGCGCATGACGCCGTGCAGCTTGGGGAGCGGCCCGCATAGCTGGTTGTAGCTGAGGTCGAGCGTCTGCAGCGTGGTGAGCGCCTCGAGCGACTTGGGCACGGTGCCCCTGATGTGGTTGTGGCTGAGGTCCAGGTACGTGAGGTCCTTGGGGAAGACGAGCTTGCTGAGGTCGAAGTCGAGGTTGTTCCACGACAGGTCCACCTTGCCGATGGGGCGGCCCTCGGAGAAGAGGAAGGAGGCGTCGCCGGTGAGCTGGTTGTGCGACAGGTCGACGGTGTTGATCTCGTCCTGCGCGTCGTCGCGCGGGATCGGGCCGGTGAGCTGGTTGTAGGAGAGGATCAGCGACCGGAACTGGCCCTGCACGAGGCTGGCGGGGATGGATCCCGTGAGCTGGTTGCGGCGGAGGTCCAGGGACCGGAGGTTGGGCAGGTCGGCGAAGGAGCTGGGGATGGAGCCCGTGAGCTTGTTGTTGGAGAGGTCCACGGTGTCGAGGCTGTGGAGCCGCGCCAGGGACTCCGGGATGGGGCCGGACACGTTGGTGTGGGAGATGGTGAGGAACTGCAGGTTGGAGAGGGTGGTGAGGCAGGTCGGGATGGAGCCCTGCAGCCCCGGGAGGCGGAAGAGGGACAGCGACATGAGCGCCGTGAGGCCGGCGATGGCGGACGGGATCTGGCCGTGCACGTCGTCCTCGCCGTCGATGAAGACGTTGTTCACGCGCCCGGCATCGTCGCACCGCACGTGGTCCCACTTGCAGTAGTCGGGAGACGCGGCTGACCACGTCTTGAGCGTGGCAGGGTTGCCCAGCGACTGCTTCACGCGGAGCAGCGCCTGCAGGTCGCCCTGCTTGCCGGCCGGAAAGGAATGCGCCGGCGACGCGAGTGTGGCGGCGAGCAAGAGCGCGAAGAAGAGCGGGAGGAAGGTGGTGGTCGACGCCATCGTGGCTGGCTAGCTAGCGCTCAAGCTGAGCTCTGGAGCTGAAGGTGGCTGGAGTGTTGAGTGCGGGAGTGATGAGCTCGCTCGCTCTGGAGGTGGTATTAAAAGGGCGTGAGGGGATAAATGTTCCAGTTTATTTTTTGTTTTCTCATTTTTTACTTTAATCAAACCGGGACGTGCTCGGATATCGAGATGGCCGGACCGGGCAGCAGGAGCCGCGACATGGTGGCATGGCGCTGGAAACGGAACCATTCCGATGGATGAATCCCAGACTGCAACCGGACAAGGAGAGGCGGTAACTGGGAAGCATCCCAGTGCTTGCGTTGCGCCATTGGCGTCCATGATTGGCATGTGGAGCTCCCAGACCCAGGCTTTCGCTCCTCTGTTTTTTGGCGTCCACATATTGGGCGGGCCGTCACGTAATTCGTGTACATGTGCTTGCCGATCTCCCAGAACCAAAGACCGGCGTCGTCTAGCGTCCACTACGTATTTGTTTGTTTTAGTCAAAATCAACAGAAGAACGATTAGAGCTTCTTTAATCCAAGAAACGGTTATACTCCTAAAAACAATAAGAACTACTGATATAATTCTGTAGAAGAAGAGAACCTTTACGTCATGACTCATGCGCGGCCTGTTTTGCCCTTTGGATTATTTCTCCAGGAAAAAAAGAATATCGCATGGGATTCATCCATTTTTTTGCAAATTCTTTTTTGACAAGAGTAATCCCCGGAGCTTTAAGCGATGAAGGAAATGTACCACGGCCACCTCCTGCCGTGCCACGCAGTAGTCACTCAGTACGGAGAAAAGCGCACGCATGGCACACACACTGACCCGAAACGAACAAGCTAGCATAGCCGCCCTTCAGCCTGGGCTCGGGTATCCTATCACGCACGCACGTCTCGAGTCCTTCACCGTTTCAGCGGCCCATGTGATGCGCTGAATAATGCGGCATGGACGTGTCCGACAGGGTTCAGGCCGCACACGAGAGCGCATGTGGAGGAAAGAGGAGCGAGCCCCCTCGCAGTCGCGGCGAAGGCAGAGCAGCGAGATCGAAAAGAAAAAGGATTCCTTTTTATGAGCCCGGGCCGCATGCAGCTTCGCGTTTGCCCTCCGGAGCCACAGCCTCCAATCCAGCTGCGCACCACATGGCCCCGTGGCGCGCGTGGAGATGCTGTTTCGCCGCCGCGAAGAAGTTCGGCGAGCGTGCACGTTGCCACTGCCCAAGAAATGATGCCGTGGATCGTCACCTCTACTCTACGCTTTCCTTTTAGCAGCAGGGAGGAGGTGCCCTACGTGGGGTCGGTGAATTAGGCCGGCCGTGTGTAAAACGAGCCGAGGTGACAACGCGATCGGTGGAAAGGGACGAGAGAGATATCTTACTAACTGTAGCAAGATTTGTACTACTCCTACTACTCGAGTGAACACACCAGATCGATCGATGTTAACTATTAGAGGAGCCTACTGGCAAGCGAGTGAGTGACAACTAGCAACTGGCTGGCGGGTGATCACGTGCCCTGTAAAAAGTAGTAGAACCACTAATGGCTGTCTCTCTGCGCTGTGCCGTGCTGTGCCGCAGCGCGCAGGGGGGGAGTGAATACACGCGCAGGCCAGGGTGAGTATAGTAGGGATAGACAGGTTCATTGCCAGCGTCCACGGCGCTCTGCGTTCTGCCGGGCCACCGCGGGCGGGCGGGCGGCTGATCTGATCGATCACATGCGCCGGGCCAAACAAACCGCCCAGGCGGCCAGGCAGATCGATTCGTTCCGTCCTCCGCAATTATTACCGATCGATTTCTTCGAGCTAATCACTCATTCGTGAATCATACTATGCACGACAGCGTGCCGCGAACCGAAAGGAAAGGGCCCGAGAGATGCGTTTGCCCCGCCCGGCCCACCGGAGAAGGGAAGCCCCACCACCGGTGAGCGACAGCGGTGGCGAACCCGTCGCGATCCGCGCGGGCGAT
The DNA here is from genome assembly GCA_910589775.1 of Avena eriantha. Taxonomy (NCBI): domain Eukaryota; kingdom Viridiplantae; phylum Streptophyta; class Magnoliopsida; order Poales; family Poaceae; genus Avena; species Avena eriantha. The sequence continues at coordinate 143,709,197 of OU342741.1, read as the reverse complement.
CCTCCGGTCGCCGGGGGCTCGACACCGTGCCCATGATCGATCTTGGCGTATGTACGTAGCCTCCAGTCGCGCGCAAGCATGGAGATGGTGGACCATGCGGCCGGGTTTGACGAGCGCGGGGAGGAATGGAGTTCGTGGCCATCGTGGGGCGACGATCTGCCGACGCGCCGCGCGTGTGCGACGTGTACGTCCCGGTGTCCGTGCTCGCAGTCCAAGCGCTTGTCCGGTTGCTCCGGATGAGACGCACGGGATCTGGGGGCGCACATCACATGCACGATCGATGCGGACACGAAACGTACGGGGGCGATGCACCATGCATGGAGTTCGATCGTGGACGAAAAGGATGGTACGCGTGCTGCAGAGGCAATTTGGCTGAAAATAATCCCTATTTAAAACTCACGAAATGAACTTCGACCAGAAAAATTTCACGAAACTAACCTGTTTTGCAACACCGTCAATCCTGGCGCCGCACTTTGAAGAGCAACGCCACGGCTAATGGCACCGCACACCTGCCAGCGTGGCATCGCCGTGGCCTCATGGGCCCTGGTTTCGTATGTGCAGCGCCACAGCTCATGGCACCGCACTGTGATGTGCAACGCCATGTCGTGTGGCGCCGCACTTTAGAACTAGGGTTACAGTGCGCGGCCACCCCAGCCCCCGACCCTCCTTCATCCCCCAGCCCACGAACAGAGAAGGGAGCATGGCGGCTAGGGTTTCACCCCACACTTGATCCTCCTCAGAAAATCGGCCAGATCTGGGAATTTCTTCCAAGAATCGTGCTCTCAATCCCCATCACCAGGTATTCTCTTTAAATCCTCTCAATTCCATCCATAAATTTCTCCCTTTTTGTCCCTTATTTGCAATTTTTGCTGAAACCCTAGATTGTAGATAGTGAAATTAATATGAATCATTGCCATGTTTACTTGATCTTTAGGTTTAGGAATACTTGTAAGATGGATAGTGAAACCCTAGGTTCTATGGGTTCTATCGGACGGTTTGAAAGTTTTGTTAGTATGGAAATTATAGGTAGAGTAGGAATACTTGTAAAGTTAGAACTATAGGTATGAATGGAAATTAATGGTAGAGTAAGATGGAATGTTTCTTCATGTGAGAATAATTATAGGTAGAGTGGGATTATTGTTTCTATTGTTTACATGTATGACATGTGATATTTATTGATTCTATTGATCTTATTGTTTCATTGTGCCACTAGGATGGATCTTCTCAATCCTCGCTACGATGTTCAATGCTGTTCCTACAAGTTGTCAGAGAAGAGACAAGTACTAAAAAAACCACACGGTAGTTCCTATTGTTACGGTTTGTTGAGATGGAAATCTAACCTTGGCCATTGTATGTTTGTAGGAGCTTCTACCGCTTCGACTTAGGTATCACGAGGTCTCGTCCAACAACATACCTTACGATGAGCGGTACACTACATACATTGAGCAGCTAGGACTCTTCTCCTTTATCCGCATGGTCACTCGGTCGACACCGAAGTTCAACCCCGCTGAGATCACCACGCTTGTCGACCGGTGGAGGCCGGAGAAACACACTTTTCACCTTAGGACCGGTGAGACTACGGTGACTTTGCAGGACATGAGCATGATCCTAGCACTTCCAATTGAGGGAAACCCTGTGTGCATAAGCACATATTCAGATGAGTGGCGTGAGCAGATGGTGAGCCTTATAGGGAATGATCCACCTGAGGTTCTAAACAAGAAGGAGGAAAGATCGAGAGGCGTTGCCGGGGCCACTTTTAGTTGGATCGTATAGAATTTCAAGACCTGCCCCGAGGATGCTGACAAGGACACGATCATGACATACGCTTGTGTGTATGTGTGATACATCATCACGGGGACTCTCTTTCGTGATAGCAGTGGGGATCGTGCTCAGTGACATTGGCTTAAGGTGCTCATAGTTTTTGACTCAAAGTTTAGTTGGGGTTCGACTATGCTGGCTTGGTTGTACCGTCAGGTAATCGCTTCTTTACAAAGTTGTCTATGTTTGCATGACCTAAGAATATTGTTCTTACTAAACGGTGTATCACTTCATGTGCAGCTGGATGATGCTTGTCTTAGGAGCGCAACCGATGGATGCATTGGTGGTTGTTTGCTCCTTCTTTTGGTGTGGAGCTGGGAACGCTTCCCAGTTGGATGACCAAGATTGTTGCGCTACAACCCTTATATTGATGACGAAAACTACCTCAAGTTCCCCATGTGGGCTTACAAGTGGGATGTGGTCTTCGACCCTCCAACTGACCATGTGGCGGCCTACAAGAGGCACACCAACAAGTTTGACATGATAACCATAGATCAGGTAATTTCCTCAGGTGGGGTGAATTCTATATTTTGAATGTGTAATCTTTCAACTTGACCTGAGTGTGGTATGTTGCAGGTGACGTGGGAGCCATACGGTCGAAGGGGGAACTTTGTTGCCCGGACGACTATGCGCTTAACCTTCCACATGTGCACTCACAAGTCTTAAGCGAGACCTTGAAAGATCAGCCTCCGTGTTGGACACTATCAGCCGTGGTATCTCCGGGCTCCGTAACTTGGTAAATTAGCTCGTCATTATCAAATTCCGTGACAACTTGGGAATCTGCTTTCCTTGGCTGATATTGCATCCAATCGTCAACCTTAGGTGGGTACTTGTATTTATGGTTGTTCTTGTTGTCCTCCGCAATCTGCCGGTCTGTTTCATGTGAGTATTTCAAAAATACTTATTCATCTTGTCGAATGTATATCAGACTATTGCCGTGACGGGCAATGCAGGGACACCTTTGAGCAACTTGTTGAAGCATTCTGCCATGTTGCTTGTCATTTGGTCGTACCTCCTGCCACCGTCATCGAAAGCTCGTGCCCACTTTGTCATATCTTCAATGTTCCTATCGAGAAACTCTTGACCATCCGCATTGAGTTCTTTGTTGAAGAGCAATTTGTTGTACAAGTTTGAGAAATGACGGTCCATGAAAGCGAGTCAACAATCTTGTAGATTATCGGACAAGTCCTTGCTCTTGCATGCACTTCTAAGTTTGCACAAAAGTGTCTCATGCACCATCCATGGTGCAATGGAACATGGCCGGGAATGTCAATCATCACCGCATTGAGAATTCCTTGATGACGGTCAGAGATGACACATATTTCCCTTTGAGGGGGTAATATCTTGGTTCTCAAAAGATGGAAGAACCACTCCCAATTAGCATTGTTTTCTGCCTCCACCAAAGCAAACGCCAAAGGAATCAACCGGTTGTTGGCATCGTTGGCTATTGCAATCAAGATAGTGCCCTTGAATTGTCCGGTCAAAAAGTTGCCATCAACGGAGATGACCGGCCTACAATGTTCAAAAGCCAGAACACATTGCTCGAAACCCCAAATGCATGGCCAAAAACTCTAACGGTTCTTCTGTTTATTATCCTTGTCTTGTTCCCATAAGGTTCAATGACATGAACCATGCCCGGGTTAGCATTAGCCATCGCTCCCAACAACCTTGGGATTCGGTTATAAGATTCCTCCCAATCACCGTACAACATCTTGAATGCAGCTTGCTTAGCCTTCCATGCCTTTCCGTACTTCACCTAGTAGTGAAAGATGGCTCAAGCTCCATGACCATCTTGATGCTCATTATTCGAAATGACGCGATGTCATTGGAAAGCCTATAAGCCGAGGATCTCGGAGGTGAGTTGCCGGTGCTCGTGCTTTGCATCCTTGCCATCCACCATTGGGCCTCAGCACATGTGAGTTGATACACAACTAGATATGTGCTAATCGAGACCTCCCTTGAATGGTCCTGCACGCACAATCCAAGGACATCCTTCCTCCTCGCACTTAACAGTGTAACGCTTCTTGATGTCTGAGTGCACGACCGTGTAAGGATAATGATGCTTAACCGAGTAGTCCATTATCCATTGCTTAAATTCCAGCAAGGTCTTGAACCTTGATCCTTTGGAAAACCCATTGTTCTTGTGATTGTCATCCGGATAAGAACTTGTCCTTGGTCCAAGCACTACGCCCTTTCCACCGTCAACCGTGGTTTCATCTGTGAGACTAAGATCACGAAACAAAGGCACCCGATGGTCCCTCCCCAATATGGTATCGTGGATTTCGGCCTCTCTAGCCGTGAAACCCTCCTCGTCAACTTCTTCTTCGGGACCATCATCATCCGAGTCCGATGCATAGCCTCAAGAATACGGGAGGTCACGATCCATGTCATCTTGCGTGATATATTTGTCCAAATCTCCAATATTGTTGTCGCGGGGTTCAACATCATCATTATCATTACCCCCACAATCATTATTGTTCTTTTCCATCACTTCGTCTTGGTCTTTTGAAACCGGGCTCAATGTTTGGGTCAAAGGAGGTTCACTCCATAGCTCTTGGTCTACGGGTGGAGGACTCCTAGTATACAATGGGGAGGCAAGACGGTTCAAGTCCAAAGGCAATGAACTATCAACCTTCTTGGTGGCAAATAACTCAAGAGGCTTGTCTAGTGATTCGACCACCACCTCCTTGTATGCAATCCAACTGGACTCGGAGTAGATACACATGGTCTTCCAACAAACATGCATTCCCAAGCCAACATTATGTCTTCCCTCCAACTCAACAACATCATTTGAGTCCATCCATTTCAATTCAATCCTCAATTACTCCAAGACCTCGGCATACGTTGGAGTACGCTCAAACACCAAATCAAGCTCGTCTGGGTCCGGTTCTATGTTACCGCTCAAAAAAGGCATCCTTGTCTACATGGTGAACATGAACAATTCTTGCCATTCCTAAGATAATCACAACAACAATACCATGGTCAATATACTCAATAGATACCCATGCTATCATGAACACAATACCCAACCCATATGCCAATGCAACAACAATCTACCATGCATCTTACAAAACAACCAAGGATTTCCAAGATATGGGCCAAAACAAGAATTCAATGGGTGAAAACAAAGAAGAAGGGGAAGAATACCTCTAGGCACTCGGGGGGATCGAAATCCACGGAGAGAATCTTCTAATTTGGCCACTAGGAGGGAGGTATTTGAGAAGGGAGTCGAGCCCCCGCCACCGCTGTTGTGTTCTGGTCAATAGGGGAGAGAAATTATGTATGGGTTGAGGCTGGGGCGGCCACGTGCTGTAACCCTAGTTCTAAAGTGCGGCGCCACAAGACATGGTGTTGCACATCACAGTGTGGTGCCATGGGCTGTGGCGCCGCACTTACGGAACCGGGGCCCATGAGGCCACGGCGATGCCACGCTGGCAGATGTGCGGCGCCATTAGCCATGGCATTGATCTTCAGTGCGCCGCATCAAGAATGATGGCGTTAAAAAGGGTTAGTTTCGTGAAATTTTTCTGGCCAGAGTTCATTTCGTGTTTTAAATAGGGGTTATTTTCGGTCAAATTGCCGTTGAAGGACCTCAGTTCGGTTTTTCAGATCTTTTCAGCCTGCTCTCGCCTCTCCTCCTCACGGAATAGGCAGCGGCTCTCTCTCCCTCCAGATCTCAGCCAACGAGAGCGCCGGTTCCCTCTCCCTCCGCTTGCCGCTCCGGCGGTAGGAGGGAGGGGGAACCTCGTTTCTCCGCTTAGTAGATAGGGTTAGGGTATGTCTGCTGTAGGGCGTCGTTGGGGTGATGGGAGCAGCGTCCGGGCAATAAATCTGCCTCAACTCTATTCCCACACCGGCGACGACCTTCACGGCGGCGCCTCGGAGTTGATGGCAGGGTGTGCTGGTCATTCCTTTAGATCAACCGCTTGGTCTTCTCGCCGTTCGTCAGATCTGGCGAGATCAGTTTCTCAGTGTGTCGCTGGCATTCATTGTTATCCGCGACGGCGCTGGTGGTCGGGGCGAGATGGTTTATCTGAAACGAGGATGTTGGTCCGAAGGTGGTGGATCTGTCGTTCTTCTCTGACTTTGTCGATGAGAGGCAGCGGATCTTGGTTCAAGACAGCACGGGACGTCCCCGGTCGACGTGCCACAGCGACATGTGCCTCGCTGCGTGCAGCAGGCCTATTCATCGACTCACAAAGTCTCGTTGGCGATAGTGCTTTTTTGGATCTTGCAGTATTGGAGGTTTGGCGTCTATTCCGGTGTGCGTCTTGGCGTCGCTGGAGTTGGACGGCGGCCGCTGGCTTTGGTGGTTGCGGGAAATCCTATAGATCGTTTTGTATTTCTCGGTCTCTTTGGATTTTATCTGCATAACTTTCAAGATAATCATTTTATCCCGGTCTGTCTTTTAGTGTCCACATGTATTACTCCATGTAACTTGATTTTCGATTAATGAAATACGTGGTTGCTCTAAAAAACAAATCGGTTTTTCAGATCTGTCAACTGCTAACTTGCCATCCCAAGTCAAAATGTGCAACATTAACCTGATTTCTGGGCGCTCGAGCTACACATTGCTACAGCGCAAGGATCGCAGTATTAATTTAGCGATCTGTGCTGTTGGTCCGACACTCTTTTGGTCACGGCACGTGAGGTGCTGGTAGCATGGACTGGATGGAACACGATGACACTCGGATCCAGCGAGAGTTGAAGTATGTTCTCCTTTGTGGCAGAGATAAACTACTCCAGTACGATCTCCATGTTACGAGATTCCTGTAAACAAATACGGTTCCCCCAGGTATAAACTTGTTCGAGGCTGGGTTTGAACTACAAAACGCAAAACGAATAAATAAAGAGGGACGACATATAGAAGACCTACATGCGAGGTTCAAAGTAGGGTCAAAGCTCAGTCTGTTCTGTAGCCACATCGAAAGCAGGCGTAATAACAAGTAATCTAGGGATTCAAATATATAGTAAGTAAATAAATAATTTAAAAATAAAATGGATTTTGCTATGATGAAATAGGAGGCAAACCAAGATGTACTGTGCTCCATCTACGATAAGGAAAGCAACCAAGAATCTTGCTTAGCGAAAGCGAAAGCCAACGAGAAAGAGCACTGATCTTTACGGGAACTCAGAAACTGCCGACAGGCTAGCAACGGCAGAGTGAACGGGGATCGGTCACGAAGGACCGAGAAACTTCATCCATTGTGAGCCGTGGAGGTACAATATACATAGAGGACCTTGAAAAAATTAAATATTACAAACAAGTCCCTAGACTTTGCACAAACGACCTCAGATCTAAAATTCAGAACGCGATCTGGTCCAACTCCATCTCCACCCATCTCGCACTGCTTCCAGCCGTGCTCAACTGCGACGACACCGGGGACATGGCCACTTGGGTCACCGCAGCGGGAGCCAAACATGGTGGAGCTAGAAGTCCTCCGAAGCTGGAGGTTGAAATAGTCCCTGCGCTGGCCATAAGCTACCAGCAGACAAGGGGGGAGTAGCGGCCATTCAGCCTAAAAAGTCGACGATGAACGCGTCGCCGAGGATGCACTCCGAGGAGCTACGCCACCATGAGAGCAGCAGCAAACAGAAGCTGTTGCAGACCTTCGTCTTTGGCAACTCGACGCAGCCCGAAGATCTCCCCTGTCTGCTCCAAATCCCGACGGATCAGAGCAGATCCCATGACCACAAGATCTTCCTGTTACCAAGACGGTAAGAAATTGGGCAGGGGCCTCAAGATCTGTCCGATTTGAAGCCATACCAGGCTTATTCTGCATGGAGGGGAATGCAGTGCCGCTGCTCACCTTTAGCTCCATCCACCGGAGTGCCGCGAGAAGCAGAAACACCACCCCCAGCCACCGAGCACCGCCCGCTGGCCTCGGCCACCAAACCTCCACCGGCGTAACGCCAAACCAGGACTTAGCCCGAAACCTACTACTACCAGACCTAGAACTACTTTGTACAAGCCGGCCTCCTCCCCCCGCTGCCTCCAGCTGGCGAGGCCACCGGATAAGAGGGGGAGGAGCCAGGAGATAGGAAAAGACTGTTAAGGAGCGGGGTGAGGAGAGATAGGGGCAGAGGAAAAATCACGAGACTGAGAGTGACAACAGAGTATAACCTAGAAGAACTATTGTCTGGACAATGCTATTTAGGGATGTTGGCAGTTGTTGCCTAAAAAATTGGAGCACCGTCTCACTGCGGTGTGTGCTGTACGACGGCCCCAATACGAAAAGTTGTTTCAAAAGTAGATTTTATTTTCTATTAGTAATAAAATGACACGGGTTTCATACACTAAAAATTACATAGAAATTTTAAATAGTAGTTTAAACTCGGAGGAAGGCTAGTCACTCGATCCTATGCCTCTAGCCATGGCTACCTAGTCGCCGTCCTCGTCGTCGATGTGGTAGTGTCGACGGTATATTGTCTCGTCAAACTTGGAGACGAGGAAATGCCCGACTTCAATAGCGTGAGATCGGGCAAACTCCCTCCAACCATTGTGGAGGTACATCTGGCCCAAGCGGTCGAACGACACCTCCACCGACCGGTCACGCCGCTAGAAACCCGCAGCGTCAGTTCGCGTGGCTCCTGCCCATCGATCACCGATGCAAACTTGTGGGGGGAGGCGCAAAATTTCCCATGTGACACAAAGAGAATGGTGGCGTGGAACTCGAATACAGAGAGGTGGACAATGTAGGGCTCGGGCTACGATAGTGGTGAACGGAGGCGGTGGTAGGGAAGCGTTTTGGCCTCGCTCCCCTCCCCTTCCTCAGCCTCGGTCACGCCGCGGTCCAGGGTTCCATCCAGTCGCCCTTCCCTGGATCCTATGCCTCTGGCCATGGACGCCGGTGTTGTGCTGTAGTGGAAAGGAAGTGGATCGGACTTGCCAATGGAGTATTTTGGGGAACAAAGCCTCCAAATCCATTTAAAAAGGACAAGAAGCTACACATTGGATGTCGACGGCGTGGAAACTGAGAGACTGTCATTGATGGTGTCACAGAACTCCAGTAGCCGGTGGCCACCATTGATGGCGGTGCTGAAGGGTAGGTCTGTTGTTGTGGCTTCTAGACGGGTCCCACTTTTGAAATTCGAGGTGGCATGATCGCTTGCGCTCCCAATGCGGCACTTGCACGTAGAGGCTGGAGCGGGCGTGCTAGCTATTGTATTGGGATCCAAAAAGAGCGGACGGTGTTTGGGGCGCACCGGTGTGACCAAAAAAATGGGTCGGCGCCCCATAGGGCTAGTGAGGCCGCTTTGGGGGCGCCGATTGTGAGATCTAGGCGCATGGTTTAATAGGATTGATAGGATACTCATACCAACAAGTTGCGACTTCTTTTTCGGAAGCTCATCTAAAAGAACTCCGAGGTTAAGTGTGCTTAGCTTACAACAATGTGAGCCAAAGAAACAAGTGCTCGTTTTCTCATTGGGGTCAATTTTCTCGTTTCTCCAACACATACTTCACGCCCAAAGGTCGTCCTTGTCTGACCATTTGTCCCTCCTCCATGGGAATGATATCGGACCGAAGACGCCACAATTCTTCCGGTTTGAAATTTTTTGAACGATGATACCAGGATTTATGGATGTGGTTAATGATGTGTGGAATAGAGATTTTAGTCATGTGGAGGCTTGGCAACTACTTTTCCACAATCTAAAAAAAGGTCAAAGGCTAAGGAAATCGATCAAAGATCTCTTCTCCAAAACCGAAGTTGAGCTACATATGGAGTAGAAATAATTCTTTGTTTGGATGTAGCCCTAGAGATTAGAGCTCTTAGTAGTGAAGAGAGATATCTTAGAGCAAGGTTAAAGAGAAGAGTCATCGGTTTGGAAGCATATGGGAGAACAAGGATGCCCAACACTTATAGATGTTGTCATCGTTGATTTGCCTGAAGATCGAGTAGGGCATATAATACTTGGTATGTACTTTTTACGAACTGTTAAGGCTTTGATTAATCTTCATCAAGGAAACATGAATCTTGAATTACTCTCGTGAGAACCTTTTATTATTCATTTCTCTAGGAAAAAGAAGACCAAGAAACTTGAGGATGGGATCATCACGTTGAAGACAAATTATTTTGGAGTGGGATTCCCACTTACGAAGTTTAAATGATCACCATCACGGTTGAGCTAAACGACCGAAACTAAAAGTGCTTTGTGAAATAAAAGTCTTGTAAGTTTATGTTTAGTTTTTTAGTTCTTGTTCTTAGTTAAATATAGAGTGTTCAAAGATACAAAGAGGAGAGGATAATACAAGCTAAACTTGTTCCAAAACATTTATAGATATATGGCCAATTTGAATAATGATGCAATGCAACTCTAAATATAATTGCCATTTTGGAAGCTTTACTGAAATTATAGGTCAACAGAAAAAAATCATGGAAAAAGAAGACAAGACGTGAAGATAGAGAGTTTAACAAGCACTAGTATGGTGGGATACGCCCGTATGATATTCGTCCCTAGCACAAAGAAATCGACCATAGAGACAGAGAGTGTAATGAGCACTCGTCTGGCGGGTTGCGCCAGTACGACATGCCCGTATAAAATTTATCTCCAACACCAAAATTCCTCCATGGATACAAATACAATAACGAGCATTGGTATAGCGAGGTGTACCCGTACGATGCACTCGTACCACGACCACAACCGGTACTAAAAAATTCCAACCTTTCATCCAAAGGTATTCGCTGTTTAACAAGCAATCGTATAAGGAGATCTACTCGCACGGTGTGATCGTACCGCACGCACAACCAGGGTCTAAACCCTAGCGCGCGGTATGCATGTGCCCGTACGGGCGGGTCACCACTGTACCACCCATCCATACCGAGTGTACAACGATGATATCAAATCGAGGAGCAAGGTAACAAAGATCAAACACCTTCTACCTCTATTTGTTCTTCCTCCAACCTCACAAGCACCCCAAGGGATCTTCACCTCTACTCGTTTTTTATATGATTCCTCGAACATCAACGATGGGTGGTATGTTTCTCATCTGATCCTCCATTTCCTTGAACATCTACTTATATCATCAAGCTCTTTCATCGCACTGACTGATCATTTGTGGTGGAGTCGTAACCGTTCTCACCAATGCCCTTCACATCGACTTAGGTAACTTACAACCATTGGCAGGTGAGTTTCGTCTCGCTTTTGAACTCTTAGTGCTTGTGGCATGGTTAAACATGCCTGTTCACGTTAAACCTAGAGTTGAGTGTATCTTCCCCACTCATGTACCTAACCATTTATTCTTTATCAAGGATCGTTTCCACTATGATGCCCAGGTTGAACAAGAACAACCCCAAGTGGACATTCCGGAAGAGTATGATGAAGTGGAGCAAGAGGAAGGAGAACCTGCACAAGGATAATAGTTGCATGACCCCTAGACCACGTATGATGACATGTACGTGCTCAGTGGTACCATGGACAACTTGAACGACCTTGCCATCTACTTCTACGACAACACTCAGAATTTGTCATCCCACTTCGCCCATTGGAGCAGCCAATGGAACTTTGAGAACTACCAGCCGCCACCACAATGAACACGAGAAGGCTTGCAAAATACTAAGATTGGGGATGTTTCCTATGGTATTAAGAGTGGTATTTATTTTTATAATAATGAGATTGTACTACGCTCCTTGAGATCTTGAAATAGTCGTGTTGGATTTTCTCCAACACTTTTCTTCTCTTTTGCGTTTACTTTTCATTTTTGTTTGTTTTTAGTTTGACGTTTTCCTAGCCGATCTTTGGCTCTAATTTTCTATTCTCTTCATTCCAATCTTCAAAAACATAAAAATATTTTTCCTTTTTATCCTTGCTCTTGAACATAACTCCACTTCCTCTATTTTCTTTAATATTTGCAAGAGACTGGTCTACTTCGAGCTTTGAAGGAACACTATCATATGGAAGAAAAACGTGAAGTCACGAATGAGAGATATGTCTTGCGACTCCCACTTTTGAAATTAGAAATGCTTATGCTAGTTTATAGTACTGTTGAGATGTTATACTAGTGGGAACAAGTCTTGATCATTAGAGTAAAGCTTTTGTTTGCATGAATAGTTGGTTAAGTAAGATCTTACTCTAGTTCATGTATTTAACTGAATCTTGCCTTGGAAATAATTTTGCAAAACAAATAGAGTAATAAAAAGTCACCGGTTATGACCAGAGCGATGTTTAATTGTCTTAAGAGTTTAGCCTTGAAGATACTCAACCCCATAAATATAATGATAGACTTGAAGGTACTCTTGAAAGGATTTTGTTTGAGGAAATGAATGTTTAGTGGTGGTTGAGATGCATGACAAAATATGACATGTTGATTAAAGTATGATATAGCTTTATGTGTGTCTGCAACACTCTCGCACTCCATGGTATGGTAATAATTCCGCTAGCCTACGAACGATCCTCATGATGGAAACCAGTAGATTTCGGCTATGAATTGATTAAACATTTGTAGCAGCAATGCTATAATGTGTAAGAGTATTGGAATTTTCACAGGCCTGCATAGCAATAAAAATTTGGACTACTCTAATTCTCTACGAGAAATTGTTATTAGTGATGGGTTTGTTACATGGAAAATAAAAAAAATTCTACGGAATAGCAAGAGGAATCCCCGCAAGATATAATCTACTAGATGCAAGTATCAAGTATAATAGATATAATCCACTTACCCTCGAAGAACATGAGTGGTTAACAATCTAGAGATCATGGATGATGTAGTCGTTCTCTTGCGTTGGTTAAAAACAATGTAGATCTTGGCCTTCTAGACACTCGTACCGAATGGACGACACCTCCACGATATCTGATGACTCCAAGTGCACAGATCAATTGTAGCTAGTTTCGAAGTAAATATATCGAACCCATAGAGAGCTATTGGTAAAGGTATTTATGCCCCTTGTTACTATCTACCAAAGGATACTTGTAAGCTGCCTTTGATCTCAAGTAAAGGGTGTTTGAAAGGGTTTTGATTTTTTGCAGAAAAGTAATTAAAATGAATAAAAGGAAACAACTAAGAAGGTTGTATGAAAGCGTGGTTGAACTCAATAGGTCTAAAACATTCTTAGGAATGTAGGATGCACCACTAGCATGGATTGTTAGTTATTAATAATCAAGATAACATACTTCTTATGTCATGAGATGTGTGGATAGAGCTCCATAATAAGATGTTCACTACAAGGCTCGTAGGAGGCAACTTTGTTGAGCCAAGAGTGAGCTCACCTCTAAATAAGGACTCCAATGTCTGAGAGCAATCATCCATACAAACCACCGCAATTAAGGATTTCCCCGTGGATATCGTAATTAGCTTATGGAGACCCTCTTTTATCCTCCTTTGACCATGTAGGTTACGAGCCGACACCAATCTGTCACGGGGCCATTCCGGGTATGATCCCATGACACGTCCAAAGGATTTCTCCCTCCCTTTAGTCCTAAGGGAAAATGATATGTGGCCGACTACACATACCATCTAAAGCGAGAGATCAAACACAAATCATAAATCTATCATAGACCGACAAGTAATATGGACACAAGAATAGATCATCTTTATTACAAATTCATAATGGTGCTAGGGTTTCTCCATCTTCCCAAGAACAAAGGAACTACTCACACATGGAAGCAATCAACAACATCATCATAATCAAATGAATGGATAAAAGTACGGAGATAGATCTACTGCAAACCACAATTGAATCTGGAATTACAACAAGATCTAATAGATGAGAGATGGGGGTAATGGTGGTAATGGAGATGCAGCGGTTGATGATGAAGGGGATGATGCGTTGTCCTCCAATGATCCGTGAAGCAGCTGGGATTTTTCCCTAGCCAATTTCTCCTTCTGATCTCTTTCAGATGTGTTTTTTCGTGGTTTCTGGTGGTTGTGAATGTCGGATCCCCCTCTCATCTTAACCAGGAGAAAGTATTTGACGAGGCGATCACACTGGCCATTAGTACGGGCAGATGGTATGGGCGGGCTCCGCCCATACCACCAGCCGTTATCGGTACTGATTGCTCCTCCTCGCTTGGTATTCTCCTAGGTGCATAGGTAAATCCATAAAAAGACTTTTATAACTTGGAAATATCATATAATTACACAATATGACAGTTCCAATTGATATGTTCATATTAGACTCAATGATTTGGGATCCTGTTAGAACATGAACAAAATGGTGCGTGCAAACGTAGTGAAATACAAAGATCCCTACTCTATTTATGCAAAAACAAAAGGTAATATGCTTCAATTTTAGACTCATCAACTCTCTCAAGCGTTTATAATCAAGCCAGGTGGATCAAATAATCCCTTGCGATTACTTACTCCTTCTTGTGAGTAAAGAAGTCATCATCTTCCCCTTATTCATCCGCCTTGCGACTGCAAGCTTGAGCAATACACGTGAATCTAGTGGACATCTTTATAATGCCAACATGCAATTCTTTAATTACTTTGTTTAAGATCTTCCCGTCATCAGCCATCTCCATGATAATCTTGGACAGGAGTTGCACTCTACCATCGATGTCATCTTCCTTCTTTCCGAGGTCTTTGCCCATCATCCAGTAAGAGTCAACTCCTTCTCCAATAGTTTCAACACAAGCTTTCGAAATATTTCCAAGGTTCTTGATCTTTTCTCGAATCTCATCTCATCTCAGTTTTCCCCTTTTCTCGAATAGGTTTTTGGAGGGGATTTAAGAGAAGATGCTCGAAGGTTATACCTGTAGGGGTTGAGTGGAGATTATCCTTTATTCCTTCCTTGTTCCACGTGCCTAAGCATCTCCAACTTTTGCGGGAACATGTATTCCCAGTTGGGGAGTGGAACCACTTGTGCGGACTCGTGGGTCGAGGAATATGAAGTATCTCCTTTGGATCCCTTCTTCTTGGCTTGTGCTTTAGAGACGTGCTCCTTCTTGGTCCAGATCTGCTTAATATGAAAATGCTGCATGGACCTTGAGTGATCAAGTGAGATCTGAGGTTTCATTGTAAAGAGGAAGAAGAAGGCTCGAGATCTGAAATATGACAAAAAAGAACAAGGAAGAAGAAAAGTGTAAATTAAAGGATGACATCCTTAGATAAAAGGGGTTAAAGTCGATCGCGAGTAATGGTACAGGCGGGCTCCGCCCATACCACGCCCCCGTACGGACTTCTTAGCGCCTTTGATTCTTTTTTTTTCAAATCATAAAACATGTCGAATAGACGCGGAGAAGACATAGCCAGTAATGATCATTGGTAGGGGCGTATATGCCTGTATGGTCCGATCGTACCGTATCGATGAAAACAGAGCTGGTACTCCGAACGTTTAATGACCACTAGTACGGGCGCGCCTGACCCTTCGGTCCGCCCGTACCAGGTCGAAAAACAGCTCAGAATAACAAGTAAGACTTAAAGAGTGCGGTGAAAAAGAGAAACAACTGAAAAGTTTCCAAAATAGCAAAACTAAGCAACTGAAACTTTGTTACCTCACTTTTGCTTGTTGTATTCTTCGACCGAAACTAAAGAGATCAGCTCCACAGTGTTTACCTTGCCAACTCTATAATGCTTCAATCGCTGCCTATTAACAATCCAGGATGAAGAAGAGGGTGTAGTATTTTCCAGTATTACCGCTCCTGAAGGATATTCCTCTTCAATTTCAGAAGGTCCTTCCCACTTGGATTTCAATTTTCCTGCAAAAATCTTAATCCTAGAGTTGTAGAGCAAAACTTTATCTCCAGTTTTAAATCCCTTGCCCTCTAACATTTTATCATGCCATTTCTTCACGTTTTCTTTAAATATTCTAGCATTTTCATAGGCCTCATTTATGAGTTCATCTAAAGCATGAATATCTAAGAGTCATTTCCCCCTGTAGTTTTAAAGTCAAAGTTCATAGTTTAAATAGCCCACCGAGCCTTATGCTCAAGTTCTAATGGGAGGTGACAAGTTTTACCGTAAACCATTTTGTACGGTGTCATTCCCATAGAATTCTTGAAAGCTATACGATATGCCCACAATGCATCATTAATCTTCAAAGCCTAGTTCTTTCTTGACCTATTCACCGTCTTCTGAAGTATGACCTTGATTTCTCTGTTAGATAATTCCACTTGTCCACTGGTTTGATGGTGATAAGGTGAGGCTACCCAATG
Organism: Avena eriantha; assembly: GCA_910589775.1. Taxonomy (NCBI): domain Eukaryota; kingdom Viridiplantae; phylum Streptophyta; class Magnoliopsida; order Poales; family Poaceae; genus Avena; species Avena eriantha. Next base: position 143,693,288 of record OU342741.1, on the reverse strand, counting down.
GTCTACTCCATACTTTTGAAGTAACTTGTCAAAAGTTCTCTTCATAAAATGAGTCCCACCATCAGTAATAAAAAATCGGGGTACTTCAAACCTGGGAAAGATGATGTCTTTGATCATCTTGATGGAAGTGGTTGCATCTGCTTGAGAAGTGGGTATAGCTTCCACCCTTTTAGTAACATAATAAATAGCAACAAGAATATGAGTATAATCATTAGAGGTAACAAATGGTCCCATAAAGTTACATTCCCCATACATCAAATGGCTCTATCACTAAGTTGTATTTCATAGTCATTTCCTGTCTTTTACTAATATTACTCATACGCTAGAAGGCATCACAATTTTTAACATATTTATGAGAGTCTTTAACCAGCGTAGGCCAATAGAAACCCGATTGCAAGACCTTAGCCGTAGTATGATTACTGACGTGATGTCCACCATAAGGACTATTGTGACAAGCCTTAAGGATGGCCTTTGCCTCATCCTCGGGTACACATTTCCAGATTATCCCGTCTATACCATGCTTGTATAAGTAAGGATCGTCCCAAAAGTAATGTTTTAAATCGTTAAAGAATTTCTTCCTTTGATTGTAATCCACTCCTTTTGGTAAAAACCTGCCTACAAGGCAATTAGCATAATCTGCAAACCAAGGATCACGAGGTTCTATAACTTCAAGATATTCTCATGGAAAAGATTCATTAATAGGAATAGGATCCTCTATGATTCCTTCCATCCATGACAGATGGTCAGCAACAAGGCTATCATTTCCTCTCCTATCTACTACCTGCAGGTCATATTCTTGTAGTAGCAAGACCCATTTAATTAGACGGGGCTTAGCATCTTTCTTAGCTAGGCGGTGTCTCAAAGTTTGATGGTTAGTATGAACTATTACTTTTGAGTTGATAATATAGTGTCCAAATTTATCACAAGAAAAAACAACAGCTAGAAATTCTTTCTCGGTTGTTGCATAGTTCCTTTGATCCTCATTAAAAACTCGACTAGCTTATTGAATGACATTGAGATTTGGTCCATCTCTTTGTCCTAAAACAGCCACAATAGCATAGTCACTAGCATCACACATAATTTCAAATGGTTCATCCCAATTAGGTGGTTGAATGACCGGTGCAGAAATTAGTGCCTTTTTTAACTGTTCGAAGGAATCATAGCAATCTCTATCAAAGGTAAAAATGGTATCTTTATCTAAGAGACGAGTTAAAGGGGTAGCTATGCGAAATCTTTAATAAAGCATCTATAAAAACCAACATGTCCAAGAAAGTTCTTTACACCCTTTATATCTTGCGGAATCGGCAGTGTTTCTAAAGTAACCAAATTTGAGTTATCAATCTCAATGTTCTTTTCAGAAACCTTATGCCCGAAAACTATACCTTCCCTTACCATGAAGCGGTAGCGCTCCCAATTTAGAACCATCTTGGTTTGCCTACATCACTGCAAAACTCTATTAAGATTTTAGTGACATTGCTCAAAATTAGTTCCATAAACAATAAAATTGTCCATAAGGACTTCCATGGAACTTTCCATAGAACTATCAAATATTTTTAGAACACTCTGTTGAAAAGTAGAAGCTGCGTTACTCAAACCAAAAGGCATTAATCGATAAGCATAGGTTCCATAGGGACAGGTAAAAGTAGTTTTTTCTTGATCGTCACGCTGAATAGCTATTTGAGAATATCCAGAGTATCCGTCAAGGAAACAGAAGTAAGAATTAGCAGACATCCTTTCCATGATATCGTTACTGAGGGGTAGTTGCTTATGAATTTTTATGGTTTCTTTGTTCAACTTCCTGGAGTCAATACACATTCTATATCTTGCTATCATTCTAGCAGGGATTAATTCATCCTTATCATTATAAATTATTGTTATACATCCTTCCCTAGGTATGCAATGAGTTGGACTCACCCACTTACTATCGGAATTTGGATAGATAATACCGTTGTCCAACATACGTATAACTTCCTTTCTTACTACCTCTTTCATTTTAGGATTCAACCTTTTTTGATTATATACCAATGGTTTAGAATCTTCAATCATAGATATCTTGTGAGTTGCTATGGAGGGATTTATACCTTTTATGCCATTAAGAGTGTATCCAAAAGTTTCATGTTGTTTGACAAGTACCTCTAACATTTCGTGTTTTCCTCTAGAGAGATATTATCATCTAAAATCACTGGGCATTTACCTTCCTTATCTAACAATTCATACCTAAGCCCTGGAGGGAGAGGTTTTAAAACAAGGGGTGGCGGATCCTCATCCCCTTTTCTTTCAAGTTCTTCAAATTCATCCACGAGGCTAGTCTCGACCTCCGGTGCGGTGTTGAGAATCTCATCCAAATCTTCTTTTGCAGAGTCGTTGGTAAGCGAATCATCGCTTGTCAAACTCCTCTCCAACTCAGATTGTGGAGTGCAAAAATAGATTGCTGCCAATTCTTCAATAGTCTTCTCCTCCTTAATCTCAGCCCTTTTTTCATAGAGTAATCTTGTGAATTGGCAATAGTTTATTTCTAAAACTTCTTCACCACACTGCAAATACAAAGCCTATTTTTTGTTGTCAATATCAATGTTCATAGAGTTGTAAAAAGGTTTACCAAAAATGACCGGACAGGGGGAGTTCAAAGGTATTTCAATAATATGAAAATCAACTGGGTACACAAAAGATCCAATAGAAACACAAACATTGCAAAGTATCCTGTGAGTAGGACACAAAGTTTGATTAGAAAACATAAAAGTAGCTTCAGATAGCTCAAGGTAGGATTCATCAAGATGATCACGCATTCCTTCATAGATTGTATAAGGCATGATATTTATGGAAGAACTTAAGTCACAAAACCCTACATAACTAGTTCCTCCTAAACAAAAAGGATTTTTCTGTTGACTTCTATTCTTACCATCAAACTTGCCCCTATCATTTTAGAGGATTCTTTACTTACCATGATCACTTCATCCTTGAACAATTCAGGTTCCAGAAGTTCTTTTACTATCCCAATATTCTGTTTAATGGCTCCCATATCCTTAGTTAACCTTCCTATTCTTTTATTCCCTTCACCTCTACTATCCATTACTTTGGTTAGAATGGTTTCTTCCTCAGCTAACATTTTCTTCTGCATTTGCAAACATTTATCACTGTGGCAAGTTTTAGAGGGTTTCCCTTCCACAGATGGGTATAGTGTTCCCAATCTTTTGGAATCTGAAGGTAGTCAGCATATGTTCTAATAATTTGAATAATCATGCGATGGTCAAGATTAAAATTTCTGAGCAGTTTTTTCTATCTTTTCCGAAGCTAGAAATCTTTTTAAGCAAATGTAATCTACGGGATTCTCTTTATTAAACTCAACCTCACAATAAGCTTTCTCTATCCTATTCACAGTGTCTAGCAAATTCCATGCCCTTTCGACAATGATTCGGTGAATGAACCATTGGTAAGGGAGTCGAGTTCAGTTATGTTATTATCGTTCAAACCTACGTAGAAGCTATGTATCACAAGCCAAGGTGGGAAATTATGATGGGGACAACAATCAAGCAATCCCCGGAACCTTGTATATCCTTCATGCAAGCTTTCTTCAGGTTTTCCTTTAAAATTTGTGATCATGCGTCTCGTGGCAAGAGTTTTTGTCCTAGGAACTAAATCAACTAAAAATAAAGAGGCTAAGCTCTCCCGAGAATTAGTAATCTTCGCAGAACATTGAATGTACCAAGAACGAGCCTCATCAATAAGAGTTTGAGCAAAGGGAGCGAATTTAACCTCATCCTCAGTTTGTAGATTAAGGTGGAAAGTCCCACAAATATCTTCAAAGAACTCTACATGATCATACGGATCCTCCGTACCATCTCCTACAAATTTCTTTGCATGCAAAAGATCCAAGAGCATGGGGTTTATAACATAATCTCTTGGGATATTGGATTTTAAATAGGCGTCCATGGGTGGACTAGAATTCCTCACAGCCTCCAGCTGGATTATATGTTGGTATTCGCCCATAATGTATCACCTGAAACTAATAAACAACTTTTAGTAAAACAATTAGTAAAATAAGTAACTAAGAACAAAGACCAAAATCGCTTAGCTCCACGGCAACAACGCCAGAAATTAGCTTGATGACTGCAAGTGCACAGATCAACTGTAGCTAGTTTCAAAGTAAAGATATCGAACCCATAGAGAGCTATTAGTAAATGTATTTATGCCCCTTGTCACTATCTAACAAAGGATACTTGTAAGCTGCATTTGATCTGAAGTAAAGGGTGTTTGAAAGGTTTTTGATTGTTTGCAGAAAAATAATTAAAACGAGTAAATGGAAATAAGTAACAAGGTTGTATGAAAGCGTGGTTGAACTCAATAGGGCTAAACGTTCCCAGGGATGTAGGATACACCACTATAATGGATTGTTAGTTATTAATAATCAAGATAACATACTTCTTATGTAATGAGATGTGTGGAGAGAGCTCCATAATAAGATGTTCACTACAAGGCTTATATGAGGCAACTTTGTTGAGTCAAGAATGAGGTCACCTCTAAATAACCATTGCGATGTCTGAGAGATATCACCCATACAAACCACCGCAATTAAGGGTTTCCCCGTGGATATCTTAATTATCTTAGGGAGTCCCTCTTTTATCCTCCTTTGATCGTGTAGGTTACGATCTAGTGCCAATCTGTCATGGGGCCATTTCGGGTACGATTCCAAGACATGTCCAAAGGATTTCTACCTCCCTTTAGTCCCAAGGGCAAATGATATGTGGCCTACTACACATACCATCTAAAGAGAGAGAGATCAAACACAAATCATAAATCTATCATAGACCGTCAAGTCATATGGACACAAGAATAGATCATCTTTATTAAAAATTCATAATTGTGCTAGGTTTTCTCCATCTCCCCAAGAACAAAGGAACTACTGTCACATCCCAAAATTTTCCGAATTTTGAAATGTGCAAAATCAAACAAACAATGAAATAAAGGATGAAATTTAGGGGGAAAAGAAATTTTTGTTCCTCTATTGGAACCTTACTTAAACAAAAATAATTTTGAATGAGGAAGTAACAAACAAATTATCCAAAGATAAAATTCAATCATCCATGACATGTATCTGGTCAACCTCTTAAGAAAAAAAGATAGACCCAAAACCTAAACACTAATAAGAGAAATCACCATCAAGTTCAATACAAGACTTTGGCTATGTCCCATATAAAAATTGAGCAAGAGCATTCCTAAATGATCTATAAGGAAACATAACAAAATTACAAAACCATACGAATTGGTTTCACACTATTTGGAGCCATAGGTAAAAAGATATGGTTTATTTAAGAAAGGAAAAGAAATACGAAATAAGAAAATTCCAAGGCCAATAAAGCACCTACCAAAAAATCAATAACTAAATGAAATAAAAGTATTCTTAAATGGTTTATAAATATAATTATTAAATAGAATTATACCAATGTAATCACCTTTTTGTTTTTTTGAAACTATAAATCAAAATATATAATTTATTTGGTAAAGAGAAAAAGAGATGGGATTATATTGCAAAGTCAAGATAAGCCATATATAAAATCTATGTCTAAATGGAATAAAAGTATATTTAAATAACATATAATGGTAAAGAATTATTTTAAAAAACTTTATAAATTGGTTTGACCCTTTTTGGGATTTTAAATAAAAAGATATAAAGGAAAGTAACTAAGTAAAAAAAGAACCATATAGGCCAAAGTAAATATTTATAAATGATATTGTTTGAATTGGATAATAAATAAGATAGATAATATCCTAAAATGACATGTTACAGAAGCTCATCAACCATGGCATCTTCTCTTCCTCCCATCCTCCCATTAATTCTAGTGCATTTTTCTCTTCAACTTCAACACGAAATCTTCTCATAATTGCATGACCGTTTCATTTAGGGAATTACTTCTCCATTTTATTGGCTTAATTGCCCAAGTCGGACCGGTGCTCCGAATGCCACCCGTCGGGATACGTTTCCCGATCTCCCTCCCTAAAGCATATCAAGACGAACCGAGAGAAGCAGCGCGTACCCCTAGTCCTCCTTCTTCACTTTCGTTCTTAAACATTATCCAGAGGATGTCTCTACAATCCATACCAACGATGCCAACTTCAGCCCAAAATTCGAGTTCATCATCAGATCTTGTCATCCACGGTGAGAATCTTATCAATTTCTTGAACTGGAATACTCTACTCATCGTTGCCTACCTCCAGGACATGATGGTGCATCTTTTTGTTGCAGTTCGCCGCGCCGCCGACGTCGCACGTTGCTCTTTCTCTCTCTCTTGGCCTCTACAAACGACGTCATGGTCACCATCGTGTTTGCCTCGATGTCCTCTACGCCGTCCACGTCTTCTTCAACTCCGGATACGTTACTAGCAACGAGAATAGGAACACCAAGCCCGCGCCCGCCATTCCGACGATCTTTCCGGTGAGCTTTTCTGGTGAGTCTACCTGGTCCGTTTGATCTTCATCTAAGGACTATCAATAGATCACTTACCGAAGGGTTACAGGCCAATAGAAATCTGCCACTTGTCTTATCAATTTCTATTTTCGGATTTTTAGGACATAAGAACATAGGAACTTGCAAAAATCATATCTTTAGTTCCGTTTCTCAAAATTTAGCAAATAATATGTCTATTGATTCATAAAAACGATTAGAACACAATGGAACCGTAATTTGGTACTTTTGCGTATGTTAAAATCAGTTTTTATATAGAACCATTTGTGGAGTAATTTGGCTATAAAACATGTTCTATAAATTATTTTTGAGTGAATCCTTTTGCACTTAGTTGTATTTTAAACCCCTTATCCATATAGGTCAGAAACAACAATTTATCATATAATTTAATTATAGTAGAAAACATTCTATTGAGTAAGGCCTTTTCTACTAATAGAAAATGCTATTAAATAATCTACGTGCATAAATTGTTGGATTTGGCATCAAACATATATAAAATGATCAGTAGGTTATTTTTCGTATTCAGTACCTTATTAGGAAAACTTGTGCAATAAAAGTACCATATTGCATCCTTTCACATATTGCATCATTTTTGTGTCGTTTTGTGATGCTAGTTTTGAGAATGTGCTTTTTGCTTGATTGTATTGTTGTAGACTTTGAGAAGTGTAATCTTTGAAAGATCAAGAAGAGTACCTAAATATTCTACTACCAAGGCAAGTGACACTATCATCAAGTCCTACTGTTTTCATTATACTTAGTGGATTTTTGTAGTATATGTATGATAGACTATATTATTATGCTATGCTATATCTCCTATGTAGAATTGGGAATGGTAGGTTTTACTTGGTAGGTGAAACATCGTAAGATTAGAAATGCTTAGCCCTGCTATAGTTTTCGGGGTGGAATACCATATTATGATTATATGGAGTATTAGAAAATATATGTTTTCTATAACAAAACAAGTACTTAATGAAACACCTGGGTGGAAATGGGACTTGCTTCAATTATGTTGAGTGGTTACTCAGGGGCCATATCTATGGTCGGCTGGTGTATCGCACTTGCGGACGGCCACCCAGGAACAAAAAGATTGGAGACATTCTTGTTGCGAAGCTTCTAGTGCAGCCACATGGCATATGGGCTCTGCCTTGACTGACTAAGTTGCGAGAACTCAGCCAGACGGACATAGGGTGGTAGTGATAATAGGATGGAACACGTCCATGGTGGTCTGAGTTATTGCTTCTGAAAAGTCTCGTCTTGATGCATGTCGAGTCTTGTGGGGAAAGTGCACCACCTCTCGAGAGGGTAAAACTAAGTACTTAGTCGTGTCCCCGGTTGCGGACAACTTCTGAGCCTCACGACAGTGAAGCAGAATCTAGAATCTCATAATTCTAATTTCTCTAAGTTAAAAATTGATGGGTGAACAAGGGTTGTTGGTTCATTGATTTCTATCGATGGAACCTAGGTTCACTGATTTCTATCAATGGTACCACTATGTTGTGATTGGAAATATTACCTGGAGGGTATCCAGTGTAACTTAGTTGATAATAAGTGTTGCAAACTATCTATAAAAAGATAGGGAAAAACTTTCTTGCTGCAAACTAGACAGATATGCATGTAGTAATAGGTTCCATTTTATATCCACATACTACTGACACTTGCCAATACAATTCAAAATGTATTGACCCTTGTGGCTGTAACTTATCATGGTGCAGGATTATTTGATGATAGTGAAGTTTGTTGAGTAGAGATTACGAGTCTGCACCCAACATGTTTGCCTGTGGCACATGAAGACGAAGGACTCCATGCTTTATAGTTATATCTGCTGCTTTATAATGAGATAGCCATATGAGCTATGTAAGTTGTAATGAACTATTTTATTCCTGGATATGCAATGTAATATGACCTTTGTTTCTTGATATTACATCTTAAACTGTGGGTGCTAGCTATTCAATCCAGGGACTAACACTATAACCACAGGGATCCGTACCTTAACGGGTTCGGGTCATGACAGATGGTATCAGAGCATTGTGTTGCCTGTAGGTTCATAACCCTAGGATTTGGACAACCCCTTAGAATACTAGGAGTTGTATTTGTTCTAAGTTATTTACAAATAATCTTGTAAATCCTTTCCTTAGTTTCTATATCTCTTCCTTTTTCAACTTGATGACAATGGACTTCAACATCATCACCGCAAAGGACTTCAACTTCGTCTCGAAGGACCTTCAACTTCATCATCGCAAAGGGCTTCAACTTCATCATCACTAAGGATTTCATCTTCAACATGACCAAGGACTTCAGCTTTAACATCACAAAGGACTTCTACATCACAAAGGAATTTAGGTTCAACATCACAAAGGACTTCAGGTTCAGTTTCACCAAGTACTTCGGCTTTAGCATCATCAAGGACTTCATGTTCAACATGGCTAAGGACTTAAGTCTCAACACCTCAAAGGACTTTCACTTCACGATCAATGAAGACTTCAAGACCACCTACATTGGATTTGGACTTCTCAACATTGTCAAGATACTAGATCAACATATCTCCATCACCAAAAGAAGCCGGGAGAAGAAGTTTTAGAAGGAAGATTTATTCTTCAGTAATTCTAGGACTTAGAAATTTTATATAGGATCCTGTTGATAATAGGAGCAATCAACTACTTAGGAAATGATGAGCTACATGCCTAACTCAAGGGGAAGGACAAGGCTAGGATCAAGAAGAAAAGTCAAGATCAATGGAGGAGAAGTTCAAGGATCATACAAGGATTTCAAGAAAGAAGAGACGTTCAAGTTTTGTAGAAAATAAGATGAGAGAGAAATCAGGAAAGATCTTAGGATTAGAAACTTATCTATTATGTTTTACTAGGTTATATTAGCTTTTATTTCTCGTGTTACAATCTTGATTCATTTGGCTAGCATCAACAAATCTATCAAGGAAGACAAAAGCAAGACAATCGGACTTTGGATGTTCACCAACTCAGAACCTCATACGTCATTCTTCGACTCTACAAGGAGTGATGCATGGAAAGCTATTGAAGAACTTGGAGAAATACTTAGGCATAGACTGCACAACACTTGGAAGGACTTCAAGGAAGAGAAGAAATATACTCAAGACCTGGAGACTAAGAAAACTCAACTTAGGAGGACCTTGTGACAAGATGACATAAGGACACCTTGATCTCATTCCTAATACATTAGCTATGGAGAAGGATGGAATAATCTCAAGGGAATAATATCAAGTAGAACCCTGTAGTTGGACCACCAGATTAGTTATTCGTTTAAATAATCGACTTTGTGATTGTTTATGGGTCATACCAACCTATGTGGTATGGCAATAATATTTTGTTTGCCTAAGTGATGATTGAACTTTGTTGTTGTATGTATGATTGAAATTGCTTGCATATTGCTTGGTGTGATATGTTGTGTATGAGTAGAATTTTTTCCCTAGAAATCATTTGTCTATTCTAATACCAACCCAACCCAAGCAAATTGCTTATCTAAGAGACCACAACTCCAACATCAATGATGGTGACAACAACAATATCGAGATGCCCATGAAAATGCAACTACTAGCAACTCAAATTAAGTTGAATCAAGTGACAACCCATTTTTTAGCCAACAACTGAAACAACATTAAGTTAGACCCAGAAGTGTGAAAGTTCTTGGGATCCCAATTCCAGTTGTTGCAAAGGATGACTAATCAGATGATCAACAACCTTTCTAGAGAGACCATGACAACACTGAATCCAAGGATAAAGGCCATGATCCTGCGAAATCTATGGAGAAATAGGACACTTATAAAGCGCATACATAGCCATCCAGCTGAAAAATGCCCCTCTTAAGTTAATCATTTCCTGTGTAAAGGAATCGATCATGTCCCTGTCTAATGCCACATCTATCATGTAGTTCAATAGATGAAACATAAAGTCAAGGATGGAATACATCAAGCCTTTAGGAAGACCCATGAAGATCCAAGATCCAGGATGAAGGTCGAAGCAATAGTCGAACCTCAAGATGCAACCTATCTAAATTTCTTTTAAGGGTGGTAGTACCCTAGTTGTCCTGAAACCCAATTTATTCCATCTAGCCTTTACCGAATCTCGGGACGAGATTCCGTTTAAGGGTGGTAACCTGTCACATCCCAAAATTTTCCGAATTTTGAAATGTGAAAAATCAAACAACCAAAGAAAATGAAGGATGAAATTTTGGGGGAAATGAAACTTTTTGTTCCTATATTGGAACCTTACTTAAACAAAAATAATTTTGAATGAGGAAGTGACAAACAAATTATCCAAAGATAAAATTCCATCATCGATGACATGTATCTTGTCAACCTCTGAAGAAAAAAAGATAGACCCAAAACCTAAACACTAATAAGAGAAATCACCATGAAGTTCAATACAAGACTATGGCTTTGTCCCATATAAAAATTGAGCAAGAGCATTCCTAAATGATCTATAAGGAAAAATAACAAAGTTACAAAACCATAGGTTTCACACTATTTGGAGCCATAGATAAAAAAGATATGGTTTATTTTAAGAAAGGAAAAGAAATAAGAAATAAGAAAATTTCAAGGCCAATAAAGCACCTACCAAAAAATCAATAACTAAATGAAATAAAAGTATTCTTAAATGGTTTATAAAGATAATTATTGAATAGAATTATACAAATGATAATCACCTTTTTGTTGTTTTGAAACTATAAATCAAAATATATAATTTATTTGGTAAAGGGAAAAAGCGATGGGATTATATTGCAAAGTCAAGATAAGCCATATCTAAAATCCATGTCTAAATGGAACAAAAGTATACTTAAACAACATATAATGGTAAAGAATTATTTTATAAAACTTTGTAAATTGGTTTGACCCTTTTTGGGGTTTTAAATAAAAAGATATGAAGGAAAGTAACTAAGTAAAAAAAAGAACCATATAGGCCAACATAAATATTTATAAATGATATTGTTTGAATTGGATAATAAATAAGATAGATAATATCCTAAAATGATCTTGTTGATTTTACAATTTTTTGGAAATTTAAATGGATCCATTTAGAGCCCGAAATCAAAAGTTATTGAAGAAAACAGAAAACGAAAAAGAAAAACGTTAAAGAAAAGAGACGTATAACCTATCTAACCCGGGCCAGTCCAGCAAGCCTCTCCCTCTCATATTTTTTCTCCCTTCCTTTCAAAGTGGGCCGCACTTCCTGGCCCATCTAGCCGATCGAATCCAGGCATGGATCATCTTCCTCGTGTCGTTCATGTACATGTTATAGAAGCTCATCAGCCATGGCATCTTCTCTTCCTCCCATCCTCCCAATAATTCTAGTGCGTTTTTCTCTTCAACTTCAACACGAAATCTTATCATAATTGCATGAACGTTTCATTCAGGAAATTACTTCTCCATTTTATTAGCTTAATCGCCCAAGTCGGACCGGTGCTCCGAATGCCACCCGTCGGCATATGTCTTCCGATCTCCCTCCCTAGAGCATATCAAGACGAACCGAGAGAAGCAACGCGTACCCCTAGTCCTCCTCCTTCACTTTCGTTCCTAAACTTCTTCTAGAGGATGTCTCTACAATCCATACTAACGATGTCAATTTTAGCCCCCAATTTGAGTTCATCGTCAGATCTTGTCATCCACGGTGAGAATCTTATCAATTCCTTGAACTGGAATACTCTACTCATCGTTGCCTACCTCTAGGACATGTGGTGCATCTTCTTGCTGCAGTTCGCAGCGCCGCCGACGTCGCACGTTGCTCCAACCAAGGATTTTTATCTCTCTTGGACTCTACAAACGACACCATGGTCACCATCATGTTCGCCTCGACATCCTCTACGCCGTCCACGTCTTCTTCAACTCCGGATACGTTCCTAGCAACGAGAACGGCAACACCAAGCCCGCGCCCGCCATTCCGGCGATCTTTCCGGTGAGTCTACCTGGTCCGTTTGATCTTCATCTAAGGGCTATCAATAGATTACCGAAGGGGTACATGCCAATAGAAATCTGCCACTTGTCTTATCAATTTCTATTTTTGGATTTTTAGGATATAAGAACATAGGAACTTGCAAAAATCATATCTTTAGTCCTGTTTGTCCACATTTAGCAAATAATATGTCTATGGATTCACAAAAACGAGTAGAACACAATGGAACCGTAATTTGGTACTTTTGCGTCTGTTAAAATTAGTTTTTATACAGAACCATTTGTGGAGTAATTTGGCTATAAAACATGTTCTATAAATTATTTTTGAGTGAATTCTTTTGCACTTAGTTGTATTTTAAACCCCTTATCCATATAGGTCAGAAACAATGATTTATCAAATAATTTAATTATAGTAGAAAACATTCTATTGAGTAAGACCTTTTCTACTAATAGAAAATGCTATTAAATAATCTATGTGCATAAATTGTTGGATTTGGCATAAAAGATATATAAAACGATCTGTAGGTTATTTTTAGTGTTCAATACCTTATTAGGAAAACTTGTGCAATAAAAGTACCATATTGCATCCTTTCATGTACTGCATCATTTTTGTGTTATTTTGTGATGCTAGTTTTGAGAATGTGCCTTTTGCTTGATTGTATTGTTGTAGACTTTGAAAAGTGTAATCTTTGAAAGATCAAAAAGAGTACCTAAATATTCTACTACCAAGGCAAGTGGCACTATCATCAAGTCCTACTGTTTTCATTATATTTAGTGGATTTTTTTAGTATATGCATGATAAACTATATTATTATGTTATGCTATACCTCCTATGTAGAATATGGAATGGTAGTTTTTACTTGGTAGGTGAAACATCGTAAGTTTAGAAATGCTTAGCCCTGCTATAGTTTTCAGGGTGGAATATCATATTATGATTATATGGAGTATTGGAAAATATATGTTTTCTATAATAAAACAAGTACTTAATGAAACACCTGGGTGGAAATGGGACTTGCTTGGATTATGTTGAGTGGTTACTCAGGGGCCATATCTATGGTCGACTGGTGTATCGCACTTGTGGATGGCCACCCAGGAACAAAGAGATTGGAGACGTTCTTGTCATGAAGCTTCCAGTGCAGTCACATGGTATATGGGCTCTGCCTTGACCGACTAAGTTGCGAGAACTCAGCCAGACGGATAGATGGTGGTAGTGATGATAGGATAGAACGCGTCAGTGGTGGTTTGAGGGATTGCTTCTAAAAAGTCTCGTCTCGATGCATGTTGAGTCTTGTGGGTAAAGTGCACCACCTCTCGAGTGGGTAAAACTAAGTACTTAGCCATGTCCCCGGTTACGGAGAACTTCTGAGCCTCAAGATAATGAAGCAGAATCAAGAATCTCATCATTCTAATTTCTCTAAGTTAAAACTTGATGGGTGAACAAGGGTTGTTGGTTCATTGATTTCTATCAATGGAACCTAGGTTCACTGATTTCTATCAGTGGTACCACTACGTTGTGATTGGAAATATTACCTGGAGGGTATCCAGTGTAACTTAGTTGATAATAAGTGTTGAAAACTATTTATAAAAAGATAGGGAAAAACTTTCTTGCTACAAACTAGCCAAAGCTCTACCTGGCCAGATAGGCATGTAGTAATAGGTTCCACTTTATATCCACATACTAGTGACACTTGCCAATACAATTCAAAATGTAATGACCCTTGTGGCTGTAACTTATCATGTTGAGGATTATTTGATGATAGTGAAGTTTGTTGAGTAGAGATTACGAGTCTGCACCCAACATGTTTGCCTGTGGCACATGAAGATGAAGGACTCCATGCTTTATAGTTATATCTGCTACTTTGTAATGAGATAACCATATGAGCTATGTAAGTTGTAATGAACTATTTTTATTCCTGGATATGCGATGTAATATGACCTTTGTTTCTTGATATTACATCTTAAACTGTGGGTGCTAGCTATTCGATCCAGTGACTAACACTATAAACACATGGATCCGTACCTTAATGGGTTCGGATCATGATAACTACTCACACATGGAAGCAATCAACAACATCATCCTAATCAAATGAATGGATAAAAGTACGGAGATAGATCTAGTACAAACCACAATTGAATCTGGAATTACAACAAGATCTAATCGATGAGAGATGGCGGTAATGGTGGTAATGGATATGCAGCGGTTGATGATGAAGGGGATGATGCGTTGTCCTCCAATGATCCGTGAAGCAGCTCGGATTTTGTCCCAAGAAAGTTCCTCCTTTGTATCTCTTTTAGATGTGGTTTTTCGTGGTTTCTGGTGGCTTTGAATGTCGGATCCCCTCTCGTCTTTGCCAGGAGAAAGTATTTGACGAGGCGTCACACCGGCACTTAGTATGGGTGGACGATACGGGCGGGCTCCGCCCATACAACCAGCCGTTATCGGTACTGATTGCTCCTCCTCGCTTGGTATTCTCCTAGGTGTGTAGGTAAATCTATAAAAAGACTTTTATAACTTGGAAATGTCATATAATTACACAATATGATAGTTCCAATTGATATGTTCATATATGACTCAATGATTTGGGATCCTGTTAAAACAAGAACAAAATGGTGCGTGCAAACGTAGTGAAATACAAAGATCCCTATTCTATTTATGCAAAAACAAAAGGTAAATATGCTTCAATTTTAGACTCATCAGTATCCACACGTTTGACTCTAGTGATGTCTCGGCCTTCTTGATCCTACAAGAGAGAGAGATAAAATCTCTGCGAGCATTCAACAACACAACAACATCACTACTATGTTGGTGGAGAGGTTCTGTAGGGCTTTGCCATGCGTCAACACAGGATGGAGAGACTTGTATGTGAGAGAGGGAAGAGGTGGTGACTAGAGGAAGAGGTGTACCACCCCCTTCCCCTGCCCTCCCTTATATAGGCGCAAGGTGGGAGGCTTGGATCCTCCCCTAGGCCCTAGGGTTGGAGACAACCAAGGAGAGAGGGAAACACCTGTCCCATGCGCCCCTTCCTTCTAGGGTTTGGCCAACCCTGGCTGCATGGGTCGATGGTGACCGTGGCGCCTTGGCCCACGGGAACCTTCTAGAATATTTCAACACTTGGAAATATTCTGAACTTTTCCCAAAACCCTAAAGAGGAAGTGGCATATACTTTTATCTACCTGGAGACCATTCCAAAGATCCTCATGATATCAAGGATCTCATCCGAGACTCCAAAACAACAATTGATTACACCATACATATTCTTAGGGAAGACTAGTGATGACTACAAGTGCACATATCAATTGTAGCTAGTTTTGAAGTAAATATATCAAACCCACAGAGAGCTATTAGTAAAGGTCTTTATGCCCCTCGTTACTATCTACCAAATGATACTTATAAGCTGCCTTCGATCTCAAGTAAAGGGTGTTTGAAAGGTTTATGGTTGTTTGCAGAAAAGTAATTAAAACAAGTAAAAGAAAACAAGTAACAAGTTTGTACAAAAGCGCGGTGGAAATCAATAGGGCTAAAACGTTCTCGGGGATATAGGATACACCACTAGCATAGTATTATTGTTATATGTAATCAAGATAACATACTCCTTGTGTCATGATATCTGTGGAGAGAGCCCCATAATAAGATGTTCACTACAAGGCTCGTAGGAAGCCACTTTATTGAGCGAGGAGTGAGGTCACCTCTAAATAACCACTGCGATGTCTGAGAGCAGTCACCCATACAAACCACCGCAATTAAGGGTTTCCCCATGGATATCGTAATTATCTTAGGGAGTCCCTCTTTAATCCTCCTTTGACCGTGTAGGTTACGAGCCGACACTAATCTATCATGGGGAATTCCAAGTACGCTTCCAAGACACGTCCAAAGGATTTCTCCCTCCCTTTTGTACCGAGGGCAAATGATATGCGGCCAAATACACATACCATCTAAGGAGAGAGATCAAACACAAATCATAATTATATCATAGACAAGCAAGTCATATGGACTAAAGAATAGATCATCTTTATTACAAGTTCATAATGGTGCTAGGGTTTCTCCATCTCCCCAAGAACAAAGGATTTACTCACATATAAAGGCAATCAACATCATGGAAATCATATGGATGGGATATGAGAGTACAATTGACTACAAGTGAATATCCACACTAGGGTTTGGATTACAACCAAGTAGACGAAGGGGATCGGTGTTGGAGATGTTGGTGATGATGATGGTGATGTAGATCGGTGTTGAGGCCTTCAAGATCCAAGTCCCTTCTCCTATTGAGCAATGGTGATGGTGGAGATCTTGTGGAGGCGGTGGCTATGGAGTTTCTAAGGCGGCAGGGCTCCACCGTGGAGGTATGTGGAGAGGGTGGTCTTCTCCCTTGGCTCCTTGCCTCTTTATATAGGCCTAGGAGTGCCCCAATACGTTCATTATGACCTAAGGAAGGTCTAGAAAAAACAGGGACGGATTCTGTGAAGAAGCGCGTCCAGAACAACTGCTTCCGTGCGTCCAGGCCCGTGGTACGGGCAGACGGTATGGGAAGGCTCCGCCCGTACCACTGCTTGTTATCGGTGCAGTATGCTTTCATATTTTATCTGCCATTTCTTCATACGAACTCCAATTTGGGTGTTCTTTGGCTCGTTGGAATCGTATGGACAAGGGCTGAAACACCATGGCCTTGGATATTCATTTTGAGGTTATGGAAAAATCCACTTTTTCCTCTCCTCAAATGGCTAAGTCTGGTGCTACGATTCCTTCTGTATCACGATATAATACTTGCCTAAGATTCGATCGTCGGTATCACTATACCTAGTTCAATCTGGTTACCGGCAAGTTCTCTTTACTCATACCATGGTATAGGACCCGTGTGACCAATCACTGAGCTATTGGATGCTATACTACTGAGAGGGCCCAGAGATATCTTACACTTTGTCACACGAAGGAACAAATACCAACCTTGATACACGCAACCCAACAAACACCATCAAAGATACCTGAAAGCCACCTTTATAATCACTCAGTTACTAAGTTTCGTTTGATGTTTACAAGGTATTCCTTCGATGCCCGGGAGTAATATGATCTCATGGTATGAGGAAACTATACTTGACACATACAGAACGCGATAGCAATCAAACTAGATGACACGACCATAAGCTTTGCTTATTATAACTGCAATATGTATCGTGTGCCCTCACGCTTATAAACACGGATGCACACAACTAGTAACCGTGCTCGCACTAGCACGGCAAATAAAGCCAACAGGGATAACTGCATCGAGAAAAGTTTTTAGGTGGTGTTTTTTTTGGCTCAACACATCATCATCCACGGATCTAGCGCATCCGCGCACCACATAGGATTCTCCATGATACATAATGGAACATAGAGGAATTTTAGTGCCGTGTGCTGGCGCATTAATTATCGTGTTACACCTACGAGCGTCATAGAAAGTTAATTGCATTAATAGTAATCAAATTGCAATTATCATTTTGGTTGTTGATTGCATTAAAATCAAAAATTCATTTTTATTGAGATAGATAAAATTGATTAGACATATTACACTGCAACAACTTCTTCTAAGGATCTAATCTTTGCTCAATTTCTTTTCTGAAAAGACAAATCTTAAAAAAAGGTTGAAAGAGAAATCTGAAAAAATAGAATAATCATTCAAAAATCCCTTTGAAGCTACAAATTATGAAAATAAAGAAAAAAAACCTATCAAAAAATCTAGCTAGCCTAATCTTGAGTGCCTCTCTATTCTGCTACCAGGTTACTATGAAGGTCACATCGATGCACCATCCTCCGAGTATGGTGCTATCATGGAGGTGGGACACGCCCGCCATCCTTCGGCGCATGCCTTACGCTGACGTCATCGCCTTGGATATGAAATAGACAGTGTATCAATTAGAGAATAAGATACAACAAAATATTGATTAGAGAGAGAACAATATGCAACAACAGTTCAATCAGAGAAACAACAAGATGCAATAGCAGATCGATTAGAGAAAAAACAAGATGCAACATCAGATCGATTAGAGAAAAAACAAGACGCAACAGTAGATCAATTAGAGAAATAACAAGATGCAACAACAAATCGATTAGACAAATGACAAGATGCAACGACAAATCAATTAGACAAATGACAAAATGCAACAATAGATCCATTAGAGAAATAACAAGATGCAACACATTCGATATGTAGATGAGATGAATAAGATGAATATACCCTAGGCTCGGAGGACTCTGGCGTGGTGGCTGCGTCAGATTGGTAGAAAGTACAGAGACGAGAGTTGGTGAGAACTTGGAATGTTTTTGGAAAAGACTGTTTAGATCTAGGGATCGGCCTTGCCGAGTGGGAGAGCAGCACCCATACAAGAAGAGTAGGGGAGTGGAGATTAAGTGTTCATTGTATTATATAGAGGTTGGCCTTGTCGAGTGGTAACTAGGGAATGTCCTATATACGGGTTGTAGAACAATGTGTGGATAATCATGCGGGCCTAATTTGTGAGGCGGGCCCATAACTCGGTCTCCAGCAACCATAGTGGATGGTGGTGAGCCGCACCTGTCGGGTAGACGATTATTGATGCATACAGTGGACGGCGCTGAAGGAGATATGCCCTAGAGGCCAATAAATAAAGTTGGTTATTGATATATCTCTAATGTTCATAATAGTTTTGAATCATGCTATAACTGTATTAAGAGGAAACATTAATACATGCATGGTATATAAACAACCAGGTCCCTAGTATCCTCTAGTACTAGTTTGTTGGGCAGATGATGATCGAGGTTTCCCGATCATGGACTTGACATAAAACAGTCACCTAACAACAAGGTCACTTAATGAAGTGATGTACACACCCGACCGTAGAATTGGAACGTGATCTAGTCATAGAGTTCAATGTTGCGATATCTAGCAAAGCGTATTAACTTAATCCTTTGACCATGAGATAATGTTTAATCACTATCTCCAACAACTATTTTGATCACATAAACTGTCATGACCGTAACTATCTAGCAAGGTGTGTTTCAGGTATTCCAGAGGAATGGTTGAGGCGTGTGATCGAGATCGGGATTTGCCTATCCGAGTGATGGATAGATACTCTAGGCCCACTCGGTGAGACCACATCAATAACTTTACAAGCATGAGACTAGGTTACAGGGATGTGTTATCACGGGAACGAGCAAAAGTGTTTGTCAGTAACAAGATTGAACTGTATGAGATACATGACATCAAGTCTTGGACAAACTAGGTATTGTTGTGCAAAGGGAATAAGACTCAGTGTTTAGAAGGTCGAAGCAAACAACACTATGTCGTGGAATGAGCAGGGATCATCATGTATTTCAAGATACCGCTGATGATCAATGATCGGGGAGAGATCCCGTTCATACCTAAACATTCCCGAATCGTAAGGGTGTCACGCTAAAGGTTGATTGATGCTACGAGATGATCTAATACCAATAGATAAATAGGAAGAGAGAATCGAAATTGTTCCAGGGAGATACCAAAAGTGTTTCAGGATATCCAATGATGACCGGAGGGGTCCAAACAATGTTTCAGAGCTATATGTATTAAATACTATGTATTTAATATTAACTAAATGAATTAATATTTAAAATATCATTTAAAATATATTTATGGGACAGCCCACCTAAATGGGCCTCACCTGAGGAGGCTCAAGAGGGGGTTGCGCCCTAGGGAAGGCCAGAGGGGGTCCGCCAGCCCTAGTGGGCCTCCCACCATGTGGGGGACCATGTGGGAGGGATGGTCGGCCGCCTCCTCCCACCTCCTCCCTCCTTTTAGTCCCACCCCGAGACTTTGAGGGAGGTAGTGCCTCCCTTCCACCTATGTAAAGAGGGGCACCCCTCTCCCCAAATCCATCCCACAATTAGCCTTTGGCATTCTCTCTCTCCCTTTCTCTCTCCCTCTCAAGTGTGTTCCCAAGTTAGGAATGTGCTACACGAGGTAGAGGTTTCTCCACCCAGCGCACGCCATCGTGCCGCTGGAATCGGTCTGGATCTTGTTTTTCTGCTGCCTTGCTGGACCGGGGCTCGGGAGACATCCTTTACACCTGAGGCCTATAGTGGTGGTGGACGCTTGAATCCTTCTAGACCTTGAGGTATACGATGCTCGGCTTCATCAAAAACTTTGTGCAAGAATGTATTCCCGCTTACTCGCTCTTCAAAGGTATGATCACTGTATCTCGCTCGTTACTAGACTTCTCCATAGATAGATCATGGGTCGATGCATTTTCATAGTAGGATTTTTTTTGTTTTCTACCATGGAACCCCTTCAGTGGTATTAGGGTGATCTATGCGTAGATGTTATTGTACAAGTAGAACACACATGGATTGTGTGGGTGTTGATTTTCTAATTGCTATCCTCCCACATGTACTTTCTACTATCATGGTAATGTCGGATAAAGCAGCCCGGACCAACCTTACGTGGAACCTTACGCGAGACCGATTCCACGACTAACATACAACTTGTACCGATAAGTGGTTGGCAGGTGTCTGTCTCTCCGACATTAGTTGATATGGCACTTACAAAGGACAACCATGAAAAGAGATTGAAAGTGGCAACTAGTTAATCAACGTTGTGGTTAGATTTGTAGGTAAGAAGTGTTTTTTGTGCGAAGGCCCAATTAACCACATAAAACTTGCAAAAAGAAAGTAGAAGTGCCTAACTTTGTTTTGGAGGAGGGCAAGTGATATGTGTGGTTTATATGGAGATGTCGGCGGTCTCGATGGAGATTAAGACACGACAAACCATCACATATGACACATACATAACTGTTTTCATTAGATGTTAGCAGTTGTGTAAAGTTTGTTGTGCTAATCTTAGACTACAACGATAGCATAATAATATAATCCCTCTACTATAATTCCAATGTTCGTGTTCTCCCACATGTGTGCACCACCAAGAAAGTCCATCGTTGTGGAGCAGGGTGTGATGATTGGGTTCAAACACATCGACATTCGCATACGGTGGGTGCAAGCCATGTATGCACTATAATACACCATGGTTAAAGTTGGCAAGCCTAGCATGTACATACATGGCCTCAGAACATAGATGACCGAAGGTCAAACACGAGTCGCATGGAGATGGGATCAATATGTGATATCTACCCTGGCAGCTATGTCAAAAGTCGTGATGATCGGGGATGATGCAGTGTAAAGGGACCGTGTAGTCACTGAACGAATTTTGAGGGGTGTTCGTTTGAGTGGGAGTTCTGGTATTTTAGTTTGACTAAATAAGAACCCATATTATGAACATTAAGATTAATGACTTTACAAATACCATTGTAGATGTCTTGCCCCACATTTAACCTTGGCCCCTTCCTTGATAAAGAAAATCTCAAAACTGATGGGATGAACTTCACCGCCTGGTCCCATAACTTAAGTATTCTCCTCGTTCTCCAGAAGATGTCCTACATACTTGAGGCCACTATAGGTGACCAACCCACTAACACTGCCTCTCATGCTGATAAAAATGTTTATCAGCAGAAGGCAGATGATAACGCCTATGTCTAGAGTGGCATGCTCTAAACCATGGAGGCCGATCTCCAGAAGCGCTTTGAGAATAAGAGCGTCTTTGAGATCATCACTGATCTCAAGGCCATCTTTGTGCCCCAGGCCCGGTCTGAGAGGTATGAGGTTTCGAACCACTTCTTCTTAGCTAAGATGAAGGAACATAGTAGCCTGAGCAAGCACGTGGTCAAAATGTCTGGCTATGTTCAATGCCTGAACGATCTTGATTGCAAAATCAATGATGAGATGGCAATTGATAGGGTGTTGCAGTCTCTGCCCTCTAGCTACAAGAGTTTTTTGCTGAACTACAATATGCAGGGTATAACCAAAACCCTGTCTGAGTTGTTCGCCATGCTCAAGCATCCTAAGGTGGAAATCAGGAAGGAGCACACTGTCTTGATTGTCAACAGGATTGTTGACTTCAAGAAGTCTGCCAAGAAGGGCAAGGGCAAAAGGGGGTAAACCCAAGAAAGACGATAAACCTGTTTCCTGCTCCTCTAGGGAGCCCAAGGCCAAGCCTGGCGCCACGTGCTTCTACTACAAGGGTGAGGGTCACTAGAAGCACAACTGCTCCAAGTATATTTAGGATAAGAAGGTTGGCAAGATTGTTGCCAAAGAGAAATGTATATATGATATATATGTTATTGATTATTTCCTCACAAGTGCCAAAAGCAACGTTTGGGTATTTGATACTGGTTCATTTCCCATATTTTTAACTCTCATGAGGAGTTGCAGTATAGCTAGCGCTTGGTGAAGGACGAGGTGACGATGCGTGTCGGTAACGGCCACAAAGTGGATGTGATGGCTATCGGCACTCTCCCTCTACGTCTCCCTTCAGGACTAGTTTTAATATTGAATAAGTGTTACTACGTACCAGCCTTGAGCATGGAATATTATCAGTGGGTTTTGCTCGTTGCAAGACCGTTATTCATTTAAATCAGAAACAAATGGTTTTTCTATTTATATGAATAATGTGTTTTATTCTCATGCACGATAGAGTAAAGGTTTATTATTATTAAATCTTGATTGTGATGACACACACATCCATAGCATAGATGCCAAGCGATGGAAGCATGGTGATGATAATTCCATGTATATGTGGCATTGTCGTCCGGTTCATATCAGTGTAAAACGCATGAAGCAACTCCATTCTGATGGACTTCTGGAATCATTGGATTCTGAATCCCTCGATAAATGTGAACCATGCCTTGTGGGCAAGATGGCCAAGATGCTGTAAAACAGTATGATGGAACAAGCTACAGACCTATTGGGAATCATACATCTGGATGTATGTAGACCAATGAGCGCCTACATGTGCAATGGTTATCATTACTTTGTCACCTTCACTAAAGATTTGAGTAGATACAAATATATCTACTTAATGAAGCACAAGTCTGAAACCTTTGAAAAGTTTAGAGAATTTCAGAATGAAGTTGAGAATCAACTCGACAAGAAAATCAAGGACCTTCATAATGATCGAGGGGGCGAGTATTTGAGTTACGAGTTTGGCACACATCTAAAGGCTTGTGGCATTGTACCACGACTTACGCAAGCTGGAACACCACATCGTAATGGTGTATCTGAGCGACGTAATCGCACCCTATTGGATAGCATACAATCTACAATGTCTCTTACCGACTTATCTGTATATTTTTGGGGATATGCACTTGAGACTTCTGCATTCATTTTAAATAGAGACCATCCACGTCCGTGAAGACAATGTTGTATGAGATATGGCATGGCACTAAACCAAAGTTGTCTTTCCTAAAGGTCCGGGGATGTGAGGCTTAAATTAAGAAACTACAGCCTGACAAACACGAACCTAAGGCGGAGAAATGCATCTTTGTAGGATATCCAAAGGATACTATTGGATATACCTTCTACAACCAAGATGAGGGCGAAACATTTGTCATGAAGAACGGTACCTTCCTCGAGAAAGAGTTCCTCATGAAAGGTGTGAGTGGAAGGAAGAATGAACTCGATGATATTATTGATCTTGATCTTCAATTACCGAGTGTCACAACGGAAGCTATACCAGAGACACCCTTATCAATTGAAGTGGGAGCGAATGATGATGATCATGAACCTCATGAGGAAATAGCTATCAAACCCCGCATGTCAATAAGAAAATGTACTACCCTTGGATGGTATAGTTATCTTGTGAACATGGTCATGACTGTGGAGCATGATGGACCTGCAACCTACACGGAAGCAATGGAAGGCCAAGAACCCGAGAAATAGCGAATAGCCATGGAATACAAAATGAAGTCCATGTATGATAACCAGGTATGGAACTTGGTAGATATTCCCAAAGGCCGAAAGGCTGTCGAGAATAAATGGATCATTAAGAAAAAGACTGACGCTCACAGAAACGTCACCGTTTACAAAGCTCAACTTGTCGCAAAATTTTTCTGACAAATTCAAGGAATTGACTACGAGGAGAAATTCTCTCTTGTAGCAAAGCTATAGTCTAATCAAATTATACTGGTAGTTGCTGCATATTTCAATTATGAAATGTTATAGATGGATGTGAAGACCGCTTTCCTAAATGACAACGTTGAGGAAGAGTTGTATATGATGCAACTGGAAGATTTTGTTTGTCCAAAAGATGCTAGTAAAGTATGCAAACTTCAGAGGTCCATTTATTGACTGAAGCAAGCATCACAAAGCTGGAATCTTCAATTTGATGAAGTCATCAAAAGTTTTGGATTTCTCCAGAACACAGAAGAATCTTGCATATATAAGAAAATGAATGAGATTTCAGTGGCATTCCTAGTACTATATGTGGACGACATATTGCTAACAGGGAATGATGTGAATCTTCTAAATAGCATGAAGGAGTATTTAAATTGTAAATTCTCTATGAAGGACATGGGTGAAGCTGCCTACATATTAGGCATTAAGATCTATAGAGATATATCAAAGCGTCTACTGGCTCTTGGTAAAAGAACCTACATAGAAAAGATTCTGAAGCATTTTAGAATGGAACTGTCAAAGAAAGGTTCTTTGCCAATCATAAAAGTTGATAAGTTGAGTGTGACTCAATGCCCAGTGATGGAACATGAAAAGGAAGCAATGAGAGGTGTTCCATATGCCTCGGCCATTTCTCCATCATGTATGCCATGCTGAGTACTAGACTAGATGTAGCTGAAAGAAATATGCCCTGAGAGGCAATAATAAAGTTGTTATTATGTATTCCTTGTATATGATAGATGTTTATTTTGCATGCTATAATTTTATTGATAGGAAACATCAATACATGTGTGTTTAATAAACAAAAAGGGTTCCTAGTTATGCCTCTCTTATAAACTAGCTTGTTGATTAACAAGATGATCAAGGTTTCCTGATCATGGACATTGGATGTTGTTAATAACAAGGTCACAGCATTTGTGAAATGATGTGATGAACATTCATCCGAAGTATAGCATTACGATCAAGTCATTATGTTTATATTGCTATAACATTATACAAAGTAGTCTTAGTCCTTAGACCATGAGATCATGTTAATTGCTAACACCGGAAGAGTATCTTGATAACATCAAACGTCACACCGTAACAGGGTGACCATAAAGGTGGGTTCAGTGCTATGAAGGTGTTATGTTGAGACTCATGGATCAAGAGTGGAATTTGTCAATCCCGATGAAGGATAGATATACTCTGGGCCCTCTCAGTGATATCACATTAAGATAGCTTGCAAGCAAGTGATGTGATCACTAGAATGTTATATCACGGGAACGAGAAAAGAGTGCATGTCGGTAACGAGATCAAACTAGGTATTTGGATACCAATGATCGAATCTCGGACATGTATTATATCATGAGACAAAGGGATTAAATTGCTGACGTTAAAGGTTCTCACGATCACAGAAGTCATCGTTGAATATGCAGGATTCAGTATGGATCTCTAGGTCCCGCTTCTGATTATTGATCTGAGAGGAGTCTCAATCATGTCTGTATTATTCGCGAACTGTAGGGTGACACACTTAAGGGTTGCCGGACACCATTTAGGAGCACATATGTTCCAGACAAAAGGTTTGCAAAGCGCAGGAAATGTTTCGATAGAAACAGGAATTGTTTCGATAGAAACCGGAATTGTTTCAGGTGAAATTGTAGAAAGTGGTTCTTCATGTGATATTGAAATGTTGCAAGGGGTTTTATGTAAAGTAATTAACAAAATTCTGAATAAAATAAATAAAAGAGTTTTATTAATTGAGAGTTGCATTTAATTTGGTGGAAATTAAATACATGTGAGTGGGATTTTGGGTGGAGGCCATGTTTATGTGAGTGGAGGTTCACCACATGAATGAAGGAGGGGAGGAGTCCCCCCCTCATGCGCCGGCTATGGGAGGGGAGGGGTCTCCCTCCCTCCTATATAAAGCCCCCCTCTCCCCTCTCATAAATCACACCTCCTCGTGAAGGATCTCTCTCCCCCTCTAGATATTCCCCCATGGTCTCGGATTAGCGAGATACATGTTCCCGGTGGCCTTGCGTATGGAAGGAGTTGCTGCTTCCGCTGATTCGCTGGAGCGAGGAGGTGGAGGTTGTCTGGTGGCTTGAACGTGTGTGCGAGGATGGATGCGCTGCTGATTTGCGGCGCTCGGACTTCCACACGATCTTGAGATCGGCAAGCGTACGACTACATCAACCACGAGTTCCTACTCGTTAACAAAACTCGTTGTCTTCGAGGGTAAGTTCTCCATGGATGTATGTCCATCTGTTGCTCTGTATCTAGTAGATAGATCTTGGCGTATAGTTCTCATCGTAGGAATTTTTTTGTTTTCTATGCTGCGAACCCAACAGTGGTATCAGAGCCTGATCTATGCGTAGGTGCTTTACACGGGTAGTACACATATGTTTATATGTGGGCAATGATGATCATGTTATTGCATCTTCTATGTACTTTGGATATTGGTGGCATAGTGGGATGAAGCGGCCCGGACCAACCTTACATGTCATCGTACATGAGACCGGTTCCACGACTGACATGCAACTAGTTTTGCATAAGTGGCTAGCGGGTGTCTGTCTCTCCTACTATAGTCAATATCTGATTTACAACGAGTTGCTAATAACTTGGTTATCCTCGTTGTGGTTCATGTTCGTAGGTAAGACCGGTTCTATCTCCAAAAGCCCTAAGCCACGTAAAACTTGCAATTGATAAATTAGAGGCGTCTAGTTTAGATCGTTGCTGGGCTAGTGTCTTGATATGGTATTGTTGTAAGCAGATGTATGATAGATACTCTTACAACTCACTTAACATGTAAGTTCCATAGACCTTGGCCTTACACACAAAGGAATGATAGAGATCATACCACGATGCAAATGATAGAGATCAAATGCATGGACCATATCACCTCACTTCACACATTAGATGTTAGCATCTTATATTGCTAGTTTGGCGCTTTTGGTAGCATTATAAGATGATCCCTCATTTAGATATCAAGATAAAATGTGTTCTTCCTTAAGTATGCACCGTTTTGTGGATCGTGTTTTGAGGCATCACGTGATGATCGGGTGTTCTCGACTCTACGCTTTCATACAACGGGTGTAAGACAGTTTTACACACGTGAATACTAAGGTTCTTACTTGACGAGCCTAGCATGTACAGACATGGCCTCGGAACATGGACCGAAAGGTTAAGCATGAGTCATATAGTTGATATGATGCCCATATAGATGCTCGCCTTTGAAGCTACACCGACTCACGTGATGATCGGACTTGGTGTAGTGGATTTGGTTCATGTAATCACCAAAAGGACACGAGGGATGTCGTTTTTGAGTGGGAGTTCATTAGTAATTTGGATTAATTGAACTCAATCTATCATAAACTTAGTCTAAATATATTTTACAAATTCTGTTGTAGATGGCACCACCTGCTTTTAATTTCAATGTGTTCATGGAGAAAGAGAAGCTTCCTGCGAATGGTAGCAACTTCACCAACTGGGGTATGAATTTGAGGATTCTCCTCACTGCTGCACAAAAGCAATATGTGCTAGAGGCGCCGCTAGGCCCCCCACCAGCTCCTGATGCCCTTGACGAGGAAAAGAACGTCTATATAACTCTTCAGGAGGACCACAACTTAGTTCATTGCGGCATACTGTATGGGCTAGAGCCAGAACTTCGAAAACGTTTCGAAAATGGCAATGCCTTTGATACCATGGGAGAATTGAAAATGATTTTCGATACCCATGCTGCCGTAGAGAGTTATAATGCTTCTGAAAAGTTCTTTAGCTACATGATGGAAGAGAATAGCTCCGTTAGTGAGCACGTACTCAAAATGTCTGGGTACGCCGATAAGCTTGTGTCCTTGGGAATAACGATTCCCAATGACTTAGGCATACATCGTGTTCTCCAATCTCTGCCACCTAGCTACAAGAGCTTCGTGATGAACTATAATATGCCGGGCATGAAGAAGTCTCTTCCCGAGCTTCTGTCAATGCTTAAGACTGCAGAAGTGGAGATTAGGAAAGAACATCAAGTGTTGATGATCAATAAGACCACCGGTTTCAAGAAGGACAAGAAAGGCAAGTAGAAGGGAAAGAAGGGCGGCAAATCTGTTGCCGCGCCTGAAAAGAAACCCCGAGCTGGCCCTAAGTCTGACATCGAGTGCTACTATTGCAAGGGGACTGGCCATTGGAAGTGCAACTGCCCCAAGTATTTGGCGGAAAAGAAGGCTGGTAAGGCAAACAAAGGTATATGTGATATACATGTTATTGATGTGTACTTGACTAGTACTCGCAGTAGCACCTGGGTATTTGATACGGGATCGGTTGCTAATATATGTAACTCGGTTCAGGGGCTGCGGAACAAGCGACAACTAGCAAGGGATGAGGTCACGATGCGGGTCGGCGATGGATCAAGAGTTGATGTGATCGCCGTCGGAACGCTGCCTCTCCATATGCCGTCGGGATTAGTTATAAACCTGAATAATTTTTATTTGGTGCCTGCACTGAGCATGAACATTGTATCCGGATCGTGTTTGATGCAAAGTGGTTATTCATTTAAGTCTGAAAACAATGGTTGTTCGATTTATATGAATAATATCTTTTATGGTCACGCACCTGTGTTGAATGGTTTATTTCTGTTGGATCTCGATAGTAGTATTACGCATATTCATAATGTTGATGCTAAAAGGATTAAACTTGATAATGATGTATCTACATATATGTGGCACTGCCGTCTAGGTCATATTGGCGTTAAACGCATGAAGAAACTCCATTCTGATGGACTTTTGGAATCACTTGATTTTGAATCATTTGATACATGTGAGCCATGCCTTATGGGCAAGATGACTAGAACGCCGTTTTCCGGTTCAATGGAACGGGCGACAGATTTATTGGAAATCATACATACTGATGTGTGTGGACCAATGAGTGTGTCGGTGCGAGGTGGATATCGTTATTTTGTTACTTTCACGGATGATTTGAGTAGATACAGGTATATCTATTTGATGAAACATAAGTCTGAAACCTTTGAAAAGTTCAAAGAATTTCAGAATGAAGTGGAAAATCATCGTAACAGAAAGATCAAATTTCTGCGGTCCGACCGTGGAGGAGAGTATCTTAGTTACGAGTTTAGCACACATATGAAAGCCTGTGGAATAGTTTCACAACTCACGCCTGCCGGAACACCACAACGTAATGGTGTGTCAGAACGTCATAATCGTACTTTATTGGATATGGTTCGATCTATGATGTCTCTGACTGACTTGCCACTGTCATTTTGGGGTTATGCACTGGAAACCGCTGCATTCACTTTAAATAGGGCACCATCTAAATCCGTTGAAAAGACACCGTATGAATTATGGTTTGGAAACAAACCTAAGCTGTCATTTCTTAAAGTTTGGGGATGCGATGTTTATGTGAAGAAACTTCAACCGGATAAACTCGAACCCAAAGTGGAAAAATGCGTCTTCATAGGATACCCTAAGGAAACGATTGGGTATACCTTCTATCACAGATCCGAGGGCAAGGTCTTTGTTGCCAACAATGGATCCTTTCTTGAGAAGGAGTTTCTCGCGAAAGGTGTGAGTAGTCAGAAGGTAGAACTCGAAGAGGTTATTGAACCTTCTCTTCATGAAATGGCGAGTAGCGCAGCACCGGAAGTTGTTTCGGAGTTGACTTCACCTAATGAAGAGAGAGCTAATGATATTGATCATGAAACTCCGAAAGAGGACACTACCGAACCTCGCAGGTCAAGCAGGACACGTGCAGCTCCTGAACTGTACGTCAATCCTGTTATGAATTTCATGATTGATGAAATAGATGACCCTGCGACGTATGAAGAAGCGATGATGAGCCCTGATTCCAACAAATGGCTAGAAGCCATGAAATCCGAAATGGAATCCATGTACGAAAACCAGGTTTGGACCTTGGTGGACTTACCTCACGATCGAAAGGCCGTTGAGAATAAATGGATTTTCAAAAGAAAAACTGATGCTGATGGTAATGTAAGCATCTATAAGGCTCGACTTATCGCAAAGGGGTTTCGAAAAATTCAAGGAGTTGACTACGATGAGACATTCTCTCCCGTAGCGATGCTTAAGTCGGTTAGGATTATGTTAGCAATTGCTGCATATTTCGATTATGAAATATGGCAGATGGATGTCAAAACTGTGTTCCTCAATGTTAATATTGAAGAAGAGTTGTATATGATACAACCTAAGGGTTTTGTCGATCCTAAGGATGCTGATAAGGTGTGCAAACTTCAGCGATCCATCTATGGACAGAAGCAAGCATCCCGGAGTTGGAATCTCCGCTTTGATGAGGTGATCAAAGAGTTTGGATTTGTCCAAACTTATGAAGAGGCTTGTATTTACAAGAAAGTGAGTGGGAGCAATGTGGCGTTTCTGATATTATATGTGGATGACATATTATTGATTGGAAATGATATAGATCTTTTAAACAGTGTTAAAAGTTATCTAAACAGCAAATTTTCGATGAAGGACCTTGGTGAAGCTTCATATATATTAGGCATTAAAATCTATAGAGATAGATTAAGACGCCTAATTGGGCTATCGCAAAGTACATACCTTGATAAGATATTAAAGAAGTTTAATATGGGCGGAAGTAAGAACGGGTACTTACCTAGGCTGCAAGGCAAGACATTGAGTAAGACTCAAAGTCCGGCTACGGCGGAAGAAAGAGAGATAATGGATAAGATCCCCTATGCCTCAGCCATAGGCTCTATAATGTATGCCATGCTATGTACAAGACCGGATGTGGCACATGCTATTAGTTTTACTAGTAGGTACCAATCTGATCCAGGTTCGGAACACTGGATAGCGGTCAAGAATATCCTTAAGTACTTAAGAAGCACTAAGGATATGTTTCTTGTATACGGAGGTGAAGAAGAGCTAGTCGCTAAGTGTTATGTTGATGCTAGCTTTGACACTGATCCGGATGACTCTAAGTCTCAATCCGGATACGTATTTCTCTTGAACGGAGCAGCAGTTGGTTGGAGGAGCTCCAAACAACCTGTGGTGGCTGGATCAACGATGGAGGCGGAATATGTTGCTGCTTCAGAACCGGCACAGGAAGCGGTTTGGATGAAGGAGTTCATAACTGAACTAGGTGTGGTTCCTAGTGCGTTGGACCCAATGGTGATCTATTGTGACAACAATGGAGCCATAGCCAATGCCAAGGAACCAAGGTCTCACAAGAATTCCAAGCATATTAAGCGCCGGTTTCACTCCATCCGTGAGCATGTCAAGGATGGAGATATAAAGATTTGTAAAGTGCACACAGACCTGAATGTAGCAGATCCGTTGACTAAAGTACTCCCTAGGGCAAAACATGATCAACACCAGATCTCCATGGGTGTTAGATTTATCACAATGTAAACTAGATTATTGTCTCTACTGCAAGTGGAAGACTGAAGGAAATATGCCCTGATAGGCAATAATAAAGTTGTTATTATGTATTCCTTGTATATGATAGATGTTTATTTTGCATGCTATAATTGTATTGATAGGAAACATCAATACATGTGTGTTTAATAAACAAAAAGGGTTCCTAGTTATGCCTCTCTTATAAACTAGCTTGTTGATTAACAAGATGATCAAGGTTTCCTGATCATGGACATTGGATGTTGTTAATAACAAGGTCACAACATTTGTGAAATGATGTGATGAACATTCATCCGAAGTATAGCATTACGATCAAGTCATTATGTTTATATTGCTATAACATTATACAAAGTAGTCTTAGTCCTTTGACCATGAGATCATGTTAATTGCTAACACCGGAAGAGTATCTTGATAACATCAAACGTCACACCGTAACAGGGTGACCATAAAGGTGGGTTCAGTGCTATGAAGGTGTTATGTTGAGGCTCATGGATCAAGAGTGGAATTTGTCAATCCCCGATGACGGATAGATATACTCTGGGCCCTCTCGGTGATATCACATTAAGATAGCTTGCAAGCAAGTGATGTGATCACTAGAATGTTATATCACGGGAACGAGAAAAGAGTGCATGTTAGTAACGAGATCAAACTAGGTATTTGGATACCAATGATCGAATCTCGGACATGTAT
Organism: Avena eriantha; assembly: GCA_910589775.1. Classification (NCBI taxonomy): domain Eukaryota; kingdom Viridiplantae; phylum Streptophyta; class Magnoliopsida; order Poales; family Poaceae; genus Avena; species Avena eriantha. Next base: position 143,660,862 of record OU342741.1, on the reverse strand, counting down.
TATATCATGATACAAAGGGATTAAATTGCTAACATTAAAGGTTCTCACGATCACAGAAGTCATCGTTGAATATGCAGGAGTCAGTATGGATCTCTAGGTCCCGCTTCTGATTATTGATCTGAGAGGAGTCTCAATCATGTCTGTATTATTTGTGAACCATAGGGTGACACACTTAAGGGTTGTCGGACACCATTTAGGAGCACATATGTTCCAGACAAAAGGTTTGCAAAGCGCAGGAAATGTTTTGATAGAAACCGGAATTGTTTCGGGTGAAATTGCAGAAAGTGGTTCTGCATGTGATATTGAAATGTTGCAAGGGTTTTATGTGAATGTTTGTTAATTAAAGTAATTAACAAAATTCTGAATAAAATAAATAAAAGAGTTTTATTAATTGAGAGTTGCATTTAATTTGGTGGAAATTAAATACATGTGAGTGGGATTTTGGGTGGAGGCTATGTTTATGTGAGTGGAGGTTCACCACATGAATGAAGGAGGGTAGGAGTCCCCCCCTCATGCGCCGGCTATGGGAGGGGAGGGGTCTCCCTCCCTCCTATATAAAGCCCCCCTCTCCCCTCTCACAAATCACACCTCCTCGTGAAGGATCTCTCTCCCCCTCTAGATATTCCCCCATGGTCTCGGATTAGCGAGATACATGTTCCCGGTAGCCTTGCGTCTGGAAGGAGTTGCTGCTTCCGCTGATTCGCTGGAGCGAGGAGGTGGAGGTTGTCCGGTGGCTTGAACGTGTGTGTGAGGACGGATGCGCTGCTGATTTGCGGCGCTGGGATTTCCACACGATCTTGAGATCGGCAAGCGTACGACTACATCAACCACGAGTTCCTACTCGCTAACAAAACTCCTTGTCTTCGAGGGTAAGTTCTCCATGGATGTATGTCCACCTGTTGCTCTGTATCTAGTAGATAGATCTTGGCGTATAGTTCTCATCGTAGGAATTTTTTTGTTTTCTATGCTGCATACCCAACAGTAGCATTGGCTCTTAGCTTGACGATCCATTTCCAAAGCAAGCCAGGGATGGTTCATTGGAATGCAATTAAGAATATCCTCAAGTACTTGAGAAGAACTAAGGATATGCTTTTAGTCTTTGGAGGACGTGAAGAAGAACTTGCCATAAAAGGTTATGTGGATGCAAGCTTCTCCACTGATCCATATGAAAGGAAATATCAAATAGGGTACGTGTTCATGGTTAATGGAGGCGCAGTGAGCTGGAGGAGCGGGAAGCAAAGCTTGCTGCCTCAATCTACAATGGAGTCAGAGTACTTGACTACCGCAAATGAAGCTAATGAATCTGTATGGATGCTGAAGTTCATTATTGAACTTGGAGTGTTCCCAAGCGTGCAAGACCTTGTGTGCGTCTTCTGCGACAACACGGGGGGCCATTGCGAATGCAAAGGACCAGAGGTTCCACTCCACAACCAATCACATAGACCGACATTACCATGTAATAAGAGAGTTTGTTGCTAAGGGTAAAATTAGATTTGTAAAGTACATACAAATGTGAATGTAGCTGATCCATTCACCAAACAACTTCCACCAGCAAAGCATGATCAACACCGGGATGCTATTGGTGTTAGATTATTGCCTATTGTAAACTAGTGTAATTATACTCTAGTGCAAATGGGAGACTGAAGGAGATATGCCCTAGAGGCCAATAAATAAAGTTGTTTATTGATATATCTCTAATGTTCATAATAGTTTTACATCATGCTATAACTGTAATTAAGCAAAAACATTAATACATGTGTGGTATATAAACAACCAGGTCCCTAGTATCCTCTAGTATGAGTTCATTGAGTAGATAATGATCGAGGTTTCCCGATCATGGACTTGACATAAAACAGACACCCGACAATGAGGTCACTTAATGAAGTGATGGACACACCCGACCATAGAATTGCAACGTGATCTAGTCACAAAGTTCAACTTTGCAATATCTAGCAAAGCATACAATAAAAAGACTAGTGTCTATCTGCAACGACTTGGCCCATCGGTCGTCGTAGAAGGCGCGTCTTCTGCGGTGAATTTCTCGGCTCGATCGTAGCCAATGGGAAACTTTTTTTCCGGTTTCGTGGCCCTCTACTACGACGAGACCACTAAAAACATGGAGGAAGCTCGGCTGGCGCATGGCAGAAGCGAGATTTTTGGTTCCTCACACAATTTTGACTCGCTAAAGTCTTTTGAGGCGTGTGGGTATCGGACGTCAGCGTCTCTAGCGGACCATACTTTTCGGTCGCACCTCCCTGATTTGAACTTGATAACATTGCTCGATGCATTTGTCGTTTAGTCAGTCTGCTGGGTCCCACATGTCAGCCTCTCATTAGAAGAATCATGTGTATGATGTATTTTTTTCCTTCACTCGTGCTACCCTGTGCCAAACTTGATAGAGTTCCTCGATGCATCTGCCGTTTAATCAGGCTGCTAGGTCCCACATGTCATCCTCTTATTAGAAGAAACGTGTGCATCATGGAATTTTTTCCTTGGCTATTTCCTCCTCGATTTCAACTCGATAACGTTGCTTGATCTTTCTGCTGTTTAGTCATGATGCTGGGTCCCTCATGTCAGCCTCACATTCGAAGAATCGTGTGTATGATAGAAATTTTTTCTTCGCTCGCGCTACCCTATTCCGAACTTGATAGAACTGCTCGATGCATCTACCGTTTAATCAAACTCCTTGACCCCACATGTCATCCTCTCATTAGAAGAAATGTGTGTATGATAGAATTTTTTCCTTGGTCGCACCTCCGTGTTCTGAACTTGATAGTGTTACTCGCTGCATCTACCATTTAATCACGCTGCTGGGCCCCACATGTCATCCACTCATTAGAAGAAATGTGTGTATGATGAAATTTTTTCCCTCGGTCGCGCCTCCGTGTTTCGAACTTGATAGTGTTGCTCGATGCATTAGCCCTTTTTCATGCTATTGGGTCCCCCATGTGAGCCTCTCATTAGAAGAAATGTGTGCATGCTGGAATTTTTTTCTTGCTCACGCCTCCCTATTTCGAACTTGGCAACGTTGCTTGATGCAACACCTGTATAAGGCCACGCTACTGGGTCCCACATGTCGGTCTCTCTATAAATGAAACCTGCGTATGATGGACTTTTTTTGACCGTGTCCGGTGTTTTGACCTTGGCAGTGTTGCTCAATGCGGCAGTCGTGTTTGATCTTGCTGCTGAGGCCCCCATGTTAGCCTCTCTGGTATGTTTTGGCTCGTGGGTCCCTGATGCAGCCTTGTCTGTTCTAGCGGGTGGGTCCCTGATGCCAGCCTCTCTGTACAAGTATTTAACTTTTTTTCAAACCTGACCATTAAACTCGAGGGATGCTGTAGGCTAGTGGGTTCGTGATGTGATCCTGTCCGTAATGCGATATTGCTAGAAGAAAAAAATGTAAACCCAAGATATATATATGTAAACCCAAGATATATATGTGCACATAGGGGATTCGAACTCAAGACCTTTGAATTAAATAGACGTAAACTGAGTGCATCATAACTACACCAAAGATATCTATAGAAAAGATATCATTAAATGTTTATTAGTACTACAACTTATGTATTAGTCTATTTATAAATATTTTGTGTTCATATTTACTCTTTTAAAATATAAAATGGTAGCACTCCTAGCATCTCAATTTATAAATGCTACATAATAGAGTAGTTTCTTAAAAACATGTGAATGCGGAGTTTTTTGAAGGGGTGGGGGGCAATGCCCAAAAAACCTAATTAAAAATATTTTGGGCTATACTCCATGGCCTATGCACCATGGGCTCCTTTCTCAAATTTCATTGTGATATGCTCAGCAGTTCCCTTACCGTGAAAAGTCCGAAATATAATATGCTGGGTTGTTCTCCACGGCCTCCTTTCTCAAATTTTAGTGGGACGCTGCAGGATGGGGTCCGGGATGTCAGCATGTCCGTAATGCGATATTGCTAGGAAAAAAAATGTAAAACCAAGATATATATGTAAACCCAAGATATATATGCACATAGGGGATTCGAACTCAAGACCTTTATATTAAATAGACATAAACTGAGTGCGTTACAACTACACTAAAGATATCTATAGAAAATATATCATTAAACGTTTATTAGTACTACAACTCATGTATTAGTCTTTTTATAAATATTTTCTGTCCATATTATCTCTTTTAAAATATAAAACGACAGCGCTCCTAGCATCTCAATTTATAAAATGCACATAATAGAGTACTTTCTTAAAAACATGGTAAGGAAGAGTTTTTTTTGAAGGGGTGGGGGAAATGCCCAAAAGGACTAATTAAAAATATTTTGGGATATACTCCATGGCCTATGCTCCATGGGCTCCTTTCTCAAATTTCACTTTGTTGTTCTCAGCAGTCCTCTAGGTTGTGCTCCATGCCGTCCTTTCTCAAATTTCAGTGGGTTGTGGTTAGCACTCCCCTGAACCGAAAAATACTGAATTAAAATGTTCTAGGCTAAAGAGGGGCGGAATGGGCTAGATTTCTTCTCCTTGTTAATGAAAATTGCATTGTGATGTGGCTCGGCCAGATTCGAAACAAAGACCTCATAGAGGGAGGTGGAAAAAGCGATAATTATTTTGACAGATATTCATGCAAAAAGTTAAAAGAACCATGGACACGCCCTCCGCCAGCGCCAAAACTGGACTGATACCCTATGACTTCACTTGGTGAAATCACGTTGTATCTTTACTCCTCTCATATCTTTCCAAAACACATATCCAACGGTTCCAATGATAGAAAGGCAAAAGCTCTAGTGTAATAGCTAGTTAGCAACGACATTTTTTTAATAGATTTTGTACTAGCATTTAAAAGATTCAGAAGTACAGAATAAGACAGAAAATATCGACAGATTCCCAGTTTGTAATCAGCCGCATTTCACAAATTTAACAACATTTCAAAGTGGCCGATTCAGCAATATAGACAATGAAATTCAATTGCAGTACAAAGATAATCAATTCTTATTTGAGCTCTAAAAACCTTGGCACATGATGAGTTTGCCCCTTTTCTCCAAACACACGGCATCATTAGAGCATGCAAAACCGACGATCAAGTCTGCATTTGTATGCATACCTCCTTCTTACATCAATACATGTGTGACCAACATATATGCAACCCAAAATGCCCAAGCCTCATCTAGATTGTGACAAGGCCATGTTTCAAAAAAAATCAAGATCGGCCATCTACTGCCCTTGATCTAAGCAAGTACCAGAACATCAGTATGAGCTCTACGAAATACTTTAGTAAAAGCAACAATAGAAAATTTGATAGATTCAGTAGCATTTGAAAGATTCGGTAGTATAGAATAAGACTGGGAAAGTATCTTACAGGTTCCCAGTTCACATTCAGTAGCACTTGACAGATTCAACAACAATTTAAAGTGGCCTATTCAACGGTGGTAGAAAATGACCAAAACAATTGTCAGATTCAGCAATACCAACATTGAAATTCAATGGTTATACAACAATGCGGCAAGGCCAAGTTTCAAAAGGAAAACAAGTCCATGCATCTTCTCCACTCGATCTGAATAAGTCCCAGTAAATAGGTATTACTAAAAAATAGATTAGTAGTAGTTGAACTCCATACAAAATCTTAGTAGAAGTGTAGAACTACAAATTTACACTAAGCTAGGAACCACTACATGTCCCATAATACGTACTCGAAGAAAAGATAATGCTTCAGCGTGTCAAAGTGTTGGCCGGGAAACACACTTAATTTCCTTCCTGGGACGCGTCTCTCGTTTCATTGTTGCCTGTCAGTCTCTAGGTTGATAGCATACATGTAAAATTCATACGATAAACGAGAAAATTCGGGATACTTAATTTCAGCAATTCCAATCACGAAGGGAATCTGCCACCAACATAAACTAGCTAATTAGTACATTACATACTAACAAGGGTTAAACTCATCAATGCCCATTATTATGGACTTGGGTTTTGGAGAAGAAGGGAGCGTTGGAGGCATCAATTGGCTAGCAAACAAGCACACAGGAACACAAGGTTTACCTAGGTTCAGGCCTCATAAAGCACCCTACTGCTGCTTGTCTGCTCTTGGAATTATCGAGGGAGTCGAAAGTTACAGGGTTGCGCAGATGTAATCTAGCGATGGTGTGGAAACTAGGGTTGTGATTGTCCTTCTCGCCTCCCCTCCTAGCCTTTATATAGATAGGCTAGGTCTTGGGATAGCAGGTTGAGTCGGTTACAAGTTAGGGTTTTCCCTTTAAACTTTCTATCTTGAGCTCGCCATGTGCCGCAAGCAGTCGGAGTCTCCTTAGGTCACTTGAATCCTTGATTGGGCCCTGGTAACATCGTGGGCTTCTGCTAGACTGGACCATATATACCAAACTCGAGTACCTGTAAGCTATGCCCATGTCAGTAGCCCCCGGGTGTCCTATTGAATCTCAGATTCAAGTGGAGACTTATGAAGTCTTTCGGGTGCACAGCCGAGCATGTTTTCGAGTGCTCTAATTTGCATCATAGGGATTGTTGATATACGTGCCAGATTTATCTGATATATCGGGATCAGTTAACTGCCTTAGGGTAAAACAACGCAATCTACTCAAACTCGAGTCCCTGGACTCGAATTCAGAAAAGTGATGGCGTAATTCGACTCAGGCCGCGGAGGTCTTATAGAGTCGAATCCCAGTGTATAAGTGTTATCACTTGACGCGTCCGTCAAGACTTATTTCATCGTTCCTACAGGTACAGATTATTTCTGGTAGAGCGCAGTAAGTGTGTTCAGGCCTTCTTCAGGTGTTATCTTCACGCTGCAAGCGTGGCATCTGAATTTTTATCATCGTGGAGTTGATTCGGGTGACCCAGGAGACGCAGTCTCTTTGTATGCAAAATATGAGGCGAAGTCACCAAAGCATTCGAGTGTGGATGCAGTCAACACATAGTGTATGTATAAGAAAATCATAGGGTGCGCGACCAGCGCTCCCTATGGGAGTAGCCCCCGAGTGCCTATTTGAGTCGTAGACTCGAGTGGGGACTATAATTATTTTGCGACAGCTGTCGCATTTTACAGTCGAATGTGCTTTCAGCGCTCCCTATGGGAGTAACCCAGAGTCCACAGTCAAATCGTTGATTCGAGTGAAGGATTTTCGAGGAAAAATACGTTTTCATAATGCTTGGATGTCTTACAAAATTCCTCGGGTGCACGGCCAGCGCTCCTGTTAGGAGTAGTGATACGTCCATTTTGCAGCACTATTCTATATCATAATTTACTATTATTCATTGATCTATTTCATATTAAGAGATGATACTTATGTTATTTCATCTATATTTGCATGGTTGATGACTTTTGAAGGATGGACCGTTGAAGTCAGGATTCTGATGGAAAAGGCACCATTTGGAGGCAAAATTCGCGAAGATCAGAAAATCCTAGAAAATATAGGGAAAATCCTATTTTTCCAGAAGACGAAGGATGCCAGAAGGGAGAGTGGAGATGGGCCACAGGGGGCCCACACCACCCCCCGGCGCGGGCCACCCCTGGCCACACCACCTGGTGGTATGGCCACCCTAGCCCACTCTTGGCTATCCCCTTTGGCGTATATTATCCCCACGAAACCCTAAGACTCGAGGAGCGACCACAGAAAGATTCCACCGCCTATGCGGGGCGGAAAACTACAGAGAGAGAAAGATCTCTCCGGCAGACAAAATTCTGCCGGGGAAATTCCTTCCTGGAAAGGGGAGATCGTCGCCATCAACACCACCATCAAGCTGGACTTCATCGGGATCATTATCATCATCATCTCCACCAGCACCATCATCACCACTCCATACTGCTGTAACAATTGGGTTGAATCTTACATAGTTCTTAGGGGAAACTTTCCCGGTATTGATTACTTGTAGTAGTTGATGTTATTGAGTGGAACCATTGAATTATTGTTATATTCAGATTGTTACTTATCATTATTTCATCTCTGATCTTGATCCATATGATGTCTTGTGAGTAGTTCATTTAGTTCTTGAGGATATGGGAGAAGTCATGTTGTTAGTCGTGGAATTGTGTTGAGAAAGATTCAATAGTTTGTTACTTAAGTTGTGATGTTATTCTTCTAGTGGTGTCATGTGAACATCGACTACATGACACTTCACCTATATGGGCCTAGGGGAATGCATTCTGTATTTGGCTACTAATCGTAGGGGTTGCCGGAGTGACAGAAACCTGAACCCCCATTAGGAAACCTTTGCACAAGGGATGTCAGGATCTTAGAGTTTAAAGCTGTGGTTACGTTTTTATCTTAATTACTTTCTTTTACTTGTAGATGCTTGCAAGGGGTATAATCACAAGTATGTATTAGTCCTAGGAAGGTCGGTACATTAGCATAGGTTCACCCACACACCACTTAGCAAACTAAAGAAGATTAATCAACTATATGAAGTGAAAGCACTTAATGATATTCCCGTGTGTCCTAGAGAACGTTTGGTCATCTTAAGTAATACAACCGGCTTGTCCTTTGCTAAAGAAAGGATTGGGCCACTTGCTACATTTATTATTATTGTCTTTTATTTACTTGTACTTTATTTACCTGCATTATCAAAACCCCCTAAAAATCTGTTTGCTAAGTATATACAGAGAATTCTTGCTCCAAGCCACTCGTCAACACCTTCTGCTTCTCGTTGGGTTCGACACTCTTACTTATAGAAAATACTGTGATACACCCTATACTTTTGGGTCATCATATTTTCTGGCGCCGTTGCCGGGGAGTGAAGCGCTATTGGAGAGTGGAACTAGTAAAGGAAACTTCTACTGTGAGTATTGTTTATTTCTGTTTGTTACTTTATTTTCAATATGGATAATCCACTTAGTTTCTTATTTCGTAATGCTACTACCAATGCTAAGGTAGTAGATGAACCACCACCTACTAAGAATGATACTTTTAAAATACCTACAAGAATTACTGATCGTGTTATGGATAACTATTATGTTGGAGATGGAACTGTCCATCCTAGTGATCATTTGTTCTTTATACACGAATTATGCGGGTTGTTCAAGTGTGCAGGTATTACAACAGATCAAGTCAAGAATAAGTTATTCTCATTATCACTGAAAGGAAGAGCTGAGGAATGGTATAAGCCGCTGAAGAATGGTCAATCTCTTGAATGGGAGGAAATAGTGCCTCTCTTTTATTCAAAATTTTATCCTCCTAGTGAGATTCATAAAGATCGGAATCAAATATACAACTTTTGGCCTCTTGATGGAGAGAGTACAGCTCAAGCTTGGGGGAGATTGAAGCTACTAATGCTCAAATGTCCTATTCATGAGCTCCCCAACAATATTATTATCAATAACTTTTATGCAAGACTTTCTCTTCATGATAAGGATCTATTGGATGCCTCTTGTGCTCGATCATTTACACGCATGGAAGAAGAAGCTAAAAAGGATCTTCTAGACCATATTCAAGACAATGCTAAAGCCTAGGAGAATGATAAAGGAAGAAAGTCAGGTATATATTATGATTATGAATGCATTGAATCTTTTATGGGAACTGATGACTTTCAAAATATTAGAAATGCTTATGGTCTAGACTCTCAAGTATTGCAAGTTATTTTAAAGCTTTTGCTTCTTATATTGAAATTCCTAAAAAGAAGTGGAATAATTATCATGCACCTTATAAAGATATTGTTAATTGTGTTCCTGCAAGAAATACTGAAGTTTATAGTGTTAATCATGTTTTACCCAAACCTTACATTGAGAAAATGCCTTTCCTAGTTAAGGTAAAGGAACATTCTATGATAGCTAGTATGGATAATGAAAGTACAAATAAAGCTGTTGAACCTGATGACCGAGTAGTTGTTGAACCTATGGTAGCAAATGTGAAAGACTTTATCACTAAATATGTAGGATATGGACACATTATTCTTTATAAGGATACTTCTAATATTGTTTCACAAAGTAGTGTTATGTGAGCCAATGTCCCTGTGTTTTTTGTTAGAATAAGTGATCATTGCTACAATGGTTCTTGGGATAGTAATATCGTTAAATTTATGCATGATACTGAAAGTTATTATTAGAGAGGGAAAAGTGCTCTTATGCATCTCAATAATATTGAGTTTCCTTGCTTTATGCTGAAAGTCTTTATGTTGCACTTATTTTTCCTTCCTATGCTAGCAGCTTCTAGTTTCAACAATTTGTTTACTTACAAAATTACCTTGCATAGGAAGTGGGTTAGACTTAAACATGTGTATTTTTGCTTCTTGATTCTCTCTTTTACTTCAGTTCATATTCTTATGTGAGCTTCATTGAAATTATCACGCCCATCTTAATGGCTATAAAGAAAGAGCTTTTTGGGAGACAACCCAATATATTTGTGTTTTTAGTTTGTTTTCATTTATTTGATCCTTGGAAGTTATTACTTCGGTAATAACCTCTCCTTATCCTTTTTGTTTGGTTTTTGTGTCAAGATCAACCTCTAATGAGAGAGAAGTAATATTTGGGAAAGTTGTTGTCTCGAAACAGATTTTTGTGCTTCACTGTAAAAATTCGTGAAAGATCTCTGTACATCGGTTTGAGATGTAATTTTTTGTTCTTCTGCCCCAGGATGTTATTTAAATTTCATCAGTTATGCACTTTCTGATTTGAGCAACAGAAGATTTTCGAAAAAATTGATCTTTACCTGCTGGTCTGTTTTGATAGATTATTGCCACTCTTGCATTTGCCTCTTAAATCGATTTCCTTTTTGAATTCCTTTTGGGATTTCAGAAGGAGTTGTTTCAGTAGCTTATGTTTTGATGGATTTCAGTTGAAATTGAACTTTAAAGGTTTATTACCTTGCATGCACTAATGTTGCTAATGAGAATTGTGTGAAGTTTTGTGTGAAAGAAATTTCCAAGTTGTAGGAGAAAATGGTGTAACGAGATAGTGAAAGGTTAAATGACTCAAGCAATATGTGTATGAAGATGAAGATATTGATGCTATTCAAATGGTAACTCCGGAAAAAATTATCAAAGCCCAAATTCAGAGACCTGTAGAGTCCGTTTTCGAATAGGTAACAGTTCTGGTAAGAAAAGGTCCGCGAAAAATCTGCTAAGTTATATTTTTGCAGTTTTTATCTTACAAGGAAGGCAATGAAGCGAAAGAGGGACGGAAACAGAGCCAGGGTGGGTCACACCACCCTGTGGCACGGGCTCACCTAGCCGCGCCACCAGGTGGTGTGGCTGCCCCGGAGTCCGTCTCCGACCCGTTTTCTCCTAGTACGTTCCTTTTGTTGTAAAACTTCGTAATATATAATCCCCCGGATCCCCCGAGGTTCGTATATCGTGTTCTCTTTGTATTTTCATTTCGATCTGTTTCTGCCGGGAACTATTCTTAAAGTTTAGAAGCAGAATGGTCTCCGCCAACGATAAAGGAAAGGAGCCTGCGGAGGAGGATCTCCAAGATTCTAAGCAGGAGAAGGAGATCAAGAGTAAAGATGGAGAGGAGGCAAAGAAAAACCAGCATCCGACCACCAGCACCACCATTGCAAGCATTGGAGTGGTGGCAAATCCCGCCAGGTTCAAAAGGACTGCATGGATGTCAACTTGAGGGAAGCCTCCGCGTCACTATTTGGCTTCATGGTCACCTTCTCGACGCACCAAGAATCCTTTCCATACCCTTATCCATGAGCATCAATTCTAGAATATGCCAAAGGAGAAACTACCCTCCAATTGGGATATGCCCCATTCTAACCATGCAGGAAAAGAAGACTTCAAGGAGGAAGAGTTGGGAAAGAATCGTATGAGCTGGGATTCACAACCCAACATGATCATGAACCGCATTGAGCACAACTCGGAGTTGATTCATACTCTCACCTTCGAGATTGAGGACTTGAGGAAATTGATGGAAAAGCTCATCGAGAGAACACCACCACCACCAAAGGAGTAATTCGTCATCAGGTTTTGGCATCCCCTTGGTTTGTTCCAAGCTTGAGGGAGTGCCGCGGTATCACATCACTATTTTCTATCTTTTTACCTTTTTAGTAGAGTCATATCATGAATAGAGAAGTTATTATATAGGATGGTTTGCATTATGGAAGTGTCCTTGACGAGGGTTTAACTCATCAATGCCCATTGTTATCGACTTGGGTTTTGGAGAAGGAGGGAGCGCTGGAGACATCTATCGGCTAGCAAACAAGCACACAAGGGACTCGAAGATTTACCCAGGTTCAGGCCTCATAGGGGTCCCTACTCCTGCTTGTCTGCTCGTGGAATTATCAAAGGAATCAAAGATTACAATGGTGCGTAGATGCAATCTGGCGAGGGTTGTGGAAACTAGGGTTGCGTGTGTCCTCCTCGCCGCCCCCTCCCAGCCTTTATATAGATAGGCTAGGTCTCGGGTGACAGATCGAGTTGGTTATAGGTTAGGGTTTTCCCCTTTGAACTTTCTATCTTTAGCTTCTTCTTTCCCTTCAAGCAATCAAGAGTCCGTAGGCTACTCGAGTTCTTTGTTTGGGCCTTGGCGACACCATGGGCTTCCGCTATATTCAGGCCGTATATACCAAGCTCGAGTACCTGTAGGGTATACCCATGTCAGTAGCCCCCGAGTGTCCAGTGGAATCGCAGATTCGACTGGGGACTTTATGAAGTCTTTCGAGTGCATGAATGAGTATATTTTTGACTACTCTGTTTGTGTCATAGGGATTGTTGATGTGCGTGCCTGATTTAACCGATGTATCGGTATAAGTTAACTACCTTAGGGTAAAACAACGCAATCTACTTGAACTCGAGTCCTCGGACTCGAATTCGGAAAAGTGCTGGTGTAATTCGACTCAAGCCGCGGAGGTCTTATAGGAGTCGAATTCCAATATATGGGTGTGAGCACTCGACGCGTCCGTCAAGGCATGTTCATCGTACCTGTACGCACGGATATATTTCTAGTAGTGCACAACAAATGCGTTGCCATGCCTTATTCATATCTTATCTTCACGCTGTAAGCGCGACATCCGAATTTTATCATCGCGGAGACGATTCGGGTGACCCAGGAGACGCAGTCTCTTTGTAGGGAAAAATTATGAGGTGGTGTCGCCATAAGTTTGAGTGTGGATATCATCAACGCATAGTATAATGTTCAAATAATCATAGGGTGCATGACCAGCGCTCCCTATGGGAGTAGCCCCCGAGTTCCTGGTTGAGTCGAAGCCTCAGGCAGGGACTAAAGAACTTTTGCGACTGCTGTCATCTCTTGTTTGCTTGTTTTAGTCGAATTTGCTTCCGGCGCTCCCTATGGGAGTAACCCATGTCCATAGTCGAACCATGTTTCGAGTGGTTGGGTTTGCTTTGATTATCCATGTTCCTGCAAAAAGAAAAAGAAAAATCGTAGGGTGCGCGACCAGCGCTCCCTATGGGAGTAGCCCCCGAGTGCTTGGTGGAGTCAAAGACTCGAGTAAGGACTAAAGTAGTCGAAGTCTTCTGCTACGTAGTTTTGATGACGCCAGTGCTGACAATCCATGACCTCAGTTGCCCACGTGAGCGAGTTTGACAGGACGTGACGAGCGGTGGGTCCCATTCTCTGACTCCGATTTGACCGGGCGTGCGTAATCTTTATTTTAACTGTACCTCCTCGATTTCCACGCGTAATGGAAGCAGTGGGGGACGGTTCGCGCTTCAGGTTCTCCATGTGTCGAGCGTGATGAACGCCACGCGTCTGGTAGGGTTTTTCTTAGCCGTTGGATTGCTTCTTCTAGGGGGTTAAGTAGCGTTGTAGCGACGGTGAATTTCTCATCTGCTTCTTTCATCCTTTGCCTCCATCACCATTACCTCTGCTCCTCTGCTTCCTTGCTTTTCTTTCCTTCGAGGCACTGGACCAGCTCCGTGTATTTCCCAGCTACTTCCTCTCGTCACATCGCTGCCGGGGAATGGGGAAGAAAAAGGGAGGTGTGGCGGCCGATTCCGCTGCTACCACTACTGCGATGAAGAAGAAGGGCGGCTCTGCTGCTGCGGGTACTAGCACCACTGCTGGCGGAAATAAGAAAGGCGCGGGCACTCGCGTCACGAATGGCGCGTGGCATCCCTCTATGATCAAATCCTCAGAGCTTCGTTTTCTTCGCCAAGATGGAGTTTTGTCCTCTGCAGTCGCTGACGCGCGCGTCCCTGGCGACGAGGTAATCCCCTCTCCTCCTGCCGGTTTTCGGGTGATGTTCCTAGCGTTCATCATTCGCGGCCTCTCTTTGCCCCTGCATCCTTTCTGCAGGGGCCTTTTTTGTTTTTACGGGCTCCAGCTCCATCAGCTGTCCCCCAATTCCATCCTCCACGTAGCTTGCTACATTACCCTCTGCGAGTGCTGGTTTGGAATCGAGCCGCACTTCGGCCTCTTCAAGCGCCTCTTATAGTTGAAGCGTCAATCGGCGTCTGGCTCCATAGTCTATGATGTAGGCGGCTGCGGTATCCAAGTCGACTCCTCCGTGACATACTTTGATATCAAACTCACGGCGTCCGTCCAAGGGTGGAGGGACAAGTGGTTTTATGTAAGCGACCTGAAGGCCGACAGAGACCACTTCGGACTCGTGCCCTTCGATCCCGCAATGCCATGCAAGAGTTGGCGCTCCTGGAAGAACGTGATTATGCCTAGCGAGTCCGCGGAGAAAAATGTGCTGTACGAGCACGTCTGCGACCTCGAGTCGCATGGGCAAAGAGGAGGGAGGTTGCGCCCTCATTCGCACATGGCTACGCCGTCGCGTCCAACCCCTACAGGCCAGAGTCCAACCCATGTTTCAATGGGCTGGCGCTGACGATGTCACTCGCGTATCTGCCGATGGCATGTCCACGAGTGAGGTAGACAAAAGGGTGCGACTAGTCACCAAGTAAACCGCCAAGGATGTGCTCCCTAGTGAACCGGTCGTTCCTCCGTTCGATACTACTAACCCTCCTCCTAAGGTATAGTTGTGCTATGTAGTAGCGTTGTTTGTCGATTGCTTCTTTGCAGTTTCTTAACTTTGTGTTATATTTGTTTTCTGTACGCAGATTGGGCGATGTCCCCGTGTATGCCCCCTCTTCCTGAGGGGGTTATCCCTCGTGAAGCCTTGGAAGAGGACGAGTCGGAGTCGACC
Organism: Avena eriantha; assembly: GCA_910589775.1. Taxonomy (NCBI): domain Eukaryota; kingdom Viridiplantae; phylum Streptophyta; class Magnoliopsida; order Poales; family Poaceae; genus Avena; species Avena eriantha. The sequence goes on along the minus strand of OU342741.1, from coordinate 143,645,828 downwards.
GTCCCATCTGATGTGGAGGAGGAAGCCCTCGAGTCGTGTGCTCTGGACACTCGCAAGCGTTCGCGCAACAAGGATTCAGATGCATCATCTTCTTCGACTCCGGAAAGTGCAGATGTTGGCGTTGAGTCGCCAATACCTGCCGTCCCCGTGAGTGCCGTGGCGCCATCTTCTCGCGAGAAGATGCGGCTGTCGAAGGAGTCATCATCAAATTCGGGGGATCAAACCTTTGACTTTGATAAGTTTGATTGGTAAGTATTCGAATCTTCCTTTTTGGTTCTTCTTTGCAGTTGCCTTTTCTTGATGTTGATTTGATCTTGTAGTCAACAGGCGTCGTCATATTCTGGCGACGTCCAATTTTTGAAAGAATCTGGAGTCGCGACCTCCAGAGCCAAGAAAGAGGTTGAGCGTTGTCGTCGGATTGATGACAAGTACGCCATGAGGGGGTCCTCAAGGCGTGCGGAAGAGAGGGGTGTGAGACGTACGGTGTTCCGGGACGGTGAGCACACAAGTTTACCCAGGTTCGAATCCGCCGGCTTTGGACGGATCCTACTCCTGCTAGCAATCCAGTAATACGGCAGAGCCGGAATATGGGTTACAAGGGTATCGCCTCTGCGAGTTGAGATTGTAGACTATTGTGTTGTAAGGTGTTCGCCCTAAAGGCTCTCCCTAGGACGGCTTATATAGATATCCGGCCTAGGGTTTACAGGAGAGATCAATCCGGCTACGACTAAGAGTCGGTTACAGAGTACATCTTGAACTACAAGTAACATTATGAGCCTAAGTCAGTAAGTCTTCTGGGCCTTCCCGCAGCCGGATTGGACTCCGTCTCCTCTCCTGAATGGGCCGCCCGTGAAGCAAAGCTCTAACCCGAAGTGGGCCACCCTGGTTAGTGAGGAACTGTGAGGATACCCGGAAAGTATATCCCCAACAGCAGCCCCCGGAGGCCTCCAAGATCCAAAGTCGGATTTTATCATCGTCTAGCTTGATCTTCGGCTTGCAGAATCTTGAAGGGTTCCTGAAACTTCACAAAAAATATGATCCGGGTCTTTAAAAATAAGCCGGACCTTTCAATAGGTTATTCAGATTTTCCAGTTCGCTTTTAAACTAAGCCGGAACTTGGTCTCTAACACCACCTGACACAAGCATGGTCAAGTCACGTCATCTGACAGACGTGCCGTCAGCACGACCGTTGGTGGGTCCGCGGTTCCCGGAACCGAGGCACCGTTTCAATGCGAGCATGGAGATCGAGGAGACGCAATCATCGCGTGGGTTCTTCCGAGTTCTTTCCACGACGCGTGGCGGTTACACTGTAGCATTCACATGAATCTTGGCGCAGTTAGGTGGATATAAAGGGTTTGGATTTCTCCTTCTCCTTTCCACCAGTCTTTGCCGTTTCCTTTCCTCCCAATCCTCCTGCGCGCTCAGAGCTCTCTCGTCCTTCCCCCCACAGAAACTCCCAGCGCCGCCACTTTCAGGTCATCTTCTCACCAGAGAAATGGCTTCATCGTCTTCTTCCTCCGGTTTGGCGGCAGCAGCGGCGGCGGCGATGGCGGAAGCAGCAGCGGAGAAGGAAAGGTTCCGGGGAATCTGGATCCCCTGCGCCCTTGATGAGGACGGCCTCAAGAACGTGGAGAAGGAGGGTCTTCTCGCTGCCGGCGACTAGCGGAGCGGCTCCGGCGAAACCGTCCCCAACCCGGAAGACGGCAGGCGGGTCCACTTCGGCACCCATCTCGACCGAGGTCTGTCTTTTCCTCCCTCGGAGTTCTTCTCCGAGGTTATAGATCATTACGGAGTTCAACTCCACAATCTTCCTCCCAACTCTCTCTTAGAGATGAGTGCGTTTGCATCGCTTTGCGAGGGCTTTCTCGGCATTAGGCCAAGTTTGCTTCTCTTCCGGTACTATTTCCATGTCCGAAGAAATTCCATCACTGCCGGTGTTCCTTACATCACCGGCACTATCAGCTTTTCACTTAGACGCGACCGGGCTTATCCCAAAATTTCAGCAAGTGACTCGGTCAAACAATGGCTAGCCACTTTCTTCTATCATAGGGATATTCTGGCTCTCGGCAAAGCTACTGCTTTGCCGGCTTTTGTCGATGGAGCCGCCATAGCCCAGCCTTCCTGGGACGAGGCTGCTCCGACTCTCACCGACGATCTGATCCTCGCTAAGAGGCGGATCGAATATCTGATCAAACACATGGGTCTGAAGGGATCCGACTTGGTCCAGTGTTGGGTCTCACGTCGGATCCAGCCACTTCAATACCACGGGGATAGACTGATGCACTCCATCACGTCTTCCAAAAAAGACTCCCTCCGCATCAGCCCCAAATCCTACACCACTCAAGGCTACATCAGCCAGATCAAGTGGCTGATCAAGGAGCGGATCGAGAGGAGGATTCCGGAGATTTCTCTGGATATGTACACAGCGGAAAACCCCGTGGTGCCGGTAAGCTTCCATCAATACACGTTTTATGTGTTCCAATCTCTAAGTTATATACTACAGTGCTGATATGCTTTCTTGTTTTCAGCTTGCTGACCTCCCCGAGTCGGAGCTTGCTCCACTCGAAGGATATCCTCCTGAGTTTCCTTAGGAGACTGAAGTGGTCCCATTGCCGAACCTTGCGCTAAAGAAGCGCAAATCTCCGACAGTGGCTATTGGCACAAAGGAAGTTCCTGTTGGGAAGAGGTAACTTTCATTCACAATTTCCGCCTTTGTACCTTTCTCGAATTTCTTTCTGAGATGTAATGTTTCCGACTTTACTACATTCTCAGAGCAAAGGCTCTCATAAAGGGTAAGGGGAAAGGGATTCCTGCAAAGCCCCTGCGACAGACGAAGCTCACCATAGCTTCTCCTGCCGTGGCTCCTCCAACTTCTGCCCCTCAACTTTCTACAACTCCGGCGATCATTCCTTCTCCGGTGGTCGCAGAAAATCCGGCTCCCCCAACGGAGCCTGCGATCCTTGGGTCGCAGAATGACGTCACCGTTGGTGCGTCAGCTCAAGATAAGGGTGAACCCTCTTCGGGTAATGATCCCTCGGTTGAAGTCTTCGCTGAAAACCTCCTCAGCAATCCGGGACTTGCCAAGTTTGGCCTATCCCGGAAATTTGCAGAGGAAATCCAGCGGCTGGCTAGGCAAGTCCTGGACAAAAGCCATCTATCCCCCGAGGAGGAAGCGCAAGAAGCAGAGGACGTCAAGTTCTCTGACCTTCTCGCTCAAGTCCGCCTTCGCGACGAGAGGATTAGGACTGGCGAGCTTCCAACAGCCCCAGTAATCCCTCTTACCCTCGCCGAGAAGGTGGCAGCTGAAGTGAACGCGGGTTTAGACAAACTCACCCGCGAGCAATATGTAAGTTGGAATTCCAACTCTTGTTTTTACATTATGTTATATCATATCCTCTAGCCCCCAAGCATGAAGTAGGATATAGAATCCGAGTTTATGCTTCATTAGGATGCCAAAGAATGAACTAGTGTAGCCCCCAAGGCTCGTGCTGATATTTAGCAAAAAATGTTAGCCCGAGTCTTAAGTAGCTTTCTGACTTTGGGTATTCTGACTTACAGAAAGTATGTTCCTATAACCAGGAATTATTATCCAATGTCTATGATAAGCGGAGAGAGATCAAAGCTCTCCGGCTTAAAAATGCTGAGCTCAAGGTAACCAAGGATGAAGCCGAAGGTAAACATTTCGAGATTCAAACCTTGTCTTTTGCTTTTTCAATGTCGAATTTTTCCGAACTGTTGTTCTTTTTGACTTACAACGTTGGTGAAACAATCCATCGCTATGATTCAAGAGGTCGAGAACCTCAAGACCCTGGTGGTGGAGAACAAGGGACTCCGCCAAGAGCTAGATAAGCTCAAGGCGGATCATGAAAGGAGCATAGCTCAGGTCCTGGAATCTTCTTCCATGGCCACTGAAGAGCGTGATCGCAAGATCACTGCTCAAGATAAAATTATGTCAGACCTTAAGAATGAGCTTAGCAAAGAGAAGGATATCTCCGAGGCGATCCGGGCTGAACTCCAGAGTCTTCGGGAGGAGAAGACCAAGATTGACGACGTCATTCTTGGTACGTTCCATCTGTCTGACTTATCATTTCTTTGACTTTCATCAATGTCAAATTTTTCTTGACTTGTTTTGTGTATAGGTCCTCTGAACTTGACGGACTCTTCCTCCTCCAAGCCCCGCACCCACCGGCTTACTCAAGTCGGTGATCTTCTGCATGACTTCCGCCAGTCTATTGAAGACATTGGCGAGTCTCTCAAGATTCCGGACTTGCCAATCATGTCGGATTTTTAGGTGCGGGACAAGGCCAAGGAAATGCCGCAACTTGTTCGGGACTGGAACATTTCATACGCGCAGACTGCTGCGCAGAACGCTCTCACCATGGTCATGAGCCACCATGGAAACATGGAGATATGGCAAGTGACCAGAGGGTACTGCAAGGTTGACGAAGACGACCAGGAGCAAGACCTTCAAGCCATCATGCACTCCTACGCCGGATACGGATGACACGTAGCTGATCTGACCAGCTACGAGATCCCCTTCTTCACCCGCGTGTCTACTCTGCCACCTCCTCCAGAAGAAGCCGAAGAAGTTTCCGATGATGAACGTACCACCTCGGATCCGGACATCTTGGAACGATATCAAGGCGGAGTAACTAGCGAGCCGGCAGCTCCTTCATCTCCGCCTGCATCATAGATCATAAAACTATGTATTATTCTGGAAAGACATGATGCGTTGTGTAAATATTAAATACTATTGACTTTTGCTAGTGCTAAGCTTTTAATCTATTCAACACTTTTTGGCTTTTGAAATTTTTGCGTGCCTGAAATGTTCACATAAGCACTCGAAAATTTTCCGTTTCTACTTATCGTTTATCTGGCTTTCTGCCTCGTCCCTTTCGTGAGCCGGCTAAACCTTCAGCCGGAAACTTTGCCGAGCAACAGAGCTCAATTGCTAAACCAGTTTAAACTTGGAAACATAGCTGGCTTCCAGTACCAACAATTCACTACTCAGAAAATACCCGCATCCAGCAATCAGACAAATAACCCAAGTAAAGACTAGAATTTTTAGAGTTATACCCGAAGGTAGCAGTTTTAGAATCGGAAATCTAAACCAGAACGAACATGAGCATAAAGTACTTTCAAGCATTCTGGGATTTTCGACTATGACATGATCATTAGGAAATAAGATGGTAAAAACTTCTCAGAAAAACTTTGAGGTAACCAAAACTTTTATTTCTCACAGAACATGTACATATGTATGATTCCAAAGAAGGATAAACTAAGAATAAAAGGGACGTAGCTGAGCAATATTCCACGGTCTGTCTAACTCATCCGGATTTGTACTGCCTCCAGCTCTCTTTCTCTTCTTAGTAGCAGGTCTTTCTTTGACTGGCCTCCTGTCAGTTAAGTAGTACGGTCCATTGTGCAATACTCGACTAACTAAAAAGGGCCCTTCCCATACTGGGGAAAGTTTGTGCTTTCTTTGTTGCACAAGCCGGAGAACCAAATCACCTTTATTGAAAGATCTAGTTCGGACTCTCTAGCTATGATACTTGTGTAACATCTGTTGATAGGCTGTAGATCTCATTTCAGCAACGACACGAACATCTTCGACTAAGTCGAGATCATTTTATCGAGAAATCTTGGCATCCTCTTCGATATACGCGGCCACTCTAGGAGAAGTATGAATTAAATCGCTAGGAAGAACTGCTTCTGCACCATAGACCAAGAAGAAAGGTGTGTATCCTGTTGACCTGTTCGGAGTTGTTCGTAAACTCCAAATTACATAGGGTAATTCCTCTGCCCAAGCCCCCGCAACACGTCGTAATGGTGCTTCGAGTCTTGGCTTCAAGCCTTGTAGAATTAAACCATTTGCTCTTTCAACTTGTCCGTTAGCCTGTGGATGTGCGACTGACGCAATGTCAAGCCGGATATTTTGCTCATCGCAGAATTCAACCAATTCTCCCATGGAAAAGTGACTCCCGTTGTCCGTGATAATACTATGCGGATAACCATACCGGATTATAACATCCTCGACAAATCTTTTGGCTGTTGCTCCATCACAACTAGTGACAAGTTTAGCCTCGATCCACTTTGTGAATTTGTCCACCATCACTAAGAGGTGAGCGAATCCACTTGGGGCTCGTTTAAAAGGTCCTACCATATCAAGCCCCCAGACCGCAAAGGGCCATGTTATAGGTATTGTTCGCAGCTGATCAGTCGGAACATGAGCTTGCTTGGCGTACTTTTGGCAGCCTTTGCTTGTCTTGACTAATCGTTCGGCATCTGCCTGAGCTGTAAGACAGAAAAATCCATGTCGAAAAGCTTTTGCCACTAAAGATTTGGCTGCAGCGTGGTGACCACACTCGCCTTCGTGGATTTCCCTTAAGATTTCCACTCCTTCCGGAGACACACAACGCTGAAAAACCCCAGAAACACTCCGTTTATGGAGCTCACCTTTAACAATAGTATAGGCTTTTGCTTGTCGGATAATCTGTCGGCTCAGTACCTCGTCTTCGGGTAATTTGCCATCTACCAAATAATCGAGGTAGGGTTGAGTCCAGCTGGGGATTACAGCCAGAACTGCTATCAAAGGTGAGTCGGATTTGGTCGGATATTCCTCATCTACTCCCTTTAACGAGTGAACTTTGAGGTGCTCTAAATATGCGCCATCCGGGACCTCTTTCCGCCCAGAGCCTATTCAAGATAGTGCATCTGCTTCCTCATTCTCTGCTCTAGGGATGTGTTGTACTTCAAACCCTTCGAACGATTTAGATAGATCATCCACGACAGCTTTATACGGTGCCATGTGCTTATTTGCTTTACAAATATCCGAGACTTGCTGAGCAAGAAGATCCGAATCTCCGTAACACATCAAGTGTCGGATGCCAATATCCTAAGCAATCCGAATTCCATGCAGCAGTGCTTTATACTCGGCAATGTTGTTTGTCGCTATGAAGTGGATTTGCAACACGTATAAAAGTTTATCTCCTTGGGGTGATTTGAGCACCACGCCAGCCCCCGAGCCCCCTCGAGCCTTAGACCCATCGAAAAAAGGGTCCAATATTCCGACTCAGGGAGGACCATGTTCTCCTTGGTCTCTGTCCAATCAGCGACAAAGTCAGCAAGGATCTGGGATTTGATTGTTGTCCGGGGTTTGTACTCAATATCGAAAGCTGCAAGCTCTATGCCCCATTTGGCGACGCGTCCTGTGGCATCGCTATTGTTGATTATATCTCTCATGGGAGCTTTGCTCACCACGGTAATTGGATGCTCCTGAAAATAGTGTCGTAACTTACGAGATGCTAGAAAAACACCGTAAGCCAACTTTTGATAGTGCGGATACCGCTGTTTTGATTCTGTCAGGACCTCGCTGACAAAGTACGTCAGACGCTGCACCAGGTGTTCCTGATTTTGTTCTGGTCTCTCCACTACCATAACGATACTGACAACCTTATTTGTCACAGCAATGTAGAGCAACATTGGTTCCTGAGGTTCCGACGCTGCAAGGATAGGAGCAGATGAGAGTACTTTCTTCAGGTCTTGTAGTGCAGCTTCAGCTTCGTCAGTCTAGACAAAATCCTTGGTCTTCTTCAGGAGTTTGTATAATGGTGCGTGTCTTTCACCAAGCCATCTTACAAATCGATTGACCGCAGCAATGCAACTAGTTAATCTTTGTACGTCCTTCAGGCGAGTTGGCCTGGAAATATTGAGAATAGCCTTGATCTTGTCGTGGTTCACCTCTATGCCTCTTTGAGACACGATGAAACCTAACAATTTTCCGGCTGGTATTCCAAAGAAGCATTTCTTCGGTTTAAGCATGATGTTGTATTTTCGTAGATTGGCGAACGTCTCCTCTAAGTCGGAAATCAATGTTTCCTTCTTTTTGGACATGACCGCGATATCATCCACGTATGCATGTACATTGCGTCCGAGTTGATCATGGAGGCAACGCTGCATCGTGCGCTGGTACGTAGCTCCTGTGTTCTTTAGCCCAAAGGGCATCGTAACAAAACAGATGGTTCCGAAGGGGGTTATGAATGAAGTCTTGACTTTGTCAGATTCCTTCATCCGGATTTGGTGATAACCGGAATATGCGTCGAGAAAATAGAGGAGTTCCGAGCCTGTCGTAGAATCGATAACTTGATCAATTCTAGGCAGAGCGAATGGATCTTTTGGACAAGCCTTGTTCAAGGCAGTATAATCAACACACATCCTTAAATCAGTGGTGTCCTTTTTAGGGACCATTATAGGGTTGGCCGACCAATCAGTCTGGATGACCTCTTCTATGAATCCGGCTAGCTCGAGCAGCGCTAGTTCCTTAGCTATTGCCTTACGCTTTTCATCGCCAAACCGTCGTAAGGACTGTTTGACGGGTTTAGCATTCGGGTTTACATTTAGAGAGTGCTCGGCAAGTTCCCTAGGTACTCCGATCATGTCAGATGGCTGCGATGCGAAGATATCTTGATTTGCTTGGAGGAACTTGACGAGCGCACTTTCCTATGCGCTACTTAGGCCTACGCCTATCTGGGTCACCTTGGAGGGGTCATCATCCTTCAACAGTGTCGTCTTCGTCTCTTCTGATGCTTTGAACTCCGGATTTGGCTTTGTGACCTCCTTCTTCGTTGCGGGCATCTCGGATGGATCTATGCTCTTCTTAATCTCCTGGTACTCCTGGGCGTGCAGCACGGCTTCGGCAAAGGCGGCATTTCCATCTTCGCACTCTCGCGCCTTCTTCGGGTCTTCCCTGATGGTGATCACGCCGTTGGGACCTGGAATTTTCATCATATTGTAAATGTAACATGGACGAGCCATAAAAGCCCAGTAAGCCGAACGTCCGAATATAGCGTGGTATGCGCTCTTGAACGGGACTACTTCGAAGGAAAGTGCCTCCGTCCAATAATTCTTTGGAGTTCCAAAAGTAACATCCAAAGTGATCTCTCCCAGGGAATTAGCTTGTCTTCTTGGGACAACTCCGTGAAAGATCACAGAGCTATGGTTCAGTTGTGTTTCCGAGATCTTCATCCGGCGTAGCGTTTCGACATAGAGAATATTGATGCTGCTACCACCGTCCATGAGGGTCTTGGAGAAAGCATAACCATCAATAAGTGGATTGACGATTAAGGCGTATTTCCCTCGCCTGTGTAGTTTAGGCGGATGATCAGCGCGGTCAAACGTGATTGCCACTTCCGACCAGTCCAGATACTGAGGATCAACCGGAACTGTTGCATTGAGCTCGTGGAGAACTGCTTTCTTGACCTTTGCTGGTTGAGATCCGAGGAAGGTGACGTAAGTGTCCTTCTTGGTGGGAAAAGTCTTCTTTCCTTCCGGCTTGGGATTTGAAGCATCAGCTTCCTCCATGTCGTAATCTTCCTTGGTCTCTTTGTCTTTTTCGGGATTTTTCTTTCCCTTCTTCCGCTTAGCTTTGTAGCCCGCGGTATCATCTCTCTTGATGTCATCATTAATACGACATTCAGCGTTGGTGTGGGACGAGCCCCATTGGCTTCTAAGTGATGCACACATGGGTTATTGGCAATGTCGGCCCAAGTGTAGGTTTTGCCTGGTTGTTGCTCTCCTCTGCCTTGGACCCTTGATGTCCCACGGCCACGCCCGCGGCCTCCGCCACGTCCTCCTCGTCCTCCAGACCCGGAAACAGTAGTGACCACTGCTGTATCCGTGTTGGGTTTTTCTTTCGAGGTATTTTTGCGCTTCTGAGCTTGTTGCTTTGGTTGTTTTGCCGACTGAGGCATAGCCAGGACATTGAGTAATCCCTCTGCATCATCATCAGCATCTGCATACTTGCTTGCTGTTTCTATCATCTCTCCCAGATTAGTAACCTTGTCACACTTCAAGCAATGGCGCAGTAAACCAATTGGGAGACCTGCGATGAAAGCTTCAATCGCAGTTTGATCGTTTACTCCTTCATAGGAGTTCTTTGTGTCGATCCATCGTCCGAGATAATCCCGGCAAGTTTCTCCATCTTTCTGGGTGCAACGCTGTAGGTCTCCAACCGTACAGGGCCTCCGATATGTGCCTTCGAAATTTCGAAAGAACGCACTTTGCAAGTCATACCAGTTGTGGATGGTGTTTGCCGGAAGTTCATTGAGCCATGATCATGCCGTCTTCCGCAACATAAGTGGGGGATATCGGGTTGCGACCAGGCTTTTCCGCCTTTAGCGATGCAGCAAGCTTGGAAGAAATCCCGTAACCAGGTGTCTGGCCGAGCAATGCTGTCGTAGGCTTGGATATGTCTTGAGATAGCAAATCCTTCCGGGAATTTTGTAGCTCTACTGCGTGGTCCGAAGCACTTTGGGCCCACGTACACGTCATCGTTTTCATAGCGCCGAGCCTCTATGTTGGAGTTGATCCCGTGCCTTGCGTCGTTCGGGGATAGAGATCGTCCCGAATGTCGGCTGTGGCTGCGGTGCCCTAGAGCCGGACTTCGGCTTCTGCCACCACCTCCTCCGCCATGTCGTCCTCCTTGACCTCCTTGGGGGCCGTTGTGATAACTGTGTGGTGGAGAGGGTGGTGCAGCTGGATAGTTTCCGGCTGATCGCCGGCCTCCGTCTGGAGCGTCATTATTCTGGTTCCGGGGAGGTTCTTGACTATGGCGAGCCCCCTGCCGGCTTGTTCCAGTGTGGTTTCCGTCGTTTCTTCGTCCGTCGTTCCCACCATGGTGAGGCTCAGCCGGACGGCTCTCATGTCTAGGAGGTGGCATTCTCTGACGATCCTGCTCTCGACGTTTCTCCTTATCTTCTCCCTTTCGATCGTTGAATTCTCGTCGAGGAGGGTTCCTCGGATTTAGTGCAGCGATCGCGTCTTTCTCGGCTGCTGGAGCGACATTGCTCCAGTTATGTGTAGCTCTGCGATGCTGTCCCGATGATCCGGTTCTTGAATAATTGTCTTCCCTATGTTCGGGGTGATGGTACCGCGCCCGAACGTAATGGGATCTTACATCAGCCCATGCCGGATCTGTGCGACATTGGTCAGAATCCGAGACCAGTTTTTGACTTCCGGACAGGGCGACCTTCTGCTGCTCTAGTCTCTTGTTGAGTAGCTTGATACCCAAGCGTATCTCCTCTGGCCCTGGATTAGCTGATAGAATTTCACGAGCTACCACGATATTTTGCGCTGGTGTTGGGTATACCCAATCTCCGTTGCTATCCTTCCGTGGCTTCCCCATCTCATCTCCGAAAAGGACGGCATGGACACGTGGGAATTGGTTGCCATCTATGTGACGCTTCCATGTCTTCTGATGTAGACGGGACATGTACTCCTTGTTTGTCATGCGCTTCTTCTCCACCTCGATGTTTTTGGCTTCATCGAGGAGTTGTTGATGACGCGCTTCTAGGGCTTGGGCCCTTTCGTCCAGCTCATCTGCAGTAAGTTCTACAGCTGTAGGGATAGGTGTGGTTAATGCGGCATCAATGAGTTTACACGCACCTTCTGTGATCACGTGTCCATCCACCGATGCTTCTTTTTTCGGCTCGTCTGGGATAAGCGCTCCATCCGAGTCTTCCTCGTATTCCTCGGCAATCACCTCCTCTGTCAGAGGGTCTTTTGCCGAGGTCTTCTTTTTCTTGTTCTTCTTCTTTGCCTTCTTGGCAGCGCCGGTAGCAAAGACGGCTTTGGGTCCGTTTCCCAGAGTCAAGCTCTGATCGGTACTTTCAGATATCTGGACTTCGGGATTATCTCCGACGTCCATGTCATCCTGCGCTTTGGGAGAGTGTTCCCCGGATCCTTCATCCCTGGCTTCTCCTTCTTCTGCAGCTCTGGAGTTGTACTCCTCTTCATATTCCGCGGAGAACTTTCGGAAATCTGCCGACGTCATGGACTCATCCGAGGATGCGGGAACGTCGGCGTTTGTTCCAATTGCCTCCAGCACCGAGTCGGTGTTTTCTCCAGCATCAGCAGAGACGGATCCGGATCCGACATACCCGACAAAGTGCGATGCGTGCTTCCTGAGGTACCTGCGGCTTTCGCGTTCAGCCATATCGAAACTTTTAATGGTTTCGAGGATTGCATCTGCGCTAGCGCCTTGCAGTATCATACGTCTTAGTGTGTACCTGAGGAAAGGCATGTCTGTCCTGGCATCGTCAGAGCTGGAATCAGTGTCGTTGATATACTCCTCCTGGATTTCGACTTCCACGGGTGGGTCGATCTGGGATCCAGCTTCTCGAGGGAGATCCACTCCAGATTCGACTTGGACCGTGAGGTCTTCTTCAGGCTCGGATTTCTCCACTATCTCCGCAACTGGTGTGGGCTGGGTGGGATTAGGGTTTTCTGAGATCCGGAACTCTGCCGCTTCCACGGACAAAGGGGACCCAGAAGATTCTTCTGCCTCTATCATCACCGCTGGGGTGGGTTGGGTAGGTTTAGCGAAACCGATGTAAACATCGATCTCGCCAAAAGACATGATTGTATTGGCAGTCACCGCCTCCCTAGCCGGAATCCAAGTCTCGTCGAGAACGATGGGAGGGACGTCGCTGGCGTAGAGGATGCGACCGACAGCGATGGTCTCGCCGATTCTGATTCTTGCAGATTCCGCTCAGAACGCAGATCTGAAGCTCACTTGCCCCACGGTGGGCGCCAACTATCGTTGGATTAATGACAAGTACGCCATGAGGGGGTCCTCGAGGCGTGCGGAAGAGATGGGTGTGAGATGTACGGTGTTCCGGGACCGTGAGCACACAAGTTTACCTAGGTTCGAATCCGCCGGCTTTGGACGGATCCTACTCCTGCTAGCAATCCAGTAATACGGCAGAGCCAGAATATGGGTTACAAGGGTATCGCCTGTGCGAGTTGAGATTGTAGACTATTGTGTTGTAAGGTGTTCGCCCTAAAGGCTCTCCCTAGGACGGCTTATATAGATATCCGGCCTAGGGTTTACAGGAGAGATCAATCCGGCTACGACTAAGAGTTGGTTACAGAGTACATCTTGAACTGCAAGTAACATTATGGGCCTAAGTCGGTAAGTCTTCTGGGCCTTCCCGTAGCCGGATTGGACTCCGCCTTCTCTCCTGACTGGGCCGCCCGTGAAGCAAAGCTCTAACCATAGTCAGTGAGGAACTGTGAGGATACCCGGAAAGTATATCCCCAACAAGCGTGCTCCTTCTCCTCCATTGGAGGCCCACTCCGGGCACAATTCATCAAGCTCTCCACACGATGGGGAGCATCGGATGGTTGCCCGGATGACTGCACACCAGTCAACTTCGGAGTCACTTGAGGATCATGTGAGTGTAGTATCTGTTCTTCTTGTGTTGCAGTCGATTGTACCTATGGCATCTGCTAACCTTTGTTGTTTTCTTTTTTGTGATAGGTCCTTGTGAAGGAAGTCGCTCACCTGGCGGAGCAGGTGCTTGTGATGGGTCGCCAGCATGCAATGTTGGATATGCGCTATCGCGTGGTGGAAAGTAAGTGCCCATTGCTTCTTCTTTTTCTGCATCCCTTTTGTTATGTAGTCGACTGATAGTCTATCCCTTTTGTGTTGTTTTGCAGCTAAACATAATGCCCTTCTTCGCGACGCCGCTGCCATGGAAAAGACGCTCGCCGCGGCTGTGAAGAGTCGCAATGAGGCAATCGTAGCCCGTGACGAGGCGCAAAAGCACGAAGAGGATCTGCGTGCCTCCATCACAGCTAGGGAGAAGTTGTTCGAGGAACAACTTTTCTCAATCGCCAAGGCTCTCTCAGGTATTCCCTTGTGTGAATTTGTGGTGCTTTCTTCTTCTTTCGAATTTGTTATTGGTGCCGACTCTTGTGCTTCTACATGGTTGTAGATGCCAGCGATTTGATCTTTGACCCTCAGGCCCTCCGTCGTGACGATGCTTTGGTGGGTGCTGTTGCAGCAGTCGAGGATCGCAGCTCTGCCGTGCAAGAGACGCTCTCCAAGGCCAAGGGCATGCTCAGTCACCTCCGGGAGGAGCTGGCACCTAAGGCTGAACATATCGAGAATATGGACGAGCTGGTGGAGTCCTTTGCCGGTGGCATCCCTGTACATTTCAAGAATTCGCTCCGTGCGGCTGGTGCGTCAATGTCACTCGCGATGGTTCAAGCCCACGGAGTCAAAGTTGATCCTGCGGCAGTCTCAAGGGCGATGCCTGTCAGCGCGGACGGCCAGTAGGTAGTCTTTGCTCCTTTCGCGACTGCATGTGGCAAGTATGGGCCGCAGTTGATCAACACAGTTGCAAAGTATTCTGAGGAGCTGCAGCGAGCCAAGAAAGTGGTGAAGGCTGTGGCGTTAGGGCCGGCAGAAAGTCAGGGGCGTCTGATACCGCCACAGACTCGATGAGGCCCCCAAAGCCAAAGTCCTAGTCGAAGAAACCAGTTGCTCCTCAGTAGCTTTGTAATAGTTAGATAGCTTATGCCTTTAGTCAAAAACATGCCTTTTGGCGAGTGTATCTGCTGATACGTTTGCTAATCTTGAATGCACTCGAATCTTTTGTCTGTGCATCGCTTTGGTCTTCTTATTTTCTTCTTGCTTGGCTTGTGATAGGGCACGTCGTGTGAACTATTAAGGGGACCTCAGGATTCACCACCCCTTGATGACACTCTGGCACCGCCGCGCTCAAGGGTGGATGAGCTGTCTCTGCTCTCGTGACTTCGTGATCGCGTGAAGCAGCTAGAGCGTGAATTGCCCGTACTCCGCGGTAACACAGATGTATGGAATTCGAAGGCAGAGAAGGCCACCGCCCGAGAACAATATCTGTTGGAGGAGGTGACGCAGTTGGGCGACTAATTTAAATGTTAGCTTTCTTACTCTTATCTTGTCCTTGTAGTCGCTCGTGATGGTGTGCTGTCCTCATACTTCTGCTTTTGCCTTGTATAGTTGTCAGCGCGCGCCATCCGCAGGATGAGAAGGATAGGATTGCCATTCGCATGAATGACCTGACCAAGAGCAGCTTCAAGAGAGTGGGTATTTCTGGGTGGATCATGATCGTGCAACCGCATTGGCGACCCTACAGGATCGTGCGTCGCGAGTGCGGCACTTCCTGAAGAAGTCGCAATCATGTTTGAAGAATATTTATCGGACGATGTTTCCACTGGATGTTGCTCCATCGAGCCTGCTGGCCCTCCTTGCCAAGTTCCAAGACCTGGCTGCGGTTCGCGAGTGCATAAGGCAGCAGTTGGTGGCTAGTGTCAAGGCCGCTCTATCGCTGGTGTGACTGCATAGGCCTGATGTAGACATTGCGGCTGGTTCACCTGCGCCACTAGCGGGTTCTGCTTGGAATATTGTGCCGCACTAGCAGGCGGTGGATCGCCCAGCAGAGGAGATCGTCGACTTCTTCGAGGAGCAAACCAATGTTCTTTTGTTGCAATAGTAGTTTAGTTTGTGAGTGCGTTGCACTATGCGACTCCTTTTCGTTAGCCTGGACATACGCTTATCTCAGTCCCTTGTCAACCTGTCAGGTGCGTTGCAACTGGGTTGATGTGTGTCAAGGGTTTGGATTTGTGTACCAGCTACTCAGGATATCGCGTTTTAGTGTGTAGAACAGGTGTGTATAGGGTGGCGCAGCCCCCGAGTGGATAAGTTGCGGAAAGTAAAGGAAAACACAGAGTTTTGGGGCACTTAGCTTTATTTATTCGCGGGACAGTACGAAGTACAATGTGTGGCTAAGTAGCCTTGGCTGAGTAGCCTTATTTGCAATGTAAAATAAAAAACGACTAATGGTAGAAACGTTGCAGCCGCGCGACGCTCCAGGGGTTGGAGTATGCGACTCCTGTCTCTAAATCTTGCAGGCGATAGGCGCCACCTGGGATTACTTTTGTAATCACGTATGGTCCCTCCCAGGGGGACTCGAGCTTGAGATGCCCTTGCTATTTCAGCCGCAGGACGAGGTCGCCTTTGACGACGGATCTGGGGCGTAGCCTCCTACTATGGTAGTTGCGCAGGTTCTGCTGGTAGATCGTTGATCTTTCCGTGGTGATTTCCCTTGCTTCGTCAAGGAGGTCGACGGAGTCTTCGAGTGCGAGATTTGACTCTTGCTCGCTGTAAGCGACCATGCACGGTGCTTTTTATCGTACTTCGGCGGGTAGCACCGCTTGGGCCCCGTGCACCATAAAGAACAGGGTGTATCCTATAGCACTATTTGGAGTTGTGCATAGGCTCCAGAGTACTGATTGTAGTTCGTCTGGCCAGCAACCCGCGGCTTGTTCGAGTGGCCGGAGGAGTCGCTTCTTGATGCCATTGCAGACAAGCCCGTTTGCTTTTTCGACCTGACTGTTGGTCTGTCGATGTGCCACCAAGGCGTAGCTGATTTTGATTCCCAGATTCTCGCAGAATTCTTGGAATTCCTTGGACGTGAAGTTCGTCCCATTGTCGTTGATGATGCTTGATGGAGCGTTCGCAGATGTGCTCGAGAAATACCCTAGGTGGTATGGGGGCGCAGGTAGAGCCTATGTTGGCGAGTGCGTCCGCCTGTTCATTGCTTTCGCGACCTATGTGCCACAGCTCGCAGCCGTCGAAATCCCCTTCGAGTGTGTCGTAGAGGTCGCGGTAGGCGATCATATTGTCGTTCAGTGCATCACACTCGTGCATTGTCTGGTTAACCACCAACTTGGAGTCGCCATATATAATGAGCCTCTTGGCGCTGCAGGCTTTTGCCATCCTCATGCCGTGTAGCAGGGCCTCATATTCAGCTTCGTTGTTGGAGGCGGTGAACTGCATTCGTAGGATATATTTCAGCTTGTCCCCTTGGGGTGATGTTAGTATGACACCTGCACCTGCTCCATCCTTTCGCTTCAATCCATCAAAGTGCATTGTCCAGAGGTAGGACATATCTGGTTTTTCGGGGAGCTGATTCTCCATCCAGTGCACGAGGAAGTCAGGGAGAACTTGCGATTTGATTGCGTCGCGCTTTTCGTATGTGATGTCTCGTGGAGACAATTCGATTCCCCAAAGCGCGAACCGTCCCGTGGCGTCGGGGTTATTGAGGATATGCCCTAGCGGGGCGTCGTTGACCACCACGATTGAGTGTTCCTAGAAGTAGTGGCGCAGTCGCCGGGGGGTCATGAAGACGCTGTACACCAGCTTCTGGTAGTGCGGGTACCGCTGTTTTGTTGGCGTGAGGACCTCGCTGAGGTAGTAGACTGGGCGCTGTACCCCATGGACCTTGTTTTCCTTGGCTCGTTCAACCACGAGCACTGTGCTGACCACCTGGTTGGTGGCGGAGATATATAGCAACAACGGTTCCCTTTCTCGTGGGGTCACCAGTACTGGCGAAGTGGATAGAAGGCGCTTGAGGTCTTTGAATGCTTCCTGCGCTTCGTTGGTCCACTCGAACTTTTCAGCTTTGCAGAGGAGTTGGTAGAAGGGCAATGCCTTTTCACCCATCCGACTGATAAATCGACTGAGGGCCGCGATCCGCCCAGCCAGCTGCTGGACGCCCCTTATGTTTTTTGGCTTCTCCATGGCTAGTATGGCTCTTATTTTCTTTGGGTTTGCCTCGATTGCTCTCGCGGATATGAGATACCCGAGTAGTTTCCCAGATGGTACGCCGAAGGCGCATTTGTCCGAATTGAGCTTGATCCGGTAGCGGTCGAGGTTGGCGAAGGTTTCGCGTAAATCGTCGATTAGGGAGGCTTTCTCCTTGGTTTTGATTACTATGTCGTCGACGTAGACTTGAATGTTGCGACCAATCTGATCCTTGAGGCAAGCCTGCATGCACCGCTGGTAGGTGGCTCCTGCGTTTTTAGCCCGAAGGGCATCATGTTGTAGCAGAACACACCGAAGGGCGTTGTAAACGCTGTTTTTCTTGGCCTTCCTCCTTCATTCGAATCTAATTATAGCCTGAGTAGGCGTCGAGGAAGCAGAGGCGCTCGCATCCCGCGGTGGAGTCGATGATATGGTCGATTCACGGTAGCGGGAAGTGATCCTTTGGACAGTGCTTATTTAAAGAGGTGAAGTCCACGCACATCCGCAGGATATCCGTGTCCTTTTTTGGTACTAGCACCGTGTTGGCGAGCCAAGTGCTTTCCTTGATCTCGCGTATAAATTTGGCGTCGAGGAGTCTGTTGATCTCCATTCCAACTACTTTTACCCTTGGTTCGGTCGGTCACCGAATTGTTTGTTTGACCGGCCTTGCGTCTGGATTGACATTGAGTGCGTGCTCGGCGAATTCCCTGGGGACTCCTGGCATGTCCGCTGGACACCGGGCGAAAATTTCTTAGTGCTCACGGAGGAATTCGACGAGCGCGAGTTCCTATGCGGGACTCAAGTTGTTGGCGATGAGGGCCGTCTTGGCGGGGTCCGATGGGTGGACCTGGACTTTCTTCATGTGCACCGACGAGTCGAAGGACAGATCGGGTGAGCTTGGCTGGCTTAGGGGAGGCAGACTGTTGTCTGTCGACTCCTTTAGTCTCACGAGTTCTTCCTGCATGCCGAAGGACTGGGAAATTCTGTTGAATTCCCTGTCGCAACTGTCGGATCTCTTGAAGCTCCCGTTGACTGTGATGAAACCATTGGGGCCTGGCATTTTCATCTGCATGTAGGCGTAATGTGGCACTGCCATGAACCTAGCGAACACGACGCGCCATAGGATGCAGTGGTACTGAGAGGGCCAGTCGACGACCTTAAAGTTGATGGCTCACGTTGAAAGTTTTTCGGCGTGCCGAAGATGACGTTGAGGTTGATTTTTCCCAGGGGATACACGCCTTTTCCTGGGACAATGCTGTGGAATGTTGTGTCCGAGGCTTCTAAGAAAGTCAGAGGGATCCTCATTGCTCGCAAGGTACTCGCGAATATAAGGTTGATGCCGCTTCCGCCATCCATGAAGACGCGGCTCATGTCGAAACCTCCGATTTGCGCCTCGAGAACAAGGGGACAATAGCCTGGACGAGGTACCTGAGGCGGATGATCGCGTTTGTCGAAGGTGATGCCAGACTCGCTTCCGTTGAGGTACTTAGTGGTAGATGGTGGCGAGTTTGTGGCCAAGTTGACTTGGCGAGTGATGGCCTTCTGCACCCGATTAGAGAGGCGCCCTTTTTGGATCATCATGGTACCCATGGCCCGTGGGTATGGTTCGCCTCCGTGGTGCTGGTCCGGTGCAGCTGCATTCGGGGGTGGCCCGGGTGGTGGTGGCGGAGCTCCATGTGCCACAGCGCCTGGGGCGGCTCCGTAGCCCCTTTCGACTGCGCTACGGTTCATCTGAGCCAGTCCGTCATGTAAAATTGAGGAACTCGCGGCAATCCTTGAGGAGGTGACTTGACTTCTTCTTTCCATCATGTTTGTCGATGTAGAAGTGCACAGTGCATGGCCCGGACAATTTGTCCTCAATGGATGTTGCGGGTGCCTCATCGCGATTGCGGCGCTGCCACACTTGCATGGTCTTTCCGGAGTCGGGGTATCCGCCGCTGCGGTAGCCACTATTGCGGTAGCCGCTATTGCAGTTGTCGTCGCGTCTGTTGGCGTAGCCGGCCGCGACCATGTTGACATCGTCGCGGCCATCGTAGATGCACATGCGGCGTTTGCCTCGGCGATCGCGTCTGCGCTCGAGTTCTGCCTCGTCATCATAGTGAACGCGGTTTTTCACCGAATCTTCTCCATCCGCCCAGCGATTCACGATTTCCATCAGGTGATCGATGGTTTTGGGCTTTGAGCGGCCTAGCTCCTCCCTGAGTTCTATGCGACGTACGCCGCCGTTGAATGCGTCAATCGCGCGGTCCTCTGAGATGTTCTCTGTGGAGTTCTTGATGATGGACCACCTTTGGATGTAGGAGCGTAGCGATTCGCCCGATCTTTGCTGGCAGCATCTCAGCTCTTCGATTGATGCGGCCCGATTGTATGTGCCCTTGAAGTTGCGCACGAAGCTGTAAAACAGCTCATCCCAACTGCGAATGGATCCGCGTGGGAGGTTGTTGAGCCATGCTCGGGCCGCGCCTTGCAGCTGTAGCTGTAAGCATTACATGGCCGTGCTTCGACTGCCACCGTGGAGTCTGAGGGAGGAGATGTGGTCCTCCAGCCAGATTCGGGTCCTGTAGGTCGTCAAACTTCGGGTTCTCCGACGGGAGTTTAAACCCTTTGGGCATTCGCTTTTGCCTGATGGCCCTGCTGAAGCATCTGGCGCCACAGAGCTTTACATCTTCTTCTTCCGAGTTAGTCGACCGGGCGCGTCGCGCCCTTGATTTGTCGATCTTGTGCTGCGTGAGGTCATCGTGCGCATCATAGTCATGGTCATGTCGCCGTGAGCGGAGGCGTCGAGACAGGTCATGATTGTCGTTGCTGGATGAGGGCGAGGAGTAGCGCTTTGCTAGCGCTTTTCCTTTTTCGGCTCCGGTGTTGGCTCCTTGTCGAGAGCCGCCTCGATTAGTCCCAAGCCCGCGATCGTAGATTGGTGCATGGCGGCTCGGGGATCTCCAGCTGGCGGCTGGTTGTTGAGGAGGTACAGGGTGGCTGATGTTACCGCAGCCTGCGGCGTCTTGGGGACCACGTTGCCCCGTGTATCGACTATCATAGAGCTGAACTCGAGGACTTCTGCAGCTTCTATGCATTCTTGTTCGGTGAGGTGGGCCATCCGAAATCGCCTCTTGTTTGCAATGTACTCGTTGCCCTTTGAGGAGGATCCTCCGTGGGAGGAGAGCCCAGCACGTCAAAGACTCGACTCATCTGTCGCCTTTTTGCACGCCTCAAGTTGCGCGATTGTTTGCACTTGGCGCTTGAATTCTTCCTTCAGGAGCCAATGGTATCCCATTAGCAGTTCTTGCGGAGATCCGAAGGGTAGAGGGTTGCCTCGTAAGGCCTCGCGGCAGCGAGCCCACTCCTTCTCGTTGAGCCTGATCACGACGCGTTCGCCGGTTTCCTCGTTTGTTACGGTTGGCAGCTCGACTGTTCCTCCATTGTCGGTTTCGTTGACACGGTTGCCCGTGTTGTCGCGATTGGCGGAGGTGTCGCCCATGTTTATGACGGCGCACATGAAGTAATTGGGGAAGCTGCTGCTCCCTAAACTCTCAGATCCGGAGCCGTAGGCTTCATCTTCAGTTGCCAAATTGCTCAGATCGGATTCGCGACTACTGTCGCTGACCGTGTTCTCGACTGTTGTCGGGGTGTTGAGCTCACTGAGGGTGCCGATCAATGGAGGGAACCATGATGTTGGGGCAATCGATGGCACCATCGGCTGGTCAGGCATGCAAAGCGTGCCCATCTGACCAACTTGGAAGCGGAAGCTCCCGATCGCCAGGCTGATTCCATCGCCCACTGACTCGAAAGCTGGGCGATTGGCTGGCATGAAGACGGTGAAGTCGAACGCGCCGAAGAGCTGGCAAATCTCCGTTGTTGCGGAGTTGTAGATTGTGGTTGATGGGGCTGAAGAAGTCGCAACATCAGCACTCCCAATTCCCACAGATGGTGCCAATTGACGAGGGTTTAACTCATCAATGCCCATTTTTACGGACTTGGGTTTTGGAGAAGGAGGGAGCGCTAGAGACATCTATCGGCTAGCAAACAAGCACACAGGGGACTCGAAGATTTACCCAGGTTCAGGCCTCGTAGAGGTCCCTACTTCTTCTTGTCTACTCGTGGAATTATCAAAGGAATCGAAGATTACAATGGTGCGTAGATGCAATCTGGCGAGGGTTGTGGAAACTAGGGTTGCGTGTGTCCTCCTCGCCGCCCCCTCCTAGCCTTTATATAGATAGGCTAGGTCTCGGGTGACAGATCGAGTCGGTTACAGGTTAGGGTTTTCCCCTTTGAACTTTCTATCTTTAGCTTCTTCTTGCTCTTCAAGCAATCGAGAGTCCGTAGTCTACTCGAGTTCTCTGTTTGGGCCTTGGCGACACCGTGGGCTTCCGCTGTATTCAGGCCGTATATACCAAGCTCGAGTAGCTGTAGGGTATACCCATGTCAGTCCCCCTCTCGTTAGATATATATGTATCCTTTGGTGTGAGTTACCGTTATGGAATATTAATGAGAAGTTCTATCATTTACTCTTTTGCATATCTTATATTAGTTTTTGATTTCTGTTATATGATTGATCTTATATTACTTTAGGATCATGAAGTAAATTTAGTTGGTTTTGGCAAACCTGGCTCGGTTAGTAGCAACACTATTTTGAGAATTGAATGAAAAAGATAAAAGTACTCGTAAGAAATATAATCCCATCATCTTTCTTTCTTGATTTGCTCATAAGCTTATTATTCTCTAGTTATGATCTTTTCTGCTTCCAAGGAAGATTGCATGTTTGTTTTTATCACCTGTATGTTTGTTTGTTTCCTTCAACTCTTATACTGGCTACCCAGCCTTGCTAGCCAAAAACCTGTACTGAGAGGAAATGCTTCTCGTGCATCCAATCCTTAAACCAAAACCAATGCCATTTGCGTCCACCATACCTACCTATTAGCATTATTGCTATCCCAAGTAAATTCATGTTTTTATCTACCTTCCAAATTAAATTTGTTATGTGAAAATTAGTGATTAAAGCTCTCACGAACTTGATGGCACACTCTGTCTTCTTGCACTTAATAAACTTGAACCATTGTCCCCATATATGTTGCGTATATGCTTGCACTTTATAAGTTGAGAGTTTGCAGAACCATGTTATCATGGGGAACACTTTCAACATTGCACTTATTTAGTTGATATCATGATTCTTTTGCTTATGGATCCCGGTGGTGTGAAATGAAAGGGGAACTTGTAAGATCATGGAGTTTGTATGTGTGTTAGAGAATTGCCTGGGCCGCTAGCCTAAGACATGCATAATCATGGTGGAAACTTGCAGCATAACCATAATGAGCACTCTATGAAGCATCCTCAATAAAAACCTATGCAAATAGCAAATAAAAAGATCACTGAGATGCTCATTGTCTGCTTCCTTGTCATTTTGATATGGGAATGCTTCCGTATAATCGGGCAAGGAGTATCCCGTTGGCGGTTCTCTATGATACATATGAACTTACAATGACAAGAGCTTACTCGGGACTAAAGTTGAGTAGCATGAGGTCCAGTACTCGTAAGCCACTACAAGAAATGTGTTGACTAGTGACCTTTTCTTAATGACCCTAAGTTTTTTAGTCATACATCTATGACCATTTCTAACCAACTGGTCGTAGGTCATTTGGGAGGGTACAAACCCTGAAAAACTATGACCTTTTTTTCAGGAAGTTCATAGCTTGCTTACACCAGTTGGTTATAACATAGACATCACTGGTCCATGTCCTTAATTTTAGGCGACTACGACCAATTTAAATGGTCGTGGGTGCTATTCATGATAACTTAAGAAAGACCGATGGCCACATCGGCAGGTTGATGTAGGTGTCACGTCCACGTGTCAAGTTTCGCTGACGTGTCTACATATGTGGCATATCCATGTGTCAATTTACATTTACATTTACATGTCATGTCCATATGGTGTTGACCTATTGACTACCAATTATACTCCTACCCAATGACATGTGGGACCCGCTTGCCATGTTGGTGTTGATATGTTGACAAGGAGAGACAACTATGACATGTGGGACCTATAGAAACCGCCGACCAAATTACTTGACAAAAAATTCGGGGGTATGGGTCGAACTCATGACCTCACAGCCTCACCTCCGGCGCAAGGTGGTCTACCACCTGGCCAACGACACCACCTTGTATGGAAGGAAGGATCGCACCCTCTTAACCATCTATCGGGGGCCGGGGTCGGACCCGCATAGGCCTCCACCTTTTGGGCTGCTCCCTAGGCTTGTATTGGGATGCTCCCTGGGCTCGACTTGGGCTGCTCCTGGAGCGTGTGAGGCTTGCTCAGCTGGCCTGTTTGCCTGGCGGGTAAGCCAGGCCGGCCACCTCCAGTTTTTTTCTTTTTTCTGTTTTGAATTTTTTGTATCTTTTTAATCATAATTCCAAATTGAGTCAAATAAAATTCAGAGAAATTGTAAAATTTTAGAGAATGTTTTTAGTACATTATGTAACACTTTTGGTTTCTGGAAAACTACAAGAATATATTTTCATATAACACTGTCTTAAGTGTAAATAGAGATTTTGAATTATGGTTTTGAAAATAGGGGTTTAAAATTGAATTTTTTCGTCTATGAGTTGAGTCTTGCTAAACTTGCACTGGTTATCTAAAGAAACATCATATTGTGAGTCTAAAAATGATTTTTGCAAAAAATCATGAGCACTAGATCATGTACCTGTAGTTCGAACCAAACCTAGTTCCTTCCGATTCGGCAGGAATTTGTCTTTTTCGCCAGGGGTAGACGGAAAGGTTTTAGATACCCCAGTTGGGACATTGTTCATGTAAGGTGGGTTTATTATTTTTGAAAAATAGGGTGGTACCATTTTGAAACTATTATTTGGTGGTTGCTTCGTAAAATGCCTCAATTTTGGCACTCGGAAAATGGAAAATGCTTTTTCTATGTGACGAAATGGAAAACTTCCTCCTGCAATATTGTTCTCCATCACATGATGCACACGGGTGCATAATTTGGGCACATTATCACAAACTATACCGGTATTCTACCCATAACATTCGTCGTTTGACCCGAAAGCCATGAAACCTCGAACATGATAGGTCATTTCTGTGAAGGTTTTTTCGGGAAACTTGCAATATACCAAGTTTGGTATTTTTCCTTAAAACTATGTCACATAATACGAAACCACGCGAAGGATTTACATTGTTTGGACAATTTTTGAATTTCTTATACTCGTTTCAATATTTTTTGGTTACAAACTATGCTCAAAAGGGTGGGCATGAAGATAGCAGATAAGCCTCGCTAAACTTGCACTGGATCTCTAAAGAAACATCATATTGTGAGTCTAAAAATATTTTTTGCAAAAAATCATGAGCAATAGATCATGTACCTGCAGTTCCAACCGGACCCACTTCCTACCGATTCGGTAGGAATTTGTCTTTTTCGCCAGGGGTAGACATAAAGGTTTTAGATACCCCAGTTGGGACATTGGTCATGTAAGGTGGCTGTATTATTTTTGAAAAATAGGGTGGTACCATTTTGAAACTATTATTTGGTGGTTGCTTCACAAAATGCCCCGATTTTGGCACTCAGAATATGGAAAATGCTTTTTCGTGTGACGAAATGGAAAACTTCCTCCTACAATATTGTTCTCCATCACAAGATGCACACAGGTGCATAATTGGGCACATTATCACAAACTATACCGATATTCTACCCATAACATTCGTCGTTTGACCCGAAAGCCATAAAACCTCGAATATGATAGGTCATTTCTGTGAAGGTTTTTTCAGGAAACTTGCAATATACCAAGTTTGGTATTTTTCCTTGAAAGTATGTCACAAAATACGACACCACGCGAAGGATTTACATTGTTCAGACAATTTTTGAATTTCTTATACCCGTTTGAATTTTTTGGTTTCAAACTATGCTCAAAAGGGTGGGCATGAAGATAGCGGATAAGCCTCGCTAAACTTGCACTGGATCTCTAAACAAACATCATATTGTGAGTCTAAAAATATTTTTTGCAAAAAACCATGAGCACTAGATCATGTACCCGTAGTTCAAACCGGACCACTTCCTACCGATTCGGTAGGAATTTGTCTTTTTCACCAGGGGTAGACGAAAAGGTTTTAGATACCCCAGTTGGGACATTGTTCATGTAAGGTGGGTCTATTTTTTTTTTAAATAGGGTAGTACCATTTCGAAACTATTATTTGGTGGTTGCTTCATAAAATGCCCCGTTTTTAGCACTCTGAAAATGGAAAATGCTTTTTCCGTGTGATGAAATGGAAAACTTCGTCCTGCGATATTGTTCTCATCACAAGATGCACACGGATGCATAATATGGGCACATTATCACAAACTATGCCGTGATTCTATCCATAACATTCGTCGTTTAGCCTAAAATCCATGAAACCTCGAACATGATAAGTCATTTCTGTGAAGGTTTTTTCGAGAAACTTGCAATATACCAAGTTTGGTATTTTACCTTGAAACTATGTCACATAATACGACGCCGCGTGAAGGATTTACATTGTTCGGACAATTTTTGAATTTCTTATGCCCGTTTAAAACTATGGTGAAAATGGTGGGCATGAAGGTTCTTAGCTAGGGGTTGAGCCTTGCAAAACTTGCATTGGATCTCTGATAAAACAACATATTATGAAGCTAAAAATCATTTTTGCAAAAAATCATGAGCATTAAATAATGTACATGCAGTTCACATCGGACCCACTTCCTACCGATTCAGCATACATTTGTCTTTTTCATGAGGGGTGCACGGGAAGATTTTTAGATAGAACATTTAGTCAATAGTCCGTCTAATGTGGCATAGTATTATATAAAATGGGGTTGGACAATGCTTTAGCTTATTTTTGGTGGTTGGTTCACAAAAAACCAATTTTTGCCAGTCGAAAAATAGAAAATAAAGGCAACCAATGAGAAAAGAGAACAACACTACCCACAGATCACCCTGCTTAAACAGATCTTAGCCGTTCACATTGCCTCCATCCAATGGCCAATATTTCAAAGCCCCCACCCCCTTGCCAAAAGTCTGAAATGCCCTACGATTCCTAGTTACTTCACAAAATGATTAGGGGTATTTACGTAAAATCCTCCACCCCACCTCACCACGACACCAACCAAACTGCCCTCGAACCCTGATCCCCTCATCACGACAGCAGCCGCCCCTCTCCACCTCCCGACCCCTCCGCCGCCAAGATCCAATGCTACAGCGCCGCTACCCATGAATCTGCAGCGTCACTGCCCATGATGCACAACCCCATCGCCACCCCCCTCGGCTGCCCCGTCTGCGAGCGGTGCGCCGGGGTCAAACACACCCGATACCCAACCCATCCACTCACTTGCTGCCCACAATATCCCTCGATCCAGATCCATTCTACCCTGACGCCTCCCTTCTCACGAAGTCGCGATCCAGATCCCTGCCAACCCACCGGTGGCCACTCCACCTGCTCGCTGCCACCATAGAGTCCCCTCCCCCTCGTCGGCCGATACCTAACCCTGCAGGCACAAGAGGAGCCGCCACGGTTCTGCTCGCGGACATCAAGACGGTGGCCCATGAGTCCTGTTCCGCCATCGCTATGTACACCTCCCCTGCAAGTGAAGTGCTGTCGCCAGTCGAAGAGGAACACGACGACCCGTTCATCACGGAGGAAACTCCATGAAGCCATCCGTGGCCTAGCCTGCACTGCACCTTCCAGGTGTATCTCTCTTTGCCCCCACAACTAGATAACATGGATGTTCTAACAATTCTAGTGATTGGTAGTTCAGTATGGTGTCGAGTTAGTACAGCGGTTAGTACTCATAGTTAGTACATGTGTTCTTGGTTAGTGCTCTAATCCTTGAAGGTGTTCTTGGTTAGTGTCCTTGGGATGATTGCTATCTGCTAATTTTTAGGGGTCATTCTCTCTTAGTCCTCTCCCCTCGTGAATCATTCCTTGTAAGAAATATTTCCTACTAATTTGTTCTCTGTGGGAATGATTGCTATCTACAAGCTGCACATAAGTTTCTGGGTTTGATGGGACCATGTTGCCAAACAGGCCCTAAATCTGATAACATGATGCTGGTGTTTTAATGTGATTGATTGAAGCAATGTGATTGATTGAAGCATCGATAACATGATGATGGTGTTTTAATGTTCCTGATATGTAATAGAAACCAATAATCATCAACAGTAGAAATAATACATGATTGTTGAATACATTTGCACAATTTATGCTTCTGCAATGCCGTATTAGTATTGCTAGTCTTTAGCTCATGATATCTGATAACAAGATGAATTTGCTTTCTCTCTATTAATTTCCTGTTAACTATCAGTAACAGATACTCAATTTCCTAGACTATTGTTTAAAGCTAGCACAACATCAAGTTCAGTTATCTTATTCTAGCAGAGCACATAGTAGACATTATGAAATTGTTTATGTTTTTTGATTATGATCAATTTTGAACCACCAATGGGGCATGGAGCACTTGCTCTACCACATCAGAGTAGACATAACACTTGTAGCACCACCTCTTGCATCCATTTATTTATGTACTCGAATTGTTGTAGGGCCGGAGTAGAAGAGTGCAATCACAGCGATCTAGCCGTTGGTGCCTTGCCGGAATAGGTGTCGTGCCATAGGAGAACAACAAAATTAGAGTCCGGCGCACATTCTGGGCTAGGTGTCCTGCTGGAGGATATCTGGGCTATCTCATCGCCTGAGAAAATCTGGGCGACCTGATGGCTGGGCGGAGTGCATAGGCTGTGCTGAATCTGTCGGTAAGAACACTCTGCCTTCCCTGTTTCGAGAATGCTTGATATGGTCGCCACTGCGATCCCACTAAAGCACATAATATATCTTTTTCATTATAGCAACTTAAACATGTGACTGTGGTCTGCTCCAAGTTCTGTTTTTATGAACTATAATCTTCTTACCAACCATATAGCATGATACTAAAAAGAGAACTGTAATATTTTTAAGAACAAAGTGGTGGTTCATGTATTGTAGTTTATCTTGTATAGCATGATTCTAAACTATTCTGCTGTCAACCATATACATTGTTTTTGAGTATCTACAGTGTAGCATGAAAATATTTGATGTTCTGAAAGTGAACTCAGTTTCTATTAACTAACAAATGCTAAAAAATGCTTTGTTTATAGATTGTTTTGGAGCTTTCAAAAATATCTTGTTGTTTCCTGGTGTTTATTCATGTATGTATGTA
This sequence comes from Avena eriantha, assembly GCA_910589775.1. Classification (NCBI taxonomy): domain Eukaryota; kingdom Viridiplantae; phylum Streptophyta; class Magnoliopsida; order Poales; family Poaceae; genus Avena; species Avena eriantha. The sequence goes on along the minus strand of OU342741.1, from coordinate 143,617,217 downwards.
TACACTAGCTGTGTAGAAATTTATGTCCGATCCTAACTTTTCTGATTTGTAACATGTAGTTACCTGCCTTCGTTCCATAAAAAAATGGTGTACTTAGAGCTCTAGAAAAAAGAAGCCCGAAGAAAACCTGCTCCCAACAAACTATTATAGCTCATTGTAGCTTGTTGTTTTCCCTTGGTTCCATACAAAATTGGTCTACTAGAGCTCCAGGAAAAAGAAGCCCGAAGAAAACCTACTCCCAACAAACTATTGTAGCTCATTGGAGCTGGTTGTTTTGATTTATACTTGTATCTAAAGTTATATTTTGGTTGTTGAACACCTGATTATTATTCCAAATTGTAATCTACCGTCTTTGGCTGTTATGAAATATTATATGCTTACAAACTCTATTTGAAGCATATTATTTGTTATTGCACCTGATGGGAACTGCGTGTGAACCCATCTGATCCCTGGGATTTATTTATTAAAATGGATAATGGAAAAAGTGTCACGTGGGACCAACCCATTGGCCTGGCAAGTGGGACCAACCTGTTGGCCTAGCAAGTGGGACCAACCCGTTGACCTGACAAGTGGGACCAACTAATTGACCTGACAAGTGGGACCTACTGGTTAACCTGACAAGTGGGTTCTAGTGATTAATCTGACAAGTGGGTCCTATCTAACTAGTAGGATGATCTAAAAAAATTAAACAAAACAGGCTACAGCCCAAGCATATGGGCCATGTTATTGGGCTTGGCCTAGTAAGACAACCATCATGGACTGGGCTACATGTTTGCCATGTAGGCTTGCCATGTAGGACAATCTGACGTGGACATGGTAGATTACCCATGACCAAAATTTTGTCCATACGCTCTATGACCTTCTATCTTGGTCATGGTTATCCATGACCAATTCAAAAAAAGGTCGTCAGTTGTCTATAGTGACCCTTGCTATGTGACCTATTGCTTTTGGTCATAGATGGATTACTATGACCTTTCTGTGACCAATATTTGGGGTCACTAGTTAGCACATTCCTTGTAGTGAGCACGGGGCATGAGATTTTCAACTTATAACTTGTCAATCATATCCTCATATTTGATCACTTTAACCTTAATCACCTCAAGATGCTTATGATAGGGGAAAGCTGAAAGCTAATAAGTACCATAATTTTTAGAAGCTCTTTATGAAACTTGAAATCCCTGCTTCCCTCTGCGAAGGGCCTATCTTTTACTTTTTAATCGAGTTAGTAAACATATTCCCTTCTATCTCAACAAGTATTTGGAGTTGTTGTGTTGCATTCATTCATATATTGATTTATTCAATCATGTTTCTTATGTTCCTTGTTTTGCACATTACTCTTATCTTAGAAAGTATTACTTTGAAAGCTATCATTGAACACCCATCATGGTTGAACTCCTGCAAATTGTTAACTATTCTTTGACCAAGATCAAAGTTTGCCATTACAAATTATGATTTACTTTATGTATCTTTATTTGTGTTTCCTTTACCCATTGCAAGTTAAGTTATATAATGGTGAGTTGTCTGCTATTATGATTTATGTATTGATGAATGTGATGCTTCTTGTCCGTATTCTTTTATCGACTCTTCAATCCATAAACCTGAGGATGAGTCCATTTTGAATCACTAGTCTATATCATAATTTATTGTTATTCATTGATATATTTCATATTAAGAGATGATACTTATGTTATTTCATCTATATTTGCATGGTTGATGAATTTTGGAGGATGGACCGCTGAAGTCAGGATTCTGATGGAAAAGGCACCATTTGGAGGTGAAATTCGTGAAGATGAGAAAATCCTAGAAAATATATGGAAAATCCTATTTTTCTAGAAGATGAAGGATGCCAGAAGGGGGAGTGGAGATGGACCACAGGGGGCCGACACCACCCCCTAGCGTGGGCCACCCCTAGCCGTGCCACCAGGTGGTGTGGCCACCCTGGCCCACTCCTGGATCTCCCCTTTCGTGTATATTATCCCACAAAACCCTAAGCCTCGGGGAGCAACCACGAAAAGATTCCGCCACCTCTGCGGGGCTGAAAACTATAGAGAGAGAAAGATCTCTCCGGCAGATAGAATTCTGTCGGGGAAATTCCTTCCCGGAGAGGGGAGATCATCGCCATCAACACAACCATCAAGCTGGACTTCATCAGGATCATCATCATCATCATCTCCACCAGCACCATCATCACCATTCCATACCGATGTAACAATTGGGTTGAATCTTGCATAGTTCTTAGGGGAAACTTTCCCGGTATTGATTACTTGTAGTAGTTGATGCTATTGAGTGGAACCATTGAATTATTGTTATGTTCAGATTGTTACTTATCATTATTTCATCTCTGATCTTGATCCATATGATGTCTTGTGAGTAGTTCGTTTAGTTCTTGAGGACATGGGAGAAGTCATGTTGTTAGTAGTGGAATTGTGTTGAGAAAGATTCAATAGTTTGTTACTTAAGTTGTGGTGTTATTCTTCTAGTGGTGTCATGTGAACGTCGACTACATGACACTTCACCTATATGGGCCTAGGCGAATGCATTGTGTATTTCGCTACTAATCGTGGGGGTTGCCGGAGTGACAGAAACCTGAGCCCCCGTTAGGAAACCTTTGCACAAGGGATGTCAGGATCTTAGAGTTTAAAGTTGTGGTTAGGTTTTTATCTTAATTACTTTCTTGTACTTGCGGATGCTTGCAAGGGGTATAATCACAAGTATGTATTAGTCCTAGGAAGGTTGGTACATTAGCACAGGTTCACCCACACAACACTTAGCAAACTAAAGAAGATTAATCAACTATATGAAGCGAAAGCACTTGATGATATTCCCGTGTGTCCTCGAGAACGTTTGGTTACCTTAAGTAATACAACCGGCTTGTCCTTTGCTAAAGAAAGGATTGGGCCACTACTACATTTATTATTATTGTCTTTTATTTACTCGTATTTTATTTACCTGCATTATCAAAAACCCCTAAAAATCCATTTGCTAAGTATTTACAGAGAATTCCTGCTCCAAGCCACTCGTCAACACCTTCTGCTCCTCGTTGGGTTCGACACTCGTACTTATCGAAAATACTGTGATACACCCCCTATACTTGTGGGTCATCAAGTAGCCCCCGAGTGCTTGGTCGAGTCGAAGACTCGAGTAAGGACTAGAGTAGTCAAAAGGTGCCCCTTCTAGAGTTAGTGACGTCAGTGCTGGCGATGAGATGATCTCAGTTACCCACGTGAGCAGTTTTGACAGGACATGACGAAAAGTGGGTCCCATTTTCTGACTTGGATTTGACCAGACATGCGTAACCTTTGATTTAACTGTGTATCCTCGGTTCTCGTGCGTAATGGGGGAAGTGGAGCGATGGTTCGAGGTTTACTCTGCCACGCGTCGACATTGATTTGTGCCATGTGTCTGGTTGGTTTTCTCCTAGCCATTGGATGGCATCTTCGATGAAGTTAAGTAGATATCCGCTGTGCGGTAATTCCCCACCACTCATCTTCTTCCTCGCGCACAACCTCCATTGCTGCTCCTCTCGCAGCGCTGGACGGTCTACGCACTTTTCCCAGCTACTTTCTGCGCTCCCACCACAAGCGCCATATGGGAAAGAAAAAGGGAACGTCCACCGCTGGATCTGCAACGTCCACTGCTACGGCCAAGAAGAAGGGCACCACCACCACGGGTACGAGCACTGCCACTGGAGCTGGGAAGAAGAAGGGTCCAAGAACGCGCGTCACAAATGGTTCGTGGCGGCCATCCACCATCAAGGACTCAGAGCTCTTCACCTAGCGCCAAGATGGCACACTCCCTGTCGCGGAAGAGGACTGCCGAATCCCTGGTGATGAGGTAATCCCCAGTCCTCCCGCTAGGTTTCGTGTGATGTTCGTCGTGTTCATTATTCGCGGTTTGTCCCTCCCCCTTTGCAAGTTTGTGAGGTGGTTGCTTTGTTTCTACGGGCTCCAGCTACACCGGCTGACCCCGAATTCCATCCTCCATATCGCTTGTTTCATTACTCTCTGCGAGTGCTGGCTCGGAATTGAGCCACACTTTGGCCTCTTTAAAAAACTCTTCAAACTCAAACGCCAGTCGGGCTCTAGATCGGTAGTCTACGATATAGGAGGCTACGGTATCCACATCGACTCCAATGTCACCTATTTTGCCATCAACTTCAACGCATCTATCCAAGGGTGGAGGGAGAAGTGGTTCTACATTCGCGACCAGAAGGTTGACGGAAAACACTACGGACTCGCGCCCTTTGATCTAGTGGCAACTTGCAAGCGGAGGAGGTCGTGGAAAAATATTGTGATGCTCTGCGAAGCTGAGGAAACAAAGACTCTTTACCAGTGTGTATGCGACCCTGAACACCGCGTAAGCAAGGAAATAGGAGGAACAAACCTTATTCGCACTTGGATGCACCGTCGAGTGTAGAGGCTGCAGGCTAGGATGCATCCAGTGTTCTGCTAGACTAGTGCTGACGATGTGACTCGCATCTGGCGAGAGGGCATCTCTTCGGGTGAAGTAGACATGAGGTTTCGACTGCTGACCAAGTACACCTCCAAGGAGGATCTCCCGGGAGACTCAGTCATGCCTCCCTTCTGTGCGAGTCATCCTCCGCCTGAGGTGGATTTCTTTAAAAGTTCTTCTTTCGATTGCTTGCTCATTGTAGCTTATACTCATGCTTGGTTCTGGTTTCAGGACTGGAAGGTGGGCAGTGATGACCCACAAGTATAGGGGGTGTATCGTAGTATTTTCGAGGGAAGTGAAACCCAATTTATTGATTCGACATAAGGGGAGCCAAAGAATATTTATAAGCCTTAACAACTGAGTTGTCAATTCAGCTGCACCTGGAAACAATCTTGTTCACAGCAGTTTATCAGTAGCAACAGTTTTGTTGTAGGAATAGCAAAGTAGCAGCAGTTGTAAAGTAAAGATAGCAGTAACAATAGCAGTAAATAGTAGGATTTGAGTGCGGTAGGCATAGGGATGGATGGACGGGCGTTGCATGGACAAGACAATTCACATAGCAATCAGAACATAGGGCAATTGCAGATAAATAAGATAAAGCATCCAAGTACTAGATAATCCTAGGCATGTGTTCCATATATAGTCATACGTGCTCGCAATGAGAACTTGCACAACATCTTTTGTCCTGCCAGCCCGTTTGCAGCGGGGCCTCAAGGGAACTACTGGCAATTAAGGTGCTCCTTTTAATAGAGCACCGTAGCAAAGCATTAACACTTCGTGAACGCATGTGATCCTCACATCAAAGCCATTCCCTCCAGTTATCCCGATTTGTGTCACTTCGGGGCCATTGGTTCTGGACAACAACGTGCGTATACAACTTGTAGATAAGACCATAAACAATACTATCATAATGAATCAATAAGATGTTCAGATCTGAAATCATGGCACTCGGGCCCTAGTGACAAGCATTAAGCATAACAAGTCGCAACAAAGTCATAAAGCACTAATAAAATATACCAGGCACCATGCCCTAACAATCTGATGCCATTACATGAACGATCTCATCCAATCCCTACCATCCCCATAGCCTACATCGGGGGATTACTCACTCATAGATGGGGGAAACATGGATGGTCGATGGAGAAGCGATAGTGATGATGATGGCGATGATGTCCTCCAATTCCCTGTCCCGACAGGGTGCTAGAACAGAGTTTCTGGTGCTGTTTCGTGGAATCTGTTGGTGGCGGGGAAGCGGAACTCCTTCTGGAAAAACGTCAAACCCCCCCTGAGTTTTTAGGTCAGAAGGCAACTTATAGGCGAAGAGGGAGACCGAGGGGCAGTCTGGGGCGGCCAGACCACCCCTGGCGCAGCCTGGGCTTGCCCGCGCGGCCAGGTGATGTGGCATGGGCCCAGACCCCCTCTGTCTCGTATTCTGGCTCCGGGAGTCTTCTGGTGAAATAGGATTTTTGGCATATTTTCCAGGATTTTTCCTGATAGTTGATTTTCTGCACAAAAACTAGACACCAATGCAATTCTGCTGAAAACAACGCCAGTCCGCGTTAGTTGCTTCCAAATCACACAAGTTTAGAGGAGAAACAATAGCAAAAGTGTTCGGGAAAGTAGATACATTTTGGACATATCAACTCCCCCCAAGCTTAGCTTATTGCTTGTACTCAAGCAATTCAGTTGAAAACTGAGTGCGACAAAAGAACTTTCACGAACACATTTTCTTCATATGATGTATATATTCTCAGCATGTGATCAACTACTTAGACAATTCATAATAAAGAGTATGCAACTAAGTTTACTTAACAGGCATTGTAAGCTATGAGGAGATTCCAACTCAAAAATAATAAGTAGCATGAAGCATAAACATAAGCAACATTACAATGCTCATAACAAGGTATGATAGAGTGGTATCTCGCTTGCCTTTGATTATGAATGTCAAGGCACCTCTGAAGTTCAAGTGATGACTAGAAGTAAAGATATCAAAGATACAAGCATCAAAGTCATAATACAAATAATCAAGTAACGAGACAAGCACAAAGAATGGAAACTATGCTCTCAAGAAGGTGCTCAAAGTATGTGGAGACTCAACAAGTAAAAGAAAAGGTTTTGAATAATTTGAAAAGCTTCCAAATGCTGAAAGTATGGTACTCATTAGCTTTGAGCTCTCATTGCCCCTATCATAAGCATCTTTAATGTGGTTAAGGTGAAAGTGAGGTCCAATCTAAGTTATATGCTTGACAGACTATAAACTGAAAATCCCATGTCCCGAGTACGAGGGCCTCTCCTCATGCTACTCAACTTTAGTTACCGGTAAGTTCTTGTCATCGTAAATATGTGTGTATCATAGAGAGCCGCCAACGGGGTACCCCTTTCCCAATGATACGGAAGAATCCCCATATCAAAATGACAAGGCAAGCAGACAATGAGTATCTCAACAACCTTTTATTTACCATGGGAAAATAGTGTTTTTTCTCTCTTTCCTCTTTTCATAAATGTCTTTCTTTTCTTTTCTTTTCTTTTCTCAATAGCTATCTCTCTTTTTTTATAAGAAGAATGCTTCATAGATATCATTATGGTTACGCTGCAGGTTTCCACCATGTCAGCATGGATTAGACTAGCGGCCCAGGCGTTTCTCTAACACACATACATAACTCCATGGACTTACAAGCTCCCCTTTTATTTCACACCGACGACATCCGCAAACAAAAGAGCATGGTATCAACTGGGTATATATTTACAAGTGTTGAAAGCGTTCCCCGTGACAGCACGGTTCTGCTAATCCCCAACCTATAATTTGTAAGCATATAACTTTCATGGACATTCACAATGGTTCAGGTTTGTTAAGTGCAGAAAATAAAGTGTGCCATCAAGTTTGTGAGAGCTTTACTAACTAACTTTCTCATAACAAGCAAACATTTTATTCGGAAGAAAACAAGGCATAATGAATATGCACGGGAGTAGGAAATGATACTAATAGGTAGGTATGGTGGACACTTTGGCAATATTTGGTTTAAGGGAGTTAGAAGCATAAGTAAAGTACTCAGTGAAAGTGAAGGCTAGCAATAGTAAGCGAGCGACAAACAAGAGAGCAATAGCTGTCATAATCATGCTTGCAACAAAACATGACTAATCATGGCATGAGAGTGATTCAAGATCCTCAAGGCAAAATAATTCATCGAGGCTTAACTGATTATTACAGTCATGTGCATGCATGAGCATGTGCCAAGTAAATTCAAATGAAACATTCAGAGGAGGATACCATGGTGTCATACCAAGTTATGAATAGAATAATGCAAGCAAACATTCATAAGACATGCTACAAACTATTAGCGAGCTGGAGCTAATCATAATAAAGCAAGAACTACTAAGCATCCAAAGATAACATACACCTTACACGAACAGACTAAGCATGCTCACAGTGATGATTATATGTACAAAAATGAAAACAAATAGAGTTCGTTACTAGCCTCTTACCACGCCTCAAGTTGTCATTAATCCTCATTATTGCTCTTCACTTGTGTGTCTTGAATAATAATAATATGAAACCAAATCCCACTGAGGACTGATGAACCCTGCAACAAACTCACAAAGCCAAAGAAGAACGACAAATATTTTTGTTGTTTTCGATTTTTAAAACAAGAACCAAAAAGGAAAAACAAGCAAAGCAAAATCTTTTTGGGTTTTTCAAATAGTCAAACAAAGCAAAAAAGGAAAAACAAACCAAGGCAAAAAGAACAAGAAGCAAACCAAAGAGAAGCAACAGAAATATTTTTGGTCTTTTTGTGTTTTAGAAAGCAAAAGCAAAGAAAAAGCAAAAACTAAAAAGAGAACGAAACATGAATATACAAAGTACCGACGCAACATGATATGGAGATGACTGTGGTGTCGGCGTACCTCCCCCAAGCTTAGGCTTTTGGCCTAAGTGGGTATCAATCCCAAGCTGGCCAGGATGAAGTGTCACCGTGGTACGACGAAGATGTCCCCTCGTCCTGGTGCGAGCTCGAGTACGTCCCTCCGTAATGTGCGGAGTAATCATAGGAGGGCACATCCTCCTGGTGCTGCTCATGGAAACCCAACAAGCGAAGCTTCTTGTCCACCTCCTCCTTGGAGCACGACCACGGTCTCCTGTGAACACTAAACAAAGAAGGCTATGGCAAAAGGATCTCCCTTTCATCCTCGTCAGTGAAAAGCATCCTATATACTAGACTATTCAAATCAGAAGTAGCGGTGACAAAGTGATGAGTTTTCATAGCAACAAGGTCAAGTCTTTGTAGTGCCAGTACAGTATCGTTGGGATCTACTAAAAGTCCCAATGCATTGACTATACGCGAGGCAATGATGCCCCCATAGATAGGCCCCCTAGCAGCTAGGCGGCGAGCAATAAGCGATCCCAGGTTGTACCGAGTATCATTGTTAAGTGCAGTAGCAAAGAATGCTAAATGATAGTTGGAGATATTACTTGTGTTCTCCCTACCCAGTACGCTAGTAGCAATATAATATGCAAAGTATCTAAGAGCAGGGCGTTGGAAATTTCTTATCTTTCCACATTGCGCCACGCGGTCATCATCATTGGTCAGCCCTCAGTAAAGCTCCAGCAAATCAGCGGGTCGCGCTTGAATTTTTTTCACGGTCCGTGTCATGCTTACACCTAAAATACTGCAAAATCTCTCCAAAGGCATGGTGAAGGGCAGATTATAAATTTTGAAAGAGACAGTCGACTGATAGGATGTGTTAGTAAACGTGAAGCTCTCAACAAAAGTTTTGGTGAGCATAGCGTATTGCTCACTCTCATCTTGCATATATGAGGTCAAACCAACCCTCTCAATCAGTAGCAAGAAATCATCAAGAATACCTGCAGCTTGTAAGAAATTAAAACAAGCAAAAGTGGATGGGTGAGCATCCCCATCATCCCTTTCATTACTAATATGAGTTGCAATGAGATCTTCGTTGTATGATGGCCTAAACTAAGAGGCTGATCTTGAGGGCCTCGACCTCCTAGGTGCGTCACTCTCAAATATCTCTCCAAAGGTATGATTGCTCATGCTTGGTATTCTGAAATTTAAACACCTATTAAACAAGTGATTGCAAAGTGAATATAATGAAGGATTCTACTCATAGGGACTTGTAAGAGGCCTAAACATGCATCAAAACTATATCTCTAAGCATCAAACAAGCTTACAAGCTCTCATAACTAGTCACCTACAGCAGAAAAATACTCAATATATAATCCACTAAACACAAATCTACTTGGACAAGGAGAGGAGTCACATACCAGGGAACAAATGCTCCAAATTTCAGCAAGAAAGATGGGCTGAGCAAGGAGATCGGAAAAATCGAGAGCAAGCACAGCAAGAACGCGATTTTAAGCAATGAACTGGAGCTTACTCGGGAGAGAGAAGAAAGTGGCAGGTGAGAGAGTTAGTGGGGGGCCAGGGGTGGCCCACACCAGGGCATGGCGCCACCCAGGGTAGGCCGCGCCACCAGGTGGTGTGCTTGCCTAGTGGGTCCCCTGGTACCTCCTAGGCACTCCTCTGCCCCTTTTTTCACGTAAAAATTTAATATGAATTTTCTAGAATTTTCTGAGACACTTTATTTTTGGGCATTTTTCAGGAATGGAAGAATGATTTTCTGGCAGACAGATTTTTTTTGGAAAAAATGATGCAAGGACAAAACAAAACTAGAACTACAGAATTTCTAAGACACTCTAACATGCAAGCAACTAACAACAAAGAAAACTAAACGAAAGCAAAAACTAAAATGGATAGAGTAGAAGTAAACGGAGATAATCATAGTGAAAACATTGTTTTGTTCAATGAAATCCTTTTGTTAACAAGGTTGATCAGGTCTCGTTACCAAAACAATTTCATATGAGACAAAACTTTGTATTCCACGAATGATCATGTTACCTCAACCTTGATAGCAATGGTGCCAATCATAATAGTTTCAAATTTTTCTCTTGGTATGGGACAATATATTTCTCCAACTTGAATGCCCTCAACATGCTCAATTGAATTCAAACCATAAGTCCTTTCAATCTTCTTGGGGAAATAGATAGTATGTTCCTTGTCATTCACATTGAAAGTCACCTTTCCTTTTCGTACAATTAATAACAACTCTTACAATATTAAGAAAACGTCTCCCAAGAATAATAGACATATTATCATCTTTAGGCATTTCAAGCACAACAAAATCAGTTAATATCAAGCAATTATGAGCCACTTGAATAGGTACATCCTCACATATACCAACAGGAATAGTGGTAGATTTATCATCCATTTGCAAAGATATATCAGTTGGTATTAATTTTTCTAGTTGAAGCCTCTTATAGAGAGACAAAGGCATAACACTAACTCCAGCTCCCAAATCACACAAAGCAGTTCTAACATAACTGTTCTTAATAGAGCAAGGGATAGTTGGAATCCCTGGGTCTCCGAGTTTCTTAGGAACCTTACCATTGAAGGAATAATTAGCAAGTAAAGTAGAAATTCCTTCATTAGGGATCTTCCTTTTATTCGAGACAATATCATTCATATACTTTGAGTAAGGAGGCAATTTAATAGCATCAGTCAAAGGAATTTGCAAGAATAAAGGTTTCATCCACTCGCAAAACTCACTATAGTGTTCATCTTCCTTTGACTTGTGTTTCTTATCAGGGAAAGGCATAGGTTTTTGGACCCAAGGCTCTCTTTCACTACAATGTTTCTTAGCAACAAAATCTTCTTTGGTGTATTTAGTATTCTTAGTGTGGTTTTCAGGATCTTCTTCAACTTTTTCTTCATTAGGAACTTCATTTTCTTCATTACCACTTTCAGTTTCAGCATCAGAGATAGATATACTATTAGGATCTATAGCAGGTTCAGAGGGTTCTACAACAGTTTTATGTTTCTTTTTCCTTTTCTTATGAGTAGAACCACTATTTTCAGCTTGTTGAGAATCCTGCTCAATTCTTTTGGGATGCCCCTCAGGATATAGAGGATCCTGGGTAGCAGCACCACTTCTAGTTCTAATTTCATAATCATGTTTTTCTTTAGCAGCATTAACTAGCAAGTCTTTTTGCACTTTAACGAGTTGATCTATTTGAGTTTGAACCATTTGAAAGTGTTTAACAATCATTTTAACATCATTAGAGGTTCTTTCCACAATATATTTCAACTCAACAATAGCTCTAGTGTTTTCCATTAGATGATTTTGCACCCTTTTATTAAAATTATCTTACTTACCAATAAAGATATCAAATTCTTCTAAGCATTGATCAGGAGGTTTAGAGTAAGGGATATCACCTTCATCAAAGTGTTGGAGAGAGTGTATCTCAATAGTGGGTGAGTACGGAATAGGCTTACATAATTCTTCTATAGGAGGTAAATTCTTGACATCTATAACTTTAATTCCCTTCTCCTTAAGACATTTCTTAGCTTCCTTCATCACTTCATCATTTAATTCAATAACTCCCCTCTTCTTTGTTGTTGGAATAGGCACCGGAATAGTAGGTTCAGGTACAATTACTTCAAGTATAGCTTGTTTAGGAGGAGTCCAATCTTCATAATTCTTACTTATTTTAGCCATTAACTCCTCAGCTTCCTTAGGAGTCCTATTCCTGAAAACACAATCAGCACAACTGTCTAGGTATGTCCTAGATTCCTCAGTTAGTCCATTATAAAATATATCAAGAAGCTCATTCTTAGGTAATGGACTTCCAGCTTGTGCATGAATCAAAGCACAAAACCTTGCCCAAGATTCAGTCAATACCTCTTTTTCTCCCTGTTTAAAATCAAAAAGTTCCTGCAAAATAGCATGTCTAGCACTAGGAGGAAAATATTTCTGCAGAAAAGTACTAATCAAGCAGTCATGGCTATCAATAGATCCAGGAGACAAATTACTAAACAAAGTTTTAGCTTCTCCTTTCAGTGAAAAGGGGAAAATCTTAGCAACAAAGTAAGTACGCATCTTAATATCATTAGAAAACAAGCCACTCATGGTAGAAAGTTCATTCATATGTGCTACCGCACTTTCATTCTTAGTCCCACAAAAAGGTTCTTTCTCGACAATAGCTATGTAAGATAGATCAAGAGAGAAATCATAATCTTCATCTATAATGTTTATGGGAGATGCAGCAAACTTAGCAATAGGAGACAATTTGGGTCTAATAGTACGCCTCTCAAGGAGACTCTTAGCAGCGCTCCTATCATGGGTGTTTTTACATTCTTTAATAAATTCATCGGTCATCTCAACATAACCATCTTCAATATCATAACTTTCACTAGCCTCAGGAGAACTAACATGTGTGGTAGTGTCTTCATTAGGAGTTTCAGTATTTCCAGCTATAGTTATAGCAATCGTAGCATCTAGGAAAGGACCTAATGAACCACTATTATCAAGCACAGTATAAGCAGCATCATAAGCATCAGAAGTTTCAGATTCAGCAGTAGTAGCAGTGTGTGTAGCATGTGTATTTGGTGGTGTAATGAGCTTACTCATAACAGATGGTGAATCAAGAGCAATAGAGGTGTTTAGAACCGTACCTCTTCTTGTAGTGGATGGTAAAATAGGAACCTTGCCATCACGAGACTTACCCATGATGGATGGATAGCAGCGAACAATAGAGAATCCAAGTGAACTTGATAAATAAAGCTATGCTCCCCGGCAGCGGCGCCGGAAAATTGTCTTGATGACCCACAAGTATAGGGGGTGTATCGCAGTATTTTCGAGGGAAGTGAAACCCAATTTATTGATTCGACACAAGGGGAGCCATAGAATATTTATAAGCCTTAACAACTGAGTTGTCAATTCAGCGGCACCTAGAAACAATCTTGCTCACAGCAGTTTATCAGTAGCAACAATTTTGTAGTAGGAATAGCAAAGTAGCAGCAGCAGTAAAGTAAAGACAGCAGTAACAATAGCAGTAAACAGTAGGATTCGAGTGCGGTAGGCATAGGGATGGATGGGCGGCATTGCATGGACAAGACAATTCACATAGCAATCAGAACATAGGGCAATTGCAGATAAATAAGATAAAGCATCCAAGTACTAGATAATCCTAAGCATGTGTTCCATATATAGTCATACGTGCTCGCAATGAGAACTTGCACAACATCTTTTGTCCTGCCAGCCCGTTTGCAGCGGGGCCTCAAGGGAACTACTAGCAATTAAGGTGCTCCTTTTAATAGAGCACCGGAGCAAAGCATTAACACTCCATGAACGCATGTGATCCTCACATCAAAGCCATTCCCTCCGGTTATCCCGATTTCTCTCACTTCGGGGCCATTGGTTCCGGACAACAACGTGTGTATACAACTTGTAGATAAGAGCATAAACAATACTATCATAATGACTCAATAACATGTTCAGATCTAAAATCATGGCACTCGGGCCCTAGTGACAAGTATTAAGCATAACAAGTCGCAACAAAGTCATAAAGCACTAATAAAAGATACTAGGCACCATGCCCTAACAATTTGATGCCATTACATGAACGATCTCATCCAATCCCTACCATCCCCATAGCCTACAGAGGGGGATTACTCACTCATAGATGGGGGAAACATGGATGGTCGATGAAGAAGCGATAGTGATGATGATGGCAATGATCTCCTCTAATTCCCCGTCCCGACAAGGTGCTAGAACGGAGTTTCTAGTGCTGTTTCATGGAATCTGGTGGTGGCGGCGGAGCAGAACTCCTTCTAGAAAACGCGAACCCCCCTGAGTTTTTAGGTCCGGAGGCAACTTATAGGCGAAGAGGGAGACCGAGGGGCAGTCTGGGGCGGCCAGACCACCCCCTGGCGTGGCTAGATGGTGTGGCCTTTGCCCAGACCCCCTCCGTCTCGTATTCTGGCTCCGGGAGTCTTCTGGTGAAATAGGATTTTTGGCATATTTTCCGGGATTTTTCCTGATAGTTGATTTTGTGAACAAAAAGTAGACACAAATGCAATTCTACTGAAAACATGTTAGTCCATGTTATTTGCATCCAAATCACACAAGTTTAGAGGAGAAACAATAGCAAAAGAGTTTGGGAAAGTAGATACGTTTTGGACGTATCAGGCAGCAACTTGCCTCCTCATCCCGAGGGAATAATTCCACACGAAGCGGAAGAGAAGGATGAGTCAGGCTCCACCATCCCTGTTGGGGAGGAGCAAGAAGTCCCCGAGTCCAGTGGGCACAGGACTTGCAAGCGCTCCCGAAGCAAGGATTTAGATACCTCTTCACCAACGATGCCTGAGGGTCCTCCAACTATAGTAAAGGAGCCAATCCCTGTCGTGCATGTGCACGCCATGGATCCTCCTTCATGGAAGAAGTTGCGGCTGCCGAAGGAGTCGTCTGGGGATTCCTTCGACCTCGACAATTTTGACGGGTATGTGTTTATATTCTTGCGAGTTCGTCTTGTCGTCCCAAAATCTGTTCATCTAAAGTAGTTATGTGTGCTTTTGTAGTCAAACGGCATCATCATCTTCCGATGACTATTGATTTGTCAAGGAGATTGGAGGTGTAGACTCCAAAGACAATGAGAGGGCGGCATGATCTCCTTCCCCTCCAGTGGCGGCCCACTCCAGTGCCAATTCATCGAGTTCCCCCCACACTAGGGGGCACCAGATGGTTGCCCGAATGTGAACTCGGAAGGAAACTTCGGAGTCCCTGGAGGAACCTGTAAGTGTTTCTTGTCATTAGCAGTCGAATTTTGGTTGATGCTCACACTTTTACTTTTTTCTAGCCTATCTTTAAGTAATCTGCCCACCTCGCTGATCAGATCATTTCCTCCGGTCGAGAGCATGCTTTGCTGGAAATCGCCATCGTGCCTTCGAAGGTTGGTGTTATACTTTCTCTCCGTTCTGCTTGTGTAGAGGTTGGCGAGCTTAGGGTTTTCCATTTTTATCCCTTGTAGGTGAGCATAATGAGCTTCTTCGTCGCGTCACCTCCCTCAAGAAGGGATTTGCTGCGGTGGAGAAGAAACATGATGAGGCACTCGAGGCTCTTGAAGAGTCGAAAAAGCGTGCGGAAGATTTGCGTTCTTCTGCCCCTAAGAGGGAAAAGGTGTTTGTAGAACAACTCTTCTCTGTCGCGAAAGCGCTCTCTGGTATGATACTGCCTCATTTGCATTTTCCATGCACTTTGCCTACATGTTATTGTGCTTATGCGCATGTTTTGTAGATGAACTGGCGTCGACTTCGACGCCCAGGCTTTGGCTCGCGCGGATGCTTTGGCCAGTGCTGTGGCTGTAGTCGAAGACCGCAATGTCTCTGTCAAGGACTCACTTGGGAGGGACAAGGGCGTGCTGGGCCGTCTTCGAGAAGAGATGGTCCCCAAGGCCAAGCTGATCGAAAATCTTGATGGCTTGGTGGAATCCTTCACGGAAGGTGTGCCAATGGACTTCAAGAACACACAGCGGGCAGTTGGAGCGACCATGGGACTCTTGATGGTGCAAGCTCATGGCGTGGAACTGGACCCTAGCGAAGTCTCCTCGGCGATGCCGGTTACCGCGGATGGCCAGCAGGTAGTGTTTGCTCATTTCGCCAGTAGTTGTAGTAAATATGGGCCTTGACTCATTGAGACACTCGCCAATTATTCGGCGGAGCTGTGGCGATTGAGGACAACAAAGGCTGTGGCGTTCGGGGCTGTAGCTGGGAAGTCTGTGGCATCAGAGACTGCTACAAATTCGAGGAAGCCCCTGAGTGCAAAAGAGAAGCCGTAGGGCATTGCCTAGTTGTCTTTTGTAATAGTCTAGCTCTCCTTGTTGAATTGTGCTATGTGGGAGTATCCCTTTCGAGACTTGTTGAACTTGGATGTGTTCTTCTCGAATGGTTGGTCTTATTTGCCTCTTTTATTTGGCTGTAATAGGGTCCTTCGAGTTGTCCGCCTTACTCTCCTCCCACCGATGAAACTGTGGCGTGGCCACATTCAAAAGTGGAGGAGCTGTCACTGCTCTCGCGATTGCGCAACCGCATAAAGCGGTTGGAGTGAGAGATGCCCATGATCCACGGTAACGCAGATGTGTGGAAGTCGAATGCTGAAAAAACCGATGCGCGCGAGAAGTACCTCCTGGGTGAAGTTGCTCAATTGAATGAGCAATTTAAGTGTTAGCTATCTAGCTTCTTATCCTTTATTTAGCCATTTGCGGTGGCGCTTTGTCTTTATGCTTTGCCCTGCTTCTTGTAGTTGTTAGCGCTTGTCACCCGCAGGATGAGAGTGATCAAGTTGCCATTCGACTGAACGATTTGACCCAGAAGCAGCTGGAAGCTAGTGGATATTTCTGGGTGGATCACGATCGTGCAGTCGCGTTGGCGACGCTACAGGATCGTGCATCGCAGGTGCTGCAGTGCTTGAACAAGTCACAGTCGTTCCTTAAGCATATTTTTCAGGCGATGTTCCCCTGGATGTGGTGCCTTCAAGCTTGCTAGCTTTGTTGTAGAAGTTTCAGGATATCAGTGCGGTTCGCGAGTGCGTGCGCCAGCAGTTGGTCGTGGGTGCCAAGGCTGCGTTGGCACTTGTTCGCCTACACCGGCTAAATATGGATTTCGCAGCTATTGCCGCTGGACCACCGCCCCCGCTAGAAGGGATGACATGGAACATGGTGCCACATTACCGTGCGGTCGATCAGCCAGCCAAAGATATCGTTGATTTCATCAAAGAGCAGACAAATGTTCTCCTTTTGCGGCTGTAGTGTAGTATGGACCTGCACATGAATGCATAGGTGTTGTAAAGTTCATAGAATTGTGCCGGGTGTTTTTATACCCGTTAGTATGTAAAGATCTTGCTAGCTTGTATGTTTTTCGAGTATATTGTAATCTGCGGTTCCTTTTTGTTAGCTTGACGTATATTCATCTCAGCACCTTGGCAACTTGTCAGGTGCATTGCAGTTGGGTTGGTTTTACCAAGGGTTTGATTGATAATGCGTCAGCTACTCAGGATACTATGTTATTCGTGTAACAAGGTGTAGAGGGTGGCGCAACCCCCGGGTGATATAATTGCAAGTAAAATAGAAAACACAAAGTTGGGGCACTTAACTTTATTTCTTCACAGAATATCACGAGGTACAATGTATGGCTAAGTAGCCTAGCTGACTAGCCTTATTTGTAAAGTAAAAAAATATCTAAGGGTAGAAACGGCGCAGCTGCGCAATGTTCTAGGGATTGGAGTATGCGACTCCGCTTTCTAGATCTTTAAGGCGGTAGGCGCCACCTGGAATTACTTCGGTAATCACGTAACGTCCTTCCCAAGGGTACTCGAATTTGAGGTGCCTTGCTGCTTCAGTCATAGGACCAGGTCTCCTTCGACGAAGGATCTTGGGCGTAGCCTTCTGCTGTGGTAATTGCGGAGGTTCTGCTGGTAGATCGTGGATCTCTCCGCTGCAATCTCGCTTGCTTCATCGAGGAGATCGACAGAGTTTTCGAGTGCGAGGGTTGATTCTGCCTCGTTGTATGTTACTACCCGTGGGGCTTTGTAGTGCACCTCTGCGGGTAGTACCGCCTCAGCGCCGTGCACCATGAAGAACGGGGTGTAGCCTGTAGCGCTGTTTGGAGTTGTGCGCAGGCTCCATAGTACCGATTGCAGCTCCTCGGGCCAAGACATGACAACTCTTTCGAGGGGCTGGAAGAGCCTTTTCTTGATCGCACCACAGACAAGACCGTTGGCCTTTTCGACTGGACCGTTGGTCTGAGGGTGCACTACAGAGGCGTAGCTGATGTTGATTCCCAGTATTTCGCTGAAACCCTGGAATTCGTTCGAGGTGAAGTTTGTTCCATTGTCCGTGATGATGCTATGTGGCACTCCAAACCGGAAGACGATGGACTCGAAGAATTTAACGGCGCTGGCCCCTGATTGGTTTGTCACCGACATGGCCTCAATCCACTTAGTGAATTTATCGACTGCAACTAGGAGGTAGACATATCCTCCAGGTGAAGATTTCTGGAGCTTGCCGACCATGTCGAGTCCCCTTTGCACGAAGGGCCAGGCCACAGGTATTGTCCTGAGCACTGCACCAGGTGCGTGCGGCTTGTCCGCGAATCTTTGGTAGGCGTTTCATTGCTGTCCGATGTCTTTAGCATCATGCATTGCCATTGGCCAGTAGAATCCCGCTCGTAGAGCTTTGGCGACGATGGTGCGACTGCTGGCATGATGGCCGCAAGTGCCTTCATGTATGTGAAGGAGGATGGCTCTTCTGTCCCCAATGAGATGCACCGTTGAAGGAATGTTGTGATGTTGTGCTTGTACGGTTCACCATTGATGAGGGTGAATGCCTTGGATCGTTGCGCTATATGACGCGCATCTATCCGGTCATCTGGCAACCTTTTGTTGAGCAAGTATGTGATTGATGGTTGGATCTAGGATGGCTCGATCATCATGACCTCCATGGGGCCTTCGAGTCCTGTGTCTGGATCCATGTTGTCGAGTGCCGTTAGTTCGTGGGGTGGCGTAGCCCCCGAGTCCTTTGACGTGCTGGTTTTATGCTCTAGAGCCTTGGGCTTGATGGAGCATTCGTAGATGCACTCTAAAAATACTCCGGATGGCACTGGGGCACAAGTGGAGACGATGTTGGCGAGTATGTCTGCCTCCTCGTTGCTCTCGCGGCTGACGTGCCGCAGCTCGTAGCCGTTGAAGTCCCCCTCGGGTGCATCATAGAGGTCACGGTAGGCGATCATGTTATTGCTCAGAGCATTGCACTCGTTCATTGTTTGGTTGACCACCAGTTTGGAGTCACCGTAGATGACGAGTTGCTTTGCGCCGCAGGCTTTTGCCATACGCATCCCATGGAGTAAGGCTTCATATTCAGCTTCATTGTTGGAGGCGGTGAAGTGCATTCACAGAACATACCTCACCTTGTCACCTTGCGGCAATGTCAGGATGATGCCCATGCTAGCTCCTTCCTTGCGCTTGGACCCATCGAAGTGCATTGTCCATAGATAGGACATGTCTGGCTTGTCGGGGAGCTGGTTTTCCATCTAGTGTACGAGGAAGTCTAGGAGATCTTGCAACTTAATTGCGTCTCGCTTCTCGTATGTGATGTCTCGTGGAGACAGTTCTATCCCCCAGAGCATGACTTGGCCAGTGGCGTCGGGGTTGTTGAGTATGTGCCCTAGCGGGGCGTCGTTCACCACAATAATTGGGTGCTCCTGGAAGTAGTAGCGCAGTCGCCTGGCTGTCATGAAGACCCTGTATGCCAGCTTCTGATAATGCGGGTACCACTGTTTTGTTGGTGTGAGCACCTCGCTGAGGTAGTAAACTAGGCGCTACACCACGTGGACTTTATTTTGTTTGGATCACTCTACTATGAGCACGGTACTAACCACCTAGTTGGTGGTGGAGATGTATAGCAATAACGGCTCCTTTTTGTGAGGTGTTACCAACACCAGCGAGGTGGACAGTAGACGCTTGAGGTCTTCAAATGCTTCTTGTGCTTCGCCTGTCCACTCGAATTTTTCATCCTTGCAGAGAAGTTGGTAGAAAGGTACTGCCTTTTCGCCCATCTGACTGATGAATCGACTGAGTGCCGCGATTCGCCTAGCCAGCAGCTGGATGCCTTTTACGTCCGTCGGCTTCTTCATAGCCAGTATGGCTTTTATTTTCATCGGGTTAGCCTCGATTCCTCTCACGGAGATGAGGTACCCGAGCAATTTCCCGGATGGTACACCGAAGGCGCATTTGTCCGGATTCAGCTTGATCCGGTAGTGCTCAAGGTTATCGAAGGTCTTGTGGAGATCGTCGAGTAACAAGGCTTCCTCCTTGGTTTTGACGATGATGTCGTCGACGTAGACTTGGATGTTACGACGAAGCTAGTTCTTGAGGCAGGCCTGCATGCACCGCTGGTAGGTGGCTCCTATGTTTTTCATCCCGAAGGGCATCGTTGTGTAGCAGAAGATACCAAAGGGCATGATGAACACCATTTTCTCCTGTTCCTCCTCCTTCATTCGAATCTGATGATAGCCTGAGTAGGCATCAAGGAAGCAGAGGCGATCACATCCCACGGTGGAGTAAATTATCTGGTCGATCGATGGCAACAGGAAGTGGTCCTTCGGGCAGTGCTTGTTCAAGGAGGTGAAGTCCATGCACATCCATAGGATATTCGTGTCTTTTTTAGAAACAAGCACGGGGTTAGCTACCCAGGTGCTTTCCTTGATGTCGCATATGAAATTAGCGTCGAGGAGTCTATTGACTTCCATACCGATCGCTTTTTCCCTTGGTTCAAACAGTCACCGTATTGTTTGTTTGAATAGCATTGCTCCAGATTCACGTTGAGTGAGTGCTCGATGAATTCCCTAGGAACTCCTAGCATGTCCGCTGGACACCAGGCAAAGATTTCCCAGTGCTCACAGAGGAATTCGACGAGCGCTAGTTCCTATGCGGAACTCAAGTTGTTGGCGATGAGGGCCATCTTGGTCAAGTCCGTTGGGTGGACCTAGACTGGCTTGGTGTGGACCAACATGCCGAAGGATTGGTTGGGTGAGCTTGGCTTGCTCAGGGGAGGTAGATTGTTGTCTGTCGACTCCTTCAACCTTGCCAGTTCCTCTTGCATGCCTTAAGACTGGGAAATTCTATTGAATTCCCTATCGTAGCTTTCGGATCTCTCAAAGCTTCCGATGACTATGATAATGCCGTTTGGGCCTGACATCTTCATCTGTAGGTAGGCATAGTGTGGCATCACCTTGAACCTTGCGAACACGACATGTCCGAGGATGCAGTGGTATTGCGAGGGCCAGTGGACGACTTTGAATTCAATGATCTCTTGTCGAAAGTTTACCGGCGTGCCGAAGATGACGTCTAGGATGATCTTGCCCAGGGGGTAGACACCCTTCCTTGGGACGATTCCGTGGAATGTCCTGTCTGAAGCTTCCAAACATAACAGAGGAATCCGCATTGCATGCAGGTACTTGTGAACATGAGGTTAATGCCGCTTCCGCCGTCCATGAAGACGCGACTCATCTCAAAGCCTCCAGTCTGTGCCTCGAGCACCTGGGGACAATGGCCTGGGCGAGGTACTTGGAGCGGATGGTCGCGCTTGTCGAAGGTGATGCTGGACTCGCTTCCACTGAGGTACTCAGTGGAGGTGGGCGGAGATTTCATCACCAGATTGACTTGGCGAGTGATTGAATTTTCCACTCGATTTGATGGGCATCCTTTTTAGATCATCCCCATGTTCCCCAGCGGTCAGGGGTATGGCTCGCCTCCATGGTTCTGGACTGGCGCAGCCGCAGGTGGTGGTGGAGGTGCTCCATGAGCCACATCACCGGGGTAGCTCCATAGCCCTAGTTTATCGCTTCGCGATTCATCTAGGCCAGGCCTTCATGGAGTTTGAGGAACTCGCGCTAGTCCTTTAGAAGGTGGCTGGACTTTTTCTTGCTGTCGTGCTTGTCTATGTATAAGTGTACGTTCAATGGTCCAGACAGTTTGTCCTGGATAGATGTCCTAGGTGCCTCATCGCGAGCGTGGTGTTGCCACACTTGCATGGTTTTTATGCTATCGCGGTATCTACCGCTTCGGTATCTGCTGTTACGGTTGTTGTCGTCGCGTTTGTCGGCGTAGCCAGCCGCGACCATGTCGACCTCCTCGTGGTCCTCATAACCGCGCATTAGGTGTTTTCCTTGGCGATCGTGCCTGTGGCTGAGGTCATCATCATCGTTGGAGTGGACATGGTTTTTTTACCAAATCCTCTCCATCGGCCCACCTATTCGCGATCTCCATCAGGTGGTCGATTGTCTTGGGCTTCGAGTTTCCTAGCTCCTCCCCGAGCTCTGTGCAGCGCACGCCACCATTGAATGCATCGATTGCGCGGTCCTCGGAGATGTCTTATGCAGAGTTTTTGATGATAGATCTAAACAGCCTCTTAACTCTTTGATTAATGTGGGCCTTTTGTAAGTTCCCTTGAAGTTTCGCACGAAGCTGTAGACTAGCTCTTCCCAGCTATGACTTGATCCACGCGGGAGGTTGTTGAGTGATGGCTCTGTAATGGCGCCAGGAAAATGCTGGTGCGGTGTTGATGTAGAGCTCGTTGGGAACCCCAAGAGGAAGGTATGATGAGCACAGCAGCAAGTTTCCCTCAGTTATGAAACAAAGGTTTAATCGAACCAGTAGGAGCAAGGAAACACCCCAAAGGTGTTGCTAGCTGAGCCTTGGCAGGGTGCACTACCGGTGCTAGTAGCAATGTGGAGACCTGCACAACACAACCACATAACTTTGTCCCCAACTTGCGATGAGGTTGTCAATATCACCGTGTTTTGCGGAAAACAAAGGATTAAACGTATCGAATGGAAAGAAGTAATAGTTTGCAGAAAGTAAACACAAAGCAGTAACAGTTTATAGATTGTATGTAAAGAAAATGATCGGGATCCATAGTTCACTAGAGGTGGCTCTCCTTAAGATAGATAACATGTTGGGTGAACAAATTACAGCGGGGCAATTGACAAACATCGAGAAAGCAATACATGCATATACTAATCATCTTGACTCCTTTGAGACTTGATTGGGCATTACAACATTATACATAGACCGCCATCCAACTTCATCTATGACTAATAATCCACCTTCAGGTTATCATCCGAACCCCCTCCAGTATTAAGTTGCAAGAAACAGATTATTGCTTTATGAACTGCATGTAAAGTAACCAATACGATTGTTCTATGAACAAAGGATTGTTGTTTTCTCCCTACTAGCAACAACACATCTAGTACCTTAGAGATTTCTGTCACTTCCCCAGATTACTAGAGGCATGAACCCACTATCGAGCATAAATACTAACTCTTGGAGTTGCTAGCATCTACTTGGCCAAGATAGCTACTAACAACGGAAAACATGCAAGATCACAAATAACAAAGACATGATAGAATCAATAATCAATCTGAAATAGCATCTCAATATCCATCGGATCCCCGCAAACACAACATGCAGAATTACAAATAGATGATCTTGATCATGAACGGAGCTACCAAGATCTAAACATGAAAGCACAAAGGAGGAGAACCAGCCATCTAGCTACTACATGGATAAGTAGTCCAAGGATGAACTACTCATGCATCACACCGGAGGCTTGCATGGTGATGAAGAAGGCCTCCAGGGTGAATTCCCCTCTCCGGTAGGGTGCCGGGAAGAGCTTCAGATCCCTCCCGATCTAGGGATGGAGATGACGGCGGCTACAGACTCTTTCGTGAATTTTCGATCGGGTACTTAGGGTTTTCGTCCCGAGGGCATCTTATAGGCGGAAGGAGAGGCCGAGGGGGTGCTGGGGTCGGCCAGACCACCCCCTGGCGCAGGCCAGGCCTGGCCGCACGACCAGGTGGTGCGGCCGGCCCCTAGCCCTTCTCTGTCTCGTATTATGGCATCTGATGACTTCCGGAAAAATAGGCACTTTGGCTTTTGTCCCATCCAATTCCGAGAATATTCATTTTCTGACTTTCCTAGAACCAAAAACAGCAGAAAACAGGCAGCTAGCACTGTGGCTCTTGTTAATAGGTTAGTCCAAGAAATCATATGAAAATTACTCCAAAGTGTGGGCAAAACACAAGAAAGTGGATAAAACCAAGCATGGAACATCAAAAATTATAGATACATTTGCAATGTATCAACATCCCCAAGCTTAACTCCTGCTCGTCCTTGAGTAGGTAAGTCATAAAAAGAAAGAATAATTTTTGAGGTGACATGCACCATCAAAGACTTGATCAATGTATTTGTAAAACATTCAAAGCTGGGATCATAGTACTACAATCATAACATGAAAGACAAAGTTCTAGCAATAAGACAAGGAAACTATGATGCAACATGAAAAGGCACAAACAAAAGATTGATGAATAACAATGCTTTGCAAGACGTTTGTTTGTTTCACATAAAGAAAATATAGCATAATAGTATTCAGCTTGTCCCTCAATAGAGTAGCAAATATAAATGCATAGGACACCTTCAAAGTTCATAAGAGTGACTAGATACAAATAGTTTAAAACAAGAAATATCAAAGTATGCATCAATCAACTAGTCTTGGGACAATGCACATAGAACTAAGAATGGCCACTGTGCTCTCAAAGTAGGTGCATAAAGGTAGAAGGTGGAGACTCAATGTAATGGTGGAAGAAAGGCCTTCATAGAAGGAAGTAGGGATTCAAGTCTCATAAAGAGCTTCCAAAAATTATGGTACTTATAGCTTTTAGCTCTCATTTCCCCTATCAGAAGCATCTTGAAGTGATAAAGGTTAAAGTGAACAAACTACGGTGTACATGCTTGACGAAGTATAAGTCAGAAATCTCATGTCCCTTGTATACGAGGGCTGCTCCTCATGCTACTCAAGTTTAGTCACCGGTAAGTTCTTGTCATCGTAAGTACACGTGTATCATAGAGAACCGCCAACGGGGTACCCCTTGCCCGATGATACGAAAGAATCCCCATATCAAAATGACAAGGCAAGCAGACAACGAGCATCTCAGCATTCTTCTTATTTACCATGGGAATATGGTGCTTTTTTCTCTCTTTCCTCTTTTCCTAATATCTTTTTTTCTTTTTCTCTTTTTTCTCAATATAGGACTCTTTTTTATAAGAAGAATGCTTCATAGACAGCTCATTATGGTTACGCTGCAGGTTTCCACCATGCAGCATGGATTAGACTAGCGGCCCAAGCGTTTCTCTAACACATATACATAACTCCATGGACTTACAAGCTCCCCTTTCATTTCACACCGACGAGATCCATATACAAAAGAGCATGATATCAACTAGGTACAAGTACCAAGTGCAATGTTGAAAGCGTTCCCCATGAAAGCATGGTTCTGCTAATTTCCAACAAATAAGTGCAAGCATATACAACATAGATGACACAATGGTTCAAGTTTATTAAGGGCAAGAAAACTAAAGTGTGCCATCAAGTTCGTGAGAGCTTTAATCACTAGTTTTCTCATAACAAGTTTAATTCGGAAGGTAAACAAAAGCATGAATATACTTGGAATAGCATAAGCCAGTAGGTAGGTATGGTGGACTCTTTGGAATAACTTGGTTTAAGGAGTTGGATGCATGAGTGGAACTCATACTGGGTTGTGGAGGCTAGCAAAAGACTGGGAGCAACAAACTAAGAGAGCAATAATGGCCATAATCATGCAGAGCGACAAAACATCATTGATCAAAGCATAAAGTGATACTACAAGTTGAAAACTGAAGGATTATAAAAGCTATGGTGACTTGAGATAGTCATAACATGGTGTGAGCATGCACCAGGTCAACCCAAAAAAAGCATCAAAGGAGAATACCACTCTACTATGCTTTAATATGCTAAAACAACACATGATTCATCCAAGGCACATTAAGCAATCTCAATTGTTTATCACAATTCATGCTACAGCAAAGAATACTAATCATAAAGCCAAAACAATATCAAGCATGGCATGACAAAGCATAGGCCATAGTCAAAACGAGCTCTTTTTACCACATAAGTATGAACTTTCTACTCTTTTCCAAACCAAACCAAACTATTTGCAAACCAAAGTATGAAAGAGGGGGTCCAACCAATTTATTCAGAAAACTAAGCAAACCAAGCAAACGAAAAACCAAAACTAAAAAGAAGACGCTCCAAGAACAACACAATTGTGCATGAAACAATAAAAATGAAGCGTTTGGAAGAAACCTAGGATTTTTATTGATGAAGAAGGGGATGCCTTGGGCATCCCCAAGCTTTGACGCTTGTACTTCTTGGATATTTCATGGGGTGACACGCGTGGCTTCCCCAAGCTTGAGCTTTAGTCCATCCTTCATCTCATTACTCATTCCTTCCATACACGTGAAATTTTTCCTTCATACAAAACTCCACACAATCTTTATTAGCAATATTAGTGCACTCAAGATAAATAAGTCTTCAGGTTCAGTTCCAACACCAAATAAACTTCCATTAGAACACCAGCTACTGTAGTACTTCCCTCAAAAATCTCAATTCCCCAAAAGAACTCAAAAAGGAACCAACAAGAAGCAAATGCAGAAAATGATAGAAATCTGTCAAAACAGACCAGCAGGTAAATACGAATTTGTTCGAAGACCTTCGGTTGCTCAAATCAAAAAGTGTTGAACTAACAAAAGTTAGATAACAACCTGGGGCAGAATCACAAAAATTCACGCCGCAAAAAGACGTTCAGAGATTTTACACGAATTTTTACGGTGAAGCACAAAAATCTGTTTCGGGACAACAATTTTCCTAATCATTACTTCTCTCTCATTAGAGGTTACTCTTGGCACAAAAAGCAAATAAAAAGGATAAGGAGAGGTTATTACAGAGGTAATAACTTCCAAGACTCATCTAAAACTTTTGGGTTATCTCCCAATAAGTACTTTTCTTTAACGCCTTTAAGTTAGGCATAAGAAGCAAGAAAGAATCAAGTGTTCTCAAATGAAGAAGCATTAAGACCAAATTTCTTGCCTTACCTCTCTTACTTTTATTCTTAACCTTGGGGAAAATATGATTGTTTGGTGGAGAAGAAAGGTGTATGGTCCCCTTTCCCACATCTATTATTGCTCCAAGGAGTTCTAATAGGGACCTTCCAAGTGTAATTTGTCCTTTTCCTGCACATTCAATAACAAGATAATCAGTAGAAATCATTTTCCCAAGGATCTTTGTAAACACTCCTTCAGCTATTACAATAGGTAATATGGTAGCATTATTAGCAAGAGATATTTATTTTCCTCCTTCAGTAAGCCCCCAAGTATTCAAAGATTCATAAATATCTTTGGGCATAAGACAAAATTCAGATATGATATCACAGCGAGCTTGAAAAGTTTCAGTGTTTATCTCAATCTTTACTGTAGGGAGCCACTTTGATGGTTCAGAATTTATTGGAACATAATTTTGATGCTCCCTAAGCATATTATAACAATCTTTTAAGCTAGTAGTGCTAGTCTCAATGGTGTTCAATCTTGCATATATTCTTGCGAAAGAAATATCACTTTGGCTAGGCAAGTTGTAAGTGATGATCAATTTCTTTATAGCATTAATAGCACCATCCTCATTACATTGGAGGAAATGTCCTCCCACAACAGCATCTAAAGCATATCTATAGCAAAGAGCAATTCCAAGGTAAAAACTGCTAAGGAACAAGCTTTGAGTCATTTTAGGCTCAGTTTTTTCATGTAGATCAGAGATTCTAGACCAAGATTCCGTAAACTTTCCTCAATTCCTTGTTTAAAAGTGAAAATCATCTCCACGGGTGACATAGTGACTGGAGCAAGGCTAGACATAGTGGAAACTTAAGATAGGAACTAATTTTTTTGTGTTTTTAATAAAGAAAGCAAAACTTGTCAAACTATTTTTTGTGTGTTTTTTATAAAGAAACAAGAAAACAAAGCAAAAAGAAACTAAGCAAAACAAAAACAATAAAGTAAAGAGATTGGTTATGAGGGACTCCCCTTGTGAAGATGTCCTTGACTGCTCGGGAACGGCGCTAGAAAAATGCTTGATGGCTCTGTAATGGCGCTAGGAAAATGCTGGTGCGGTGTTGATGTAGAGCTTGTTGGGAACCCCAAGAGGAAGGTATGATGAGCACAGCAGCAAGTTTCCCTCAGTTATGAAACCAAGGTTTAATCGAACCAGTAGGAGCAAGGAAACACCCCAAAGGTGTTGCTAGTTGAACCTTGGCAGGGCGCACTACCGGTGCTAGTAGCAACGTGGAGACCTGCACAACACAACCACAAAACTTTGTCCCCAACTTGCGATGAGGTTGTCAATCTCACGTGTTTTGCGGAAAACAAAGGATTAAATGTATCGAATGGAAAGAAGTAATAGTTTGCAGAATGTAAACACAAAGCAGTAACAGTTTATAGATTGTATGTAAAGAAAAGGACCGGGATCCATAGTTCACTAGAGGTGGCTCTCCTTAAGATAGATAACATGCTAGGTGAACAAATTGCAGCGGGGCAATTGAAAAACATCGAGAAAGCAATACATGCATATACTAATCATCTTGACTCCTTTGAGACTTAATTGGGCATTACAACATTATACATAGACCGCCATCCAACTGCATCTATGACTAATAATCCACCTTCAGGTTATCATCTGAACCCCCTCCAGTATTAAGGTGCAAGCAACAGATTATTACTTTACGAACTGCGTGTAAAGTAAACAATACGATTGTTATATGAACAAAGGATTGTTGTTTTCTACCGAGTAGCAACAACACATCTAGTACCTTAGAGATTTCTGTCACTTCCCCAGATTACCAGAGGCATGAACCCACTAGTGAGCATAAATACTAACTCTTGGAGTTGCTAGGATCTACTTGGCCAAGATAGCTACTAACAACGGAAAGCATGCAAGATCACAAATAACAAAGACATGATAGAATCAATTATCAATCTGAAATAGCATCTCAATATCCATCGGATCCCCGCAAACACAACATGCAAAATTACAAATAGATGATCTTGATCATGAACGGAGCTCACAAGATCTAAACATGAAAGCACAAAGGAGGAGAACCAGCCATCTAGCTACTACATGGATAAGTAGTCCAAGGATGAACTACTCACGCATCACACCGGAGGCTTGCATGGTGATGAAGAAAGCCCCCAAGGTGAATTCCCCTCTCCGGCAGGGTGCCGGGAAGAGCTTCAGATCCCTCCCAATCTAGGGATGGAGATGACGGTGGATACAGACTCTTTCGTGGATTTTTGATCGGGTAGTTAGGGTTTTCGTCCCGAGGGCATCTTATAGGCGGAAGGAGAGGCCGAGGGGGTGCTGGGGTCGGCCAGACCACCCCCTGGCACGGGCCAGGACTGGCCGCGCGGCCAGGTGGTGTGGCTGACCGCCAGCCCTTCTCCGTCTCGTATTCTAGCATCTAATGACTTCCAAAAAATAGGCACTTTGGCTTTTGCCCCGTCCAATTCCGAGAATATTCATTTTCTGACTTTCCTGGAACCAAAAACAGCAGAAAACAGGCAGCTGGCACTGTGGCTCTTGTTAACAGGTTAGTCCAAGAAATCATACGAAAAGTACTCCAAAGTGTGGGCAAAACACAAGAAAGTGGATAAAACCAAGCATGGAACATCAAAAATGATAGATACATTTGCAATGTATCATTGAGCCACGCACAAGCGGTACCTTGCAGCTGTAGCTAGAGGCATTGCATTGTTGTGCTCGTGGTTCCACCGTGTAGCCTGACGGAGGAGATGTGATCCTCCAGCCAGATCTTCGGGTCCTGTAGGCCGTTGAATTTCAGGTTCTCTGATGGGAGTTTGAACCCCTTTGGCATTTGCTTCTGCCTGATGGCTCTGCTGAAGCAGCTAGCACCGTAGAGCTCTATCCCGTCATCTTCCGAGTTAGTCAAACAAGCACGCCTCGCGTGCATCTTGTCGACCTTGCGCTGCGTGATGTCATCACGCGCGTCGTAGTCGTGGTCATGTCGCCGTGAGCGGCGTCGCCGCGACAAGTCGTGGTTGTCATCGCTGGAGGAGGGTGCAGAGTAGCGTTTGGCCAAAGCCTTGTTTTTCTTTGGCTCTGGCGTTGGATCCTTGATGAGGGCAGCTTCAACTAGCCCCATGCCCACGATCATAGATTGGTGCATGGCGGCCCGCGGGTCCCCATCCGGTGGCTGGTTGTTGAGCAGGTACATGGTGGGGGCTGTTACCGCCGCCTACGTTGTCTTCAGGAGCACATTGCCCTGCGTATCCACCGTCATGGATGAGAAGTCGAGGACTCGCACGGCCTCTTCTCGCTCCTTATCAGTGAGGCAAGCCGGTAGAGAACGTCTCTTGGTGGCTATATGGTCATTGCCCTTAGAGGATGATCCCGCATGGAAGAGAGCTGAGCTTGCTGAAGACTCGACTCGTCCATCGCCCTCCTGTGCGCATCGAGCTGGGCGATTACCTGTTGCTGGCGCTTGAATTCTTCCTTGAGCAGCCAGTGGTAACCCATCAACATGTCTTGTGATGAGTTTGGTGCCAGGGGATTGCCCTGCAGGGCTTCTCGACAGCGAGCCCACTCTACATCATTGAGCTTGATCAGCACGCGCTCTTGAGTATGCTCATTCGCAATGCGATGCGGATGGCTTTCTGTCCCGTTATTGGTGGGTGCTCCGTTAGGAGGACCACCGTTCGTGACTGGGATACCTTCGTCGGTACCGGCGTTATTCCGAGTTCCGCCGTTCTCGCCTATGTTGACGACAGCGCACATGTAGTGTTTGGGGAAGCTGTTGCTTCCGCATCTTTCAGATCCGGAGCTGTAGGCTCCATCCTCAGTGGCCAGATCGCTCAAATCAGACTCGCGACTGCTGTTACTATTCGTATTCCCGACTGCTATCGGGGCATCGAGTTTGCTCAAGGCGTCGATCGGCAGTGGAAACCAGGATGCTGGAGCAATCGTAAGAACCTTCGCTGGTCAGGGAGGCGAAGTGTGCCTAGCTGACCAACTTGGAAGTGTAAGCTCCCGATCACCAGACCGATCCCATCGCCCATGGACTCAAAATCCAGGCGGGTGGCCGGCGTGTGCATGATGAAGTCGAAGGCACCGAAGAGGAGGCGAATCTCCGCTATTGTAGAGTTGTAGATCGTAGTTGATGGGGCCGAGGAAGCCACAACATCAGCACTCCCAGTGCCCACAGACGACGCCAATTAACAAGGGTTAAACTCATCAATGCCCATTGTTATTGACTTGTGTTTTGGAGAAGAAGGGAGCGTTGGAGGCATCAATCGGCTAGCAAACAAGCACACATGGACGCAAGGTTTACCCAGGTTCAGGCCACATAGAGGACCCTACTCCTGCTTGTCTGCTCTTGGAATTATCGAGGGAGTCGAAAGTTACAGGGGTGTGCAGATGCAATCTAGCGATGGTGTGGAAACTAGGGTTGTGATTTTCCTCCTTGCCACCCCCTCCTAGCCTTTATATAGATAGGCTAGGTCTCGGGATAGCAGGTCGAGTCGGTTACAAGTTAGGATTTTCCCTTTAAACTTTCTATCTTGAGCTTGCCATGTGCCGCAAGCAGTCGAAGTCTCCTTAGGTCACCCAAATCCTTGATCGGGCCCTGGTAACGTCGTGGGCTTCTGCTAGACTGGACCGTATATACCAAACTCGAGTACCTGTAAGGTATGCCCATGTCACATACACTCACTGTAGGATCATCACAAGGGGATTAAGATATGATATCTCACCGATGAGTCTTGTCCGACGGCAGGTTCAATAGTATGCCAGTAAAGTCGTGGCTTCGATAGAAAAGACATGAGCACTTCCTTCACGGTGTTGGCTGGTGACTTCCTAATCGTTGTCTCAGATGACCTCGTTACTACAACCTGATTGAAACTAGCAAGAAAGACCAACGACCAAAACCACACCTCGTACGGCGGCGATTCGCAGGGCGTCGACCTGACCGGCCTGACGAACATGAGCAAGTCTGTGTTATGCCTGTCAATTTGGGCGACGAACAGCTTGCCCTCCTTCCCGATGTCGATGACCTCAGCTCTTAGCGAGCTCGGTGCACGAACCTGAAAGAACATTTCATGTTTTCCTATGTTTTGCGTGTTAGATAACAATACTGTGGAGATCATTCATGTGCGCTAAGTGTGCAGGAAGCTTTGAGGGGGGCCGGATAATCCGCCCCACCAAGGGCCGGTTAATCCGGCCTACCTCATCGCTCAAAGGAAGCCAAGGCGCGTCGCTTGGTATCCGGTCGGATTTTCTCCCGGAAAATCCGAACTGGGGCGGTTTTTCCTCCCCAGGCCAGATAATCTGGCTGTCGCATGGGCCGGATAATCCGGCCCCTAGTTTTCAAGCAAAAGGAGCCAAGGCGCGTCGCTCGGTATCCGGTTGGATTTTTTCGCGGAAAATCCGAACTGGGGCAGTTTTTCCTCCCCAAGCGGATAATCCGGCCCTCGCATAGGACCGGATAATCCGGCCCCCAGAAGTTGATCAAGGGCAAGCTCGGCACGATGCTCTGATAGGGGGCGGATTATCTGCCGGATTTTCTGAGTCTAGGGCGGTGTTTTCCCAGACCGGATAATCCGGCCCCCAAACTGTCCAACGGCTGGTTTCTGAAGGGGGTATAAATACCCCTTCTTCCCCAACGTTTAGAACTCTTGATTCATTCGAAATTGTCCAGACATTGTGCAAGAGCTCTCATTCTCGATCTCCCACTTCAACCACCCGAAGGTCTTGATCTTTGGGGGAATTGAAGGAGGAGAAATTCATCATCATCATCAAGAATCAAGCGCTTCAACTCCTGTTCATTCACTTGGAGAAATCCCTGATCTAGTATTCTTGTCAATACCTAGATCTTGTTTATTGTATTTGATAACTTTGTTCTTGTGGTAGCTTGTTGTCATTTCGGGAGCCTCCAAGTTTTTGTGGAGTTGTTGCCCCGCTAGTTGTGTAAAGGCGCCGGTGCCCGCCTCGAAGGGTACCTATAGTGGAAAGGTGGATTAGGCCTTTGGTGGCGAGATCCATCGGAGAATAGGGTGAGGCCTATTGTGGCGTGGTGGTCTTAGTACCGCCCACCCCTCCAATGCAGACGTACTTCCCTTAACAAGGAAGGAACTGCGGTCAAACAAATCCTGTGTCTCCGCGTGCTTCACTTCAGTTTACCCGTTCCTCTTCCACTCGCTCTTTACTCGCTAGTAGATAGGTTTGCATATAGGGAAATTCCACCTAATAGTTTATCTAGAGAATTTATCCTTTGTGCTAAGCCTAAAATTGAAAAAGTATTAAAAATTGGTGTAGCACCTATTCACCCCCCTCTAGGTGCCCATACGATCCATTTTAGAACCGACACAAACGGGTCCCATTTTTTGGGGTTTTATTGGACACCGTCATCGAGTGGGCAGATATGAGGTGCACGACGAACACTTTCTTGACGCCGACGAACTCGCATCTGATACGTTGCTAATGTATCCATAATTTTTGATGTTCCATGCTTTGT
The DNA here is from genome assembly GCA_910589775.1 of Avena eriantha. NCBI lineage: Eukaryota > Viridiplantae > Streptophyta > Magnoliopsida > Poales > Poaceae > Avena > Avena eriantha. Next base: position 143,583,915 of record OU342741.1, on the reverse strand, counting down.
TTTTATCTACTTTCTTATGTTTTGTTCCTACTTTGGAGTACTTTTCAAACACTTTCTTGAACTAACCTATTAACAAGATGCCACAGTGCCAGCTGCCTGTTTTCTGCTGTTTTTGGTTCCAGGAAAGTCAAAAAATGAATATTCTCGGAATTGGACGGGACAAAAGCCAAAGTTAGGTTTTCGCCAAGGGACACAAGGAGCCAGAATACGAGATGGAGAGGGGCCAGGGGGCGCCACACCACCTGGCCGCGCGGCCCAGCCTGGCCCGCGCCAGGGGGTGGTCGGGCCCCCTCCGGCACCCCCTCGGCCTCCCCTTCCGACTATAAGATGCCTCCGATACAGAAACCCTAAGTACCCAATCAAAAATTCCACGAAAGAATCTGTAGCCGCTGTTGTCTCCATCCCTAGATCGGGAGGGATCTGAAGCTCTTCCTGGCACCCTGCCAGAGAGGGGAATTCACCCTGGAGGCCTTATTCATCATCATGCAAGCTTCTGGTGTGATGCGTGAGTAGTTCACCTCTGGACTACGGGTCCATGTAGTAGCTAGATGGCTGGTTCTCCTCCTTTGTGCTATCATTCTTAGATCTTGTGAGCTCCGTTCATGATCAAGATCATCTATTTGTAATCCTACATTTTGTGTTTGCGGGGATCCGATGGATATCTAGATGCTATTTCAGATTGATTATTGATTCTATCATGTCTTTGTTATTTGTGATCTTGCATGCTTTCCGTTATTAGTAGCTATCTTGGCCAAGTAGATGCTAGCTACTCCAAGAGTTAGTATTTATGCTCGATAGTGGGTTCATGCCTCTGGTAATCTGGGGAAGTGACATAAATCTCTAAGGTACTAGATGTGTTGTTGCTACTAGGGAGAAAACAACAATCCTTTGTTCATAGAACAATCGTATTGTTTCCTTTACACGCAATGTGTAATTCAATTATCTGTTGCTTGCAACTTAATACTGGAGGGGGTTCGGATGATAACCTAAAGGTGGATTATTAGTCATAGATGTAGTTGGATGGCGGTCTATGTATAATGTTGTAATGCCCAATCAAGTCTCAAAGGAGTCAAGATGATTAGTATATGCATATTGCTTTCTCGATGTTTGTCAATTGCCCCGCTGTAATTTGTTCACCTAGCATGTTATCTATCTTAAGGAGAGCCACCTCTAGTGAACTATGGACCCCGGTCCTTTCTTTTACCATCAATCTACAATCAACTGTTTACTGCTTTGTGTTTACTTCCTGCAAACTATTACTTTCTTCCACTCGATACGCCTTTGTTTTCAGCAAAACCTGTGAGATTGACAACCTCATCGCAAGTTGGGGACAAAGTTCTATGGTTGTATTGTGCAGGTCTCCATGTTGCTGCTAACGCCAGTAGTGCGCCCTGCCAAAGTCCAGTTAGCAAAACCTTTGGGGTGTTTCCTTTCTCCTACTGAATTGATAAGCTTGGTTTCATAACTGAGGGAAAACTTGCTGCTGTGCTCATCATACCTTCCTCTTGGTGTTCCCCAATGGGCTCGATATATTTTGGGCTAAGCAACTGATATTCTGGCGGCGTTGCCGGGGAGTCAAGGACATCTTCCCAAGGGGAGTCCCTCATAACCAATCTCTTTACTTTGTTATTTTTGTTTTGCTTAGTTTACTTTTGCTTTGTTTGATTGTTTCTTTATCAAAAACACAAAAAAATTAGTTGTACTAGTTTTGCTTTCTTTATTAAAAACACAAAAAAAAATTAGTTCCTACTATAGTTGTTATTTTCGTTGGTCTGTTATTGTCTTGCTTTATCATGCTTTCTATCAATGATTGGTTTCTTTGAAACTGAATCTTATTGGCAAAGTGGGTTCACGGAAGAACAAAAATATTATTATAAGGAACACCACCTATCACAAAAAGGGAAACACTTATGGGAACAAATTAATAAATTGGATACTTGTAACATCCCAAAACTTAAATCCAAGGTTATTAAGATTCAAATCATCAAAACTAGGGTTAACAAAAACTTTACCAATTAAAATTATTAAAGCATTCATATGTGTGTGCATTTAAAATAGGAGTTGATTTGAATTGCCTTGTTTAAGTGATCCATTGCTTGTAAAATGATTCTAAGGTGAATTAAACATCATCTAGATCATTCCCAAACAAATCCCAAAGAAAAACAAATCAAAATGAAATAAAAGAACAGAATGGTCATTTGTGCCATTTTAATCAACATGCCTACTTTGGCTATTCCTAGTACTCAAAACCTAACAGAAACAAATATGGATCTTTGCACCCCTTGCTAGTACACATAATGTTGTACCAAGGCCCACTTTGTGATCTGCCAAAAACTTTCAAACACTGTATTTAAATGACATTTGAAAATTGAATCTAGTGTAGGTATCAAGATCACCCCATTTCAAAAACCACTCAAATGAGCTCAATTTTCAAAACCCAAGAACCCACAGAGTTATGCCTAGCACACCCACCAAAAATCATTTCAAAATTCCAAAGTAATTTTCTTGCGGCCATTTCCTCAAACACTTGGCAGGCAGAGATTACACCTAGTTTTTAGGTCACTGTTTTGTACAGGGTTTTGCACCAATTTGTCCTCAAAACACTCCCATTGTCTCCAAATGATATAACCAGGGCGTTTACACCCCATCCTCTACCCCCTAGCAGCAATTCCATGCCATGCCGACCACCATGCTTGCCGGCCGACCATGCCATCGCCGCAGCAGACCACCCCTCTCCCTCTCACCATGTCTAGTAGTTAGTCCACACCTCACCGCCACTCTCTGTCCCCTCCCCTAGCCAGGCCAAGCCGTGGACCACCAAGGAAGCGCCGTGCATAGCGTGTCTGCACCATGCCGAGCACGCGCTAGAACGCCGCGCCCGACACACCTGCACACGCCGCCCCTCGACCTCAGCCCGCGTCCACCGTGTCGCCACAACCCTAGGAACACCGCAGACATGCCCGTTCGCCGCCCATTGCACCACAGCCACCGCTCGCCGTGGAGACCGCCGCCTCTGCCACTTAGAGCGTGCGCACCGCCCGACCAAACGCCACCATGCCTAGGCCCGCATTTACCCCATAGAGCACCGCCAGGAGACAAGCCACCGTCCCCTACCTCGAGCCACGCCGCTAGCACGTTGTGCAGCCCTCGCCGGAGCCGCCCGCCCATCACTCTCGGTTGCATCATCGAGCTATAACTAGAGGCCACCCCCAGCCATTTCCTGCACACCACTGACCTCCCATCTTGCCACTGATCAGTCCCCACTTCTCCCCGGAGCCGCTTGAGCCCGCAGTCGCCAGAATTTCACTAGAGTTGGCCGCCTCTAGAGGAGAAGGGCCCCGCTGATTGCGACCACACCTAGAGCTGCCTCGACCGTCCCTGAGTTTGTCGTCGACCACCAGTTCATTTGCCCCCATCGCCGTCGTCGCTGGAGCCCTGGTACGCTCCCTAAGCACCCCCACCGAGCCGCTAGGGTTAAACCTCGCCGGCGATAGGTCCGTCATCGACGACGAGCCCTAGCCGTTGATCCTTTTTCTAATCTAACGGCCCACATCACCCCGTACCGCTTCGCGTGTTATGAGCCGCTGACCGATGGACCCCTTGTCAGCTGTGCCTCATGCCGCGGAGTGTCACTGGGCTGGCCCGTTAGCTTTCCCGCACGACCCATTTAGTTTGAATTAGGATTTTCCTATTTAGCTTAAACTTAGTTCTATCCCCTAGTTTAAAATTCAATTCAGAGAGATTTACAAATCCAAATGGAGTGATTCCAATTTTGTTAGAAAGATACTCAAAAGATCTACCCAAGCCCGTTAGATTTAATTCAATTAGAGTTTGAGATCTCTCCTAGTAAAAATAACAAAACAGAAGCATTTGCACCTTGCAACATTTTTATAAAATAACCATGATAGCTTTTGAGTTGATTCCAACTCTCAAAAATTACATTTCACCATACCTATCTGAATATGTAATGATATTAAGGTTTACATGCAGTGACTTTGGACTAGTACCAAAATAATGCTATATAGACATTTCTAGTCACTTTAAATCATTAAATAATGAACTTAAACCAAAGTAATTGTGATCCAACCCTTAAATCACATTCCCACATGTTAGAATATGTGGTGATCACATGTGTCCACATGATCCCATATTTTAAGTGGTGAATATTAAATTTTAGTTAAATTTCAATGAGTAGAAATTACTTTTCTAAAATAAAAAGGATAAAACTGTTGAATAAAACTTGTGATGCTTGTGATGATAATAGATCATCAAATTGTGTGGCTTAGAGTGCTAATTAGAATAGTTAAGTATTGTTTGGTGATTGTATACTCCGTATGTATTTATAGACGATAGTACCTACCAAGCTTTCGAGGAGGAGGAGTTCTACCAAGAAGAAGAAGAAGAAAACTTCAACCACTGCACTACCCAAGGCAAGCTAACACTTGCAAGTATTACACTAGCAAGCCACCATTTAACAATGCAAGCTAACCCTTGCAAGCTAAATAATCCAAGAAAATGCATTAGGCATGCTTTGGTTATACCCCTTTAACTATTCTTTACCCCAAGTATTAATTTCAGGCTTTACTTCCTTTACTTTACCCAAATTCCTTTACTTGTTTTGAAGGTAGCATAAAGAGTATAAAACTTGACCTAGTTAGATAACTTTAGATGTCATTCTATGGCATGAGATTGATCCCATCATTTCCACCTTAGTGAACACTCTTAACTTAGTAGTTTAGAGTAGATAAAAACTTGAGTCACTTTAGATGGGAACACTTGGTGAAAATGAATTATGAAAACCTTAGAATGATGGGTCATTCTATTGAGATGTTTTGACATGTGTTGAGAAACACAAATGGTTTATGATGGTGAAAATATTGAGGCATGAGCCTTAACCATTTTACAAAACTGATGGTTGGATTCGGATGCGATACCATTCCAAATTTACGGTATAGCCACAATACCTAAATTGGGTGAGGCTTAGCCGGAAGTTTATATGCATTAGTATTAGTTCCCTTGCGGGAGAGGTTTGAGATAAGGCTACCTCTCAATGTTGTCCACCTATGCAGTGCCCAAGATGACAGATGGTCATGGTTGGGAGGCCATGCTCATAGGAGAGGTGCTTATACTAGGGTGTGTAAAGGAAAGGTTATGTTTGATTATCTACATACTAAGTATGATGATTCAGGGTTATCCCTGACAGATGGATCGAATCTTGTGGTGAAAGTGTACCACCTCTGTAGAGTGTCAAACTATTCGAATAGACGCGTCCGCGGTTATGGACAGTTGGAATGGCCATACTGTTTCATTTTCAGATGTTTCCAAAACAATTTATGAAAGGAATAATGAATCTTGACTTGACCACAATAGGGTTGTGACAATGACACTAGCTTCCCAACTTAAGTGATTCTAGAACTTTATCTTTCTTTGCTTCTGAACTCAGCTTAGGTTTCAAACTTAACTTTATAATTAATTTAGGGTTATCACTTTAACTTACTACTATCCTACTTGTTAGTGGTAGTTTGCGAGTACTTAAAGAGTACTCATGGCTTTTGTCCCTGGCTATTCTCATGGCCAGACTATGAAGGAGACTACCAAGATGATGGCCAGCAGGACGGTTATGATAACTAGGACTATCTGCCTTCTTCAGCATTGCCTGTGCCCCTAAACATGGACCGCACCGCTACGCTTATCTTTTATTCCGCTGCTTGTTGTATTAAGACTGGATCATGAGATCCTTTATTTGTGTAAGACCTTATGTATGGTTTGTAATGAATGATGTAATGTGATATCCAATCTGTTATGTCTCGCAAAAATGGTAACCTGCGATTGTGAGGTATGGCATAACAGGCATCTAGGATTAAAAATCCGGGTGTTGACAAGTTGGTATCAGAGCTTTGCTGCCCATAGCAGACCCTAGTTAGAATGGACGTCCAAACAAAAACTTAGTTTCAAAACCAAAGTGAGTATTTATGAAAAAAAACTATTTCCCCTCTTATCCTTGGGAATTCATTCTTTCTCAAAAATTCATGTTCCTCAAAATTCTTACATTGCTACTTAAAATTTGACACACTTGATCACTTCACTAATTTCCTCATCCTTAATTCTTATAGATGGAGACTCAGTTCAGCAAGTTCTACCAGTTGGGAAATGGAGGTCAACTGATCTTCGAGAGGGATCTAGATTCACTGTCGGAGTTACTGGGACGCCCACACTCGGAGTTTCTTGGAGCTCAACTTCCAGGACCCCCAGGAAAAGATTTACAGTGGCTAGTCACCGCTGATCTTAGAGGAAGCATAGTTGCACCAATGTTCGGGAGAATCCAGTTCTCCGTGAGAGAGAACAACTGGCTAGATGGATTAGCCAGGGCAATGCATGAAGCTCTCGCACGTCTATGTGCCCTAAGTGTCAACCAAATCCAAGGAACCCGTTTTGCTCACTATGCAAGACGTGACTTCATGGGAATGCCGATGGAGATGCCAAGTCATCCAGCACTGAAGCGTCAAGTGGAGAACCTCGACTTCCTGTTGTATGATCATCAGAAGGAGTTGGACAATGCTAGGGAGTTAGCCAACCACAACCGTGCCATTGCCGACCAGAAGGCCTAGACTTTCTCACTGCTTGTCAAGGATCGTCAGTCTCTTCGCCTCCAGCGCGAGAAGAAGGATCGCACCATCGCCCGTCCTCACAAGAAGGTGGCTGACCTCGAGAAGACCGTCAAGGAGTAGAAAGCTCAGCTTACAGCCAAGGAGGAAGAAGAGGAGGGTGAAGACATCCAGGGAGACATGGATTCTTACCTCAGCAATGCTGATGACTTTCTGGAGGAGGATGTTGTGGACTTCTACACTCACGATGAGGACTGACGATGAGTAGATGCACTAGAGCACTGTTGTAGCATGAGATGTATCGGTCTAACTGTATCGTAGCTTGCAGAATGGTTCTTCAAACCATATGTTTTCCTTTATTGTTGTGGTGTGTTTTTGTATCGTGTACTTGTTTGCATGAATGAAGTGGAGTTAGTTGCAAAAACCTGAGTCAAACTCAAAGTTTTAGCTTTGAAACCAAAACCATGAACCTTAGAACTTTCCCTCTTACCCCCGTATCTATCTCAATCTTCAGATGACTCGTGGGAACCAAGGAGGGAGCAGCTCGTCGCAAGACCCAATGCTGTATATTATGCAGATGTTAGTTGCAGACCGTGAAGCAAGCAGGGCAGAACGCCATGCCAACTTAGCAACATTGCAGCAGATAGCTCAGATGGCCCAAAACAACCAAGGGCATAGAAACCAGGATTACCATGGATCCAAACTCAAAAACTTCCAGAATATAAATCCCCCAATCTTTAGTACTTCAGAGAACCCACTAGATGCTGATGACTAGTTGCAGACAATGGAAAACAACTTAGAAGTTGTAGGAGTTGATGACAACGAGAAGGTTCTTTTTGCCACCCATTATCTGGTAGGAGATGCAAGAGCATGGTGGAACAGTATCCGCACCATGAACCATGGTCAAGTGATGACATGGGAAGCCTTCAAACTCAAATTCAGCCGCACCCACGTGCCGCAAGGTCTAGTCAACCGAATGAGGGATGAGTTCCACGACTTGAAGCAAGACAGAATGACTGTGGTGGAGTACCGTGACAGATTCTTGTTGCTTGCAAGGTATGCACCTGATGAGATCAACACGGAGGCCAAGAAGAAGGAGAGATTCCTGAACGGACTGCATGACGAGATGCAGACTGTCCTCGTCAACATCCGCTTCCAGGATCTCGAAGAGCTAGTCGACTCTGCCATTCAGATGGAAGGGAAGATTAATCAGGCAAACGACAACCGCAAACATCGTATGATACAACAATCTGGATCCAGCAGTCACTAGAAGTACCGTCCAACCGCTCACCAGGATATGCACCAAGGAACAATCGACCCCCAATGTCTCGCCCAAGCTACCCCAACCGTAGCGGAAGCAATGTGAAGTCTGGAGGAAACAATCACAACTCCGGCAATGCCAACAATTTCAACCGTGCACCTCCCAAGAGCAACAACAACAACAACAATAACAACACTGCACCTAGAACTGGCAGCAAGGATGTGCCCGTCGCAATAAAGGACAAGTCTCAGGTCACTTGTTTCGAGTGTGGACTGAAGGGTCACTATTCCAATGAGTGTCCCAAGAAGACTGCAGCCACTACCAATGTGAATGCCCCCGCGCAGCAGCAGCATTGTGTCCAACCAAGGAGAAGATTTTCCCCAGGGAACCCTTGATGTCTACGCACTTCTATTCTTGTAGACAGTTATTGGGCCTCCAAGTGCAGAGGTTTTTAGAATAGCAGCAAGTTTTCCCTTAAGTGGATCACCCAAGGTTTATCGAACTCAGGGAGGAAGTGGTCAAAGGTATTCCCTCTCCAGCAATCCTGCAATCAAGATACAAGACGTCTCTTATGTCCCCAACAATCCCAATACACTTGTCAGGTGTATAGGTGCACTAGTTCGGCGAAGAGATAGGGAAATACAAGTGGTATGGATAATTATAAGTGGTAACGGTGATAGAAAATAACTTGATGGCGTGGAAAAGACTAAAGGCAAACTGAAATAAAGATGGAAGCAAGCAAACATGTAGCATATCTAGTAGCAAACGAAGTTTCAATGCTTAGAAACAAGGCCTAGGGATCATACTTTCACTAGTGAACACTCTCATATAAATATATTATCTTTATGATACTACTCTTAACTACTCTCCGGTTGGACACTCTAATCGATGGTAGGGCTATAACAGCACACCTCAAAGTAAGCCTTTCCCATCTAGAAAACCCCACACTGTCACCTTGAGTACTAGATGAGTCCAACAAACACCACAATTTCATAAAGACATCCAACTCCAAGTATAACTCATATCAAGTATTTGTAATCTCTAGCCTAAGTGCCACCATGGTGAGCACGCTATCACTTTCACACACATGGGGAGAGCAGAGATTCATTAAAGCACTTGAGTAGCAAGGTAGATCTACTAGATTACAAAGCTCATGATCACAATATGATCATGCATAGAGAGAGATGAACACATAACTACCAGTAGAAGCCTTAGCCTTGAGAGAGAACTACTCCCTCCTCATCATGGGAATCAGAAATGGTGATGGAGATGGCGGTGGAGATCGATGGAGATGGCTCCGGGGGCACTTCCCCGTCCCGGTAGGGTGCCGGAATAGAGACTTTCTATCCCCGAATCTCCCCTTCGGTGGCGGCGGCGCTGCGGAAATTTCGTGGCTGGAGGCTTGACTCTTTAGGGGTTTTGCATCGGGAGGCATCTTATAGGCAAAGAGGTAAGGTCGATGGGTGGCCAGGGGCCCACACCATGCCCTGGTCGGCCTGGGGGGACCCGCGCCATGGGGTGGTGTGGCCACCCTGTGGCCCCTCTCCGACTCTCCTTTTGGCTCCGTGAGTCTTCCGGGAAAATATCAACTTTGGTTTTTGTCCGGTCCAATTCCGAGAATATTCATTTTTTGACTTTCCTGGAACCAGAAACAGCAGAAAACAGACAACTGGCATTGTGGCTCTTGTTAATAGGTTCATCCTAGATATCATATGAAAAGTACTCCAAAGTGTGAACAAAACATAAGAAAGTAGATAAAACCAAGCATGGAACATCAAAAATTATAGATACATTTGCAATGTATGAACATCCGCAAGCTTAAGTCCTGCTCGTCCTCGAGTAGGTAAGTGATAAAAAGAAAGAATAATTTTTGAGGTGACATGCACCATCATAAACTTGATCAAAGTATTTGTAAAACATTCAAAGCTGGGATCATAGTACTTCAATCATAACATGAAAGACAAAGTTCTAGCAATAAGGCAAAGAAACTATGTTGCAACATGAAAAGTCACAAACAAATGATTCATGAATAACAATGCCTTGCAAGACGTTTGTTTGTTTCACATAAAGAAAACATAGCATAGTAGCATTCAGCTTGTCCCTCATAGAGTAGCAAATATAAATGCATAGGACACCTTCAAAGTTCATAAGAGTGACTAGATACAAATAGTTTAAAACAAGCAATATCAAGTTATGCATCAATCAACTAGTCTTGGGACAATGCACATAGAACTAAGAATAGCCACTATGCTCTCAAAGTAGGTGCATAAAGATAGAAGGTGGAGACTCATATATATAAGTGGAAGAAATGCCTTCATAGAAGGAAGTAGGGATTCAAGTCTCATAAAGAGCTTCCAAAAATTATGGTACTTATTAGCTTTCAGCTCTCATTGCCCCTATCATAAGCATCTTGAAGGTGATTAAGGTTAAAGTGACACAACTAATAGGATATGCTTGACAAGTTATAAACCGAAATCAAATGCCCCTTACTTATGAAGACCGAACCTCATGCTACTAAACTTTAGTCATGAGTAAGATCTTGTCATTGTAAGTACATGTGTATCATAAAGAAATGCCAACAGGGTACCCCTTGCACATGATACAGGAGCTATCCCATAATCAAAATGACAAGGCAAGCAGACAATGAGCATCTCAGCGATCTTTTTATTTGCTATTTGCATAGGTTTTTATTGAGGATGCTTCATAGAGTGCTCATTATGGTGATGCTGCAAGTTTCCACCATGATTAGGCATGTCTTAGGCTAGCGGCCCAGGCGTTTCTCTAACAGACATACAAACTCCATGATCTTACAAGTTCCACTTTTATTTCACACCGCCGGGATCCATAAGCAAAAGAACATGATATCAACGGGGTACAAAGTACAAGTGCAATGTTGAAAGCGTTGCCCATGATACATGGTTCTGCTAACTTCAACTTATAAAGCGCAAGCTATACGCAACAAAGAAGGACCCAATGGTTCAAGTTTATTAAATGCAAAAAAAGTAAAGTGTGCCATCAAGTTCGTGAGAGCTTTAATCACTAGTTGTCTCATAACAAGTTTAATTTGGAAGGTAAACAAAAACATGAATATACTTGGAATAGCATATGCTAATAGGTAGGTATGGTGGACTCTTTGGCATAACTTGGTTTAGGGAGTTGGATGCATGAGTGGAACTCATACTTGGTTGGAGGCTAGCAAAAGATTGTGAGCGACCAACTAAGAGAGCAATAATGGCCATAATCATGCAGAGCGACAAAACATCATTGATCAAAGCATAAAGTGATACTACAAGTTTAAAACTAAAAGGATCGTAAAGGCTTATGGTGACTTGTAATAGTCATAATATGGTGTGAGCATGCGCCAAGTCAACCCAAATAAAGCATCAAAGGAGAATACCACAATACTATGCTTTTAGTATGCTAAAACAACGCATGATTCATCCAAGGCACATTAAGCAATCTCAATTGTTTAGAAAAAGTCATGCTAAAGCAAAGAATACTAAGCATAAAGCCAAAACAATATCGAGCACGGCATGACAAAGCATAGGCCATAGTCAAAAACAAGCTCTCTTTACCACTCAAGCATGAACTTTCCTACTCTTTTCCAATCCAAACCAAACTACTTGAAAACCAATGTATGAAAGCGGGGGTCCAACCAATTTATTCAGCAAACTAAGAAAACCAAGCAAACGAAAAACCAAAAATGAACACGAAAAAGAAGACGCTCCAAGAACAACACAACTGTGTATGAAACAATAAAAATGAAGTGTTTGGAAGAAACCTGAGATTTTTATTGATGAAGAAGGAGATGCCTTGGGCATCCCCAAGCTTTGACGCTTGTACTTCTTGGATATTTCTTGGGGTGACACGCATGGCATCCCCAAGCTTGGGCTTTAGTCCATTCTTCATCTCATTACATCATTCCCTCCATACACCTGAAATTTTTCTTCATATAAAACTTCACACAATCTTTATTAGCAACATTTGTGCAATCAAGATAATAAGTCGTTAGGTTCAGTTCTAACACCAATAAAACTTCCATTAAAACACAAGCTACTGTAGAACTTTCGTCAAAAATCTCAATTCCCCAAAAGAACTCAAAAAAGGAACCAACAAGAAGCAGATGCAAATAATGGCAGAAATCTGTCAAAACAGACCAACAGGTAAAGACGATTTTTTTCGAAGATCTTCTGGTGCTCAAATCGAAAAGTGTTGAACTAATGAAAGTTAGATAACAATCTGGGGTAGAAGTGCAAAAATTCATGCCTCAAAAGGACATACAAAGATTTTACACGAATTTTTACTGTGAAGCATAGAAATCTGTTTCGGGACAACAACTTTCCCAGGCATTACTTCTCTCTCATTAGAGGTTACTCTTGGCACATAAATCAAATAAAAAGGATAAGGAGCGGTTATTACTGAAGTAATAACTTCCAAGACTCATCTAAAACTTTTGGGTTATCTCCCAATAAGTACTTTTCTTTAATGCCTTTAAGTTAGGCTTGATACTTTGAGAAGATGCTCACATAAGAAATATGAATTGAAGTAAAAGAGAGCATCAAGAAGAAAATTCAAAACACATTTAAGTCTAACCCACTTCCTATGCATAGTAATTTTGTAAAGAAACAAGTCATGAAAGAACAAAGAAACAATCATAGGAAAGCAAAACAAGTGCAACTTCAAGACTTTCAACATAAAGAGGGGAAACTTAATATTATGGATATGCATAAAACCATGCTTCCCTCTCCCATAATAACTTTCAGTAGCATCATGAATAAAATTAACAAAATAACTATCACATAAAACATTCTTATCATGAGCCACATGTATAAAAGAATTAATACTCTCCACATAAACATAGTCATTCTTATTAATTGTAGTGGGAGCAAATTCAACAAAATAGCTATCATTATTATTCTCATCACCTTTATCATCAAATATAGCAGGCATATTGTAATCATAATGAATTTTCTCCTCAATAGTAGGTGGACTGAAAATAACATATTCATCACTGTAATCATCATATATTGGAGGCATAGTATCATCATAAGCAATAGAATAGCTATCTTCCAAAGCTAGGGAACTAAAAAGATTATTTACATAAAAACTAGCTTCCCCAAGCTTAGACTTTTCCATAGCATTAACAATAATGGTGTCCAAAGAATTCATACTAACAACATTGCTATTAGCATGCAAATAAAGTTCCATAGGTTTTTTAATTTTCTCTTCAAACACTTCATGTCCTAACTCAAGATAAATAGTATAAAGTTCTCTATTTTTGTTGTTGTTTTCCATTAAGCCTAACTAGTGAAACCAAGAAACAAAAAGATATAATTGCAGAATCTAAAGGAAATAACTTCGAGCACTCACACCGGAGTATGTGAGTACCTTTTACCTTACCTCCCCGGCAACAGCGCCAGCAAATAGGCGTTTGCCGTGGGAGGTTCTTCTTCTTTAATCCTACGGTGTGAATACCTTTTACTTTACCTCCCCGGCAACGGCGCCAGAAAATAGCTTGATGTTTATGCACTTATATTCTTGTAGACAGTTGTTGGGCCTCCAAGTGCAGAGGTTTGTAGAACAGCAGCAAGTTTTCCCTTAAGTGGATCACCCAAGGTTTATCGAACTCAAGGAGGAAGTGGTCAAAGGTATTCCCTCTCAAGCAATCCTACAATCAAGATACAAGAAGTCTCTTGTGTCCCCAACACACCCAATACACTTGTCAGGTGTATAGGTGCACTAGTTCGGCGAAGAGATAGTTAAATACAAGTGGTATGGATAATTATAAGTGGTAACACTGATAGAAAATAACTTGATGGCATGGAAAAGACTAAAGGCAAACTGAAATAAAAATGGAACCAAGCAAACATGTAGCAGATCTAGTAGCAAACGAAGTTTCAATGCTTAGAAACAAGGCCTAGGGATCATACTTTCACTAGTGAACACTCTCATATAAATATATTCTCTTTATGATACTACTCTTAACTACTCTCCGGTTGGACACTCTAATCGATGGTAGGGCTATAACAGCACACCTCAAAGTAAGCCTTTCCCATCTAGAAAACCCCACACTGTCACCTTGAGTACTAGATGAGTCCAACAAACACCACAATTTCATAAAGACATCTAACTCCAAGTATAACTCATAACAAGTATTTGTAATCTCTAGCCTAAGTGCCACCATGGTGAGCACGCTGTCACTTTCACACACATGGGGAGAGCAGAGATTCATTAAAGCACTTGAGTAGCAAGGTAGATCTACTACATTACAAAGCTCATGATCACAATATGATCATGCATAGAGAGAGATGAACACATAGCTACCGGTAGAACCCTTAGCCTCGAGAGAGAACTACTCCCTCCTCATCATGGGAATCAGCAATGGTGATGGAGATGGCGGTGGAGATCGATGGAGATGGCTCCGGGGGCACTTCCCCGTCCCGGCAGGGTGCTGGAATAGAGACTTTCTGTCCCCCGAATCTCCCCTTTGGTGGTGGCGGTCCTGTGGAACTTTTCGTGGTTGGAGGCTTGACTCTTTAGGATTTTTGCATCGGGAGGCATCTTATAGGAAAAGAGGTAAGGTCGGTGGGCGGCCAGGGGGCCCACACCATGCCCTGGCGCGGTCTGGGGGGACCCGCGCCATGGGGTGGTGTGGCCACCATGTGGCCCCTCTCCGACTCTCCTTCTGGCTCCGTGAGTCTTCCAGGAAAATATCAACTTTGGCTTTTGTCCGGTCCAATTCCGAGAATATCCATTTTCTGACTTTCCTGGAACCAAAAACAGCAGAAAACAGGCAACTGGCACTGTGGCTCTTGTTAATAGGTTAGTCCAAGAAATCATATGAAAAGTACTCCAAAGTGTGAACAAAACATAAGAAAGTAGATAAAACCAAGCATGGAACATCAAAAATTATAGATAGATTTGCAATATATCAACCATCACAATGGCAACGGTCGTCTCTTCCACATGAACGCCGAAGAAGCCCAAGAAGCGCCAGATGTAGTGCTGGGTTTGTTTTCTGTCAACTCAGTTTTAGCAGGAGTGTTGTTTGATTCTGGAGCATCGCATTCATTTGTCACCGAAGAATTTGCATGCACTAGTAAGATTCACCCAACCAACCTGAAGCATGTCATGATAGTTCAAATCCCCGGTTCAACAACCAAATCTAGAAAAATTTGCAAAGCTGTGCCTATCAGAATACATGGGATAGATTTTTATGCCAACCTAATTGTACTTGGAACCAAAGGATTGGAAGTAGTACTAGGAATGGACTGGATGTCAAGGAATAAAGGATTGATAGCCTTTGCTAAGAAATCCATCACCATGGCCAGTAGCTCTGGAGTCACAGTAGAGCATATCTCTGAAACCTTACCCCGCCAATTCAAGTGCAACAAGAGTGTAGCCTTTCCCACCATTGACCAAGTTAGAGTAGTCTACGAATACCCCGACGTATTCCCAAATGAATTGTCGGGTATGCCCCCGGATAGGGATATTGAGTTCATTATCGAACTAATCCCCGGAACGGGACCCATAGCCCAGAGACCCTGTAGCATGAACCCCTCAGAGTTAGTGGAACTGAAGAAGCAGTTGGATGCCATGTTAGAAAAAGGCTTGATTCAACCAAGCGCATTGCCTTGGAGATCACCAGTTTTATTCATTGACAAGAAAGATGGAGGCAACCGTTTGTGCATAGATTACAGAAAGCTGAATGACGTCACCATCAAGAACAAGTAGACCTTGCCAAAGATAGAGGATCTATTTGATCAGTTGACTGGAGCTCAGGTATTCTCAAAGATTGATATTAGGACTGGTTATCACCAACTTAAGATTCATGCAACGCATATTCCAAAGACCGCCTTTACTACTCGATGTGGTTTATACGAGTATACGGTTATGTCTTTTGGATTAACCAATGCCCCTGCTTATTTCATGAATCTCATGAATAAGATCTTTATGAATTTCCTAGATAAGTTTGTAGTTGTGTTTATCGACGACATGCTTTTCTACTCCAAGTCAGAAGGAGAACATGAGCAACATCTGAGAATCATCCTAGAAACCCTGAGAGAGCATCGGCTGTATGCGAAGTTTAGCAAGTGTGAGTTTTGGCTGAAAGAAGTAGGATTCCTAGGACATATTGTGTCTGCCGGAGGAGTCTCTATTGATCCTGCCAAGATCAAAGATGTCGAAGAATGGGAAGCCCCAACCACTCAAACCCAGCTCTGTGCATTTCTCGGATTAGCGGGATACTACCGCAAGTTTGTAGAAGGATTCTCGAGCATCGCCAGACCCATGACCCAATTGTTGAAGAAAGACAAGAAGTTTGAATGGAGTGACAAATGTGAAGCTAGTTTCCAAGAACTGAAGAAGAGATTGATATCAGCCCCAATATTGGTCATGCCCGACATCAAGAAGCCGTTTGATGTATATTGTGATGCATCCAAGATTGGTCTCGGATGCGTGTTGATGCAAGAAGGCAAAGTCATCGCTTATCTGTCTCAACAACTGAAGCAGCATGAGCAGAACAATCCGACCCATGATCTTGAATTAGCAACCATAGTTTTGGCATTGAAGACATGGCGTCATTATTTGATGGATAATCGCTGTGAGATTTACTCAGATCACAAGAGCTTGAAATATATTTTCACTCAGAAGGAGCTGAATATGAGGCAAAGGAGATGGATAGACTTAATCATGGATTATGACCTTGATATTCACTATCACCCCGGCAAGGCCAATGTGGTAGCGGATGCTCTTAGCAGATTGCCGTGTAGGCTAAACACCATGATCAAGGAGAAGCAGCCAAGTTTATATGAGGAATTGGAGCAGTTTAGAACTGAATTAGTTAGCAAAGGATTCTTAGATAGCATTGAACTTCAACCCACTTTGATTATCCAAATCAAGGAAGCCCGGAAGGGAAATGAAAGTATCGATGGAATCAAACGTCGTATTGGTACAGGAAAGGTACCCAGATTCACGGAAGATGAATAAGGAGTTCTGTGGTACAAAGGACGTATCTGTGTGCCAGCAGATTCGGAGCTGAATCAAGTCATCATGCAGGAAGCTCATGATACTCTTTATTCTATCCACCCCGGAGGAACAAAGATGTATCAATATTTGAAAGAGCAATTTTGGTGGCACAAGATGAAGAGAGAAATCGGAAGCTATATCGCCAAGTGTGACATATGTCAAAGAGTCAAAGCAGAGCATCAGAGACCTGCAGGACTGTTACAACCATTGCAGATTCCGGAATGGAAATGGGATTCCGTCGGAATGGACTTTATCACCGGTTTGCCTACTTCCAGTAGGGGAAATGACTCAATCTAGGTCATAGTTGATCGACTGTCCAAGGTAGCTCACTTTATCCCAGTCAAGACAACTTACTAGAGTTCGAAGCTAGCAGAACTGTATATTGCTAGAATTGTTAGTCTAAATGGAACCCCCAGACCATAGTATCAGATCGAGGAACCCAGTTTACCTCGAGATTTTGGTAGAAAGTTCAGGAAGGATTGGGAACCAAATTGAACTTCAGCACCGCTTATCACCCGCAAACAGATGGACAGACTGAGAGAGTCAACTAGATCCTAGAGGATATGTAAACGGCTTGTGTGTTAGAGTACGGATCAAAATGGGAAGACTGCCTGCCTTTCGTAGGATTCTCATATAACAACAGTTATCAAGCTAGTTTGCAAATGGCACCATTTGAATTCCTATACAGAAGAAAGTGTCGTACCCCTTTGAATTGGTTGCAAGTAGGAGAGAGTCAGATCTTTGGACCCGACATTCTCCGAGAAGCCAAAGAGAAGGTTCACAAAGTCCGTGACCACCTCAAGACTGCCCAATCTAGACAGAAGAGTTATGCTGACAAGAGAAGGAGAGACCTGACTTTCAATGTCGGAGATTTTGTGTCTCTCAAGGTTTCGCCATTGAAAGGAACCCAAGGCTTTAGTCTGAAGGAAATTTAGCCCCCAGATATATCGGGCCCTTCAAAATACTGAACCTCCGAGGAGAAGTATCGTATCAACTGGAACTGCCAGAAGAGATGTCAGCCCTCCACAATGTGTTCCATATCTCGTTACTTTGCAAATGCCTGGAAGTGCCAGAGAAGACTGAAGTTTTCAAGAACATCGATCACAGAGCTGTGGAGATAAAAAATGACCTGCATATCATGAAGTACCCATCCGTATCTTGGAGGAAGCTTACAGAACCACCAAGACTAGGAGTATCAAGTTTCTCAAGATTCAATGGAGCAACCATACCGAGGAAGAAGCCACCTGGGAGCGAGAAGATTACTTTAGGACAGAGTTACCAGATCTCTTTAGTTCCTAGTTTTCTTTGTAAATCTCGGGACGAGATTTTGTTAAGGGGGGTAGGTTTGTAACATCCCAAAACTTAAATCCATGGTTATTAAGATTCAAATCATCAAAACTAGGGTTAACAAAAACTTTTCCAATTAAAATTATTAAAGCATTCATATGTGTGTGCATTTAAAATAGGAGTTGATTTGAATTGCCTTGTTTAAGTGATCCATTGCTTGTAAAATGATTCTAAGGTGAATTAAACATCATCTAGATCATTCCCAAACAAATCCCAAAGAAAAACAAATCAAAATGAATAAAAGAAGAGAATGGTCATTTGTGCCATTTTAATCAACATGCCTACTTTGGCTATTCCTAGTACTCAAAACCTAACAAAGACAAATATGGATCTTTGCACCCCTTGCTAGTACACATAATGTTGTTCCAAGGCCCACTTTGTGATCTGCCAAAAAATTTCAAACACTGTATTTAAATGACATTTGAAAATTGAATCTAGTGTAGGTATCAAGATCACCCCATTTCAAAAACCACTCAAATGAGCTCAATTTTCAAAACCCAAGAACCCACAGAGTCTCAAGCTTATGCCTAGCACACCCACCAAAAATCATTTCAAAATTCCAAAGTAATTTTCTTGCGGCCATTTCCTCAAACACTTGGCAGGCGGAGATTACACCTAGTTTTTAGCTCACTATTATGTACAGGTTTTTGCACTCATTTTTCCTCAAAACACTCCCATTGTCTCCAAATGATATAACCAGGGCGTTTACACCCCATCCTCTACCCCCTAGCAGCAATTCCATGCCATGCCGAGCACCATGCTTGCCGGCCGACCATGCCATCGCCGCAGCAGACCACCCCTCTCCCTCTCACCATGTCTAGTAGTTAGTCCACACCTCACCGCCACTCTATGTCCCCTCCCCTAGCCAGGCCAAGCCGTGGACCACCAAGGAAGCGCCGTGCATAGCGTGTCTGCACCATGCCGAGCACGCGCTAGAACGCCGCGCCCGACACACCTGCACACGCCGCCCCTCGACCTCAGCCCGCGTCCACCGTGTCGCCACAACCCTAGGAACACCGCAGACATGCCCGTTCGCCGCCCATTGCACCACAGCCACCGCTCGCCGTGGACACCGCCGCCTCTGCCGCTTAGAGCGTGCGCACCGCCCGACCAAACGCCACCGTCCCTAAGCCCGCATTTACCCCATAGAGCACCGCCAGGAGACAAGCCACCATCACCTACCTCGAGCCACGCCGCTAGCATGCTGTGCAACCCTCGTCGGAGCCACCCGCCCATCACTCTCGGTCGCATCGTCGAGCTATAAATAGAGGCCACCCCCAGCCATTTTCTGCACACCACTCACCTCCCCTCTTTCCACTAATCAGTCCCCACTTCTCCCCGGAGCCGCTCGAGCTCGTAGTCGCCGGAATTTCATCGGAGCTGGCCGCCTCTGGAGGAGAAGCGCCCCGCTGATTGCGACCACCCCCGGAGCTGCCTCGACCGTCCCTGAGTTCGTCGTCGACCACCAGTTTGTTTGCCCCCATCGCCGTCGTTGCTGGAGCCTTGGTACGCTCCCTAAGCACCCCCCACCAAGCCGCTAGGGTTAAACCTCGCCGGCGACAGGTCCGTCATTGACGACGAGCCCCAGCTGTTGATCCTTTTTCTAATCTAACGGCCCACATTGCCTCGTACCGCTTCGCGTGTTATGAGCCGCTGAACGGTGGTCCCCCCTGTCAGCTGTGCCCCGTGCCGTGGAGTGTCACTGGGCCGGCCCGTTAGCTTTCCCGCATGACCCATTTAGTTTGAATTAGGATTTTCCTATTTAGTTTAAACTTAGTTTTGTCCCCTAGTTTAAAATTCAATTCAGAGAGATTTACAAATCCAAATGGAGTGATTCCAATTTTGTTAGAAAGATACTCAAAAGATCTACCCAAGCCCATTGGATTTAATTCAATTAGAGTTTCATATCTCTTCTAGTAAGAATAACAAAACAGAAGCATTTGCACCTTGGAACATTTTTGTAAAATCAACCATGATAGATTTCGAGTTGATTCCAACTCTCAAAAATCACATTTCACCATACCTATATGAATATGTAATGATATTAAGGTTTACATGTAGTGACTTTGGACTAGTACCAAAATAATGCTATATAGGCATTTCTAGTCACTTTAAATCATTAAATAATTGTGATCCAACCCTTAAATCACATTGCCACATGTTAGAATATGTGGTGATGACATGTGTCCACATGATACCATATTTTAAGTGGTGAATATTAAATCTTAGTTAAATTTCAATGAGTAGAAATTACTTTTCCAAAATTAAAGGATAAAACTATTGAATAAAACTTGTGATGCTTGTGATGATAATAGATCATAAAATTATGTGCCTTAGAGTGCTCATTAGACTAGTTAAGTATTGTTTGGTGATTGTGTACTCCGTATGTATTTATAGACGATAGTACCGACCAAGCTTTCGAGGAGGAGGAGTTCTACCAAGAAGAAGAAGAAAACTTCAACCACTGCACTACCCAAGGCAAGCTAACACTTGCAAGTATTACACTAGCAAGCCACCATTTAACAATCCAAGCTAACCCTTGCAAGCTAAATAATCCAAGCAAATGCATTAGGCATGCTTTGGTTATACCCCTTTGACTATTCTTTACCCCAAGTATTAATTTCAGGCTTTACTTCCTTTACTTTACCCAAAGTCCTTTACTTGTTTTGAAGGTAGCTTAAAGAGTATAAAACTTGACCTAGTTAGATAACTTTAGGTGTCATTCTATGGAATGAGATTGATCCCATCATTTCCACCTTAGTGAACACTCTTAACTTAGTAGTTTAGAGTAGATAAAAACTTGAGTCACTTTAGATGGGAACACTTGGTGAAAATGAATTATGAAAACCTTGGAATGATGAGTCATTCTATTGAGATGTTTTGACATGTGTTGAGAAACACAATTGGTTTATGATGGTGAAAATATTGAGGCATGAGCCTTAACCCTTTTACAAAACTGATGGTTGGATTCGGATGCAATACCATTCCATATTTACGGTACAACCACAATACCTGAATTGGGTGAGGCTTAGCCAGAAGTTTATATGCATTAGTATTAGTTCCCTCGCAAGAGAGGTTTGAGCTGAGGCTACCTCTCAATGTTGTCCACCTATGCAGTGCCCAAGATGACAGATGGTCATGGTTGGGAGGCCATGCTCATAGGAGAGTTGCTTATACTAGGGTGTGTAAAGGAAAGGTTATGTTTGATTATCTACATACTAAGTATGATGATTCAGGGTTATCCCTGACAGATGTATCGAATCTTGTCGTGAAAGTGTACCACCTCTGCAGAGTGTCAAACTATTTGAATAACCGCGTCCGCGGTTATGGACAGTTGGAATGGCCATACTGTTTCGTTGTCAGATGTTTTCAAAAAAAATTATGAAAGGAATGATGAATCTTGACTTGACCAGAACAGGGTTGTGACAATGAAACTAGCTTCCCAACTTAAGTGATTCTAGAACTTTATTTTATCTTTCTTTGCTTCTGAACTCAGCTTAGGTTTCAAACTTAACTTTATAATTAATTTAGGGATAACACTTTAACTTACTACTATCCTACTTGTTAGTGGTAGTTTGCGAGTACTTAAAGAGTACTCATGGCTTTTGTCCCTGGCTATTCTCATGGCCAGACTATGAAAGAGACTACCAAGATGATGGCCAGTAGGACATTTATGATAACTAGGACTATCTGCCTTCGTCAGCATTGCCTGTGCCCCTGAACATGGACCCCACCGCTATGCTTATCTTTTATTCCGCTGCTTGTTGTATTAAGACTGGATCATGAGATCATTTATTTGTGTAAGACCTTATGTATGGTTTGTAATGGATGATGTACTTTGATATCCAATCTGTTATGTCTCGCAAAAATGGTAACCTGGGATTGCGAGGTATGGCATAACAGGCATCTGGGATTAAAAATCCGAGTGTTGACAATACCATTGCTATAAATGTGTGCTCTACTTACAATGTTACTTATTTCTTTGATAAATCTTGTTGTTGTAGGAGGTATAAACACCTAGCTTTTCAATGTGAGTATAATTATAATGTTACCATATCTTCTTATGTTAAGGGAAACTATGAATTTTATGATGTGGAACAAATTCAAGAATTTATTGCTTGGAAGGGTGCATTCGAACTTGCTTATTTGATTGAAAATACTGATGATGCACCTTATAAATATGAGGTTTATGATATACTTAAATTTTGCTTTGATAATTACAAGGAAGAAAATAGCTATATTCTAGAATATCTTGATAGATGCTCTCCACCAATGGAAGAGACTAATGCCTTGAAGGAGCTTATGGAAGAAGAAATTGCTGAAACGGGAAGCTCATTAGATGAACAATAGGAGGAGAGTGATGAACAAAAGGAGGAAGAATGGATTAGCTACCCATGCCTACCTTCTAATGAGAGTAACGCTTTATCCCTTATATTATTTGATTGTCCCCCATGCTTTCCAAAGGAGGATGAATGTTATGCTCATGTTATCTGTGATAATCCTTTATTTGTGCCTAACTTCGAAATGCACTTTACTAAAGATTTTTGCTTAGAAAATTGTTTATGATAAAGCTCTAGACGATGGTTCTATATTGAATGATCAGTTATCTTGTTATAGAATTGTTAAAAGTGGGTTTGAAGGTTTTAATCCCATTATTTTTGAGCTTAATAAAAATTATGTGTTTGTAGATCATCAAAAGCATTCCTTATGTGATATTTATATTGTTGAGTTTATTCATGAGTCTACTAAAAATTATTATGAGAGAGGAAAATATGGTTATAAAAATTTTCATGGTACTAAAATACCTCTCTATGTGCTGAAAGTTTTGAAGTTACTCTCGTTTTATCTTCCTATGCCTGTCATTTTGTTCTTTGTGAATTTATTTGCGTATCAGATTCCTATGCATAGGAAGTGGTTTAGACTTAAATGTGTTTTGAATTTGCTTCTTGATGCTCTCTTTTACTTTAAATTCTTATTTTTTATGTGAGCATCATCGAAATTATCATGCCTAACTTAAAGGCATTTAAGAAAAGTACTTATTGGGAGATAACCCAAAAGTTTTAGATGAGTCTTGGAAGTTATTACCTATGTAATAACCTCTCCTTATCCTTTTTATTTGCTTTTTGTGCAAAGAGTAACCTCTAATGAGAGAGAAGTAATGATTGGGAAAGTTGCTGTCCCGAAACAGATTTCTGTGCTTCACCGTAAAAATTCGTGTAAACTATTTGTACGTACTTTTGTGGCGTGAATTTGTGTGCTACTGAACCAGATTATTATATAACTTTCGTTAGTTCAACACTTTTTGATTTGAGCAACAGAAGGTCTTCGGAAAAATTCGTCTTTACTTGCTGGTCTGTTTTGACAGATTTCTGCCATTATTTGCATTTGCTTCTTGTTGGTTCCTTTTTAAGTTCGTTTGGAGAATTGAGATATTTGAGGGAAGTCCTACAGTAGCTTGTGTTTTAATGGAAGTTTTATTGGTGTTGGAACTGAACCTAAAGACTTCTTATCTTGAGTGCACTAATGTTGCTAATAAAGATTGTGTGAAGTTTCGTATGAAGGAAATTTTTTAGGTGTATGGAAGGAATGAGTAATGAGATGAAGGATGGACTAAAGCTCAAGCTTGGGGATACCACACGTGTCACCCCAAGAAATATCCAAGAAGTACAATCATCAAAGCTTGGGGAGGCCCAAGGCATCCCCTTCTTCATCAATAAAAATCTCAGGTTTCTTCCAAACACTTCATTTTTATTGTTTCATGCACAGTTGTGTTGTTCTTGGAGCGTCTTCTTTTTCATTTTCGTTTTGTTTTTTCGTTTGCTTGGTTTGCTTAGTTTGCTGAATAAATTGGTTGGACCCCCTCTTTCATACTTTGGTTTTCAAATAGTTTGGTTTGGATTGGAAAAGAGTAGGAAAGTTCATGCTTAAGTGGTAAAGAGAGCTTGTTTTTGACTGTGGCCTATGCTTTGTCATGCCATGCCTGATATTGTTTTGGCTTTATGCTTAGTATTATTTGTTGTAGCATGACATGTTATAAACAATCGACATTTCTTAATGTGCCTTGGAAGAATTATGCGTTGTTTTAGCATATTAAAGCCTAGTATTGTGGTATTCTCCTTTGATGCTTTATTTGGGTTGACTTGGCACATGCTCACACCATGTTATGACTATCCCAAGTCACCATAGCCTTGATGATCCTTTAGTTTTCAACTTGTAATATCACTTTATGATTTGATCAATGATGTTTTGTCGCTCTGCATGATTATGACCATTATTTCTTTCTTAGTTTTTCGCTCCCAGTCTTTTGCTAGCCTCTGTAACCAAGTATGAGTTCTACTCATGCATCCAACTCCTTAAACCAAGTTATTACAAAGAGTCCACCATACCTACCTATTAGCAATTTCTATTCCAAGTATATTCATGTTTTTATCTACCTTCCAAATTAAACTTGTTATGTAAAAATTAGTGACTAAAGCTCTCACGAACATGATGGCACACTTTACTTTTCTTGCATTTAATAAACTTGAACCATTGGGTCCATCTTTGTTGCGTATATGCTTGCGCTTTATAAGTTGAAATTAGTAGAACCATGTATCATGGGGAACGCTTTCAACATTGCACTTGTACTTTGTACCCCGTTGATATCATGTTCTTTTGCTTATGGATCCCGGCGGTGTGAAATAAAAGTGGAACTTGTAAGATCATGGAGTTTGTATGTGTGTTAGAGAAACGCCTGGGCCGCTAGCCTAAGCCATGCCTAAGCATGGTGGAAACTTGCAGCATCACCATAATGAGCACTCTATGAAGCAGCCTCAATAAAAACCTATGCAAATAGCAAATAAAAAGATCGCTGAGATGCTCATTGTCTACTTGCCTTGTCATTTTGATTATGGTATAGCTCATGTATCATGTGAAAGGGGTACCCCGTTGGCGGTTCTTTATGATACGTATGTACTTACAATGACAAGAGCTTACTCGTGACTAAAGTTGAGTAGCATGAGGTTCGGTCTTCGTAAGTAAGGGGCATGAGATTTCGGCTTATAACTTGTAAGCATATCCTCTTAGTTGTGTCACTTTAACCTTAATCACCTTAAACATGCTTATGATAGGGGCATGAGAGCTGAAAGCTAACAAGTACCATAATTTTTGGAAGCTCTTTATGAAACTTGAATGTCTACTTCCTTCTATGAAGGCCTTTCTTTTACTTTTATGTTGAGTCTCCACCTTCTATCTTTATGCACCTACTTTGAGAGCATAGTGGCCATTCTTAGTTCTATGTGCATTGTCTCAAGACTTGTTGATTGATGCATAGCTTTGATATTGCTTGTTTTAAACTATTTATATCTAGTCACCCTTATGAACTTTGAAGGTGTCCTATGCATTTATGTTTTGCTACTCCATGAGGGACATGCTGAATGCCACTATGCTATGTTTCCTTTATGTGAAACAAATAAACGTCTTGCAAAGCATTGTTATTCATGAATCTTTTGTTTGTGCCTTTTCATGTTACAACATAGTTGCTTTGTTTTATTGTTAGAACTTTATCTTTCATGTTATGATTGAAGTACTATGATCCCAGCTTTCAATGTTTTACAAATACTTTGATCAAGTTTATGATGGTGCATGTCATCTCAAAAATTATTCTTTCTTTTTATCACTTACCTACTCGAGGACGAGCAGGAGTTAAGCTTGGGGATGTTGATACGTTGCTAACGTATCCATAATTTTTGATGTTCCATGCTTGGTTTTTATCTACTTTCTTATGTTTTGTTCCAACTTTGGAGTACTTTTGATACACTTTCTTGGACTAACCTATTAACAAGATGCCACAGTGCCAGCTGCCTGTTTTCTGCTGTTTTTGGTTCCAGGAAAGTCAGAAAATGAATATTCTCGGAATTGGACGGGACAAAAGCCAAAGTTTTTCACTGAGGGACACAAGGAGGCAGAATACGAGACGGAGAGGGGCCAGGGGTCGCCACACCACCTGGCCACGCGGCCCACCATAGACCGCGCCAGGGGGTGGTCTAGCCGCTTCCGGCACCCCGTCGGCCTCCCCTTCCGACTATAAGATGCCTCCGATACAGAAACCCTAAGTACCCGATCAAAAATTCCATGAAAGAGTCTGTAGCCGCCGTCGTCTCCATCCCTAGATCGGGAGGGATCTGAAGCTCTTCTCGGCACCCTGCCGGAGAGGGGAATTCACCCTAGAGGCCTTCTTCATCATCATGCAAACCTCCGGTGTGATGCGTGAGTAGTTCTCCTCTGGACTACGGGTCCATGTAGTAGCTAGATGGCTGGTTCTCCTCCGTTATGCTATCATGTTTAGATCTTGTGAGCTCCGTTCATGATCAAGATCATCTATTTGTAATCCTACATGTTGTGTTTACGGGGATCCGATGGATATTGAGATGCTATTTCAGATTGATTATTGATTCTATCATGTCTTTGTTATTTGCGATCTTGCATGCTTTCCGTTGTTAGTAGCTATCTCTGGCGAAGTAGATGCTAGCAACTCCAAGAGTTAGTATTAATGCTTGATAGTGGGTTCATGCCTCTAGTAATCTGGGGAAGTGACAAAAATCGCTAAGGTACTAGATGTGATGTTTCTACTAGGGATAAAACAACAATCCTTTGTTCATAGAACAATCGTATTGTTTCCTTTACACGCAATGTGTAATTCAATTATCTGTTGCTTGCAACTTAATATTGGAGGGGGTTCGGATGATAACCTGAAGGTGGATTATTAGTCATAGATGCAGTTGGATGGCGGTCTATGTATAATGTTGTAATGCCCAATCAAGTCTCAAAGGAGTCAAGATGAGTAGTATATGCATATTGCTTTCTCGATGTTTGTCAATTGCCGCGCTGTAATTTGTTCACCCAACATGTTATCTATCTTAAGGAGAGCCACCACTAGTGAACTATGGACCTCGATCCTTTCTTGTACCATCAATCTATAATCAACTGTTTACTGCTTTGTGTTTACTTTCTGCAAACTATTAATTTCTTTCACTTGATACGTTTAGTCCTTTGTTTTGAGCAAAACCGGTGAGATTGACAACCTCATCACAAGTTGGGGACAAAGTTCTATGGTTGTGTTGTGCAGGTCTCCACGTTGCTGTTGACGTCGATAGTGCGCCCTACCAAAGTCCAGCTAGCAAAACCTTTGGGGTGTTTCCTTGCTCCTACTGGATTGATAACCTTGGTTTCATAATTGAGGGAAAACTTGTTGCTGTGCTCATCATACCTTCCTCTTGGGGTTCCCCAACGGGCTCGATATATTTTGGGCTAAGCAGCATCTTGGCTCCATGTAGACACACCGGCGGTAGTTGCACGCTATCTTGTGGTCGTAGATCTCGTTGTAGGAGACCAAAGTCCAACAAATTTTGTTGGCGCTTCTACTACCTTTTCCACCACCGACTTGGTGGTACAGCTCCTTGGAGAATGCGGCCAGCCGAATGACACTGGTAGTGTCCAGACGCATAGATATTTTTTTGAAGACGTCATCGCTGACCTTCGTCCAGACATCATTTAGCCGGTTGTGCCCCGAATCCACAGTCATCACGTTCGGATGGATTGGGGGCAAGGACAGATCTATGTATGGCTATTGGGCTTATTTGGAGGAGATGGGTGGCAGCCTAGAAGGGTCGATGTTGTGGGTGATATGGCAAGAAAAATGTGTGAAGTGCGTGCTCGAGAAGATCCAAATGCGGACTCGCGGAGTTGGGGATGGCTCTTTGAAGGACGGGTTTTTGCTGTGGTCCTCCGACTGTCTTTTGTCAAGCGTACTACATCGAGGATGCTGACTAGAGTTATGGAGTAGAGAGTACTATAGCTGAAGGGATTATTCCCTAGAGGCAATAATAAAGTGGTTATTATTTTATTCCTTGTTTATGATAAATGTTTATTTTGCATTCTATAATTGTATTAAATGAAAACGTTAATACATGTGTGTTTAATAAACAAATAAAGGGTTCCTAGTTATGCCTCTCTTATAAACTAGCTTGTTGATTAACAAGATGATCAAGGTTTCCTAATCGTGGACATTGGATGTTGTTAATAACAAGGTCACATAATTAGTGAATGATGTGATGAACATTCATCCCAAGTATAGCATTACGATCAAAGTCATTATGTTTATATTGCTATAACATCATACGAAGTAATCTTAGTCCTTAGACCATGAGATCATGTTAGTTGCTAACACTATAAAAGTAACTTGATAACATCAAACGTCACACCGTAATAGGGTGACTATAAAGGTGGGTTTAGATACTCCGAAGGTGTTTTGTTGAGGCTCATGGATCAAGAGTGGGATTTGTCCATCCCGATGACGAATAGATATACTCTAGGCCCTTTCAGTGAGATGATATTGAGATAGCTTGCAAGCAAGTGATGTGATCACTACAATGTTATATCATGGGAAACAGAAAAGAGTGCATGTCGGTAACGAGATCAAACTAGGTAAGGAGATACCGATGATCGAATCTCGGACATGTAATATATCACAAGACAAAGAGATTTAGTTACGACGTTAAAGGTTCACACGATCACTAGAGTCATCGTTGAATGTGTGGGAGTCAGTACGGATCTCCAGGTCCCACTGTTGATTATTGATCTGAGAGGGGTCTCGATCATGTCTGCATTATTGGTGAACCGTAGGGTGATACACTTAAGGGATACTGACACCATTTGGAGAAAATATGTTTCAGATAAAGATTTAAGAAAACGCTGGAATTATTTCGATGGAAATCAGAATTGTTTCGGGTGAATTGCAGAAACCGGTTCTGCATGTGATATTGAAATGGTGCAGGGGGTTTTATGTGAATGTTTGTTAATTAAAGTAATTAACAAAATTCTGAATAAATAAATAAAAGATTTTTATTAAATGAGATTCGCATTAAATTTGGTGAAAATTTAATGCATTTTGAGTGGAGAAATTGGAGGGGCATTTGTGTGAGTGGGAGCTCCACTCACATGAATGAACGAAGAGGTGGGGGAACCACCTTGGCCGCTGGCCAAGGCTTGGTGCTGCCCCCTCCTCCCTCCTTCTCACTCACACCTCCTCGTGAAGGATCTCTCTCCCCCTGTAGAAATTATTCCCCATGGTCTCGGATTAGCAAGATACATGTTCCCTGTGGCTTTATCTAGAAAGGAGTTGCTGCATCCGCTGCATCGCTGGAGCGAGGACGTGGAGGTTGTTGGGGTACCGGACGTGTATGCGATCACTGATGCACCGCTGCTTTGTGGTGCTAGACTAGCTAGTGTAGGACCTAGTGGACTCACTGGACTTCATCACGATCTTGAGATCGGCAAGTGTACGACTACATCAACCACGAAATCAGTTTCATTAACAATGCTTTGTTGCTCTTCAAGGGTATGTTCTCTATGGATGTATATCCACTAGTTGATTTTATCTAGGTAGATAGATCTTGGTGGTTTGATGTGCACATCGTAGGAAATTTTTTATTTTCTATGCTGCGAACCCAACAGTGGTATTAGAGCCTGATCTATGCGTAGATGCTTTGCATGGGTAGAACACATATGAGTATGTGGGCGCTGATGGTCATATTATTGCATCTTCTATGTATTTTGTATATTGGTGGCATAGTGGGATGAAGCGGCTCGGAACTTTACATGTCCTCGCACATGAGACATGTTCAACGCTTGACAAGCAACTAGTTTTGCATAAGTGGCTAGCGGGTGTCTGTCTCTCCTACTATATTAAATATATGATTTGCAACAAGTTGCTAATAATTTGGTTATCATCGTTGTGGTTCCATGTTCGTAGGTAAGACCGGTTCTATCTTCGAAAGTCCTAAGCCACGTAAAACTTGCAATGGATAAATTTGAAGCGTCTAGTTTAGATTGTTGTTGGGCTAGTGTCATGATATGGTAATATTGTAAGTTGAAGTATAGTTGATACTCTTATAACATGCCTAACGTGTAAGTTCCATAGACCTTGGCCTTACACATAAAGGAATGATAAATATCATACCACGATGCACATCATAATTGCAAGAACCATATCATTTCACTTTATGCATATGATGTTTGTTTGCATTTTATTTGCTTGTATGGCATTTTAGTAGCATTATAAGATGATCCCTCATTTAGGTATCAAGATAAAAATGTGTTCTTCCTTAAGTATGCACTGTTTTATGTTTCGTCGCTTCAAGACATCTCGTGATGATCGGGTGTACTTGAATCCATGTTCGTATAACGGGTTTAAGATAGTTTTACACACGCGAGTACTAAGGTTCTTACTTGGCGATCCTAGCATGTACATACATGGCCTCGGAACACGGACCGAAAAGTTAAGCACGAGTCATATGGTAGATATGATGCCCATATAGATGCTCGCCTTTGAATCTAGACCAACTCACGTGATGATCCGACTTGGTGTAGTGGATTTGGTTCATGTAATCACCAAAAGACTCGAGGGATGTTGGTTTTGAGTGGGAGTTCATTTGTAATTTGGATTAGTCAAACTCAATTTATCATAAACTAAAATTGAAGTGAGTTTGCATAGTTTGTTGTAGTTATTGGCATTTGCTTACTACCTTGCACTTAGTTTTAATTGAGATAATAGAACTATAGAATTCTGGATATTTACTTTACGAACTGGTATCGTATTGTTTTAAGTGTCAATTTAAAGTTTAAAAGTCCTATTGCAAACTTTTAGCAAACTCTATTTACTCCATGAATTTTAATAAGTAGTATTAAATGAAGAGTAAGAATTCCAATGCTAGTGTCTAAAGTATCATGTTTGCCTCCATGATTCTTGATATTCAAATATTGTTTTAATATCGAGGTTATCTAGGAGCTGAAAGAATTGTTTCAGAAACCATCATGTGTGGAAGATATTGTGATATCTGAAACAATGTTTATGGTTGCAATATGATAGAGTATATATTGGCAAAATGCATGTTCTCATATTGTATGAGAATTTGAGAAGGTTGGAGACACTAGGCGTCCTACTTATAGGCTATAGTATCTTGATCATGAAAGTTGTCATGATAAGGATGAGTAGAAGATGTAGGTAAAATGTTTACTACACTAATAGATTGCTAAAGAATGGATTTTGAAAGAATGCCAAACATTTGATGATGGTGATCAACTTCAAAGTGCAAGTCCAAAGGTATTAGTATTTGGCTATACACGCTTTGGACTATGTGTCATACGTATGGCGCCACTGTTTATGTTGATATATTCTTTTAAAAGGAAAAGGAAATGCTGAAGAGAATCTATAAAATATTTGGCAGAAAAGAAAAGACTAGAAATGTCCAGCTAAGGTATATAGATGATATACATGTTATGATTGTATTCTTTGCTTGTTAAAACAATGTGGTTCTTGGGTATTGGATACCGAATTGGTTGGTGTGAAATGTCATACAAAACAATGCAATTTATGAACTACCATGGCCTAAGTAACTAGCAAGAGAATATGGTATGATGTTCATCGAAAACAAATAAAGTGTTATTGTGTTTCTCGTTGGCATCAAAATCTTTCCTTCAAGATTTGTATAAATAATTGTTATTTTGTTCCAGTATTATGAGAACAATGGTTGTTCATATAATTACCGTATTCCATAGAAGATGGATAAAATTTTATAAGTCTAGCTAGAGAAATCACGTCCATAAAAACTAATGCTAAAATGTCGCAAGACAAATGATTGAAAGATCAGTTAGAAAGTGACATCGCCGTTTAAATTATATTGGAAAGAAAAACAAGAAGAAACTCCATGTTTATGGATTTTTGGAGTCTTTGATTTTGATCAATTGATGCTTGTGAGACTTTCCTCGATATAACTGAAACTCCGTTCATCGGGCAAAAAGGAACGGATGACTAACTAATTGGACATTATGCATGTTGATATATATAGTAGATTATATGTAACCATGTGCGGTGGATCTTTCGACTTCATATGCTTTCTCCAAAAATTTGAGTGAATATATCTATATATTTACTTAAAAAGGAAGAAGTATGAAACATTTGAAAATTGTTCAAAGATTTTCAAGATGAAGTGGGAGATCATTGTAACGAGAAAATAAAGAATTTATGATTCGATCATAAAGGATGATATGTGAGTTACATGTTTAGCAAAACACCTAAGATTTGAGGAATTGTTCCATGGATTTGCATTTCCTGATAAACCATAGGATTATGGTATGTTCGAGAGATCAAATCAAACCTTGTTTGACATGGTAAGATCAAAGGTATCATTTATAAAACTGCGATTATGTTTTAAAGATTAAAGCTTTAGAGACTGCCACTTTTACACTGAAAAGAGCACCATCGTGATCTGTTGAAATGACACCATATGAGTTATATTTTGGGATAAAACCTGAGTTGTCTTTTCTTAAATTTTAGTATTCTATGCATATGTAAAATGTTTACAACCAAAGTCGGATAAGCACGTATTTTAGGTTATCCCAAAGAATTAGTTGGGTATTCCTCCATAACACCGAAGACAAAAGAGTTTGTCGCTTGGAACATGAAGTTTCTCAAAGAAGGAATTTTCACAAAAGTCAAGTGGGAGGACAATAGAACTTTGATTAGGTTGATGAACCTAAGAAACATGTGCTAAGTAGCGCACCACCAAAAAGTGTCCCGGAGGCAACTAAAATGCTCATGGCTCCCGTGATTACAAAGGTTGTGATCTCGGAGATTAGAGTTCCTATTGAACCGTATGGGTCAGGCAAGAATAAAATATTGAGATTTGATAAACAAGTCATTATTGTTTTGCCAATGATGAACCGACTGCATGCAAACAAGCGATGATGGACCCTGACTCCATAAAATTACTAGAAGTCATAAAATCCGTGATAGTTTCCATACACGAGAAATCAAGTTTTTGAACTTGGAAGACCCTCCGGAAAGGCGTGAAGCCTATCGGTCGTATTTGGATCTATAAAGAAATAGACATGGATGTTTCACATCTATGAAATAGTCAACATGTTAGAAAGGAGTTTACGACAATGTTCAAGGAGTTGACTATGACAATATTTGATCTTTCATAGCGATATTTAGTCTTGACAGATTAATGTAGCAATCACTATATATAATTTGGTATATGGTAATTGAACAAACATAATAATGTTCTTCTAATAGAATGGTTACCTAGGACATGTACATGACACGGTCCAAAGGGTTTTGTTAATTCAAAGTATGCTAAAAGGGCGTGCAAACTTCAATGGTTGAAGTGAGCATAGTGGAGTTGGAATCTTCACCGTGATGAAAATGTTAAAAGAGTTCAATTTCATCAGAGACGATGAAGATGCTTGCATTTGCAAGAAATTAAGTGGGAGCGCTGAGACATATTTCTAATAAATTGTGTAGAAGAGATGGTGTTGATTGAAAATGATGTATATTTTATTGACACGAGTTAAGAATTTCATTAAAATTGGATTTTGGTGAAAGACTTGGGCAAAACCAGAATATTTGGCATCAATGTCTATATGGATAGATTGAAATGCTAATATGGTTGTGTCATACATACATATATGAGATATTGAAAGGGTTCAATATGGAAACAACAAGAAAGGTTCTTGCTGCATGGAAAGGATTGAATCAAGATTCAAGTGTATCAACACTTGGTTAGTGAAATCACGTGAATATTTTGCTCAATAATACCGTGATATGTACATATCTAGATATGTCTTATGCTCTTAATGTTGTGAGCATATACCAAAATGATTCATAAGATGATCACTGGATGATAGTAAAGATATTCTTATGAGTATTAGAAGAACTAAGAATATATCATGTATAAGTGACAAAGAGTTACAAATAGTTCATTGTATAGTGTTACATTGATACTAGTTAGTCACAAGATACAAATTAAAATTATCTCATTTTAAACTATGGGTGGCACCATGTAATGGAAAGGAGGTTCCATGATAGATTTGGATGAGTTCCAAAGTTGATACATTGTGACAGATACTACAACAAAAGGCTAAGTATATGACTGCTATAGTAGTAGCAAAAGAGGGAATTTGTTTAAGTAGTTTGTTATCAAACTAGGTGTGGTTCACAGTGGGCTAGTACTATGAAGATATATTGTGCGACAATCAACATGTTTTAACCCAAAGGAACTAAAGGTCTCACCAAAGGAATAAATTTATACAATGTTATCTCATTAGCGAATGAGTGATGCGTAGAGATGCAAAGACATGCAAATACACGCGAAGTTGAAAATGTCAGATCCGGAGATTATGTTAACCACTAGCAAACAAATATATACAACACTAGAAAGCCATAGGTGTTGAATGCACGGGTTTACAAACTAGATTATTGACTCTAGTGCAAGTGGGAGACTGAAGGGATTATGCCCGAGAGGCAATAATAAAGTGGTTATTATCTTATTCCTTGTTTACGATAAATATTTATTTTGAATGCTATAATTGTATTAAATGGAAACATTAATACATGTGTGTTCAATAAACAAATAAAGGGTTCCTAGTTATGCCTCAGTTATAAACTAGCTCGTGGATTAACAAGATGATCAAGGTTTCCTGATCATGGAAATTGGATGTTGTTAATAACGAGGTCACAACAGTGGTGAATGATGTGATGAACATTCATCTGAAGTATAGCATTACAATCAAAGTCATTATGTTTATATTGCTATAACATCATACGAAGTAATCTTAGTCCTCAGACCATGAGATGATGTTAATTACTAAAACTAGAAGAGTAACTTGATAACATAAACGTCACACCGTAATAGGGTGACTATAAAGGTGGGTTCAGATTCTCCGAAGGTGTTATGTTGAGGCTCATGGATCAAGAGTGGGATTTGTCCATCCCAATGACGGATAGATATACTATGGGCCCTCTCGGTGATATCACATTGAGATAGCTTGTAAGCAAGTGATATGATCACTAGAATGTTATATCACGGGAACGACAAAAGAGTGCATGTCAGTAACAAGATCAAACTAGGTATGGAGATACCGATGATCAAATCTCGGACATGTAATATATCTTGAGACAAAGGGATTTAGTTATGATGTTAAAGGTTGACATCATCACTAGATTCATCGTTGAATGTGTGGGAGTTAGTACGGATCTCCAGGTCCCGCTGCTGATTATTGATCGGAGAGGGGTCTCGATCATGTCTGCATTATTCGTTAACCGTATAGTAACACACTTAAGGGATACTGACACCATTTGGAGCAAATATGTTTCAGATAAAGATTTAAGAAAGCGCTGGAATCATTTTGATGGAAACCGGAATTGTTTCGGGTGAAATTGCGCAAACTGGTTTTGCATGTGATATTGAAATGTTGCAGGGGGTTTGATGTGAATGTTTGTTAATTAAAGTAATTAACAAAATTCTGAATAAATAAATAAATAAAAGAGTTTTATTAAATGATATTTGCATTAAATTTTGTGGAAATTTAATGCATTTTGAGTGGGACTTTGAGTGGAGAAAATGGAGGGGCGTTTGTGTGAATGGGAGCTCCAGTCACATGATTGAAGGAAGAGATGGGGGCACCACCTTGGCCATCGGCCAAGGCTTGGGGCTGCCCCCTCCTCCTATAAAAGGCCCTTCCTCCCTCCTTCTCACTCACACCTCCTCGTGAAGGATCTCTCTCCCCCTCTAGAAATTATCACCCACGGTCTCAGATTAGCGAGATACATGTTACCGTTGGCTTTATCTAGAAACGAGTTGCTGCTTCTGCTGCATTGCTGGAGAGAGGACATGGAGGTTGTCGGGGTACCAGACATGTGTGTGATCACGGATGCACCGCTGCTTTGCGGTGCTAGAGTTGCTAGTGTTGGACCTAGTGGACTCGCTGGACTTCATCACGATATTGAGATCGGCAAGTATACGACCACATCAACCACGAAATCAGTTTCGTTAATAATGCTTTTTCGCTCTTCAATGGTATGTTCTCTATGGATGTATATCCACCCGCTGATTGTATCTAAGTAGATAGATCTTGGTATTTAGATGTTCACATCGCAGGAATTTTTTTGTTTTCTATGCTGCGAACCCAACAATAGCTACTCTAGACTGGCACGCTGCCATGGAGTGATTTATTTACTGCTTCAATTTTATACTACTCCCTCCAGTTCGTATTATAATGGCCTCTTCTAGATTCACATCAGTTAGACAGAGTAGTTGTAAGTTGAATCACTTATGTTTTTTGGTACTTCGTATCAAAATACCAAGTTGTTGAACCTCATATGAACTTTCTAGAAAGGTACCCCTTTGCAAAGTTTGGCAAGTCTACTAAAATTTCTGAAACTTCTAGAAAGGCAAGAACCCATAGCCTAAATTGGATCATTCTTAGTGAAATAACGACAGGTTCCAGTTCATATTCAGCAGCATTTCAAAGTGACCGATTCAGCAATACGAACTCTAAAATTAAATAGCAGGACAGTGAGAATCAATTCTTGTTTCAGCACTAAAAACCATTGCGCGTGATCAGTTGCTTTTCTCTGAACACACTCGATCATTGGAGCAAGAAAAATTGACGATCAAGCCTGCTTTTCTGTGCATACTTCCTACTCATATCAATGACTGTGTGACCCACATATTCAAGCCGAATTGCCCCAAGCCTCATCTAGATGGTGACAAGGCCATGTTTCAAAAGAACAATAAGACCATCTACTTCCCTTGATCAAAACAAGTACCGGTACGTCGGTATTAAATACTTTACTACTGTAATAAAGACAACATAACATTTGAAAGATTCACTAGCATTTGAAAGATTCAGCAGTATTGAATAAAACATAAAAATATCAATAGATTCCAAATGCATAATCAACGGCACTTGATAGATTCAACAACATTTCAAAGTGAGCGATTTAGCAGTATAGATAATGACCAAAAGAATCAGAAGATTTAACAATGCAAACATTGAAATTCAATACATGTAGCAAGGCCATAATTCAAAAGGAAAGAGAGACCATATTCTGGCCATGTTTCAAAAGAAGAGCAAGACCATCTAGTGGTCTTGATCTAAACAAGTACCAATACATCACTATTAGTTCTAAAAAATACTTTAGTAATAGCAACAATAGAACATTTGACAGATTTACTGGCATTTGAAAGATTTAACAGTATTGAGTAAGACATAAAAAATATCAACAGATTCCCAGTTCATAATAAGCGGCACTTGATAGATTTAGCACCATTTCAAAGTGACTGATTTAGCAGTACATATAATGACCAAAGGAATTGATAGATTCAGCAATGCAGACATTGAAATTCGGTAGATGTAGAAATACCATGATTCAAAAGGAAAGAGAGACCATATTATGCACTCAATCTGTCAGTCTGAACAAGTACCAGTACATAGGTATTACTCCTACTGCAAAATAGATTAGTAGTAGTAGATCTCCATACAAAATAATCAGAACTACCTTAATCTAGGAACCACATGTCACAAAATGATAAGCAAAATCCTGCCGATGAGTACATGTGTTCAAGTTAGGATCATCACAAGAAGATTAAGATGTGTTATTCTATAGAGAATCCTATTGATACGAAGCTTGTATTCCACGGTGAACTCTGATGGTCAATTCCGACGGCGAGCAACCAAATTAGACCGATAAACCGACAAAGAGCAAGTGGCTTTAGGCTTCGCATAGAATGCCTTCTCACACAAGACATTTGGATGTGAAAATCTCAACTTCACCATATACTGCCATGACAAGCGTGTTGCTGGCCTGATGCACACGACAAATATCAAGATGACTTTGTTGCACCCATCAAATAGCATACAGAACACCGTGTCATTGATACATTGCAAATGTATCTATAATTTTTAATATTCCATGCTTGGTTTTATCTACTTTCTTATGTTTTGTCCACACTTTGGGGTACTTTTCATATGATTTCTTGGATTAACCTATTAATAAGAGCCACAGTGCCACATGCCTGTTTTCTGCTGTTTGTGGTTCCAGGAAAGTCAGAAAATCAATATTCTCGGAATTAGACTGGACAAAAGCCAAAGTTGATATTTTCCCGGAAGACTCATGGAGCCAGAAGGAGAGTCGGAGAGGGGCCACAGGGTGGCCACACCACCCCATGGCGCAGGTCCCCCCAGGCCGCGCAAGGGCATGGTGTGGGCCACCTGGCCGCCCACCGACCTTGCCCTCTGGCCTATAAGAAGCCTCCACAGGCATAAACCCTAAATAGTCAAGCCTCCACCCACGAAAAGTTCTGCAGCACCACCGCCACCGAAGGGGAGATTCGGGGGGGGCAGAAAGTCTCTGTTCCGGCACCATGCCAGGACGGGGAAGTGCCCCCGGAGCCATCTCCATCGTTCTCCACCACCATCTCCATCGCCGTTGCTGATTCCCATGATGAGGAGGGAGTAGTTCTTCCTCGAGGCTAAGGGTTCTACCGGTAGCTATGTGTTCATATCTCTATCTATGCATGATCATATTGTGATCATGAGCTTGTAATCTATAGATCTACCTTGCTACTCAAGTGCTTTAATAGATCTGTGCTCTCCCCATGTGTGTGAACGTGACAGCGTGCTCACCATGGTGGCACTTAGTCTAGAGATTATAAATACTTGTTATGAGTTATATTTGGAGTTGGATATCTTTATGAAATTGTGGTGTTTGTTGGACTCATCTAGTACTCAAGGTGACAGTGTGGGGTTATCTCGATGGGAAAGGCTTACTTTGAGGTGTGCTGTTATAGCCCTACCGTTGATTAGATTGTCCAAACGGAGAGTAGTTAAGAGTAGTATCATAAAGAGAAGATATTTATATGAGAGAGTGTTCACTAGTGAAAGTATGATTCCTAAGCCTTGTTTCTAAGCATTGAAACACCGTTTGCTACTAGATCTGTTACATGTTTGCTTGCTTCCATCTTTATTTCAGTTTGCCTTTAGTCTCTTCCACACCATCAAGTTATTTTCTATCACCATTACCACTTATAATTATTTATACCACTTGTATTTCACTATCTCTTCGCCGAACTAGTGCACCTATACACCTGACAAGTGTATTGGGTGTGTTGGGGACACAAGAGACTTCTTGTATCTTGATTGCAGGGTTGCTTCAGAGGCGATACCTTTGACCACTTCCTCCCTGAGTTCAATAAACCTTGGGTGATCCACTTAAGGGAAAACTTGATGCTGTTCTACAAACCTCTGCACTTGGAGGCCCAACAACTGTCTACAAGAATAGAAGTGTGTAGACATCAAGCTATTTTCTGGCACCGTTGCCAGGGAGGTAAGGTAAAAGGTATTCACACCGAAGGATTAAAGAAGAAGAACCTCCCACGCCTCAAACGCCTATTTTTTGGCGCCGTTGCCGGGGAGGTAAGGTAAAAGGTATTCACACCGCCAGCTTATCAATTTGAATTGACTTCTCCATTGATTAAGGTTCCTCCATGCGCTCACTTGCGGGAGGAACAACTTTCATTTCTCTCTTTTGGTGGATCCGTGCCCGGCCATCTAAAGTGCCAGTCTAAGTTCCCCTCCAGGCTGCAGGGTAAAGGGCAGACACAGGTTCAGAGCAAGGGGAAAGGATCAAGGGTGAGTAGTATGCTTCTTACCCGCTTTACCTGCTAGGTCTATGATTGGGGGCTCAGTAGGAAGATGATTGTACCATGAGAGAAGCACGGGGGTCAACCCACTTCAAATATGGAACATGGATTCTGGCAATGCAATAGAGTTGGGTCCTCATATCGATCTGTTCCGACTAGAAAATGTCACCTTCTACCATACGTAAACCAAACCTCTTTGCTTTCTAGCTTTTCCTTCCTAACAAGGAGGCGGGATTTTGAAGTTCCTTTTTACTTTTTGCTCTTTTTCTTTGAAAGCTTTTTCCAAATTCTATGGCAGCAAGATTATTTGCTTTTGCTCTGAGCCCGATGCTACACCGATTGGACAGAAGTCACTCCCCCTCAGCCGGAAATATAGATTGCCATACCACTCATGGGCCAAGCCAGGCAAAGGTAAGTAAGCTAAAACATGGCAGTCTCAAGACTTGTCTGAAAGCTGAGTGCTTCAAAAGGATTGATTTGCTAGTCTCGGTCAGTTGAATCAAAAATGAACAGATATTTGATTTATGCGTAGATTAGTGTTTTCCTCCGAGCCAGTGTTGACACTTTGAGGCATAGCCTAGGTGCTTTTAGCGAAGCCGAAAGGCCTCTTGTGGATTCCTCCAACTCTATGAATGAAGGGGGGAGTATGAGGAAGGCCGATTATTCTATGGTTACGATTCTACCCGATATGTCTTTTTGATTCCGTCTAAAATCGATTTTACGGTATAGGCGCTTATGACCTCCCCCCCTATGCCTTGCGGTAATGATTCCTCTAGAATTACGACCTTTGCCTATTAGGCAAGAGGATAGCAAGTTCTAAATTTTGTCTCGGTAGGACATAGATTTCTGTCCTAAAGAAGAAATTGTATACTCCCTTTGGTCAGAAGGCGGCGGGGGAAGGAAGGGGACACTAGGCAGGATCTTTCAGCAGCGAATTCCCCATAGCATCTTACAAAACTTCTTTTGCTTAATCAATTCTTAGTGCCACGACTAGCTTAGGTAGTCTTTGTGTATAATCTCTCGTCGACCTACCCTAACTCGGGTTCTAGCACGCGTCAGCTCCGTCGGTGAACCACCTTCTCTTTGCAGATGACAGCCCACTTTATTACGTGGAAGAACGCCTTTGATCTTCCAATCATTATTATAGATGAATTCGTAAGAGGGGTATTTATGAACCCTGTGGACCACCCTCATGGGGGCGGTGAAGGGAAAGCCCACATTGGTAGAAAAATACCCACAACCCCTTGGGGTTACCCTGCGCTTGGGAGAAGAACTAGGAAAAGGAAAGCTTCTTTCGTAACTCCCATAATTTCTTCGTAGTGGCTCCGTTCCATGCCTCATTTCATAGGGAAGCCCAAAGAAAGTGGCTCTATTTCATTCTATTTCACTTCCTAGCACTTCCTATCATTTAATACCCATCCCTTTGGTAGTCAAGATGATAGGGCTCGCCCCTTCTTCTTGCGCCAAAGATCTTACCATTTCCGAAGGAACTGGGACTACATTTCTTTTCAATTTCCATTCAAGAGTTTCGATCTGTTTCCATGCCATTTTTTTGAGAACTCGAAACATCAGGACCTCTAAAAAAGTAGAAGGACCTTATAGGACCGCAATCGTCCCTGCCCACTGTGCGGAAGGGCGCGGGAGGCAAGCAAGGACACTGGGCTCAAAGCATTTCCCGACCATGGATAGGTACCATGTGGCACATCAACTGGTAGTCTGTCTAATTCAAGTGCACGTCTGAGACCGTTTTCTAGCTCGAGATCACCCCCGATCTGTCGACCTCGATCAAGACCCGATTGGCCTCAGCGGTATAACAGTGTGATTCTATATGCTAAGCAGATGAGGCAACAAAGAACCTAACCGTCCTCTCTGATTGACTTCATCAGAAGATTCCTATAGTCTGGTTTAGCTTTTTTTGTCTCTTTTACCGCAGGAAGTTCTCCAAAAGTATGAAAGGCTGGAGGACTTTGTACCAACCATTCTAGTGTGGTTAGATTCTGTTCAACAGGGGTTTCATTTTATCAACAACAAAGAATGGAGTTTCTTTTTTTCACAAAATATACCAAAAATTCAAGGTAATACAACAAATAGGATAGGATCCTTCAATTTATGGCGCCATCGACCATCCAAAAAGTCAAATATGGCGTCGGCATTTACTTATTATGCTCGACTCTGAATGGTCTAAAGATACGAATTATTCGACCAAGATGGGTTTATCTCACTCGTTTGTAGAAACACTTTCGAAAGAACCGACAAGATCCACCAGATAATAAATTGGTACACCATGCATGGCTACTCTAGCGAGCGACGGGGGCACGGGCACGGTGTTTCTCGCTGAATCCCCATCAGACTCTCGTTTGTTGGTTGGGATGGGATAGGAGAGAAAGGAAAGCCCTGAAACAAAGTGAGCCTACGAGAGAAGGAATGTAGAAAAAATTAAAAAAAAAGTCTAATTAGATCTTTTTTGTTTTATTTGAGAACCCTTTGAGAGGGCAACTCCCAATATAGGAGTAAAAACAAGACGTAATAAAAAAGGATCGACGTGGAAAGTTTCGATTGAAATAGGATCTAAACAAGGAAGAGCACTTGCCATTCGTTGGTTATTAGAAGCATCCCAAAAGCGTCTGGGGTTCATCTCTAGTGAGATATTAGAGTGGACTAGATGATCTTTATCTAGTCTAGCGTAGGACCACTAGCGTTAGTAGAACAAGCAACAGAGCCTTTGTTTCTTATTCCTAGCGAACTAAATAAATTAAATAGACCAGGGCTAGGAAAACCAATCAAGTGGATCTGAAACGAATCTTGACAAGAAATCGTCTTCTATAAGCTCCATCATTGACAAGGGACTTACCTCCTGGAGACATAACCGGGGTGCAAAAGGAATGCACCCGAATAAATCAATGAATGAAGCTCAGGCCCGGTCGACGATTGTGTTCTATTCCAATTATTCACTTCTTTTTCTTGTCACTATGGCGAGACCAGATGAGAGAGAGAACTATGAAGACGACTTTACCTTTTTCGTAGATAGTCTGAGTTCGAGCTACTGTAGTCTCCCCCGTTGACCTTCTTTTTTAGATAGAATCCTCAATGAGTGGAAAGGACTCCCAAACTTGCGATATCTTCTTACGAAGTTTTGTTAGGGCATCTATAACTTCTTCCGGTTTAGGTGGGCAGCTCGGCAAGTAGACATCCACAGGAATTAACTTATCAACTCCCCGAACAGTACTATAGGAATCCGTACTGAACATCCCCCTGTAATAGTACAGGCTCCCATAGCAATGATGTATTTTGGTTCAGGCATTTGCTCGTATAACATCACTACGTGTGCATCATTTCCTCGTTTGACCAAGCGATGGTACATGATTTCTTCAGGCTCAACACAGAGTTTGTCCAATTGTAATGCAGGCGGTAGTGTAAGAAATACTGGTGTGAAGTCAGGCACCTGTACTTTGAGTTGTGAAACATGAAAAAATGGGTTAACTTGACTTTGATCCCTTTTTTTCCTATTTTGAAACGCAAATTGATAAAGCCACCTAGCGAGTAGGAATAGTTTCGAGTTCGGTTACTTCAGTACCGAGATTGGAACAACTTAGCGCGAACCTTGGCCCCACGGGAAGATTTAGCGGGATAGCTTCTTTTTCGCTGAACAAAAGAGAGAGAAATACAGGTGACAAGAAGGTGCAACTCACGTTCTACACGAGCCCGAAAGAAAGAAGTGTCGTTCCGCGTTCGGCTAGAGAATGACACCATCATCCTGGGCTTGGACGATAGTTGGAGTCGGCGGCTCTCCTAGGCTTCCCTCATCTAGGATCCCTGCTAAACAGGCCTCAGAAATCAGAGCATAGAAAAAGGCTGGGCTGGCTAATTAAATGAAAGGGCATTTTGGACAAATTTTAC
The DNA here is from genome assembly GCA_910589775.1 of Avena eriantha. Classification (NCBI taxonomy): domain Eukaryota; kingdom Viridiplantae; phylum Streptophyta; class Magnoliopsida; order Poales; family Poaceae; genus Avena; species Avena eriantha. The sequence goes on along the minus strand of OU342741.1, from coordinate 143,540,254 downwards.
AAACGGAAGCTCTTATTTTCATATTTCCGTATCCTTTCTTAAACTATGAATCTAATATTTTGGAAAAAAAGTCTCTTCGCTGACACTAGTGGGGGTAGACCTTCAGTGCAATCTCGCGAAGGAGTGTGTGCCGTCGATTCTTTGCTTGGTGGAGACTCAAATAGCAAACAAAGGGTTATTCATCCGGGGGATCGAAATCCGATCATCTCGTCAAAAAATGGGAGCACCGCGTGTGTGTTGTCCTCCAAGAAAAATAAAGAGGCATAGAAAGAGTGACAAAGCTCAATCCAAAACATGAAAGCGGAATCACAACTGTCTCACGAAAGAAGTTTCTCAACCGATGACCTTGATGAAAAGGCCCATGCCGGTAGATTGTAAATTGAGCTGTCCTCAGCGTATTAGAAACCGACATGTGAAAACCAAGAGTTGGTGGTCTGCGATCTCCCGTAGTTCTTCCCTTCTACCTCTCGATCTTGCCATTTTGGTCTTTGTAGACCCACTGAGCTACTGAGGAACAGGGGGATTCAGCCTCCTAGAGTTCAACTCCCGATCTCAACCCATGAAAAATATGAGTCCGAAGCTTCTTTCGTAACCACCAACTTACCTTCCGACCAAGCCCTTCGATCCCTCGCAGCTGCATGGTATATAATCTGGGTCTTCCCCTTACTTTGAAGCCTACTGCCTCTTTATATAGATAGATTCGATGGGGTTATTACTTATAAGTCTATTTTGTACAAGAGCCCCTCCTATATGATAGAAAAAGGTCCCAGGATCCCGAGCTGATCTTACCTCCATGGTAAGACGGAGACAGGGAAAGAAGCACACTTGAAGAGCACAGTACAACGGGGAGTTGTATGCTGCGTTCGGGAAGGATGAATCGCTCCCAAAAAGGAGTCTATTGATTCTCTCCCAATTGGTTGGATCATAGGAGCGATGATTTACTTCACGGGCCATACCAACCTTCACTTAGTCTTAAGAAAATATTGCTTCATATCTTCAAGGATTGGGAGGAGGTGGCGTTAAAAGGAAGGAAAAAGGAATTCGAAATCCGTCCCTTCCCACAGAATCATCGGTTAGCTGGATCCTTCAGAAAGTCTCTCTTATCGCTTGTCCAGAGCCTGGATGTCAACCTTAGCCAGAGCCTGTATCTCATCAGTCTCCATCTGTGACCTGATCCCTGTTGCTCCAAGTGAAATTCAGTCTAGGGTTCTTAAAGATATTCTCCATTTTTTCCCTTTCCCTACAATAAAGTATAGCCAATCCTGGATACATAACTATATAAAGTGTGGAGTGAGGGATCTTTATTGGTAGGGGCTCAGAAGAGTGTCACCAACGACGGTAAATCGGTGGGCCAAACCAAAGAAAGACTGTCTCTTTGACAACGTGGTCACGGGGATACGATCTGTTTCGAAATGTTGCAAAGCCTAGGGTCGAAAAAAAGGGAGAAATGTTGTGGTTACAGGATGAAATTTCCTCTTCGAATAAACCTCGTAATCGTAAAAAGTAGGTTCCAAAAGAGGCTTTGTAGCTAACGCCAAGCACAAATTCTTTCGACTGATTCCTTTCTGGTAGAGCCAATTCCTTTGAAGAATTGTTGACTTTCTTGTCTTTCCTCCAGTGAACAGAGTGGAAGAGAATTCAGGTCGAATTAAAGCGAAATAATTGCAAAATCAGGTGTGAATGGAGAGACGAGACTCTACTAGTCTTCACTCTTGTGGTTTCCTCGGTTTCTGTTTTCTTATTAGGGATCTTGCTTTTCATGGTTCTCATCTTTGGTGGAGACTCAAATAGAAAACAAAGCATCGAGTGGAAGGCTTGGCGGCTACTTTGGGGTTTGATCACGCTGTTCAGCATAAATCTTGCTACCATCTTCGAAGCTTCAGACATCTTTAGGCATAGTGGAACCCTCCGAAACAGAATTAGCATTCCAAATTTCGAGTGACTGGAAGGAAGTCTCAATAGCTTCTTCAGCCCCCTCCTGAATGAATAGAATACCAGTATCTTTGGGCAGCAGATCCAATACTATAGGAAAAAGGAATAGGTAACTTGTTCATGAAGTGATATACCGAAATCGTCGTTTAACTACTCCGCAAGGGTATCACATTCATACAAACAAGGCTTAATCCACCTTCAAATGCGGATTTAGATATAAGAGAACCCAAATCCAACTAAAAGAATAAAATAATTTCATTGAAGTAAGAAGTCTACCCATCTGGTAGACTTCTTACTTCAATTAGTCCCCGTGTTCTTCGAATGGATCTCTTAATTGTTGAGAGGGTTGCCCAAACGATGTATATAAGGCATACCCAGTAAAGCTTACAAGTAAACCAGATCTGGAGATGGCGACTCGCCAAATGGAACATTTATTGGCCATAGAGAAACACGTGGGCTCAGTTGGTGAGGACTCGAGAGGCCAAGGATGAAAGTTTTTTTGTTGACAACGTGATCGGGAAAGGCGCGAGGCTTGCGAGTATTATCCTGTGTGCGAGTAATCGTAGGATGAGTGGATTGAGTTGCTGAAATGGGGGCTGATGTTGTCGAAAAGAAGGTCAGGTTTGGAACTCGTGAGGGATGTTTCGTTGCATGTGTATCTTATGCGCCTACTTTGTCCTAAATTTGGTCACCCATGCACTTTTCTAGTTAGGGATCGAATGGGTCCTTTGATAATATAGGTAAGTTGGGCTTCTTTTTAAGCAATATCATGACTAGAATCTTGAGAGGATGACTACGTCCTTGAAGCTACAAAGTCCAACTAATGTTGAATCGATGCATGAATGGTTCAGACCCTGGTAGACACCGGTGTGAGAACAGAGGCAAGTCAACTAAAGCAACATTTCTTAAGATAGGCAACTCTTTATTTAAGAAGATAGGAATTCCAGATAAATAGACGACAAAAGTTGTTCTTAAAACGAATGCCACAACGATTACGGTAAAGTATGCAGGATCCAAAAACGGAGATGAAGAATGCGGATGGAGAAGGAGCAGCGCGTATAGTTGTTCTCTTTGGAGAATCAGAAGGTGCTATAGTTCCCACCGGTCCTATTTATTAATCCAAATGGCTAGTATCTTTATTTGCACCTATGAATCTCAGTTGGCAAATGGATTGTCCAATGTGACATTTTAGTTGGCTATTGCATTTTTAGGCTCCTAAGAATCCTGCCTCTCCCACTTGTTGTAGACTTAAGAGAAGAGAAAGTAGGCGGAAGCCTAGGAGGGCCAACCGAGCTAAGCTCTTTTTTTTGCCAAATTTTGCGCGTGTGATACATGTTCCTTCTATTTCTCCAAGTAAAGCTCTTCACAAGGCAACACCGACGGTGTTTAACCTTGAATGCTATTTATAGATTCGATAGCAATAGTCCCTCAGACTCGAAAAGTATGGTCAGAATAATTTCGATAGTAGTTCCATGAACAATCCTTTGCGGGATTGGATTAGTTTGCTCGTTGAAATTCCATAAAGCGCGAACCACCGAGTAACGGGACCAAAACCCGTTGCCTTACCTCTTGGCCACGCCCCATTTCGGGTTTTATGCGACACTGGGGGTAAAGGTGTATAATACGAGCTTCCACTTTCAGGCAATGAGCTAGCTTAACCCTGATCGCTTAAGGTTTAATACAGTCATGTTGGATCTGCTCTGTCGTAAATCCAACAAAGTATGGTAGCTCAAGCGGGGAGCAATCTGCATTTGAGAATGCTATGCTAGCTCTCTAGTTATGAATCGGGTATAGAACCCATGGGGGGCTTGGCCAAATCATTATCACTGTCAGGTAAGAACATGAGAATGCTTGTGGAAGGAGCTTCGTTATACTCGGAAGCGAAGACCTGTCTATGGTCCATGGATCAAATTATTTTGTGGATTGGATTTCACTTGCCTGTCTATGGTTCCCTTGCATGTGTTAGGGATAGGTGCTTTGTATAAATGTTTCGCCGTACAAGAGATACTTACTTATAAATCTGACCATCTTATAGCTCGCCAAGAAATACTTAATGCTATGATCTGGGGAAAACGAATACCTAATCACGAGGATCCTCCAGAATCTTTTCGAGTGCTCGTTCAAGAACTACGATCTTTGGCTCTAGAACTGAATCATTTCCCTGTATCTGAGAAGAACTTCCAGGTTAATAGGGAGGAAGTTTGATTTGATCAGAATAGATGTAAATTCTTTTCTTATTTCTATTTTATGATTGACCAATATAAACATCAACAACTTCAAATTGGACTCATTTCCCCTCAACAAATAAATGCACGTCCATGGCGTCCTTCATTCTACTTGGAGGAGAACCCACCAAGCGTATAGCATTCCCTCACGCGAGGATTATGCTTCACAAACCCGCAAGCCCTCCAACTTCTTAAGAGGTTTATCTAAAAGATTCGCGATATAACTAGGAAGACCTTTCAAATACCACACATGAGTCACGGGAGATGCAAGTTTGATGTATCCCATTAAACAGAGGATCTTGAGTACTAGAATTACGACTGACACCTGCGCTTGAGGCTCTTACGGGCTCTTTTAGCCGCGATGAGAATGATCGTATCTATAGGCCTATCGACTTTCACTTTCAACCGATTCACCGCCTACGTGCCCTTTATGCCCAGTCATTCCGAAGAACACTTGCCGCTCCCAACCAACCTTTTCCATTGAAAGGTCTTCCACTAGTGGTTGAGGGATATGAATCTGGATCCCAATCTTGTCTCACGGACTATCCCATAGTGGTTCTGTGATTGTCAATTGGATCTATTCTTTCACACGGTCAACTGGCATCGCAGTATAGTATACCCCTTCCTTGGGGTACGGTACCATATAAAATTCACTAGGGCCTCTTTCCTCTCTTTTTGTTGGCAACCCCTGTCAATGTATGTTTGATTTGGGAGGCTACCATTGTATCAACAAAGGACACTTTTTTTAGGTCAAGAGATTCGTTGCGAGATCATGAATTATATTACAGGTCTCATGGTATATCTCAGTATAGAAGATGGACTACCTAAATCTGACCATGGCTAATCAGGGTTTTTATCTTTTTTTCTTCAGCATACTACTACGATCAAGCGCACCTCAAGATCGGACTTGAGAGGGCAAGATCCAGGTTGAGTGCTTCACAACTCTGTATTCCTAATCTGATTTGTATTTTGGATGCAATTTCAATTAGTCTTTGTATACAAATCGTGGGTCAGAAAGCAGGTTTCTGTTTGGTGTGTCGCTGGCTAACACTGCCTCTCTACTTTTCGGTTCGGTCTTACTACTCCTAGGGCTAGGGGACTGGTATCTACATCCGAGGCCACAGGCAGTTGTTCTTGTGGGCACTTGCATCGCAAGTCATTCAGTCTTATGGTTCCTCATTATCTGCATATGGTCTTTTTTCTTAGGTGCTCATTTTGTCCGGGCCTTCGGTTTAATGGTTTTATTCAGCGGCCGTGGTTATTGGCAAGAACTCATTGAATCTATCGCTCATTCTTCAACAGGCACGTGGTCAGAGATCACTTTCCCCTCCCACTGCTTGGGAGCTCAGCACGGTTTCACGTTCTATTTCACTACCCACTGGAGGTTCTTTTCACCTTTCCCTCACGGTACTACTTCAGGCAGTTTAAAAGGTTGACCTATTTGGGAATCTATGGATCTATGCTTAGTTTCAACTCCCCGAAGCATTTCGTCGCTTGCTACGCCCTTCCTCGTCTCTGGGTGCCTAGGTATCCACCGCAAGCCTCGAGCTCTCGCTTCAGCTTCTTTTGTTGCCGAAGACCAGGACCCTATTTGCTGAAAACCTGTCTATTTAGGGACTCTTTCCTTTCAATGGACATACTTTCCTAGAACTGATTCTACCATGAGAGCGCTATTGACAAGTGGAGAAGTTACTTACTTAGAGGCCCATTTACTAGCAAAACTGGGCAAGGAAACGAATGTGCTCAGCACCCTCTATCTAGTATAACTTCCGCGACAAAGACTATTTCTAGGAGATAGACGTTGTTTTGCCTCACTTTGATCCAGTTGGTTCCTGAACAGGAAGGGGGATAGGTAGGTGGAGGATGCAACGAAAGGTCTCAGGTGAAGAAGGGGGTATTCCTAGGCACTAGTGATTTTCTTAGGACTGTCAAAACACAGGTCTCCGCAAAGTCGTAAGACCATGTATGGGGGCTGACGCTTGCCCAGTGCCGGAAGGTCAAGGAAGTTGGTGAACTGATGACAGGGAAGCCGGCGACCGAAGCCCCCGTGAACGGCAGCCATAATTATAATGGTCCTAAGGTAGCAAAATTCCAAATGACAAGGAACATGTTTTGGACAAAGTCGTACATAAAAGAGTACCAAGAAGCGTGAAGCCCCTTTCTTTCATCAACCATCATTCTCCCAGCCTTCTCTTCTAAGCTAGAACTTAAAAACTCAAGTCCTCGCTTTGTGTGGGTTCCACTCTCTCTTTAGACTGCGTAAATAGTGCGTGCTGGTCCCCCTTGCTGAGAACAAATACGTCATTTCTTGACCAACTCTTCTGATATCTTGCCGCTGGTTCATATCTAGATCTGACTTAACAGAATAGACAACTAACCGATGGAATCAGCTGAAGTAGTTGATATGACCCAAGTCTTGAACACCAGTCTGCACTTTAAGCAAATGAAACAATCTAAAGATAAAAGCCGGGTCCCTGTTCTTCTCTTTTCTCGAGAGAATTGACTTTGATTTTACGTTTCTGTAAAATATATACACGAACCGTTATGTCGAGGGGGTCCCTCTAGATCCATTTCACATCGATAACGCGCCCTCTTCCACCTATAGGTAATTTGAGAGAAGTTTCTTTTGAAGTGGATACCTCAAGGCCAAAGATGGCACGTAATAATCCAGCTGACCGATGATTACTAGCGAGTCCTGCTTCATGCAGGCGAGTTGCAGCCTGCAGCAGAAGAAAAAATGGGAAAATTCCAACATCTCCCAAAAAGAGATGTGGCAATCTTGAAGAGAAAATTATCCACCTTGCAAAGATATCTCGGGAGGATTAAAGAAGAAGAACCTCCCATGGCAAACGCCTATTTTCTAGCGCCGTTGCCGGGGAGGTAAGGTAAAAGGTACTCACATCCTCCGGTGTGAGTGCTCGAAGTTATTTCCTTTAGATTCTGCAATTTTGTCTTTTTTTCTTGTTTTCACTAGTTAGGCTTAATGGAAAACAACAAAAAAATTAGAGAGATTTATAGTATTTATCTTGAGTTAGGACATGAAGTGTTTGAAGAGAAAATTAAAAAACCTATGGAACTTTATTTGCATGCTAATAGCAATGTTGTTAGTATGAATTCTTTGGACACCATTATTGCTAATGTTATGGAAAAGTCTAAGCTTGGGGAAGTTAGTTTTTATGAAAATGATCTTTTTAGTTCCCCAGCTTTGGAAGATAGCTATTCTATTGCTTATGATGATACCAAACCTCCAATATATGATGATTACAATGATGAATATGATATTTTCAGACCACCTACTATTGAGGAGAAAATTAATTATGATTATAATATGCCTCCTATATTTGATGATTATGGTGATGTGAATAATAATGATAGCTATTTTGTTGAATTTTCTCCCACCACAATTAATAAGAATGACTATGTTTATGTGGGGAGTATTAATTCTTTTATGCATGTGGCTCATGATAACAATGTTTTATGTGATAGTTATATTGTTAATTTTATTCATGATTCTACTGAAAGTTATTATGAGAGAGGGAAACATGGTTTTATGCATCTCAATAATATTAAGTTTCCCCTCTTTATGTTGAAAGTCTTGAAGTTGCACTTGTTTTGCTTTACTATGCTTGTTTATTTGTTCTTTCATGTCTTGTTTCTTTACAAGATTCCTATGCCTAGGAAGTGGGTTAGACTTAAATGTGCTTTGAATTTGTTTCTTGATGCCCTCTTTTACTTCAATTCATATTTCTTATGTGAGCATCTTCTCAATCTATCAAGCCTAACTTAAAGGCGTTAAAGAAAAGTACTTATTGGGAGATAACCAAAAGTTTTAGATGAGTCTTGGAAGTTATTACTTCAGTATAACCGTTCCTTATCCTTTTTATTTGCTTTTTGTGCCAAGAATAACCTCTAATGAGAGAGAAGTAATGATTGGGAAAGTTGCTGTCCCGAAATAGATTTCTGTGCTTTACCGTAAAAATTCGTGTAAAATCTCTGTACGTCCTTGTGAGGCGTGAATTTTTTTTCTTCTGTCCCAGGTTATTATCTAACTTTCGTTAGTTCAACACTTTTTTATGAGCAACAGAAGGTCTTCAAAAAAATTCGTCTTTACCTGCTGGTCTATTTTGACAGATTTCTACCATTATTTGCATTTGCTTCTTGTTGGTTCCTTTTTGAGTTCTTTTGGGGAATTGAGATTTTTAAGGGAAGTGCTACAGTAGTTTGTGTTTTAATGGAAGTTTTATTGGTGTTGAAACTGAACCAAAAGACCTATTATCTTGAGTGCACTAATGTTGCTAATAAAGATTGTGTGAAGTTTTGTATGAAGGAAAAATTTTAGGTGTATGGAAGGAATGAGTAATGAGATGAAGGATGGACTAAAGCTCAAGCTTGAGGATGCCACGCGTGTCACCCCAAGAAATATCCAAGAAGTACAAGCGTCAAAGCTTGGGGATGCCCAAGGCATCCCCCTCTTCATCAATAAAAATCCCAGGTTTCTTCCAAACGCTTCATTTTTATTGTTTCATGCACAGTCGTGTTGTTCTTGGAGCGTCTTCTTTTTCGTTTTTGTTTTGGTTTTTCGTTTGCTTGGTTTTGTTAGTTTGCTGAATAAATTGGTTGGACCCCCTCTTTCATACATTGGTTTTCAGATAGTTTGGTTTGGTTTGGAAAAGAGTAGGAAAGTTCATGCTTATGTGGTAAAAAGAGCTCGTTTTTGACTGTGGCCTATGCTCTGTCATGCCATGCTTGATATTGTTTTTGCTATATTCTTAGTATTCTTTGTTGTAGCATGACTTGTTATAAACAACTGAGATTGCTTAATGTGCCTTGGATGAATCATGTGTTGTTTTAGCATATTAAAGCATAGTATAGTGGTATTCTCCTTTGATGCTTTATTTAGGTTGACTTGGCACATGCTCACACCATGTTATGACTATCTCAAGTCACCATAGCCTTTATGATCCTTTAGTTTTCAAATTGTAGTATCACTTTATGCTTTGATCAATGATGTTTTGTCGCTCTGCATGATTATGGCCATTATTGCTCTCTTAGTTTGTCGCTCCCGGTCTTTTGCTAGCCTCCACAACCAAGTATGAGTTCCACTCATGCATCCAAATCCCTAAACCAAGTTATTCCAAAGAGTCCACCATACCTACCTATTAGCATTTGCTATTCCAAGCATGCTTTTGTTTATCTTCCAAATTAAACTTGTTATGAGAAAACTAGTGATTAAAGATCTCACGAACTTGATGGCACACTTTACTTTTTTTGCATCTAATAAACTTGAACCATTGGGTCCTTCTTTGTTGCGTATATGCTTGTGCTTTATAAGTTGAAGTTAGCAGAACCATGTATCATGGGGAACGCTTTCAAAATTGCACATGTACTTTGTACCCCGTTGATATCAGGTTCTTTTGCTTATGGATCCCGGCAGTGTGAAATAAAAGTGGAACTTGTAAGATCATGGAGTTTGTATGTGTGTTAGAGAAACGCCTGGGACGCTAGCCTAAGCCATGCCTAATCATGGTGGAAACTTGCAGCATCACCATAATAAGCATTCTATGAAGCATCCTTAATAAAACCTATGCAAATATTAAATAAAAAGATCGCTGAGATGCTCATTTCCTGCTTGCCTTGTCATTTTGATTATGGGATAACTCCTGTATCATGTGCAAGGGGTACCCCGTTGGCGGTTCTTTATGATACATATGTACTTACAATGACAAGAGCTTACTCATGACTAAAGTTGAGTAGCATGAGGTTCGGTCTTCGTAAGTAAGGGGCATGAGATTTTGGTTTATAACTTGTGAAGCATATCCTCTTAGTTGTGTCACTTTAACCTTAATCACCTTCAAGATGCTTATGATAGGGGAAATGAGAGCTGAAAGCTATAAGTACCATAATTTTTGGAAGCCCTTTATGAGACTTGAATCCCTACTTCCTTTTATGAAGGCCTTTCTTCCACCATTACATTGAGTCTCCACATTCTACCTTTATGCACCAACTTTGAGAGCATAGTGGACATTCTTAGTTCTATGTGCATTGTCCCAAGACTAGTTGATTGATGCATAACTTGATATTGCTTGTTTTAAACTAATTGTATCTAATCACTCTTATGAACTTTGAAGGTGTCCTATGCATTTATGTTTGCTACTCAATGAGGGACAAGCTGAATGCTGCTATGCTATGTTTTCTTTATGTGAAACAAACAAACGTCTTGCAAAGCATTGTTATTCATGAATCTTTTTTTTGTGCCTTTTCATGTTGCATCATAGTTTCTTTGTCTTATTGCTCGAACTTTGCCTTCCATGTTATGATTGAAGTACTATGATCCCAGCTTTGAATGTTTTACAAATATTTTGATCAAGTTTATGATGGTGCATGTCACCTCAAAAATTATTCTTTCTTTTTATCACTTATCTACTCGAGGACAAGCAGGAGTTAAGCTTGGGGGTGTTGATACATTGGAAATGTATCTATAATTTTTGATGTTCCATGCTTGGTTTTATCTACTTTCTTATGTTTTGTCCACACTTTGGACTACTTTTCATATGATTTCTTGGACTAACCTATTAACAAGAGCCACAATGCCAGTTGCATGTTTTCTGCTGTTTTTGGTTCCAGGAAAGTCAGAAAATCAATATTCTCGGAATTGGACCGGACAAATGCAAAAGTTGATATTTTCCCGGAAGACTCACAGAGCTAGAAGGAGAGTCGGAGAGGGGCCACAGGGTGGCCACACCACCCCATGGCGCGGGTCCCCCCAGGTCGTGCCAGGGCATGGTGTGGGCCCCCTGGACTCCCACCGACCTTGCCCTCTGGCCTATAAGAAGCCTCCCGAGGCATAAACCCTAAATAGTCAAGCCTCCAGCCACGAAAAGTTCTGCAGTGCCGCCGCCACCGAAGGGGAGATTCAGGGGACATAAAGTCTCTGTTCCGGCACCCTGCTGGGATAGGGAAGTGCCCCTGGAGCCATCTCCATCGATCTCCACCACCATCTCCATCGCCATTGCTGATTCCCATGATGAGGAGGGAGTAGTTCTTCCTCGAGGCTAAGGGTTCTACCGGTAGCTATGTGTTCATTTCTCTCTCTATGCATGATCATATTGTGATCATGAGCTTGTAATCTATAGATCTAACTTGCTACTCAAGTGCTTTAATAAATCTCTGCTCTCCCCATGTGTGTGAAAGTGACAACGTGCTCACCATGGTGGCACTTAGGCTAGAGATTACAAATACTTGTTATGAGTTATATTTGGAGTTGGATATCTTTATGAAATTGTGGTGTTTGTTGGACTCAACTAGTACTCAAGGTGACAGTGTGGGGTTATCTAGATGGGAAAGGCTTACTTTGAGGTGTGCTGTTATAGCCCTACCATTGATTAGAGTGTCCAACCGGAGAGTAGTTAAGAGTAGTATCATAAAGAGAAGATATTTAGATGAGAGAGTGTTCACTAGTGAAAGTATGATCCTTGGGCCTTGTTCCTAAGCATTGAAACAGCGTTTGCTACTAGATCTGTTACATGTTTGTTTGCTTCCATCTTTATTTCAGTTTGCCTTTATTCTCTTCCACACCATCAAGTTATTTTCTATCACCATTACCACTTATAATTATTTATACCACTTGTATTTCACTATCTCTTCGCCGAACTAGTGCACCTATACACCTGACAAGTGTATTGTGTGTGTTGGGGACACAAGAGACTTCTTGTATCTTGATTGCAGGGTTGCTTGAGAGGGGATACCTTTGACCACTTCCTCCCTGAGTTCGATAAACCTTGGGTGATCCACTTAAGGGAAAACTTGCTGCTATTCTACAAACCTCTGCACTTGGAGGCCCAACAACTGTCTACAGGAATAGAAGTGTGTAGACATCAACCATCATCCCCATTTACCCTAATATCTACATTCTGCGAGCCCGGCACCAGCACCGCCTTAGAGATGTACCTTCCTTTCCTACCATAGTGGAAAATGTGCAACCTCATGGTGTGGGCTTCTTTGAGGTGGGAGTGGAGCACAAACGGCATGGCGGCAAACTCACAGCCAGGTACCACGCAGTTCCACGGGACTGCAACAAAAAGCATTGAACATGAAGACATATATGCCTAGACAGTCAATACCAATTGGGTATGTCACCAACATAAAGTAATTAATTAGTACGACATTACATCTATTCATAGTAGGATCATCACAAGAAGATTTATATGTGTTAACTCACACTTGAAACTAGTTGATATACTTGTAATCCGGGGGGAATTCCGATGACATTTTGAGAAGCTCGCAGGTAACACTGCGGTTTCGACAGGTACGACATGAGCCCTTTCAGCGCGACTTCAGCGGACGAAAGGCCTTCTTGTCATCTCAGATGTCGCCACCATTTTGACTGAATGGAGGTTATTCTATGATCACAACGACCATAACATCACCTTGTACCACGGCGATTCGCACGCCGCCGACCTAACGTACCTGACGGATAGGACGATGTTCGTGGTGTACCCTTCAATTTGGGCGGCAAACTCTGTTCCCTCTTTCCCGATGCCGATGATCTCTGGTGCGGGCACCGGGTCAGTCGGGTACCAGTGCTTGTTGAAGTAGGTCACTTAGGGAAAATACATCTTGTGGGCAAGTTTCAAGTGGTCAAAGAGCTCGTGCACAGTCAATGGTCGGGTGACAAACTCGCATCCTGGCTCTGTGCAGGCTGTGGATGGGGCATAGTAGCACTAGATCTTGTGCTCGTACACGTCATTGTAGGAGACCAATGAATAGCAGAAGTTGTTGGGGGCATCTGCTACCTTTTCTGTCGGTGACCTGGCGGTACAGCTCCTTGCAGCATGCAGCCATCCTAATGGCACTGGTAGTGTCTAGACGCATAGTTATTTTGTTGAAGACGATGTCGTCGGCCTTGCTCCATCCGCAGTGCCGCGGGTTGCACCGCGAATCCACCATCACGTCTGGACTGATTGGGGGCGAGGGTGGATCTATGTACATTTATTGGTGGTTTTTGGAGGAGAGGGTTGGTGGCCTAGAGGGAGTGATGCAACGGGCAAGATGGCGAGTAAAATGTGTGAAGTGTGCGCCAGAGATGCGGCCAGGAGGCGTCAAAGAGTGGGGACAAACTAAACGAAGATGGGGAAGATGGGATGGCTCTTTGAAAGAGGGTTTTTATTTTCTTCTACTGTAGAAAGCGGCTGCATTGAGGACATCGGCTAGCATGATATACTAGCACGCTGTTGTGCACTAATAAATTAACCATATCACCTCCTAGCACAATATAGTCTCATCATGCCAGTTTGACCAGACAAATTATTTACTCTTTATAGCTTCTATTTTCATACTAGTATTAGTGCATCACCTATGTATGTGGCACAATTTGTCCATAAGCTGGGAAGTTTGATGAAAAAGCTTTTTGATGGTTTTCGATGTACTGAATTCCTGGTTAGCTTCAAAACAAATTTGGGAAGTTTTAAGAGGAATCTATCTATCATTTTTACTTGTAGTTAAAAATTGACACGGTTGGTGGGAGTATGGTCTACATCGAAGACCTCAAAATAAAAAAATTACATAGAGGTCCATAAATTGAGCACAAAGGTCCCTAAAGTTAAGCAAGGGAAAGCATTCGGATCGTTCTCGAGCGAGCAGTTGAGCCATACCCTTCGTACTACTGTACTTTCTTCACGCACACACACAATGCTCCTCACACTTTCAAACCAGCGTGTTTGGGATATGCTTGGTGCTTCCTATTTTTAGGGTGTGGATGGAACGACAAGGCAGGCCGACGCACATGGGCAGCGCCACGTTGTGGACGAGGGAGAGATCAACCGTCCGGGTTGTGTGGATGGTGATAAGGCAGTGCAGGAGAGATAAAACACATTTTGTTTTGCATGCATATATATATTAAAGGTCCCGAAAGTTTGACAACAGGTTCAACTTCTTGCTAAGATTCTGCATCTTGACAACTTAACGAAATTAGGTCAAACTTGAGCTACAAGTAAGCATGATAGATTACTCTTGGATTATTTGTCTTTTCATGTGTGCATCTTATTTTAGTAAATGATGACGTTGGTGTGAGTTTCCATCTATCAGGAAAGAACATTCTCAATTATCCCATATTTTGTGAATTTTAAAACTTCCTAGCTAACTCTGCCAACTTGAATGAGACTTTGTGCCAATTTATCGAAATTAGGTCAAAGTTGAACTACAAGTAAACTGTAGGTTGCTTCGAATATTTTATGAAAAAGCTTTTCAGTGGTTTTCGATGTACTGAATTCCTGGTTAGCTTCAAAAGTTTTTTGGAAAATTTTAAGAGGAATCTATCTATCACGCTTACTTGTAGTTAAAACTTTACACGGTCGGTCATAGTACGGTTTACACCGAAGACCTCAAAAAGAGAAAATTACATAGAGGTCCATAAATTTAGCGCAAAGGGCCCTAAAGAAGCAAGGAAAAGCAGTCAGGTCCTTCTCGAGCGAGCAACTGAGCCATACCCCTCATACTATTGTACTCGCTTCACACACACACAAAAACGCTCCTCACACTTTTGAACCAACATGCTGGGGGTGTGCTTTGTGCTTCCTCTTCGTAGGGTGTGAAATAGAATGACAAGGCAGGTCGACGCACATGGGAGGCTCCACGTTGTGGACAAGGGAGAGATCAGCTAACCAGCGTGTGTGTCGATGGTGCTGAGACATGCAAGGAGAGAGAAAACACAATTGGTTTTCTGTGCATATATATAGTAAAGGTCCTGAAATTTTGAAAATAGGTTCAACTTCTTGCTAAGATTCTGCATCTTGACAACGTAACAAAATTAGGTCAAACTTGAGCTACAAGTAAGTGTGATAGATTGATCTTGGATTAATTATCCTTTTGAAGGTAGATGGGTGCATCTTCTTTTAGTAAACGATGTCATCGGTGTGAGTTTCCAACTATCAAAAACGAACATTCTCAATTACCCCATGTTTTGCAAATTTTAAAACTTCCTAGCTAATTGTGTCGACTTGAATGAGACTCTATGCTAATTTCTCGAAATTAGGTCAAATTGGAACTACAAGTAAATTATAGGTTGCTTTAGAAGTTTTACGAAAAAGCTTTTCGATGGTTTTCGATGTACTGAATTCCTGGTTAGCTTCAAAAGTTTTTTGGAAATTTTTAATAGGAATCTATCTATCGTGCTTACTTGTAGTTAAAATTTGACACAGTAGGTGGGAGTACAGTTTACATCGTAGACCTCAAAAATAGAAAATTACATAGAGGTCCATAAATTTAGCACAAAGGGCCCTAAAGTTAAGCAAGGAAAAGTAGTCGGGTCCTTCCCGAGCGAGCAACTGAGCCATACCCTTCGTACTACTATACTTTCTTCACACACAAAAAATGCTCCTCACACTTTTGTACCAGTATGCCACAGGTGTGATTGGTGCTTCCTCTTTGCAGGGTGTGAAATGGAACGACAAGGCAGGTCGACGCACGTGGGCAGCGCCACGTTGTGGCTGAGGGAGAGATCAGCCTGTCGGGGTGTGTTGATGGTGATGAGTACTACTCACTGTACCATGTACCTCGTGTCAGGAACCCATCATATCTTTGCTCTGACATCACACCGCCTTCAAATTCTCCACTTCGCTACTCTCGCGCTTCCTCATGTATGCTCTCGGTGTCTTCTCTCTCCCATATATTTTTTCAACAAGGGGGGAACTCTTTTTTTAGGGAAAACAAGGGGAAACTCCTAGTGGCAATATTGTTCATCATGCGAAGAAGCATCTATGTCTTTTTGAATGGGCCAAGGGTGCAACACTCCCAAATAGGAATCACCTATGTACTCCTACCAAATACAGTAACACCACCACACCAACCACCTTCGTACGTAAAGCATGGTCCACTATATGCGGAAACTCGGCTTGTGGCATTCAGAACCATATTCTTCGTACTTTCCGTGCATAGTATTCATGGTGCTAAAGGCCAACGATGGAATCTTCTAGATGCTAGACATGACGTAATCTAATGTACCGGAAGAGATCCAATTGTCAACAATGTTGGGATTTGCCAATATATATCCAACTACCGATGTTCGAAGTAATTCGTACACCATATAGTGGTATATATAGATATTGTGAAGCAACATAGCACTTTTTCTTTTGAAAAGAAGTCAAACACTTATTTTTGATTTTTTTGAAGCGAGCAATACGCGTAAGAGGACGCCACATGAAAGTATTTGGTTTATTCTTTGTTTTATTTCAATGTGTTCAAAACATTATCAAATTTGTAGGCATGCATATTCTTAGCACGAAGATAGTTGCATTTTTTAAAACTCACGATGGTTCATGATATATTGACAACATTAGTACCAACAAATGACATCTGTAAAATTCAAGAGCAACCTATCACACTTACTTGTAGTTTATAGCTGACCTAATTTCGTTAAATTGGCATAAAGTCCTCTAAGTGGGCACAATTAGCGAGCTAGGAAGCTTGAACAATTCTAAAACTAGGAAGTTATAAGAAAGCATGGTCCACTTTGTCTGAAATGCTGGGTGGTGGCACCTTTTCAACTAGGTTTGGCGGATAAGGAGCGAGATGTTTCGGTTAACAACTTAACACGGTTAGTGGAAGTACATGTACATGCACGAGAGCAACAAAGAGGAGGAGTTGAAGGCAGTGCGATGTCAGAGCAAAGCTATGATGGGCTGCTGACACGAGGTACAGGGTACACTCCACTAGTAGTAAATGTATGGACCTACTAGTATATGCATGCAAAACAAATTGTGTTTTCTCTCTCCTTTGCTGCCTCTCACCATCCATCCTCCATCGATCTCTTCTCTAAAGCCACGGGCGCACATGCTGGCCTATCTTTCCCTCGTCCATAGCGTGGCGCTGCACACGTGTGCCTTGGTACGACATGTCGATCTACTTCCAACAACTGTTTTTGTTCCAAAATTCAAAATAATCATCAACACCAGTACAAATAGGCTCAAAGGTAATAATAATTACAAAAAGGTCCTTGGACCACCTTGATGTGACAACAAACCCTAGTACAATAATAGAAGCGTCTTGCTCCTCCATGACCTCTAGTTCTAAAAAATAAATAAATAAAGCCACCACCACAATTTTCGATAAAGTGTACCATGCTTTCTTACAATTCTCAAGTTTTAGGATTTTTCAAGCGGACATAGAATGGTTTTTCATTTTATTCATGTTCAATCTTCATGCTTTTTGACGAGGTTGTTGCATCGTAATGCTAGCTGTTGTACAGTTTAATCGCTAGGTATTGTATATGCTGGTATAAGGCCGATATTAAACAAAATTTCACTTTGTTATACATAAGACTCGGATATACTATTGAACTTGCTCTCACGCACTTCTTGTAGATTATTAAATTAAACCTAATTCGAAAAATCGATGGAAAGTTGTCTGAGTGGGTTAAATTAGATAGAAAATTAAGCCTGGAAAATATTACATGTAATTTATCCAACCACTTTATGTACTAGTAAATAAATGGCACATGCTATGAACTCTAATTTATCCATATTAATCGTACTTCCTTCTGAAAAAACTTTTACTTCTTTACCATGCTAACATGCACAGACCTATAACAAAATATGGACACATCGTCATTATATTGATGAATATATATATAGAGTATGTCCATGACCTTGGTCATTTGGCTTGAAACCCAAGAAAGTTCACACGAAGTACATGGTATACTAGGCCATACCATGAATTTCATACAATATGGACAATTCTTTCTTACAATTCTTTCATACAATATGGACAATTCTTTCTTACAATTTCCCAAGTTTAAGGTTTTTCATACTTCCAAGCCAAAGCTCCACGCACTTAAATGACTCTATGCCGATAAAAATAAATTAGGTCAAACTTGAATACATGTGAGCGTGGTAGACTATTACTCTTGAAAATTTGCAAAATTCTTTGAAAGGAACCCGGGCGGCGCATATAACATGGGCCAACAATAGTTTAAAAAAATGCCAGTTCTGATTAGTATTTGCATAATGACAAATTGGCTTGAGCGACCAATCAAGGTCATGGCCATATCCACATCATATTTTAGGACCCCACGAGTCTAGGTTGGTGGGGAGGGGAGTACAAGGCACGAGTGTCTAAGGGCATCCGTAATGTAGGACCCACCCGACTTATATGGAAATTACCACACTGTATAAGGTCAACATTTTCCACAAGATAGGACCCACATAGCTTGTCATATTTCTCCATGCAAGAGAGAGGAGAGAGGGGATATGATGTTTCTTTTCTCTATGGGCAGCCCACAAGCTTGAGGCAACTTTATTTTCTCCACAATGTATAAGGTGAACCTTAGTGGATGCCACATAGTCCTTAAGGTATGTTTTTTACACATTGCGGATGCCCTAAGGAAAAAAGCAAATAATGGGCCCACTTGGCGGTGTATGACCAAGCTATAAAACTCCTATGAAAATGTTAGCATCTTAAGTTTAGTAGGTCCCACGGATCATCTCGTTTAGACACTGTCTAAACGGTGGAGCTCACTCGCAGTATAGTAAGTAGTACTCTGTCCATTTAAAAATATAATATGTTTTAAGTTTGTGAAGGTTATGTATCTAGTTATATTTTAGTGTGTAGATTTAGAGTGAACCTCTATGAACCTATACATTAAAGATGTCTAGGTACATTATCTTCACAAAGCTAAAACATCTTATATTATGAAATAGGGGGAGTATTTATTTTTCATGGAATGTGATACATGCAAAAAGGATGCCACGCATAAGTCTTCCATAAAATTTTAAGAACAATCCACCTTAACCTCATATTACAATTCCTTTGCTTTCTTGTGAATTAAACTTTTCTTTAAGAAAAATACCCATAGGCTCCAAATCTTGTAGGATTCAACTCGACATGACATTCTAATAATACTGAATTTTCCCTATTCCTTTGTTTTTCCTATCTTGTGAATCAAACAGGCCCAATGTTGAGACTCACAGGGGCAACATTGCCTACTACGTCAAGATGCACCCATATACCAAATTAATGTGGGAACAGTACATTAACTATGATCTCGATATGGCCATGAAATTTTTTGGTCTTCATGGTTGAAACCAAATAATATTCATACATGATGGGACAATATCACGGGGCTGGTTTTCCAAAAGTTGTCAAATCCCGTGGTTATCAGTTTCCTGGCAGGCAGTACACGTGATGTGATAGGATGCCATGCGTAAATATTTGATTTTCTGTTTTTTCTTTATGACATGTGATTGTTTCAAAACGGGTTCAAAATTTTCAAGATACAAATTCTTAGCAGGAAGTTGAATTGCTCAAAACTCTTGATTGTTTCTGATATATTAGCTGCCTAATGGGTACCTCCAAAAGCTTTTTGTAGAACTTCGATAGCAATCTACCACTTTCTGGAGCTTCTAGTTCAAATTTGACCCGATTTTGTTAAAAGAGACATAAAGTCATTTGAGTAGGCCGAGTTAGCTAGGAGGATTTGAAAACTCATAAAACTTGGGAATCGTACGTAAAACATTGTCCACTATATCTGGAAACTCAGCTTGTGGCATTTAGAACCATATTGTCCGTACTTTCTATGTATAGTATATTCATGGCTAGAGGCCAACAATGGAATCTTTTATATACTAGACATGACGTAATATAATGTACTGAAAGAGATCTAATGGTCAACAATGTTTGGTTTTGTCAATCTATATCCAATTGTCGATGTTTGAAGTTATTCATACACTATATAGTGGTATGGATATTGTGAAGTAACATAGTAGTTTTTTCTTTTGAAAATAAGTGTCAAGTACTGATTTCTGATTTTTTTGATGGCGAGAATTCGCGTAAGAGGATGCCACATGAAAGTATTTGGTTTATTATTTGTTTTATTTCAATGTCTTCAAAACATTATCAAATTTGTAGGCATGCATATTCTTAGCACGAAGTTAGTTGCATTTTTCAAATCTCGCGATGGTTCTCGATATATTGACAATAGTGGTACCAACAAACGACATCTGTAAATTTCAAGAGTAACTTATCACGCTTACTTGTAGTTCGTATCTGACCTAATTTCGTTAAATCGGCATAAAGTCCTCTAAGTGGGGGAAGTTAGCTAGCTAGAAAGCTTCAGCAATTCTAAAACTCGGAAGTTATAAGAAAGAATGATCCACTTTGTCTAAAATGTGGGGTGGTGGCACCTTTTCAACTAGGTTTGGCCTAGAAGGAGCAAGATTCTTTGGTTAACAACTTAACATGGTTAGTTGAAGTGTACATGTTACATCAAGGACCTCAAAAAATAGAAAATTATGCCCAATCCAAATTTTAGTATAAAGGGGCCTGAAAATAAGAATGGAAAAGCAGTCGGGACTGTCTCTGCTTATCCACCCACTAGCTGAGGCATACCGTTCATACTAGAACACCAACTACTTGCTTAACAAAAATGAAATCAGCGTGGTGCTCACTTTTGCCAGATCTTGCCGATGAAGTGCATCAAATACAATGGGACGTGTATATATATGTATACATATCAAGTACAATATACCTTCTCTTGTATTGCGAGTGTCCATCTTTGGAATAACCTTCCATGCCAATGTTGGGACGAAGCAAGTGAAAAAATCGAACCCGAAAAGTTTGATTCGCGACTGCTTTTTGCCGCCGCCCCAACCCAAGGACCAAAGTGATTCCTTCCTATGCACACCAACACAACGTAGCTGACGAAAACACGATAGACAGACAAAGAGCCGGCATACCATGGCTTGAGTTGAAAGCGGCATCCTACGAAATTCCCGCTTCTAGTCATTTTGAAGTACTCCTATAGAACCTCAAAATGAACTAGAAGCGGGGCATTCGCGTGATCCCGCTCACAACCCTAACCATGGCACATGTGCTGAACGCCACACTGCAGACGAGGGAGAGATCAACTGTCATGTATGCGCGCGGGTGCCGAGAAGATACATACTTGATTACATTGTGTAAAATTTGACCGAATAAATAGAGTAACTAATACTTGATTGCATTGTGTAAAATTAGTACAATTGGAGGTAGAGTAATACTTTCCAATATTGCTAATTTTGTACCAATATTGTTTATATATTTAGAGTAAATCTTGGTCAAAGAAAAGACACACAAAACGAGGACGCCTTATTCCTCGGGACGGAGGTAGAGTAATACTACTTACATACTGCTATGCAAATATAGTAGAAGCTGTATGTGTCTAGTCAGACTGACGTGATGAGACTATACTGCAATAGGAGGTGACATGGTTAATTTATTAGTGCACAACAGCGTGCTAATCTATCACGCTAGCCGGCGTCCTTGATGCAGCCGCTTCCTACAGTAGAAGAAAAGAAAAAACCTCTTTCAAAGAGCCATCTCATCTTCTCCATCTCTGTTAGTTTATCCCCACTCACCGACGCTGCCTGGCCGCATTTGGGATCCTCTCCACTGCGCGGTTCACACATTTTC
Source organism: Avena eriantha (assembly GCA_910589775.1). Lineage (NCBI taxonomy): Eukaryota > Viridiplantae > Streptophyta > Magnoliopsida > Poales > Poaceae > Avena > Avena eriantha. The sequence continues at coordinate 143,518,658 of OU342741.1, read as the reverse complement.
CTCGCCATCTCGTCCGCTGCATCACTCCTTATATACCACCACCCCTCTCTTCCAAAACCCCCAAACAGTTCTATATAGATCCACCCTCGCTCCCAATCCTCCTGGACACGATGGCGGATCATCTGTACAAATTTTGGAGAGGTTTGAGAGAGAGCCGATGGTGCAGCCGCTTTAGCAAGGTCGGCGACGACATCGTCAACAAAATCGCTGAGTGTCTAGATGCTAAAAGCGCCATCCGGCTGGCCGCATGCTCGAAGGAGCTACACTTCCAAGTCGCTGGCGGAGAAGGTTACAACTTCCCGATCTACAACTCCTCGAAAGTGGTTTGCTTCAACGAACTCTATGCCCAGATGATCTCCTGCATCCACATCTCGTTTATCTGCATGGAGCCAAGATGCAAGTGGATCGGCAACAAATTAACGTTGTATCTGCACCTCAAATCCACCCACTCCATGGAGGTGCCCATAGTCCTCTACAACATCAAAAAATGGGACCCATCTAAGCCGGTTGCTACAGGGGGACTCACGGAGAAAAAATATCATCGGCATCAGGAATTTGAGCATGCTGTTCATCGGCCAGATTGACGGGCACAACACGGAGATTGTCCTGTCCGTTAGCCATGTAAGGTCGATAATGTGGGAATTGGAAGAGTACAAGGTGAGGATGTCGTCATTGGTCTCTTTTCGTGGGTTCTATTAGCTCGAATTTTATTCTAAGCCAAAGACTATGGAGCCGTTGGCCGAAGTCAGGCTGGATGCGCTCGACCATTACCTATTGGTGTCGTGGACTTATTGTCAAGCTCCTCAATCATTGGTCGGAGTTCCTCATGGAGTTCTAATATTGGATCAACGACAACATCAACCTATTATGAGATATCACATCTTAATATTCTCCTGATGAACCTAATATGAATGTACTATGTAATTTTCTAGTCCCTCTGTTCTAATATTAATTACTTTATTTATGTTAGTGGCAGATTCCCTTCGTAACCGGAGTGATGGAAATTGCTGGTAAGATCTGTCAATTTTACATCTATCTTGCTGAGGGTGAACAGGCGAAAGCCTATTACGAGGATCCATAGATATGGTAAAATGAGAGAAGCATCCTAGGCTGGAAAGCAAGCGCTACCCGTCTACGACTTGGACACGCTAAATCAATGGCTTACTGATCTTGTGGTTATTCTAACCTCTCTCTTTTCTCTCATGCATGTTTGGAGTATATGATGGGACAAGTAATCGTTCCTAGCTAGCTTAAGGTACTACTACGTGTAGTTTTATACTTCTACCAAGTATTTTGTATGGAGTTCTACAACTGCTAATATATTTTGTAACAATTCCTATGTACTGGAAATTGTTCAGATCGAGTGCAGAATATGGCATGAACTGCTGAATCTTTCAAAAGCTACCCGATCTCTCAAATGTTCTAATGTTGCTAAAGTATTTTGATCAATGGCAGTAGATTGTTTTGCTTTTATTTTGAAACGTGGCCTTGTCACAATCTAGATGAGGCCTGGTCATGTTGGGTTGCATATATGTTGGTCACACATGCATTGATGTAAGAACGAGGTATGCACACAAATGCAGACTTGATCGTCCGTTTTCCTTGCTCCAATGATGGAGTATGTTCGGAGAAAAGGGAAAACTCATCCCGTGCCATGTTTTTGAGATCTAAAACAAGAACAAATTCTCTCTGTAGTACTATTAAATTTCAGTGTGTGTATTGCTGAATCGGTCACTTTGAAATGCTACTGACTCTGTCAAGTGTTGCTGAATATGAATCTGTGATATTTTCCTATCTTATTATGTACTGCTGAATCTTTCAAATTTGAACTACAAGTAAATCGTAGGTTTCTTTGAAAGTTTTACGAAAAAGCTTTTGGAGCTACCCATCGGGGGTCAATTAATATATCAGAAACCACCGAGAGTTTGGACAATAGGTTTAACTTCTTGCTAAGATTTTGCATCTTGAAAATTTAACGAATTTTTTTAAAACTTGAGCTACACAAGTAAGAGAACAAGAGGGAGACAGCGTGAGGTTTTCAAAAAATAAGAGGCAGCACGAGAGCAACAAAGAGGAGGAGTTGAAGGCCGTGCGATGTCAGAGTAAACCTATGTTGGGCTGCTGACACGAGGTACAGGGTACACTCCACTAGTAGTAAATGTATAAACCACTAGTATATGCATGCAAAACAAATTTTGTTTTCTCTCTCCTTCGCTGCCTCTCACCATCCATCCTCCATTGATCTCTGCTCTGCAGCCGTTGGTGCATAGGCCAGCCTGTCTCTCCCTCGTCCACAGCGTGGCGCCGCGCACATGTGCCTTGGTACGGCACACTGATCTACTTCCAGCAACCATTTTTCTGTTCTAAAATTCAAAATAATCATCAACACCAGTACAAGAAGGCTCAAAGGTAAGAATAATTAAAAAAATGTCCTCAGACCACCTTGCGGTGACAATAAACCCTAGTGCGATAACAGAAGCATCTCATTCCTCCACGACCTCTAGTTCCAAAAAATAAATAAATAATCCAACACCCCAATTTTTAGACAAAGTGTACCATGCTTTCTTACAATTCCCAAGTTTTAGGATTTTTCAAGTGGACATAGAAAGGTTTTCATTTTATTCATGTTCAATCTTCTTGCTTTTTGATGAGGTTGTTGCATCGTAATGCTAGTTCTTGTATAGTTTAATCGCTAGGTATTGTATATGATGGTATAAGGCCGGTAGTAAACGAGGTGTCACTTTGTTATACCTAAGACTTGGTTATACTATTGAACTTGCTCTCACACACTTCTTGTAGATTATTAAATTAGACCTAATTCAACAAATTGATAGAAAGTCATCTGAGTGGGTTAAATTAGGTGGAAAATTAAGCCTGAAAATATAACATGTAATTTATCCAACCACTTTATGTACTAGTAAATAAATGGCACATGCTATGAACTCTTATTTAGCCATATTAACCGTACTTCCTGATGAAAAAACTTTTACTTCTTCACCATGGTAACATGCACCGACCTATACCAAAATATGGACACACCATCATTATATTGATGAATATATATAGAGTATGTCCATGACCTTGGTCATTTGGCTTGAAACCCCAGAAAGTTCACATGGACTACATGGTATAGTAGGCCATACCGTGAAGTGATTTTTCAAGTATTTTACTGGTAGAATAAATTGAAGAACAAAGAATTCCCCCCAATTTTTTTTGTTCAAAGTGGACAATTATTTCTTATAGTTTCCCAAGTATAAGGATTTTTCAAACTTCCAAGCCAAAGCTCCACGCACTTAAATGACTTTATGGTGATAAAATGAAATTAGGTCAAACTTGAATACATGTGAGAGCGATAGACTATTACACTTAAAAATTTCCAAAATTCTTTTGAAGGAACCCGGGCAACGAATATATCATGGGCCAACTACAGTTTTGAAAAATGCCAGTACTGATTTGTATTTGCAGAACGACAAATTGGCTTGAGCAACCAATCAAGGTCATGACCATATCCACATCAGAGTTTAGGACCCACGAGTCTAGCACGGTGGGGAGGGGAGTACAAGGCACGAGTGTCTAAGGGCATCCGCAATGTAGGACCCACTCAGCTTATATGGAAATTACTACAATGTATAAGGTCAACATTTTCCACAAGATAGGACCCACATATCTTGTCATATTTCTCCATGCAAGACAGAGGAGACATGGGAAATGCCGTTTCTATTCTCTATGGGCAACCCATAAGCTTGAGGAAACTTTATTTTCTCCACAATGTATAAGGTGTAGCTTAGCAGATGCCACATAGGCCTTCAGGTATGTTTTTAACACACTGCGGATGCCCTAAGGAAAAAGAAAATAATGGCCCCACTTGGAAGTGTATGACCAAGCTATAAAACTCCTATGCAAAAGTTAGCATCTTCAGTTTAGTAGGTCCCACAGATCATCTCGTTTTCACACTGTCTAAACGGTGGAGCTTACTCACAGTACAGTAAGTAGTACTCCCTTCATTTCAAAATATAAGATGTTTTAGGTTTGTCAAGGTTATGTATCTAGTCATTTTTAGTGTGTAGATTCGGAGTGAACCTCTATGAACCAATACATTAAAGGTGTCTAGATATATTATCCTCACAAAGCTAAAACATCTTATATTATGAAATAGGGGGAGTATTTATTTTCTTAGACATATGCTCACCTTTGTCCACACGCTATACGTGCTGAGAGAATAAAATGTAGGCAGGGGAAGAGGCAGCAGCAAAGAGAGAAGAGGAGTTGAAGGCAGTTGGATGTTAGAGGAAAGTTATGATGGGTTCCTCAAATGAGGTACTCCTGCCACCTTATAGTGTACACTCTACTGTAGTAAATTTCTTAGGACCTATATATGCATGCAAAAAAAATTGTTTGTTTTATCTCTCCTTTGCCGCCTCTCATCTCTCCTCCCCTCTCCCCAACACACCGCCCGACTGATCTCTCCCTCGTCCACAACGTGGCGCTGTGCACGTGTGCGTTGGTACGGTGGCTCTATGTCTCTCATGTGTTTGGTATCCGTGTTGGTGTGGAGTAGGAGGAGTCATAGGAAGGAAACCACTTTGGTCCTTGGCAGAAAAAAATTCAAACTTTTCCGGTTTCGAAATTTTTACTTGCTTCCCAAACATTAGGAGGGGAGGTTATTCAAAAGATCAGGCATCCATAGTACTTCTTATCTTATCTTTATCTTGCCTTCTATCTTACAATACCATAATACTATATAGTGTAAGGATAACTTTGAACATTATCCGTTGGATCAAGACTAGCAAATCCAAACATTGCTAACTGTTGGATCTTCTTTTCCTTTCTTAGAATCTAGAAGATTCTATTCATATCCTTTAGCACAATGAATGCTAGTATGTGCAAACCTCAAAACACACTCCATTTCTTAGTTTCGGGGACCTTGTGCTAAATGCATGGACTTAGATGTAATTTTCATTTTTATGAGGTCCTTGATGTAACTTGTACTTCCAATGACCGTGTTAACTAAAGAACCTCACTCCTACGGGACCTACCATAGTTAGAAGAAAATGTAACAACCCCAATTATCACACAAACTGAACCGCGGATTGTTATAATTCCATTTTAATCTTCCTAGCTAACTTCGCACACTTTACTAACTTCTTGTCGATTTAACGAAATTAGGTCAAACTTGAGCTACAAGTAAGCGCAATAGATTACTCTTGAATTAAATGTCATTTCAGAGGTAATTAAATAGGTGCATCTTCTTTTAGTAAACAATGTCGTCGGTGTAAGTTTCAAACTATCACGAAAGAACATTCTTAGTTTCCAACCATCGAGGGGTCATTTAATATATCACAAACCACCACCGAGAGTTTTGACAATAAGTTCAACTTCTTGCTAAGATTTTGCATCTTGAGAACTTAACGAAATTAGGTCAAACTTGAGATACAAGTAAGCGTGATAGATTGCTCTTGAATTAAATATCTTTTCGGATGTAGATGGGTACATCTCCTTCTTATAGTAAACAATGCCATCAGTGTGAGTTTTCAACTATCAGGAAAGAACATTCTCAGTTTCCAACCATCAGGGGGTCATTTAATATATCACAAACCACCACCTAGAGTTCTGACAATAGATTCAACTTCTTGCTAAGATTTTGCATCTTGACAACATGAAAAAATTAGGTCAAACTTGATCAACAAGTAAGCATGATAGATTGCTCTTGAATTAATTGTCTTTTTGAAGGTAGATGGGTGCACATTCTTTTAGTAAACGATGTCGTCGGTGTGAGTTTCCTAGTATCAAGAAAGAACATTCTCAATTTTCCCATGTTCTACGAATTTTAAAACTTCTTACCTAACTCTGCCAACTTGAATGAGACTTTGTGCCAATTCAACAAAATTAGGTCAAATATGAAATACAATTAAATTGTAGGTTTCTTTGAAATCTTTACGAAAAAGCTTTTCGGTGGTTTTAGATGTACTGAATTCTTGGTTAACTTCAAAAGTTTTTTGGAAAATTCTCCTCTTCACTTCTCTCGCGTTGCCTCCCGCGTGCTTTCGGTCTCTTCTCTCTCCCAGATTTTTTTTCAACAAGGGGGAAACACCTAGTGGAAATATTGTTCATCATGCAAGGAAGCTCATATGTACTCCTACCAAATACGGGAACACCACCACGCCAAGTTCTTGCATACTCCCTCCATCCACAAATAAGTGTACTTCTAGCTCTTAGTCTAAGGCAAACTTTTTAAAATTTGACTACTTTTAAAAACTAATCTAGCAATATATATACCATGAAATCTACATATTATGAATGTACATTTCAAAACGAATCAACTTGAACTAGTTTTCAGTCATAAATATTGCTACGTTTATAAATAAAAGTTGGTTGGAAATAGTTATATTTGATTTAGAACAAACACTGAAAGTACACTTATTTGAGGATGGAGGGAGTAGCTAAGTGCACAAGATATAGCACAGCCAACGTTCATCTCATACTTTTTGAGAACTTGAAAGTACGACAAATAAAAAGGGGTGCATGCACAACTAGTTTGTGGAATATACTTGAGAGATTGCAATGAGGTTGTCGAATATACTTGATAAATATAAGACATCTATTTTGAGATGGAGGGAGTATTTTGGGCACTAGCCAAATTCAAAATCTCTGTCAAGTGGAAAAAGTTACCGCCTACGCTGTGTGAATCGTAGGTATTCAATATTGTGTACAAAAATATGGATATGGATGATCAGTTGATGTGACTCTTGGCCTTGAATTCCTGGACAGATAGCTTACGGTCTACTACCTTTTTATTACTAGATGGATGCTAGAAAATTCAAAATCTGAATTGAGTGGAAAAATCACCCATCGATCTTGAAGAATTTCCCGCCCCATCGATTCAAAACCTTGAGCCAAAATCTCCCACCGGATAGTACCTTTTTCTATTATTATTAGTTGGATGCTAGCCAAATTCAAATCTTAATCGAGCGGAAATATCACACATCGACCTTGAAGCATTTCGCGCCCCTCTTTTTAAAAAACTTTTGTCTTTAAAATTCGGTCTACCCATTTTTCAGATGATAGATGGGCATGCTAATTCGGTAGCTCGGGGCCACGATCGTAATTATTTTTCTATTCACCTCTATGTTCCCGATTCATGCAGTTTTTCCTACTGGCCCTCCCAAAAATGCCAAGCTCCTCTGTCCCCTCCATGACCACCGCACGCACCGGCTTGATATGTGGTCTTGTGCACCACCGTGAAGCCGCTTCAGCGACTCTCAGCCACCAGATCTAGTTCACCGGGTCTCTCTGCCACTGCACCAGAGCTGCAGTGCTGTTCACCACACCAATGGCGTCATCGATCGTGCAAGCTCTGCTTCCTCGCCGCCAAAAGCTACCCAACCACACCGTATATGCTTCATGGATTTCCACTGGACGTGATCTAGTTCAGGGAGTTCCATATCTACTGCTCCAGACCAGCTGTACTACCGTCGTTGTTCACTACACCGGATCGACCTCAGTGACGCTCTTGTCCATTGCGCTCAAGCCCGCATCGACCGCCCAAAATCTTCTTCCCCGATGCCAACAGTCACCGCAACCACAACACCCTCGGTGACCTGGACGTCACCCGCATAGTACCGATGATGCGTATACGCCTCTCCTACCAAGGTAACCAACTCTCCAACCCGTTTTTGTTATGTCAACAGTATAGGAGGTTCAATCCTGTTGCAGTGAACTGTATTTTTGTAATCGTGCTACACACCAAGTCAATGCGCACACCTATTCTTCGTGCTACATACAAGGTCACTAGACATGTTTGTTTGCATTCGCTGCTCTACAAATTTTAAATTCATGCACATGTTCTTAGCTTCTCCGTATAACAGTAATTGCCTGCTACCGTGTAATTCTTGCAATATCTGAAGTTAGTGCAAAATATTAGTGTGGATTCCCCGCTCTACAGTTACTGAATCTACCTGGTTCATCCTATGATTAGTTTCTATTATTATTTCCTCATTGGCATCATTCTTCTATCCTGTAGTAGCCGTTTAAACTCTTCGTACTAATTCAATTATAATTTTGTTGTTGCCATCTGGTTCTTCGAAAGCTGCATCACTAACTATTTTCTTTTTCTTGCATAGAGCTCATAATGGAACAATGAACATGTTGGTTTGCATAACCTATTCTACAGGTTCACAAGCGACGCCATTATTTCCTTATCTGGTGCTGGTTCGTCCTAAGCAATGGCATAACTATCCTCTACTATGTTGTTCACTCGTGGTTTGCATTCCTGCTCTAGAAGTTCTCTTATGATGCCATTATAATTTCTATCTGGTTGATTCTTAGCTATGGCAGTAACTGCATGCCATTGTGTATCTCACTACAAATTCTGAGTCACCCAATGTCTCTTAAATTCCAGGAGATACCACTACTTCCATATATATTTGCTGAAATGACCTGGCTAGTTTATATTTGCTGAAATTCTAAGAAACACTTTGTTTGATTGCTCATTTCATTGTAGGCACACTTGTCTAATGCTTGTTTGTCTTGTTCTACAAGTTCACGAGCGATGCCATTATAACTCGCATCTGGTTCTGGTTCGTCTTAAGCAACGACATAACTATTCTCTACTATATATAGTTCATTCATGGTTTGCATTCCTGCTCTACAAGTTCTTGTATGATGCGGTTATAATTTCTATTTGGTTCATTCTTAGCTAAGGCAATAACTGCATGCCATTGTATAGCTCAGCGCAAATTCCAAGTCACCCAACGTCTCTTGCATTTTAGGGTATACAACTACTTCCATATATATTTGTTGAAATGACCTAGCTAGTTTATATTAGCTTAAATTCTAAGGCACATACACATTTGTTTGATTGCTCATTTCACGGTAGGCAGATTTGTAAAATGTGTACTTGCTCGTCCTGTTTGTTTGGCGCATTGGTCAATAATTGAACCATTGACCAGTTGTAAACTCTAGTTCATAGCTCATGTCATATCAATCAAATGAGTAGTTTCGCTTGTTTGATGTATTAAATTGTTATTACTTAGTTTTAGACTGCAATTATTGCTATCGCCACCAAAGAGGGGGTTGCAAGATCATGTATCCTCCAATGTAGTTGTCACACTCAAAGGAAGATGTAGATGATCGATTGAGAAAGAAAATTGAGGACTCTGCTATCAACTCGATTGTCAACTGAAATGCCAAATTTTCTTTTGATAATATGTAATAATTTTAAGAAGTTTGTAGCTGATGTAATATCTAGATAACTAGCATAGTCCATGTAGGCATTTCATTGACTCGATCCACACATGGCGGTAGGCGGTACCATAACTACACCAACCGGGTTGATTAGGGAACACTATCGGGCTTTGTTATTGGCATGTCTTGTATTCGGCCGATGATCAACAGTAAAAGATGGTCGCTAATTATACACCCTTTATGATATTGGCATGGGCTTCAGAAAGGCCGAAACTTTCAAAATACCGTGAATGTAATGGACCAACCCACATGTGGGAACTAGTAACAGTAATATGCTGTAACAGTAACATGCCATAATAGTAACATGCCAGAATAGTAGCAGGCCAGCCAGCAGCATGTCAGAACAGAAACATGCTAGAATAGTAACAGGCCACAACAGTAAAAGGCAAGAAACTGTAAAAGGGCAGAACAGTAATAGGCTAGAGGATTAATGGCCAGATCAGTAGCAGACCACAATAGTAAAGGGCTATAACACAAAAGGGATAGAATAGTTAAAGGCCAGAATAGTAACGAGCCAAAATAGTAACAAACCAAAAAATTCCAAACAAGAACAGTAAAATGCTAACAAAATTACCAGGCCAAAAAAATAGCAGGCCGCTTGTGGGCCTGATCATTTGACGGTTGGAACAGTAACGGACCTGCTCAAAGAAGGGTCGGTAGTAGGCGGCCCATGATGGGCTGCGAGAATAGTGATGGGCTGACCGTAGGCCTAAACGGTACAAGACCGACTTGGCGCAGACTGCTAATGGGACACACAGTGTTGGACCAATATGGGCCTTCTGTAGGCCGAAACAGTATCGGGCCTGAAAGTTTGCGGGCTACAGTTGACTGCATTAATGGGTCCAATTAAAGTAGTGCAGGACGAAACAGTAAAGGGTCGTCCTCTTATTGGGCTCTCCTCATGGGCTGGCCCACTTAATAATTAGTAGGCCTTGGTTGTGCTAGGCTTCTACAATGGTTGACCGTTAATGGCGGATTCCATGTGGATGTTTGCATGACGTTAGCAGTCAACACGGCTGGCGAACAGATCTACGATGAAACAAGTTTTCATGGCTGAAGGGTGCGGTCCGCCATGGTTGAAAAAAATCGTGGTTGATTCATTTTTGATAGGGATTTTACCATGAAGGGCATCCATCATGGAAGACTTTTTAGCCACAAAAAATGGGTCTTCAACCGTGAAAATCGTCCGTTGTAAATGCCAACTTTTCTTGTAGTGGTAGGAACTTAATCCATCGACCGTGAGATCATGTTTAATCACTATCTCCCGTGGCTGCTTTGATCACATCAACCATCATGACTGTAACTAGGTGACCATAAAGGTGTGTTTTAGGTATTCTAGAGGAATGGTTGAGGCGTGTGATCTAGATCGGGATTTTCCTATCCGAGTGACAGATAGATACTCTCGGATCACTCGGTGAGACCACATCTATGAGCTTGCAAGCATGTGACTAGGTCACAGTGATGTGTTATCATGGAAACGAGTAAAAGTGTTTGTCAGTAACCTTATTGAACTATATGAGATACATGAGATTAGGTCATGGACAAACCAGGTATTGTTGTGCAAAGGGAATAAGACTCAACGTTTAGAAGGTTCAAGCGAACAACACTATGTCATGGAATGAGCAGGGATCTTCATGTATTCCCAAATACCGCTGATGATCAATGATCAGGGAGAGATCCCCTTCATACCTGAGCATTCCTGAACCGTAAGGGTGTCACACTAAGGTTAATCAATGATGTGAGATGATCTAATACCAATAGAGAAATAGGAAGAGTGAACCAGAATTGTTCCGAGGAGATACCAAAAGTGTTTCGGGATATCCGATGATGATCGGAGGGGTACAAAAGGTGTTTCGGAGTGACCTGTATTAACTAATATGTATTTAATATTAATTTAATTAATTAATATTTAAAATGGATTTATGGGGTAGCCCACCTAAATGGGCCTCATCGGAGGAGGCCCAAGAGGGGGCTGCGCCCTAGGGAAGGCTAGAGGGGGTCGCCGGCCCTAGTGGGCCTCCCACAACATGGGGCCCATGTGGGATGGCTGGCTGACCGCCTCCTCCCACCTCCTCCCTCCTTTTAGTCTCACCCCGGGACTTTGAGGGAGGTAGTGCCTCCTTTCCACCTATAGCAAGAGGGGCACCCCTCTCCCCAAATCCATCCCACAATTGGCCTTTACCATTATCTCTCTCTCCCTCTCAAGTGTGTTCCTAAGTTAGGAACTTGCTACACGAGGTAGAGGTTTCTCCACCCAGCACACGCCATCGTTCCACTAGAATCAGTCTGGATCTTCTTCTTCTGCTGCCTTGCTGGACCATGGCTCGGGAGACATCTTTTAGACCGGAGGCCTATAAAGCTCAACGAGGCATCACCAATAGTGGTGTTGGACGCTTGAATCCTTCTAGACCTTGAGGTATGTGATGCTCGGCTTCACCAGGAACTTTGTGTAGGAACGTATTCTTGCTTACTCGGTCTTCAAAGGTATGATCACCGTATCTCGCTCGTTACTATACTTCTCAATAGATATACCTTGGGTTGGTGCATTCTCGTAGTATGAATTTTTTTGTTCTCTGCCACGCAAGCCCCTTCATGCACAACATGGAATCACCTCCATTGGCCAAGCACGGTATATAAAAAAACCACGCTTGTCAACCATCTAACATGGCACTAATATGTGCAAGTATCTAGTGTTCCATTGTATACTTGGCCACCGCGACAAAACGGTGTCGTGATAGCTCATCCGCAATCTAACCAACTTTTTGAGGTACTTTTTTCTTGTGCCGCCCCAAAAATAGTGTCGCAGATGGGGGTATCATTGCAGTGCATTTTGGTATGTCCATCACATCATTCACCTAATGATGTGATCCCGTTATCAACTAACAATCATGTCCATGGTTAGGAAACCTTAACCATCACTTGACTAACAAATTAGGAGAAGAGGCTTACTAGGGACTCATGTTGTGTACTTATCCACACGTGTATTTAGTTTCCAATACCTACAGTTATAGCATGGATAATAAACATTAATCATATACAAGGAAATATGAATACTAACAATTTATTATTGCCTCTAGGGCATATTTCTAATAGTCTCCCACTTGCACTAGAATCAATAATCTAGTTTACATATGGTATGTATCTAAGACCCAGAGAGTCTTGGTGTTGATCATGTTTGCTCGTGGAAGAGCCTTAGTCCATGGGTCTGTGACATTCATATATGTGTGTATCTTGCAAATCTCTATGTCCGCTTCTTAGATAGGCTCACGTATGATGTGAAAACGGTGCTTGATGTGCTTGGTATTCTTGTGAGCCTATGGCTCCTAGGCAAGGGAAATGTCACTTGTGGTGTCATGGTACAGGGACAATGGACCTAGTGCACTAGGAACCACACCCAGCTCGGAGAGAAACTCTTTCATCCAAACTGCTTCCCTTGTTGCTTTTGTAGCAACTATGTATTCTGCTTCACACGATGATGATGTTTTCACGCTTTGCTTGGAACACTTTCAGCTCACTGGTCCTCCATTAAAAACAAACATCTATCAAAACTGAGGCTTAGATTCATCTGGATCAGTGTCCCAACTTGCATTGACGTAACTCTTTACTACAAGCTCTTGGTCACCTGCATAAATGAGAAATATATCCTTAGTCCTTCTGAAGTACTTAAGGATATTCTTTACTGCTGCCCAGTGTTCCATTCCTGGATCACTTTGGTACCTTCTAGTCAAACTAACATCACGGAACACATCTGTTCTTGTACACAACATGTCAAACATGATATAACCTATGGTTGAAGCATAGGTAATAGTGTTCATCTTTTCTCTATCATGTGTCATAGCTGGACCCTGAGTCTTACCCAAAGTATTACTGGTAACATTTGTAAGAACCCTTTCTTCGAGTTATCCATTTTGAAGTTCTTCAAAACTTTGTCAATGTATGTACTCTACGATAGTCCTATTAGGCGTCTTGACCTATCTCTATAGATCTTGATGCCTAATATGTATGCATCTTCACCAAGGTCTTTCATTGAAGAAGTATTATTCAAATAATCCTTAACACGTTCAAGTAGTTCTATGTCGTTTCAATCAACAATATGTCATCTACATACAATATTAGAAATGCAATAGATCTCCCACCCACTTTCTTGTAAATACAAGATTCTCCATTAGTCTAGACAAATCCAAACCCTTTGATGACCTCATCAAAGTGGAGGTTCCAACTTCGGGAAGCTTGATTCAATCCGTAAATGGACCCCTAAAATTTGCATACCTGTTTATCATCCTTAGAATCGACAAAACCTTCGGGTCGTACCATGTACAACTCTCCCTTAATGTGACCATTTAGGAATGCAGTTTTCACATCCATGTGCCAGATTTCATAATCATAGAAGGAAGCAATTGCTAACATAGTCCATATAGACTTCAGCATCGCTACAGATGAGAAAGTCCCATCGTAGTCAACTCCTGGAATTTGTCGAAAACCCTTTGTGACAAGTTGTACTTCATAGACGGTAACATTACCATCAACATCTATTTTCTTCTTGAATATCCACTTGTTCTCAATGGCCTTGTAGTCGTTTGGTAAGTCCATATTTGGTTTTCATACATGGACTCTATTTCAAATTTCATGGCATATGGCCATTTACCAGAGTCTAGGCTCATCATCGTTTCTCCTTAGTTTGACGGCTCATTGTTTTCCAACAACAGAACAATCATGATAGGATTACCGTACCATTCAAGATCAGTACGTTTCCTAGTCTACCCATGAGTTTTAGTAGCAGCATCGTCAGAAGCTTCATGATCACTATCATTGGCAGCCTCTTCAAAAACAGAGGCTGCACTAGAAAGACTTCTGATGTTGCGCCACTCTCAGTCTCGAGAGAAGGTTCGACAACCTCGTTGATCTCTACCTTTCTCCCACTCACTTCATTTGAGAGAAACTCCTTCTCTAGAAAGATTCTGTTCTTAGTGACAAACACTTTGCCTTCGGATTTGTGATAGAAGGTGTACCCAATTATTTCCTTAGGGTATCCTATGAAGAAGTATTTTTGTGACTTGGGTTCGAGTTTATCAGGTTGTAGCCTTTTGACAAAAATGTTGCATCCCTAAACTTTAAGAAATGATAGCTTAGGTTTCTTACCAAATCGGTGTTGCTTCCATAGATTTAGAGGGTGCCCTTTTAACATGTATGCGGTGGTATTTAATGATAGTGGCATATCTATAAGGACATCATAGATCACACCATATCTAATAAAGTTTGATTAATACGTTCAAACACACCATTACGCTGTGGTGTTCTAGGTGGCATGAGTTGTGAAACAATTCCACATTTCTTCAAATGCTTACCAAACTCAAAAATCAAATACTTTCCTCCATGATCATATCATAGAAACTTAATTTCTTGTTTCAATATTCTCTACCTCACTCTGAAATTCCTTAACATTTCAAATGTTTAGGACTTGTGTTTCATTAAGTAAGTATACTCATATCTACTGAAATCATCGATAAAGGTTAGGAAGTAATGATATCCACCGCATGTAAAAACTCTCATTGGTCCGCACACATCGGTATGTATGATTTCCAACAAGTCACTCGCCCTCTCAATCACGTCGGAGAAAGGAGTTCTAGTCATCTTGCCCATAAGACTTGGTTCACACGTGTCAAATGATTCGAAATCAAGTGATTCCAAGAGTCCATCGCTATGGAGCCTTTTCATGTACTTTACACCAATATGACCAAGATGGCAGTGCCACAAGTATGTGCTATTATCATTATTCACTTTACATATTTAGCCATTAACATTAGGAATATGTGTATCACTACTATCGAGATTTAACAGAAATAAACTATTCACATCTGGTGCATGACCATCGAAGATAGTATTCATATAAATAGAACAACCTTTATTCTTAGACTTCAATGAATAACCGTATCTCAATAAACAAGATCCATATATAATGTCCATGCTCACTGCAGACACTAAATAACAATTATAAAGGTTTAAAACTAATCGCGAAGGTAGACGTAGAGGAAGTGTGCTGATGAGTAGTACATCAACTTTTGATCCACTCTCGATGTGCATCGTCACTTCATATCTTTTTAGGCACCATTTATTCTGTAGCTCCTATTTCGAGTTACAAATGTTAGCAACTAAACCAGTATCAAATACCTAGGTGCTACTATGATCACTAGTAAGGTACACATCAATAACATGTATATCAAATATACCTTTGTAGATATTGTTAGCCTTCTTATCCGCCAAGTATTTTGTGCAATTGTGCTTCTGGTGACCCTCTCCCTTATAGTAGAAGCACACAGTGTACGACTTTGGTCCAGCCTTGGGTTTCTTGAAGTTTTCCTTATTTCCCTTAGACTTCTTGAAACCAATGGTTTTATTGACCATCAATACTTGATGATCCCGCTTGATGTCTACCTCTGCGGTTTCCAGCATAGCTGGAAGTTCAGAGAGCAACTTGCTTGCCCTAGTCATGTTGTAGTTCAACATAAATGGTTTGTAGCTTGGTGGCAGCAACTACAAGATCCTATCCATCGTGATCTCCTTTAGAATCTTGCATTCCATACCTTTAAGATGTTGGACGTAACCCATCATCTTAATGATGTGCTTGCCCACACAACCATGCTCCTCCATCTTAGCAGAAACGAACTTATCGAATATCTCATATCTCTCTGCACGGGTTTGGATATCAAACATAGTTTTGATCTCCTCCATCATGTCAAATGCGTATGTGAGTTCAAAATGCTTCTAGAGTTCAGCCTTCGGTGATTGGAGGATTGTCCACATAATAAGAGTGTAGTCATCATAGCGGTTGTCATAGACATTGAGCACATCCTGAGATGCACTATCAGTAGGAGCGTCACCTAGCGCTTTCTCTTGAACATACAACTTCTTCATGTTAGTGAGGATAATGATGTCTGCAACATCACAGATCGTTTGTAGCTAGTTTCGAAGTTCAGATATCGATCCCACAGGGAGCTGATACGTTGCTAATGTATCCATAATTTTTGATGTTCCATGCCTAGTTTTATCTACTTTCTTATGTTTTGTTCCAACTTTGGAGTACTTTTCTTAGACTTTCTTGGACTAACCTATTAACAAGATGCCACAGTGCCAGCTGCCTGTTTTCTGCTGTTTTTGGTTCTAGGAAGTCAAAAAATGAATATCTCAGAATTGGACGGGACAAAAGCCGAAGTTGATATTTTACCGGAAGACTCATGGAGCCAGAAGACGAGACGGAGAGGGGCCACAGGGTGGCCAAACCACCCCTAGGAGCGTGTCCCCCTGGCCGTGCCAGGGCATGGTGTGGGCCCCCTGGCCGGCCACCGACCTTGCCTCTTTCGCCTATATATCTCCCCCGATGCAAAAAACCTAAGTCATCAAGCCTCCAACCACGGAAAGTTCCACAGCACCGCCGCCACCGAAGGGGAGATTCAGGGGACAGAAAGTCTCTGTTCCGGCACCCTGCCAGGACGGGGAATTGCCCTCGGAGCCATCTCCATCGATCTCCACCACCATCTCCATCACCATTGCTGATTCCCATGATGATGAGGGAGTAGTTCTTCCTCGAGGCTAAGGGTTCTACCGGCAGGTATGTGTTCATCTCTCTCTATGCATGATCATATTGTGATCATGAGCTTTGTAATCAAGTAGATCTACCTTGCTACTCAAGTGCTTTATTAGATTCTGCTCTCCCCATGTGTGTGAAAGTCACAGCGTGCACACCATGGTGGCACTTAGGCTAGAGATTACAAATACTTGTTATGAGTTATATTTGGAGTTGGATGTCTTTATGAAATTGTGGTGTTTGTTGGAACCATCTAGTGCTCAAGGTGACAGTGTGGGGTTATCTAGATGGGAAAGGCTTACTTTAAGGTGTGTTGTTATAGCCCTACCATGGATTAGAGTGTCCAACCGGAGAGTAGTTCAGCGTAGTATCATGAAGATGATATATTTATATGAGAGTGTTCACTAGCGAAAGTATGATCCCTAGGCCTTGTTTCCAAGCATTGAAACACTATTTGGAACTAGATCTGTTACATGTTTTCTCTGCCACACCATCAAGCTATTTTCTAGCATCGTTGTCTTTTATCCATACCACTTGTCTTTCACTATCTCTTCGCCAAACTAGTGCACCTATACACCTGACAAGTGTATTGGGTGTGTTGGGGACACAAGAGACTTCTTGTATCTTGATTGCATGGTTGTTTAAGAGGGAATACCTTTGACCACTTCCTCCCTGAGTTTGATAATCCTTGGGTGATCCACTTAAGGGAAAACTTGCTGCTGTTCTACAAACGTCTGCACTTGGAGGCCCAACAACTGTCTACAAGAATAGAAGTGCATAGACAGCAGGAGCCCAAAGGTAAATGTTTATGGGTGAAGTCTCTATCACACCCGAAGTTGTCGCAGGTCTTCGAGTGAATTGACTGCAACTGTTCAAATAAGAATTGGTTTTGATTAAATGCGATGGATTTAAATAGAACTAAAATATAAACTTCAGAAATATAAAGCATAAAAGTAAAGAACAACTTGGTTGTTTGTTGTTGGCTACAGATGGCGAAAGAAGGCGCGGGGAGATTCAGTTCATGGTGATAGTGACTGTGCTAGGTGGAAGAGTGATAAATGTAACAATTAAAATCTTATAAATATATGTGTAGGCGAGTAACCCATAATTAGCCGGAACTCCTCTTGGTAGATTTCATCCCAACTTCAATAACCCTACTAGCCTGCTACCAAAACCATGGTCAGACACTAGATTATTAAGACCCTTCAGGTCGCTTAGCGATTAAGCTACTTAGATTGGACTAATGCAATAAGCACAGTGGTTCCTCGTTATCCTTGAGTCTACTAGATTTCCATTGATATCCCTGTGTCACCCAGGGGTCACCGGTCCAATAGCGAACAAGATCTTATCTATGTAGAACAAAGCATCATGTTGTCTGGGCCTTTAATTGGACAACGAGCATTAGGAATCCCACAAATAGTCAAGCACACATAACATAGTAATTATAATCAATCACAAACTAATGGAAAATATATGAAGGCACATCACATCTCACCAATCCCCTACATCTCCCACGCCCAAGGGAATTACTCACACATGAGATAAGAACGGATCATCAATATAATTGAATAAAGGGAATTCGTCTTTGTATTATCGTGGAGATCCACAATAAGAAACAATATCAAACCCTATTGTTGCAAGGTGGAGATCCCTCTCTCTCTCTCAAGTACAAGTAGTCGCTATGGGGATGTATTGGCTAGGAGGTCGAAGATCGTGGAGCGTGATGAAGAACATCTTCTCTTTCTTCTCTGGATCTCCTCTTTCTCCTTTCTAGATGGTATGGCGGCTGCTGTGTTGTGTTTTTGTCCTCGGTCCCTTCATGGAAGTTGTCTGTTTTGACAAGACAGAGGTGGCGGCAACTATACGGCAGGAACTATATGGTCGGAAAAATATTCCCGCCATATAGTTGATCGTTAAAGCTTCTGTGAGATCCCCTCATGTGCTTCCAAAGTGAGACTTGCTTGTTTTCTCCAGAATATTGTTTTTCTCTAGTTAAATCCTTCTGTTTACGTTCAGAACCTGAAACACATATTAAAAACCAAGTTTTCTTTGCTATCAAAGTATTAGCGTTAGGTAAAGCCAGAAAAGGATCAAATCCGGGAGAAAACCATCAATAAAAGCCATACAAAATGTGTAGAATCTCACAACTATCAACTCCCCCAAGCTTAGATGTTGCTCGCCCTCGAGTGACAAGGAAATAAGGAATAATAGTGGAGATTCGAGATTGAAAATAAAGGAACTCACAAGTTTGAATCGGTGTCAAATTCTTTTTTTCATAATCCCTGCAATCTTAAATATGATTATACAAGTATTCACAAGATTGCACTGAGTCCACTTCCTAACCACATATATGTTGTTAGCAAATGAATTATATGCCCAAGCAAGTGTCGAAAGTTTAGCTAGGAAGGTGAGACAATTTCTTTTGGTCCCTCTATTTATGGAGAGATGAAAACTTTTTGTTCTTGTTTGTTTACCCAATTAAGTGTACTCAAGTTGGCATCAAAACATTTAATTCAAGAACAACTCATCTACTCCCATGTCAAAATTTCAAGACTATCAAAGCACCTCTTTCTTTTCTCTTGTCTTTCAAAAACTTTAGCTCTTTCATAGAGAAATCATGCCACTATTTTTATCATGTTTTATTGGGGCTGTGTTGTGCACTCTTGATCATGCCAATAAATAATTGTTGAGCAATAATGGCCCATAGGAGTACTACAACTTCACTTGGAACATGAAACAATGAGGAGACTAAAATTTTTACACGTCATAGCATTGCTGCTATAGACGTTTACATAACTCAATAGCCAAAATCAAGTGGTTTCCCACATTTAGATCATTCGTTGGCCGGTGGAGTTAATAGTTCCCCATGGAGCACGAGAGAGTTATAATGACATGCGTAAAGCAATAGCTTATGGTAATTATTAGAAAAAGTAGTGGCATAATTTCTACTACTTCAAAGCATCCATTTTATCAAACAATTTCAATCAAGGGTACTATCAAGTCTATTTATATTAAGCTCAAATGGGATGGAGTAGTTCTAAAATTAAATTCTTTGGGATAAACATGGACTCAAGTCATGTTTCAGATGCTTTTTCTTGTTGTAAAAGTGTAGGAAGTATTTTTAACCAAGTTCTTTGCTCATTGTTTTAAAGCTAAAAAGGAGACACTAGCAAATGAATAGAATTTATAGGACAACAAGCTAAGTAGGGAGCGACCTCAGTGCAAGCGAGTGAATAATTGTAGGATCAATTTAAGGTTGCAGAAAGAATGACGAAAGGAATGTGATACCTTTTCTAGCTTGCTTCTTTCTTGTATTTGAGTCGAACCCCCTCTATGTTTCCCTATTTTCAAGTCACCTGAAACGAAGCAATCTCCTAGAAAAACAAAGAAACGAACTTGCAAATAAAGTTACAACTATTTTTTTTGTATTTTTGGTTTAGACATGCAAGGCTGAAGATAAATATGAAAATTTTGAAGAAAATAAAATAAATCAAAAGAAGAAATAAAAACATGAATGCAAAGTTTCGAGGTTTTCAAACCTCCCCCAAGATTAGGTTATTGCCAGGCTCAGTTGTGGCCGTCATTTGGTGGCTGGTACAGAAACTGCTGGTAGTAGTCGGGGAAGTGGGTCATGAAGTGATTGAAGTTGTGAGTCAAAGCATTCACATCTTCATTCACTTCCTGAAGAGTGTGGTCGATCTCCTCAACGCGTTGGTTGAGCTGCTAGAACTCCTGATAGGGGACGTAGTTGTACCCATGTTGTGGCTGGTTGGGCCACGGGTCCCAAGCTCCTCCTTGCTGCTGCTATCCCTCCCAAGCAGGATTGTATCCCTGCTCTTCTTCCTACTCCTTCTCCTTCTCCTCATCATCCTACTGACCTCCCTCCTCATCTTCCTCTTCCTCGGGCTGGAGCTTAGCTAATATCTCTATCACTTGGTCCTTGGTGAGGATCCAAGTGTTCTTCTCCCCAATCGAGAAGGCTTGGGGGCAGGGCAACTGTACCTGCTCACTCTGTGCCATCAAGATAACTGAATTGATATGCCTGGAGCCTCCGGTTAGCATGGTAAATACCAAGGAAGCCACAAGCAGTCAAATACTTGATGTCCATGAGTTTGGAGCCATCAACAGGTTCCATAACAGCTAGTACAATATTTAATGCATATGCAAGGTGGTTTACCAATCCACCAATGTGAATATCACCTTTGGTCTTGTTGCTTTGGTGGAGGAAGTGCTGGATGATTAGAGCTATAGGACTAGGGCTCTGTGGTGAAGTAGGGAAGAGAGCCTTGGTGATCATTGCCATGTCCGCATTGGCCATGGAGCCTGTGTAACCTCTCCCTAGCAGTGTGTTGGTAAGGAATTGAGCGTAGTAGCGGATGGTTGGGTTCTAAATGGTGGATATCTTCTTTTGATAAAAGTGCTTGCCACTATTAACACAAATAACCTCCCAAGTCGTTCCACTTGTGACGCTATAGAGGTTAGTAACAGTGGGCTCCCCAGTATGAGGGAAGCTAAAAGCATTGCAAAATTGTTCGAAACTTATGTCATAGTGTTGTCGGTTCATGGTGAAGCTTATCGTGCACATGTTACCTTTCTCTCTGTGGTTGTCGTGGAAGGAGGCAAGGAACTCGTGGGTAAGCTCAGCATAGGTATCGTGGCTTGCGAAGCCAAGTACCGCCAATCATGACCTGCTGCACATGAGGTCGAAATCCCCCTTCAACCCTACCGTGGTGAGAAAGTTGTGGTCGGCCCAATGTGTGGGAAGCACCCTCCTCGATGAGACAATGTCCAACTTGGCGTTGCGCAGGACTCGGGACCCTGAGCTTGAGCCCTCACCCTGTTGGCACTTGCTCGAACAAAATAGGTTACCAATTTTGTTCATCGTGATGCACTGAAAAATTTCACCATAAAACCTTAGGCATATAGTTTCTATATGATATATGAACAATTCTACATGGAAAAATTCAATCCTAACATGACAAATTAATAGGAAAAACAAAATAAGCTTGAGTTCATCCACTAGATCAATGTGAGAGTTTCAACCATGGAAATCCGAAAATAAAGCATGGATAGGGAGAGAAACATACCAATCTGTTGATTCCCCCACTCAAACAAACGAAATCCACGGAGAATCAAGAGTTGTAGGTGGATTTTGAGAGGTTTGGAGAGAGAATATGAGAGAAATAATGAGGAGAGGAGGAAGACCTAGTTGCCCTGATGCGATTTTGTGGTCATACCAAACTATACGGCCAGAACTATACGGGCAGGTGATGTTGTTCCGCCCGTATAGTTGCAGCGGCGCCGCCAACTAGGGTTTCTTCATACAGAAAATAGGTATACGGACGCAACTATACGGCCAGGTCACATTGATCCCGCTGTATAGTTGGTCGTTAAATCGTCTACCTCACGAGATAAATTTCTAAAACTAGCATTGATATCTATATGACCGAAACTATACGGATGGAATTTTTATTCCCGCCATATAGTTGGTCTCTAAACTCTCAGTACCTTTGGGATGAAATTCTACGAAGTCACTGATATCTATACGACCGGAGCTATACTGCTGGAATTTTTATTCCCGGCGTATAGTTAGTTGTTAAACTTTCTATGCCTTTGGGATGAATTTTTACGAAGGCATCGATATCTATACGACTGGAGCTATACGGCCAGAATTTTTATTCCCGCCGTATAGTTGGTCATTAAACTCTTGATGACCCACAAGTATAGGGGGTGTATCGCAGTATTTTCGATAAGTAAGAGTGTCGAACCCAATGAGGAGCAGAAGGTGCTGGCTAGTGGTATGGATCAGGAATTATCTACAAATACTTAGCAAACAGATTTTTAGGGGTTTTCGATAAAGGAAGTAAACAAAGTACGAGTAAATAAAAGACAGTAAGAATGAATGCAGCAATCCTTTATGCAGCAAAGGACAAGTTAGTTGTATTCTATAGATGACCAAACGTTCTCGAGGACACATGGGAAGACTATCAAGTGCTTTCGCTTCATATAGTCGATTAATCTTCTCTAGCTTGCTAAGTGTTGTGTGGGTGAACCTGTGCTAATGTACCGTCCCATCCAAGACTTAATACATACTTGTGATTAAACCCCCTTGCAAACATCCGTAAGTACAAGAAAGTAATTAAGGTAGAAACCTAACCACAACTTTAAACTCTAAGACCCTTACGTCCCTTGTGCAATGGTTTTCTAACGGGGGTTCATGTTTCTGTCACTCCGGCAACCCCTACGATCAGTAGCCAAATACACAATGCATTCCCCTAGGCCCATATAGGTGAAGTGTCATGTAGTCGACGTTCACATGACACCACTAGAAGAAGTACACCACAACTTAAATAACAATCTATTGAATCTTTCTCAACACAAGTCCACTACTAACAACAAGACTTCTCCCATGTCCTCAGGAACAAAACGAACTACTCACAAGACATCATATGGATCATGATCAGAGATGAAATAATGATGAATAACAATCTGAACAGAAACAATAATTCAATGGTTCACTCAATAGCATCTGCTACAAAGAGTAATCAATACCGGAAAAGTTTCCCATATGAACTATAGCAAGATTCAACCAATTGTTACAGCAATATGGAGATGGTGATGAGGGTGCTGATGGTGATGATGGTGGTGATGATGATGATCCCGATGAAGTCCAGCTTGATGGTGGTGTCGATGGCGACGATCTCCCCTCTCCGGGAAGGAATTCCCCCGGCAGAAATCTGTCTGCCGGAGAGATCTTTCTCTCTCGGTGGTTTCCGCCCCGCAGAGGCGGCGGAATCTTTCTGTGGTCGCTCCCCGAGTCTTAGGGTTTCGGGAGGTTGATATACGCCAGAGGGGAGAGGCTGGAGTGGGCAGGGCAGCCACACCACTCCCTGGCACGGCCTAGGCTTGCCCGCGCCATGGGGTGGTGTGGGCCCCCTGTGGCCCACCTCCACTCCATCTTTTGGCATCCTTAGTCTTCTGGAAAAATAGGATTTTCCGTATATTTTCCTGGATTTTCTGATCTTCGCGAATTTTGCCTCCAAACAGCACCTTTTCCATCAGAATCCTGACTCCAGCGGTCCATGCTCCGAAAGTCATCAACCATGCAAAAATATATCAATGAATAATAGTGAATTAAGACATAGAATAGCGATGCAATATGGACGTATCAACTCCCCCAAGCTTAGACTTTGCTTGTCCCCAAGTGAAACTGAGCTCAATAAACATGACCTCAAGTTTATGGAGTGAAGAGTCGATAAAAGGATACGGACAAGAAGCATCACATTCATCAATACATAGATCATAATAGAAGACAACTCACTATTACACAACTCAACTTGCAATGAGTAAAGGAAACACAATAAAGATACAAAGAGTGAATCAATAATTGGTAATGGCAAACTTAGCTCTTGGTCGAGGAATAGTTGATAATTTGCTGGAGTTCACAAATAGCTAGTTTTTCAATGAAAGCTTTCAAAGTAGTAAACTTCAAGATAAGAGCAATGTGCAAAACAAGGAACATAAGAAACATGAATTCATAAATCATCATATGAATGAATGAAACACATCAACTCAAAATACTTGCTGAGATAGAAGGGAATAGGTTTACTGACTCAACTCAAAGTAAAAGAAAGGCCCTTCGCGGAGGGAAGCAGGGATTGCAAGTCTCATAAAGAGCTCCCAAAAATTATGATACTTACGAGCTTTCAGCTCTCATTGCCCCTATCATAGGCATCTTTTGGTGATTAAGGTTAAAGTGACACCACTAAGAGGATATGCTTGACAAGTTATAAGTTGAAATCTCATGCCCCTTACTTATGAGTACATATCCTCATGCTACGCAACTTAAGTCACGAGCAAGCTCTTGTCATTGTAAATACATGCGTATCATCGAGAACCGCCAACGGGATACCCCTTACACATGACATAGGAGCTATCCCATAATCAAAATGACAAGGCAAGCAGACAGTGAGCATCTCAGCGATCTTTTTATTTGCTATTTGCATAGGTTTTTATTGAGGATGCTTCATAGAATGCTCACTATAGTTATGCTGCAAGTTTCCACCATGATTAGGCATGGCTTAGGCTAGCGGCCCAAGCGTTTCTCTAACACACATATAAACTCCATGATCTTACAAGTTCCACTTTTATTTTACACCGCCGGGATCCATAAGCAAAGGGACATGATCTCAACTAGGTACAAGGCACCAAATGAAGTGTTGAAAGTGGTCCCCATGATACATGGTTCGGCTAACTTCAACTCATAAAGCGTAAGCATATAGACAACAAAGAAGGACCCAATGGTTCAAGTTTATTAAATGCAAGAAAGTAAAGTGTGCCATCAAGTTCGTGAGAGCTTTAATCACTAATTTTTGCATAACAAGTTTAATTTGGGAGGTAGACAAAACAAGAATTTACTCGGAATAGCAATAATGCTACTAGGTAGGTATGGTGGACACAAATGACAATGGTTTTGGTTTAAGGGAGATGGATGCACGAGAAGAATCCCCTCTTAGTACAGGTTTTGGGCTAGCAAGGCTGGGTAGCAAGTATAAGAGTTGAAGGAAACAAACAAACATACAAATGATAAAGATAAACATGCAATCTTCCTTGGAATCACAAAAGAACTTAACTATAGAATACTAAACTTATGAGCAAATCAAGAAAGAAAGATGATGAAATTATTTTTCTCTCGAGTACTTCTATATTTTTCTTTTCAACTCTCAAAAAGGGTGTTGCTACTGACCGAGCCAGGTTTGCCAAAACCAACTAAATTAACTCAATGATCCCAGAGTGCTACCAATACTAACAACAAGATCAATCATATAACCACGAATTGAAAACTAATATAAGCTATGCAAAAGAGTGAATGATAGAACTTCTCATTAATATTCCATAACGGAAACTCACACCAAGGGATACAAATCTAACGAGAGAGGGGACACTTCCATAATGCAAACCATACTACATAATAACTCCTCTATTCATGATATGACTCTACTAATAAGGTAAAAAGAATGGAAGATAGTGATATGATACCGCGGCACTCCCCCAAGCTTGGAACAAACCAAGGGGATGCCAAACCTGATGACAAATTACTCCTTTGGTGGTGGTGGTATCCTCTTGATGAGCTCCTTGATTAGTTTCCCAAAGTCCTCAATCTCGAAGGTGAGATTACGAATCAGCTGTGAGTTTTGCTCAATGCGGCTCATGATCATGTCGTGTTGAGAATCCCAGCTCTTGCTATTCTTTCCCCACTCTTCCTCCTTGGAGTCTTCTTTTCCTGCATGGCTAGAACGAGGCAAATCCCAATTGGAGGGTAATTTCTCCTTGGGCATATTCTGGTATTGATGCTCATGGTTAAGGGTATGGAAAGGATTCTTGGTGTGTGGAGAAGTTGTCCGTGGTGCCAAGCAGTGACGCGGAGGCTTCCCTCCAGTTGACATCCGTGCAGTACTTCTGATCCTGGAAGGGTTCGCCACCACTCCAATGCTTGCAACGGTGGTGCCAGTGTGTTTTGCCTCCTCTTCACCTTCACTCTTGATCTCCTTCTCCTTCCCGGGGTCTTGGAGGTCTTCCTCCATAGGTTCCTTCCCTTTATCCTTGGCGGACACCAGTGTGCTTCTAAACCTTCAAAGAGTATGTCCTGGCAGAAACAAATCGAAACAAAAACACGACGAAAACATGATATACGGACCTCGGGGGATCCGGGGGGTTATATATTACGAAGTTTCATACCAAAAGGAAGGTACTGGGAGAAAACGAGTCGGAGGCGGAGTCCTGGGTGGCCTCACCACCTGGTGGCGCGGCCAGGGGTGGGCCCGTGCCATGGGGTGGTGTGGGCCACCCTGGCTTCGTTTCCGTCTCTTTTCCGCTTCGTAGCTTTCCTTATTGACTGAAAACTGCAAAATAAAGTTGGACTGTATTTTCGCGGAACTTTTCTTACCAGAACTGTTACCTAGTTGAAAACGGACTCTGCAGGTCTCTGAATTTGGTATTGAGTGGATCCTTCTGGAGTCATCACTTGAATATCATCGATATCTTCATCTTCATATACTTATTACTTGAGTCATAAAACCTTTCTCTTCCTTATTACACCATTATCCCCACTTCCTGGAAATTTCTTTCACACAAAACTTCACACAGTTCTTATTAGCAACATTAGTATAAGTGAAGTGATAAAACCTTTTTAGTCCAACTTCAACTGAAAACCATCAAAACATAAGCTACTGTAGCAACTCCTTCCGAAAACCCAAAAATAATTCAAAAAGAAAGTCGAATAAAGAAGCAAATGCAAGATTGGCAAAATCTGTCAAAACAGACCTGCAGGTAAAGATCAATTTTTTCGAAAATATTCTATTGCTCAAATCAAAAATTGCAAAACTAACGAAAGTTAAATAACAACCTGGGGCAGAAGCACAAAATATTACAGCTCAATCCAATATACAGAGATCTCTCACGAATGTTTACGGTGAAGCACAAAAATCTGTTTCGGGACAGCAACTTCCCCAAATCTTACTTCTCTCTCATTAGAGGTTGATCTTGACACAAAAACCAAACAAAATGGATAAGGAGAGGTTATTACAGAAGTAATAACTTCCAAGACTTAAAAAACAAAAACAAACTGAAAGCAAAAACAAATTGGGTTGTCTCCCATAATATAGCTATCACAAGTACCATCATAGCACCGATCACTTATTCTAACAGAAAACACAGGAATACTAGCTCTCATAACACTACTATGTGAAACAATATTAGAGGTATCCTTACAAAGGATAGTGTATCCCTCTTTCTCGCACTTAGTAACAAAGTCTTTCACATTTGCTATTATAGGTTCATCAACCATTTGTCTATCGGGTTCAACAGCCTTATTCATACTTTCATCTACCATACTATCCATCATAGAATGTTCCTTTACCTTAACTGGGAAATGCATTTTCTCAATAAAAGGTTTAGGTAAAACATGATTAGTAGTATAAACTTCAGTATTTCTTGTAGGAACACCCTTAGCAACATCTTTATAAGGTTCATGATACTTATTCCACTTCTTTTTAGGCACTTCAATGTAAGAAGCAAAAGTTTTCAAATAAGAAGCAATAGCTTGAGAATCTAGACCATAAGCATTTTTAATATTTTGAAAGTCATCAGTTCCCATAAAAGATTCAATGCATTTATAATCATAATTTATACCTGACTTTCTTCCTTTATCATTCTCTCATGCTTTAGCATTGTCTTGAATACGATCTAGAAGGTCCCATTTAGCCTCTTCTTCCATGCGAGTGAATGATGCAGCACATGAAGCGTCCAATAAATCCTTGTCATATAGAGGGAGCCTTGCATAAAAGTTGTTGATAATAATATTGTTGGGGAGCTCATGAATGGGACATTTGAGCATTAGTAACTTCAATATCCCCCAAGCTTGAGCTGTACTCTCTCCATCAAGAGGCCAAAAGTTGTATATTTGATTCCAATCTTTATGGATCTCACTAGGAGGATAAAACTTTGAATAAAAGAGAGGCACTATTTCCTCCCATTCCAGAGCTTGACCATTCTTCAGCAGCTTATACCATTCCTCAGCTCTTCCTTTCAGTGATAATGAGAATAACTTCTTCTTAACTTGATCTGTAGTAATACCTGCACACTTGAACAACCCGCATAATTCGTGTATCAAGAGTAAATGATCACCGGGATGGACAGTTCCATCCCCAACATAGTAGTTATCAATAACACGATCAATAATTCTTGTAGGTATTTTGAAAACATCTTTCTCAGCAGGTGGTGGCTTATCTACTACCTTAGCAGTGGTAGTAGCATTACCAAATAAGAAACTCAGCGAATTATCCATAACAAAAATAAAGAAACTAGCAGCAGTAAACAATACTCATAGTAGAAGTTTCCTTTACCAGTTCCACTCTCCAATAGCGCTTCACTCCCCGGCAACGGCGCTAGAAAATAGTCTTGATGACCCACAAGTATAGGGGCTGTATCGCAGTATTTTTGATAAGTAAGAGTGTCGAACCCAACGAGGAGCAGAAGGTGCTGGCTAGTGGTATGGATCAGGAATTCTCTGCAAATACTTAGCAAATAGATTTTTAGGGGTTTTCGATAAAGCAAGTAAACAAAGTACGAGTAAATAAAAGACAGTAAGAATGAATGCAACAAGTGGCCCAATCCTTTATGCAGCAAAGGACAAGCCGGTTGTATTTCTATAGATGACCAAACGTTCTCGAGGACACATGGGAATACTGTCAAGTGCTTTCACTTCATATAGTCGATTAATCTTCTCTAGCTTGCTAAGTGTTGTGTGGGTGAACCTGTGCTAATGTACCGCCCCAGCCAAGACTTAATACATACTTGTGATTAAACCCCCTTGCAAACATCCGTAAGTACAAGAAAGTAATTAAGGTAGAAACCTAACCATAGCTTTAAACTCTAAGACCCTTACATCCCTTGTGCAATGTTTCCTAACGGGGGTTCAGGTTTCTGTCACTCCGGCAACCCCTACGATTAGTAGCCAAATACACAATGCATTCCCCTAGGCCCATATAGGTGAAGTGTCATGTAGTCGACGTTCACATGACACCACTAGAAGAAGTACACCACAACTTAAATAACAATCTATTGAATCTTTCTCAACACAACTCCACTACTAACAACAAGACTTCTCCCATGTCCTCAAGAACAAAACGAACTACTCACAAGACATCATATGGATCATGATCATAGATGAAATAATGATGAATAACAATCTAAACATAAAAATAATTGAATGGTTCACTCAATAGCATCAACTACAAAGAGTAATCAACAGTGGGAAAGTTTCCCCTATGAACTATAGCAAGATTCAACCAATTGTTACAGCAATATGGAGATGGTGATGAGGGTGCTGATGGTGATGATGATGGTGATGATGATGATCCCGATGAAGTCCAGCTTGATGGTGGTGTTGATGGCGACGATCTCCCCACTCCGGGAAGGAATTCCCCCGGCAGAAATCTGTCTACCGGAGAGATCTTTCTCTCTTGGTGTTTTCCGCCCCGCAGAGGCGGCAGAATCTTTCTGTGGTCACTCCCCGAGTCTTAGGGCTTCGGGAGGTTGATATACAGCAGAGGGGAGAGGCTGGAGTGGGCTAGGGCGGCCACACCACTCCCTGGCACGGCCTAGGCTTGCCCGCGCCATGGGGTGGTGTGGGCCCCCTGTGGCCCACCTCCACTCCATCTTCTCGCATCCTTAGTCTTCTGGAAAAATAGGATTTTCCGTATATTTCCCCAAATTTTCTGATCTTCGCGAATTTTGCTTCCAAACAACACCTTTTCCATCCGAATCCTGACTGCAGCGGTCCATGCTCCAAAAGTCATCAACCATGCAAAAACAGATGAAATAACATAAGTATCACCTCTCAATACGAAATATATCAACGAATAATAGTGAATTAAGACATAGCATAGTGATGCAAAATGGATGTATCAACTCTCAGTACCTTTTAGAATTTTTTGTACAAAGGCATCGATATCTATATGACCGGAGCTATACGGCCGGAATTTTTATTCCCTCCGTATAGTCTGTCGTTAAATTCTCTGTGTCTTCGAGGACAATTTGTTGATGACAAAGATATCTATATGAACATAATTTTTATTCCCACCGTATAGTTGGTCGTTATACAATCTGTAATCATAAAATAAAATCTATTTCTTCGAGGATACCTTCTTATCCCAAAACTTAGCGAATTACCTTGTTTTTAACAGTAAATTGATAGTAAAAACTGTTGACCAAGATTAGCATATTAAAAGCAAAAAATTTAGCTTATGTAGATGGAAAACTTAATCTTTTATTCTCGTTATTATTCTATACTCATTCAATCGATGTTTCTACTACTTTTTAATAACTGCATCTTCACGGGCACACTTCCGTAAGAATATTTGTGAAAAATTGGTAGGAATGCGATGAACCTCTTATTCTCTATTCTACTAAATTGACGAGATGGGTTGACTCCCATTAAGCATTTATTAAGAATGATTGAGTAACTCAACCTCTTCTCTCTTCTTGAATTCTTACCTTGGGTTGCCCCTTATCAAAGGCACTTACCACATGAACTTGTTTTGCTGGTGGAACATATCTTTCTCCTGCTTCTAGCTTCTTTGGAAAATACCGGATGATTTCAGCATCATAAACATTGAAGATTATGTTTCCTTCAACACAATCTACTGATGCACCTGCAATACTGAGGAAAGGTCTTCCAAGTATTATAGATAATCTTTCATCTTCTGGCATTTCAATAATAATAAAATCAGTGGGAATAACATGCTCATCTATTCTAAGTAAGACATCCTCAATCATACCAACGGGTTGTTTAGTGGACTTGTTAGCCATCTGTAAAGTGATAGTAGTAGGAGAATACTCCCCTAATCCTAACCTTTTATAGAGGGAGTATGGAATTACACTAACTCTTGCTCCTAAATCACACAAGGCATTGTGAATATCAGTTTTACCTATTGAGCATGAAATAGTTGGTATTCCGGGATCTCCAGACTTAGACAATAGCTTCCCGTTAGCAAGATAGCTAGTTACCATGGCAACAGTTTCAGTTATTTCTTTCTTTCTACTAAGAATATAACGAAGGAATTTACCATAAGTAGGTACTTTGATTGCATCCACAAATGGGATTTCCAGATGAAGGTCACTAAGTGCCTTTGTAAAAGAATTATAAATTTCCTGATTCGGTGCTTTCTTTTTTCGATCTGGATAAGGAAGTTTTTTCTCACGTGACTTACTCTTATCTTTTACCTTTTGTGGGGGTCAGGCTCTTTTCTTGTTTTCTTTTGTTGTTGCTTATTGATTTTCTTCTTTTCTACTACAACAACTTAATCTTCTTTTCTTATTTCTTTATCTTCTGTTGGATCGATCGTCTCTACATCAGAGTCATAATGGTCATCATGTGTATCATTTTGGTGCTCCTTGGTTTGATCTTGTGTCTTAGTTTCATCTTGAGGATCCACTAATGTATCATCTTCTTGGCTTGCTTCGAGCAAGGCTTTTTCCTTTCGCTCTTTTTCAGCTTCATATTCTGGTGCTCCTAAGGGTCCTATAACAACTACACCCCTTCTCGTGACAACATTAGTAGAAATATAAATATCTTTATCATCACGAAGAAAAATTTGATAACCAGATGCTATTTGTTCACACTGGGTTTCAATCATACTAAGATACTTGTGAAATAATTTTATTTCTTGGCCAATCTCATCATAATTTTATGTGAGTTCCGCCAAAATATTTTTGTGTTTTTGGAAATGCTTATGCAAGTTATTATGAGATTTTAGTTGTCGATGTTTTAATTCTTGAAAAAAATTTCTAGTTTCATCTTCTTCAGTTAATACTTGTAATAGATCTACTTTGTTTTCCTTAACAAGTTTAGAAGGTATACCTTTTTCTTTCATAGTTTTGTGTACCTTAGGCATAAGATCAGGAGTTATCCGAAGTATCCCTTTTTCTAGCTTAGTGCCAATATCAGGATTATATAAAGAATCATTCTTATCCCTAGTAGACATCAATTACAAACATTCTTTAATAGTTAAAGTATTTATTGATCCTCCTGCTGAGAAGTCAAGCAATTCTCTACACTGAGTATTGAGAACATGGTAAAATAAATGGAAAATTGTTAGTTCAGAATAGCCATGATTAGGAATACTATTGATCATTCCAAAGAATCTTTCCTAGGCTTGTGGGTAGTTTTCTCCCATGTTCTGACTAAAGTTGTCTATGTTCTTTCTTAGTTCAGTTATCTTTTTAAAAGGATTAAACCTATTTATGAATTTAGTAATGGAGTTTTCCCAACATTTAATGTAATGGAGAGGGAGAGAGTATAACCAGTCTAGAGCTTTACCTTTAAGAGACCATTGAAATAATTTAAGATGAGAGAAGTCTCTTGGCAAACCTTTTGGTCCGAGCAATGTTATACCATCGTCAAATTCTCTAATATGTCTTCCTAGGTCTTTGATGTCTACGCACATCTATTCTTGTAGATAGTTGTTGGGCCTCCAAGTGCAGAGGTTTATAGAACAGCAGCAAGTTTTCCCTTAAGTGGATGACCCAAGGTTTATCGAACTCAAGGAGGAAGTGGTCAAAGGTATTCCCTCTCAAGCAACCCTGCAATCAAGATACAAGAAGTCTCTTGTGTCCCCAACACACCCAATACACTTGTCAGGTGTATAGGTGCACTAGTTCGGCGAAGAGATAGTGAAATACAAGTGGTATGGATAATTATAAGTGGTAACGATTCCAGAAAATAGCTTGATGGCATGGAAGAGACTAAAGGAAAACTGAAATGAAGATGGAAGCAAGCAAACATGTAACAGATCTAGTTGCAAACGGTGTTTCAATGCTTAGAAACAAGGCCTAGGGATCATACTTTCACTAGTGAACACTCTCATATAAATATAATCTCTTCATGATATTACTCTGCACTACTCTCCGGTTAGACACTCTAATCCATGGTAGGGCTATAACAGCACACCTCAAAGTTCGCTTTCCCCATCTAGATAACCCCACACTGTCACCTTGAGCACTAGATGGTTCCAACAAACACCACAATTTCATAGAGATATCCAACTCCAAATATAACTCATAAAAAGTATTTGTAATCTCTAGCCTAAGTGCCACCATGGTGTGCACGCTGTCACTTTCACACACATGGGGAGAGCAGAGATATATTAAAGCACTTGAGTAGCAAGGTAGATCTACTTGATTACAAAGCTCATGATCACAATATGATCATGCATAGAGAGATATGAATACATAGCTATCGGTAGAACCCTTAGCCTCGAGGAAGAACTACTCCCTCATCATCATGGGAATCAGCAACTTTGATGGAGATGGTGGTGGAGATTGATGGAGATGGCTCCGGGGGCACTTCCCTATCCCGGCAGGGTGCCAGAACAGAGACTTTATGTCCCCTGAATCTCCCCTTTGGTGGTGGCGGCGCTGCGGAACTTTTCGGTGCTGGAGGCTGTTCTCTTTAGGGTTTTTGCATCGAATGCTTTTTATAAGCGAAAGGGCAAGGTCGGTGGGTGGATCAGGGGCCCACACCACCTGGTGGCACGGCCAGGGGGACCCGCGCCACCCTATGGTGTGGCCGGCCACTGGCCCCTGTCCGTCTCGTCTTCTGGCTCCGTCTTCCCCTCGGTGAAATATTGACATTTGCTTTTGTCCCGTCCAATTCCGAGAATATTCATTTTCTGGCTTTTTTGGAACCAAAAACAGAAGAAAACAGGCAACTAGCACTGTGGCATCTTGTTAATAGGTTAGTTCCAGAAAATGTGTAAAAGTACTCCAAAGTGTGGAAAAAACATAAGAAAGTAGATAAAAACCAAGCATGGAACAGCAAAAATTGTAGATACGTTAGCAACGTATCAGTCTTCATCTTCCCTTCCACTAAAAGCTTTCTCCTGCAAAATTTTAATGATTCCACCATCAAATCGATATTCTGTGACTCCAGGATTAGGGAACTCTATTGGTTGTTTAAGAAATTCAGAACTTGGAGCACTATATTCCCTGAGAGTTTTCTTAGGTTTCATAGGAGTTGTTCTGTACATAGACATGATTTCCATAATCTCACTCAGGTTTTCAACTTCAATTTTATTTGATCTTAGTAGTTTTTCAACAATTTCTTCGCGCCTCTGAGTAGGCACGCACTCAATATAATCCAGCAGGTAGGTCCTACCAGAGCGTGCAGACCCTTTGTCTCCTAAGGAGAACATTTTGTAGTAGCAAAACCTGAAATGTCAAAATACAAACACTTATCGCTTAGCTCCCCGGCAATGGCGCCAGAAAATAGCTTGATGTCTGCAAGAGCATAGATCGTTTGTAGCTAGTGTTAAAGTTCAGATATCGATCCCACAGGGAGCCCAAAGGTAAATGTTTATGGGTGAAGTCTCTATCACACCCGAAGTTTTCACAGGTCTTCGAGTGAATTGACTACAAGTGTTGAAATAAGAATGGGTTTTGATTAAATGCGATGGATTTAAATAGAAGTAAAACGTAAACTTTAGAAATATAAAGCATAAAAGTAAAGAACAACTTGGTTGTTTGTTGTTTCCTGCAGATGGCAAAAGAAGGCGCGAGGAGATTCAGTTCATGGTGATAGTGACTGTGCCAGGTGGACGAGTGATAAATGTAACAATTATAATCTTATAAATATATGTGTAGGAGAGCAACCCATAATTAGCCCGAACTCCTCTTTGTAGATTTCATCCCAACTTCAATAATCCTACTAGCCTGCTACCAAAACCATGGTCAGACACTAGATGATTCAGACCCTTCAGGTCGCTTAGTGATTAAGCTCCTTGGATCGGAGTAATGGAATAACCACTGTGGTTCCTTGTTCTCCTCGAGTCTACTAGATTTCCTTGATATCCCCGTGTCACCCGGGGTCGTCGGTCCACTAGCGAGCAAGATCTCATATATGTAGAACAATGCATCATGTTGTCTGGGCCCTGATACATCCATTTTGCATCACTATTCTATATCATAATTTACTGTTATTCATTGATATATTTCATATTAAGAGATGATACTTATGTTATTTCGTCTGTTTTTGCATGGCTGATGACTTTTGGAGCATGGACCGCTGTACTCAGGATTCTGATGGCAAAGGGGCTGTTTGGAAGCGAAATTCGCGAAGATCAGAAAATCCGGGAAATACATGGAAAACTCTATTTTTTCTAGAAAACGAAGGATGCCAGAAGGGGGAGTGGAGATGGGCCACAGGAGTCCACACCACCCCCTGGCGCGGGCCACCCCTGTCCGCACCACCAGGTGATGTGGCCACCCTGGCCCACTCCTGGCTCTCCCCTTTGGCGTATAATATCCCCATGAAACCCTAATACCGGGGGAACGACCATAGAAAGATTCTGCCGCCTCTGCAGGGAGAAAAACTACAGAGAGAGAAAGATCTCTCCGGCAGATAGAATTCTACCAGGGGAATTCCTTCCCAAAGAGGGGAGATCGTCGCCATCAACACCACCATTAAGCTGGACTTCATCGGGATCATCATCATCACCACCATCATCTCCATCACCACCATCATCATCACTCCATACCGTTGTAACAATTGGGTTGAATCTTGCATAGTTCTTAGGGGAAACTTTCCCGGTGTTGATTACTCCTTCTAGTTGATGCTATTGAGTGAACCATTGAATTATCGTTCATGTTCAGTTTGTTACTTATCATTATATCATCTCTGATCTTGATCCATATGATGTCTTGTGAGTAGTTCTTTTAGTTCTTGAGTACATGGGAGAAGTCATGTTGTTAGTAGTGGAGTTGTGTTGAGAAATATTCAATGGTTTGATATTTAAGTTGTGGTGTTATTCTTCTAGTGGTGTCATGTGAACATCGACTACATGACACTTCACCTTTATGGGCCTAGGGGAATGCATTGTGTATTTGGCTACTAATCGTAGGGGTTGCCGGAGTGACAGAAACCTGAACCCCCATTAGGAAACATTTACACAAGGGATGTCAGGGTCTTAGAGTTTAAAGCTATGGTTAGGTTTCTATCTTAATTACTTTCTTGTACTTGCGGATGCTTTCAAGGGGTATAATCACAAGTACGTATTAGTCCCATGAAGGTCGGTACATTAGCACTGGTTCACCCACACAACACTTAGAAAACTAAAGAAGATTAATCAACTATATGAAGCGAAAGCACTTGATGATATTCCTGTGTGTCCTCGAGAACGTTTGGTCATCTTAAGTAATACAACCGGCTTGTCCTTTGCTGAAGAAAGGATTGGGCCACTCACTGCATTCTTTATTATTGTCTTTCATTTACTCATACTTTATTTACCTGCATTATAAAAAAACCTCAAAATCCATTTGCTAAGTATTTACAGAGAATTCCTGCTCCAAGCCACTCGTCAACACCTTCTGCTCCTCGTTGGGTTCGACACTCTTACTTATCGAAAATACTGCGATACACCCCCTATACTTGTGGCTCATCAAGACTATTTTCTGGCGCCGTTTCTGGGGAGTGAAGTGCTATTGGAGAGTGGAACTAGTAAAGGAAACTTCTAATGTGAGTATTGTTCACTTCTGTTAGTTACTTTATTTTAATATGGATAATTCACTGAGTTTCTTATTTCGTAATGCTACTACCACTTCTAAGGTAGTAGATGAACCACCACCTGCTGAGAATGATACTTTTAAAATACCTACAAGAATTGTTGATCGTGTTATGGATAAGTACTATTTTGGAGATGGAACTGTCCATCCCGATGATCATTTGCTCTTTATACACGAATTATGCGGGTTGTTTAAGTGTACAGGTATTACAACAGATCAAGTCAAGAAGAAGTTATTCTCATTATCGCTGAAAGGAAGAGCTGATGAATGGTATAAGCTGCTGAAGAATGGTCAGTCTCTTGAATGGGAGGAAATAGTGCCTCGCTTTTATTCAAAATTTTATCTTGATGGAGAGAGTACAATTCAAACTTGGGGAGACTGAAGTTACTAATGCTCAAATGTCCTATAAATGAGCTCCCCAACAATATTATTATCAATAACTTTTATGCAAGGCTTTCTCTTCATGATAAGGATCTATTGGACGCCTCTTGTGCTGGATCATTTACATGCATGTAAGAAGAAGCTAAGTGGGATATTCTAGACCGTATTCAAG
Source organism: Avena eriantha (assembly GCA_910589775.1). NCBI lineage: Eukaryota > Viridiplantae > Streptophyta > Magnoliopsida > Poales > Poaceae > Avena > Avena eriantha. The sequence goes on along the minus strand of OU342741.1, from coordinate 143,481,162 downwards.
ACAACGCTGAAGCATGAGAGATTGATAAAGGAAGAAAGTCAGGTATAAATTATGATTATAAATGCATTGAATCTTTTATGGGAACTGATGACTTTCAAAATATTAAAAATGCTTATGGTCTAGACTCTCAAGCTATTGCAACTTATTATAAGGCTTTTGCTTCCTATATTGAAGTTCCTAAAAAGAAGTGGAATAAGTATCATGCACCTTATAAAGATATTGCTAATAGTGTTCTTGCAAGAAATACTGAAGTTTATACTACTAATCATGTTTTACCTGAACCTTACATTGATAAAATTCCTTTCCTAGTTAAGATAAAGGAACATTCTATGATAACTAGTATGGTTAATGAAAGTACAAATAAAGCTGTTGATGAACAAGTAACTATTGAACCTATAATAGCGAATGTGAAAGACTTTATCACTAAATATGTAGGAGATGGACACACTTTTCTTTGTAAGGATACTTCTAATAATGTTTCACAAAGTAGTGTTATGAGAGCCAATGTCCCTGTGTTTTCTGTTAAAGTAAGAGATCATTGCTAGAATGGTTCTTGTGATAGTTAAATTGTTAAATTTATGCATGATACTGAAAGTTATTATGATAGAGGGAAAAGTGTTCTTATGCATCTCAATAATATTAAGTTTCCTTGCTTTATGCTGAAAATCTTTATGTTGCACTTGTTTTGCCTTTATGCTAGCCGTCCATGGTTCCAACAATTGTTTTCTTACAAAATTCCCTTGCATAGAAAGTGGGTTAGACTTAAACATGTATAATTTTCCTTCTTGATGCTCTCTTTAACTTCAATTCATATTCTTATGTGAGCATCATTGAAATTATCATGCCCATCTTAATGGCTATAAAGAAAGAGCTTTTTGGGAGACAACCCAATATTTTTGCTTTCAGATGTTTTTGCTTATTTGAGTCTTGGAAGTTATTACTTCGGTAATAACCTATCCTTATCCTTTTTGTTTGGTTTTTGTGTCAAGATCAACCTCCAATGAGAGAGAATTAATGCTTGGGAAAGTTGCTGTCTCGAAACAGATTTTTTGTGCTTCGCTATGAAAATTCGTGAAAAATCTTTGTCCGTCGGTTTGAGCTGTAATATTATTTGCTTCTTCCCAAGATTGTTATTTAACTTTCATTAGTTTTGCACTTTTTTATTTGAGCAACATAAGATTTTCGAAAAAATTGATCTTTACCTGCTAGTCTGTTTTAACAGATTTTTGCCAGTCTTGCATTTGCCTCTTAAATCGATTCCCTTTTTGAATTCTTTTGGGCTTTCAGAAGGAGTTATTTCAGTAACTTATGTTTTAATGGTTTTCAGTTGAAATTGAACTTAAAAGGTTTATTACCTCACTTATACTAATGTTGCTAATGAGAATTGTGTGAAAGAAATTTCCAGGTTAGTGGAGAAAATGGTGTAATAAGAAAGTGAAAGGTTTCATGACTCGAGCAATATGTGTATGAAGATGAAGATATTGATGTTATTCAAGTGGTAACTTTGGAAAATTTTATCAAAGACCAAGTTCAGAGACATGCAGAGTCTGTTTTCAAATAGGTAACAGTTCTAGTAAGGAAAAGTCTGCGAAAAATATGTCCAGTTATATTTTTGCAGTTTTTATCCAACAAGCAAAGCAACGAAGCGAAAGAGGGACGAAAATGGAGCCAGGGTGGCTCACACCACCCCCTGGCACGGGCCCCCCTAGTCGCGCCACCAGGTGGTGTGGCCACCCCGGAGTCCGTCTCTGACCCGTTTTCTCCCAATACCTTCCTTTTGTTGTTAAACTTCGTAATATATAATCCCCCAGATCCACCAAGGTTCGTATATCATGTTCTCGTCGTGGTTTTTGTTTTGATATGTTTTTTAGATGCCATTTAGGGGTTCATCTTCAAAGGATTACGAGCTGCGACACCGTCACAAGCTCCATTGCAATCTTGAGCAGGAGACTCTCCTGGGACAGGTGAAACAAGAAAGGATCGCAACTAGGTGCGAAGACATGGATCGGAACATCTGAGAGCAAGTAAAGGACATGATAGCATGCTTGAAGGGGCTGATACCTCCAACTCTAGATCTCAGTTCCTGCCCTATAGCAGTGGAAGCTCTACGAGTAACTGATGAGTTCCACAACAAGTACCGAGTCTTGAGGAGGAAGGTGGATATGCTTCAAGAGGATAATAACAGGCTTCGCAAGATACTAGAAGATTTCCTCATGCCAATCGAGAGAACACCACCACCAACGAAGGAGTAATTCGTCATCAGGTTTTGGCATCCCCTTGGTTTATCCCAAGCTTGGGGGGGTGCCGTGGTATCACATTGCAATCTTCTATCTTTTTACCTTTTTAGTAGAGTCATATCATGAATAGAGAAGTTATCATGTAGGATGGTTTGCATTATGGAAGTGTCTCTCCTCTAGTTAGATATCTATGTATCCCTTGGTGTGAGTTGCCATTATGGAATATTAATGATAAGTTCTTTCATTTACTCTTTTGCATATCTTATATTAGTATTCAATTTCTGTTATATGATTGATCTTGTTATTAGTATTGGTATCACATTGGGATCATTGAGTAAATTTAGTTGGTTTTGGCAAACCTGGCTCGGTCAGTAGCAACACTATTTTGAGAATTGAATGAAAAGATAAAAGTACTCTAAAGAAATATAACTTCATCATCATATTTGTTGAGTTGCTCATAAGCTTAGTATTCTCTAGTTAAGATCTTTTGTGCTTCTAAGGAAGATTGCATGTTTGTTTTTATCGCTTGTATGTTTGTTTGTTTCCTTCAACTCTTATGGTTGCTACCCAGCCTTGCTAGCCAAAAACCTGTACTGAGAGGGAATGCTTCTCGTGCATCCATTCCTTAAACCAAAACCTATGCCATTTGTGTCCACCATACCTACCTATTAGCACTATTTCTATTCCAAGTATATTCATGTTTTTAATTACCTTCCGAATTAAACTTGTTATGTGAAAATTAGTGATTAAAGCTCTCGCGAACTTGACGGCACACTTTACTTTCTTACACTTAATAATCTTGAACCATTGTGTCCATCTTTGTTGCGTATATGCTTGTGCTTTATAAGTTGAAGTTAGCAGAACCATGTATCATGGGGAATGCTTTCAACATTGCACTTATATTCCGTTGATATCATGATTCTTTTGCTTATGGATCCTAGCGGTGTTAAATAAAAGGGGAACTTGTAAGATCATGGAGTGTGTATGTGTGTTAGAGAAACGCATGGGCTGCTAGCCTAAGCCATGCCTAATCATGGTGGAAACTTGCAGCATAATCATAATGAGCACTCTATGAAGCATCCTCAATAAAAACCTATGAAAATAGCAAATAAAAAGATCGTTGAGATGCTCATTGTCTTCTTGCCTTGTCATTTTGATATCGGAATGCTTCCGTACCATCGGGCAAGGGGTACCCCGTTGGCGGTTCTCTATGATTCATATGTACTTACAATGACAAGAGCTTACTCGTAACTAAAGTTTAGTAGCATGAGGTCTGGTACTCGTAAGCACGGGGCATGAGATTGTCAACTTATAACTTGTCAAGCATATCCTCATATTTGTTCACTTTAACCTTAATCACCTAAAGATGCCTATGATAGGGGCAATAACAGCTGAAAACTAATAAGTACCATAATTTTTGGAAGATCTTTATGAAACTTGAAATCCCTACTTCCCTCTGCGGAGGGCCTATCTTTTACTTTTTAGTTGAGTCAGTAAACCTATTCCCTTCTATCTCAGCAAGTATTTTGAGTTGTTGTGTTTAATTCATTCATATGATGATTTATTCATTCATGTTTCTTATGTTCCTAGTTTTGCACATTGTTCTTATCTTAGAGAATATTACTTTGAAAACTATCATTGAAAATCTGTTATGTGTGAACTCCTACAAATTGTCAACTATTCTTCGACCAAGAGCTAAGTTTGCCATTACCAATTGTGATTTACTTTGTGTATCCTTATTTGTGTTTCCTTTACCTATTGCAAGTTAAGTTATATAATAGTGAGTTGTCTTCTATTATGATTTGTGTATTGATGAATGTGATGCTTCTTGTCCGTATTCATTTATCGACTCTTCACTCCATAAACCTGAGGTCATGTTTATTGAGCTCAGTTTTCGCTTGGGGAAAAGCAAAGTCTAAGCTTGGGGGGAGTTGATACGTCCATCTTGCATCACTATTCTATATTATAATTTACTGTTATTCATTGATATATTTCATATTAAGAGATGATACTTATGTTATTTCATTTGTTTTTGCATGGTTGATGACTTTTGGAGCATGGACCGCTGTAGTCAGGATTCTGATGGAAAAGGGGCTGTTTGGAGGCAAAATTTGCGAAGATCAGAAAATCCAGGAAAATACATGGAAAATTCTACTTTTCCAGAAGACGAAGGATGCATAAAGGGAGAGTGGAGATGGGCCACAGGGGGCCCACACCACCCCCTAGCACGGGCCACCCCTGGCTGCACCACCAGGTGGTGTGGCCACCCTGGCCCACTCCTAGCTCTCCCCTTTGGCGTATATTATCCCCACGAAACCATAATACCGGGGGAGCGACCACAGAAAGATTCCGCCGCCTCTACGGGGTGGAAAACTACAGAGAGAGAAAGATCTCTCCATCAGATAGAATTCTGCCGGGGGAATTCCTTCCTAGAGAGGGGAGATCGTCACCATCAATACCACCATCAAGCTGGACTTCATCGGGATCATCATCATCACCACCATCATCATCACTCCATACCGTTGTAACAATTGTGTTGAATCTTGCATAGTTCTTAGGGGAAACTTTCCCGGTGTTGATTACTCCTTGTAGTTGATGCTATTGAGTGAACCATTGAATTATCGTTCATGTTCAGTTTGTTACTTATCATTATTTCATCTCTGATCTTGATCCATATGATGTCTTGTGAGTAGTTCTTTTAGTTCTTGAGGACATGGGAGAAGTCATGTTGTTAGTAGTGGAGTTGTGTTGAGAAAGATTCAACGGTTTGATATTTAAGTTGTGGTGTTATTCTTCTAGTGGTGTCATGTGAACGTCGAATACATGACACTTCACATTTATGGGCCTAGGGGAATGCATTGTGTATTTGGCTACTAATCGTAGGGGTTTTCAGAGTGGCAGAAACCTGAACCCCTGTTAGGAAACCTTTGCACAAGGGATGTCAGGGTCTTAGAGTTTAAAGCTGTGGTTAGGTTTCTATCTTAATTACTTTCTTGTACTTGCGGATGCTTTCAAGGGGTATAATCACAAGTATGTATTAGTCCTAGGAAGGTCGTTACATTAGCACTGGTTCACCCACACAACACTTAGCAAACTAAAGAAGATTAATCAACTATATGAAGCGAAAGCACTTGACGATATTCCCGTGTGTCCTCGAGAATGTTTGGTCATCTTAAGTAACACAACCGGCTTGTCCTTTGCCGAGGAAAGGATTGGGCCACTCGATGCATTCTTTATTATTGTCTTTCATTTACTCGTACTTTATTTACCTGCATTATCAAAACCCCCTAAAAATCTATTTGCTAAGTATTTACAGAGAATTCCTGCTCCAAGCCACTCGTCAACACCTTCTGCTCCTCGTTGGGTTCGACACTCTTACTTACCGAAAATACTGCGATACATCCCCTATATTTGTGGGTCATCAGGCCCTTAATTGGACAACAAGTATTAGGCATCCCACAGATAGTCAAGCACACATAATATAGTAATTATAATCAATCACAAACTAATGTAAAATATATGAAGGCACATCACATCTCACCAATCCCCTACATCTCCCACACCCAAGGGAATTGCTCACACATGAGAGAAGAATGGATCATCAATATAATTGAATAAGGGCTCGTTCGTTTTGCTGGGAACAAAACCAGACGTGGAATTGATCCTGACACGGATTGGGTTGATCCTATCCCTACACCCAATCGCAACTGACCCCGTTAATCCCTCTTCTAAAATCTTTGTATTTACTTTGTTGTTTGGTTAGACCATCGCGTCACAAATGCTAGCTTGCTAGATGTGCTACGTACCTCCTAGAAATTTTTCCACAGGTCATATGACGATATTATTTTTCCAGCCTGATTCAATGAAGATGGCCTGGATGGGCTTGGACCAAAATCCTGGAAGGGGTCAAACGAACACCAGAAAATAATGGTCTAGAAATTTTACACAGCTCGCCTAGAAAACTGGGATTGGGACACAATCCACACCAATCCTGGCCTCCACGGGATTAAACAAACGAGGCCTAAATGGAATTCGTTTTTGTATTACCGTGGATATCCATAATAAGAATAGAAAAATATCCAACACAATTCAAGATGGGAAGAAACAATCTCAAACCCTAGTCTTGCAAGGTGGAGATCCCTCTCTCTCTCTCAAGTACAAGTAGTGGCTACGGGAGTGTATTGGCTAGGAGGTCGAAGATCGTGGAGCGAGATGAAGAACGTCTTCTCTTTCTTCTCCGCATCTCTTCTTTCTCCCTTCTGGATGGTATGGCGGCTCTTATGTTGTGTTTTCGTCCTTGGTCCCTTCACGGAAGTTGTCCCTTTTGACAAGACAGAGGCGACGACAACTATATGGCGAGAACTATACGGCCGAAAAAATATTCCCGCCGTATAGTTGCTCGTCAAAGGTTCTGTGAGCTCCCCTTGCGTGCTTAGAAAGTGAGACTCGCTTGTGTTCTCTAGAATATTGTGTTTCTCTAGTTAAATCCTTTTGTTGACGTTCAAAACCTAAAATACACATTAAAAACCAAGTTTTCTTTGCTACCAAAGTATTAGCGTTAGGTAAAGCCAGAAAACAATCAAATCTGGGAGAAAACCATCAATAAAAGCCATAAAAATGTGTAGAATCTCACAGCTATCAGATAATCCTCAAGTTGCAGTGCCAATTGGTGAAGTTGTACCCATCATGTTTCAGCTTTTCTTTCTCTAGGAACACACTGAAGTTGAACAAGGTTTGTGACTTAGACATCTACATCAAATATTTGCAAGTACTTAGTCTAGACTATGTTCATGATAATTACTTCAAGTAAATCAAATTACCAAGTGAAATCCCACTAAACTGAACATTCCACAAGTTGCTTAGTGTGACACATGATCCAAATTCACTAACCCAAGTCCGATCATCACGTCAGTTGGAGTAGTTTCAATGGTGAACATCAACATGTTTACCATTTAATTCATATGACTGATGTTAACCTTTCGATGTGTTCCGTGGCCATGTTTTTACATGCCAGGCTCGTCAAGCTAACCATAGTTTTCTGCGTGTGCAATATGGATTACACCCATTGTATGTGAACGTAGAATATGTCACACTCGATCATCCGGTGGTGCATCGAAACAACGAACTTTCACAATGATGCCAACTATGGATGAACAATTTTATGTTGATATTTTAGTGTGAGGAATCATCTTATAATGCTAACATTGTGATCTAATCATAAGAAAAATAAGATGCTGAAAGGGATAAACATCTCATGCATATGTGACATCACATGGCCTTTCTACTTGTGCCTTCGATCTCCATCTCCAAAGAAAAGTGTGATCACCACCATCACTAGCATAATGCCAAGAAAATGGTTGTTTCCACAATCTTGTTACTTCAAAAAAATTGCTACACTAGAGATAAAGTAAATCAATTTACATGGCATTTACACATTGACATGCATTCCATACAGTAAATAAAGACAACTATCTAGGCTCCTATCGGTTGCCAAACTCATCGACACGCAAGTCGTGATACTTATTACAAACATGATCACATCTCATACATCACATATAATAATTATCAGAAACTTGGCCATATCACATCACATTCCCCTACAAAGACAAGTTAGATGCCTCTACTTTGTTGTTGCATGTTTTATGTTGTTTGGGGCTTTACTAGGCAGAAGGACAACTATTGCTACACATAAACCACAATGGCAATGAACATGTTGTCTCTACAACTCCATTTCAGGCTCTCCTTCACAAAAGATATATTAACTAAAGAAATAGATACAAACACCCACTAGCCACTTATGCAATACAAGTTGCATGTCAGTTGTGCAACTAGTCTCGCGCAAGAGGCGATGGCTGGAGGAAGAGGTGTACCACCCCTGCCCCTGCCCTTCCTTATTTAGGCAAGGGGTAGGGAGGCTTGGCCCCTCCCCCAATCCCTAGGGCAGGTGGCAGACAAGTGGAGATGGAAACCTCCCCCTCCCACGTGCCCCCTGCCATCTAGGGTTTTGCCAACACTAGCCGCAAGGCCCTATGGTGGCCGTGGTGCCTTGGAACACTACGTACAAGGTGCTCGTACTCAGCCCATGTGGCCCCACCTCGTAGGTGGGCCCACCATGGACCCCATGTGAACCTTCTAGAACATTCCAACATTTGGAAATATTGAAAACTTTTCCTAAAACCCTAAATAGGAAGTGCCATATACTTTTCTCTAACTTCGGACCATTTCAGAGCTCCTCGTGATATCAAGGATCTCATATGAGACTGTGAAACAACAATTGATTACACTATACATATTCTCAATGAAGACCAGCGACACCGAAGCGTTAAGTGTCTGACTCGACATGTTCGAGAATATACAAACATGATCGATACACCTCTCCAATCCATAACCATTAGCGGGACCAGGATGCCCATAGTAGTTTCTACACATTCAATGAAGTTCTTTTTGGTGGAACCACAATTTCAAAGATTCAGTCAGTCTGGTATGTGATTCCTTTTGTATCGTGATATATTACTTTCCCCACATTCAATCATCGGTATCACTATCCCTAGTTCAATCTCGTTACCAACAAGCTCTCTATACTCATACCATGGTATAGGATACATGTGACCAATCACATTAGCCACTTAGCTCTTAGATGCTATACTAGTGAGATGGCCCAAAGATATCTTACATTCCATCACACGGACAAAAAAATCTCAATCTTGATTTATCCAATCCAACAGACACCATCAGAGATACCTGAAAGCCACCTTCATAATCACTCAGTTATGAAGTGCAATTTGATGTCCATAAGGTATTCCTCCGATGCCCAAGAGTAACATGATCTCATGGTTTGAGGAAGCTATACTTAACATATTCAAAAATAGATAACAATGAAACTATAAGACGCGATCTGAAGCTATGCTTGTTATTTGGGTATGTCCATCACATCATTCTCCTAATAATGTGATCATGTTATCAATTTACAATCATGTCCATGGTTAGGAAACCTTAACCGCTGCTTGAGTAATTAACTAGGAGAAGAGACTTATTAGGGACTCGTGTTTTTACTTATCCACACGTGTATTTAGTTTCCAATACATACAATTATAGCATGGATAATCAGAGTAAAATAATAGCACTAGAATATTTCGGCCCAAACTTCTATCCACATCGTCCCGATTATTTTTGGCTATGGGATAGACGCCGGAAAGGACATGTGGTGCCATCGCTATGGATCCCTACTCTTTTGAGTGGTGGGCCTCACTATGGGCCAGGGAAAATATTCCAGACCGCAGACGGGTATCACACGCGCTATCGTACCCCACGTCGCATGATGGTGGACCGCGCGTGCAATATGTGTATGTTGTCACCGTCTACGAGCAGGACGACATGCGGTGAGAGGCGTTCCTAGCATGTTGCACCTTCACACCCGCTGTGTGGCGAGGATAGCCGAGATCCAACGTGGCGTCATGAGCCCATACTATACGTGGTTCCTCGTGGTCATAGGGACCACTGAGAGCCGACATAGTGTCAGGAGCCCGTGCCAGACGCGGTTTCTCACGGATGCGGGGCCCGTCTAGATTAGACGTGGCAACATTAGCCCATGCCTGCTGTTAGAGTAGACCATAGATGACACAGGTTTTTGTGGTTGTAGAGTTGAGATGACAGCATAGGTCGTAGACATACGCAGGATCTCACGGTGATATCATACTATGGGTCCCGCCTATATAGGAGCTGCTAGCTTAAACTGTAGACATCGCGGGTTCTCGCAGGCGATAGCCATGCTAGAAGCGTTATCCCTTGGCGAGATCCTACTATGGTCGTACGCTTTAGGTAGGTTCATGACAAGATACTCGTGCACCTTCTTCCTTTTCCTCTCTCCGGATACGTATACATGTCATCTTGGCTTGTTTGGTTTTTCTCTATGATATTCATGTGCTCATCTTCTCCTTCATCTTCTTCCATCTCGCTTCGGCGTCTACGGCCACTTCCTCTCCTGTCAGGTTCTCAACATCGTCATGTACGAACTTCAACGAGCCTTTTTCTTCTTCGCATGATCTTCTTATTCCAATTTCTCTATGTTAGGCATTGAATTATTTTCCTCTATGTTCTTCAAGTATCGTAACATCTTGCAGGCTTCCATCATCTTTATTGAAAATGACTCCTCTTTTGTCGTCTTCTGCTACGCGATGTAGGCTGCAGGGATGTTTACCTTATTCAGCCACACATTGATGGTGGCTATTGATGAATGTGTTCCGCTTCCTCCTCTCTCCTTTTTTACCGTTATTTTTGCACTTTTTATTTTTCTGCTAATTTATTTCCTGCTTGCTTTGCAGCTTTTGGTGTTCACCTCGCGCCACCAAAGCTTACACTATGACATAGGTCGTCTATAAACAACATCTTCTTCTGATCCAACTGCGAGCCCTAAGATTTTGCGGTGATTTTCATCTATACTCATTCATCGACATTTGATTTTATGTGTTTTTATCTGTTTTGTCACTAACGATATGATTTCCTTTTGTGTTTTGTAGGTTCCGCCTATCGGACCACGTGATAGAGAAAAATGACGATTTGTGTTTCTCGGCTTGAATGGTAAGTCTTCTATGCTTCTTATATTTCTTTGCTCTCTCTTTTATCTAACACCCGCATTTTTTGTTTTGCTATGTTCGTTTTGTACGTTGCCTCAAAAAACATTATGACGATTATCCAGATTCCGTCGTAAGAGGACGACATTCGACGAATACGTAGTCGAAAGCCTCCATTAAATGCAAACTATAAGCTTTCTTTATTGGTCGATTTTTCTCTATTGTTTTCATTCTCTATCGTTTTTACCATTTGTGTAACATCCCAATTTCAGCAACCCTGATTAGTTGTCCAGAATGCAAAAATCAGGGGGAACAAAAAACTTTTTCTTGTGCTTTGGTAAAGTGCTTGCTTATTGTTTGGTTGCATTTGTTCTTATGATGCGTATCTTAGGATACTCCTTACCTCACCCTCAGTTGACAAAAACTTTTTACCCAAAACTATCTTGGCTTACTTTACATATTCTCAAACGTTCTGGCATTCCAAAACATGAGCCAAGATGCCTATGTAACCAAAACTATTTTGGGTAGCTTCTGTTAACAAAATTATGGAGATATATATAATACAATCTCCTAATATTCTCAAGATAGAACACTCAAGTGATCTTACCTCTAGTTTTCCCAAAACTCTTGTTCAAAGCATTTGAATTCTAGTCTTGGTAGAGATACCAAGAACCCTCATCTTATTCAAAACTCAACCTCTTAAAAATGCCCCAACCCTACCTCAAGCTAAGCTTGATGGTAACCCTTGAGTAGTTGATTAGTGTATAAGATGAGTTGCCTTGATTTGCTGCCTGATGAGTTTCCTTAATCTGCTGTTTGATTTGTTTGCTTAGGAAGTAGAATGACCTAACTTAGAAGCTCATCCCTAAGATCAAAATGTTTCCCCATCATCAATCCCTAAGCAAGAAAGCAAACTTTGTTGTGCTCACTAGGTGATCATCTAAAATCCTTAACCAGATCAATTCTGAGGATTTCCATTCTAGATGTTCTCGAGTCCATGAAGACCAATATCAAGCATGGATCTCTTCTACTCACTCTACACTTCCATATCACCCACTGGGTAAAGCTCTGATACCTTGCAACCCCTCCAAGGACATTCCCTCTCCAACTCTAGTCTAAATCCTCCGAACTGCCAATTTTGACTAAGTCTGGAAACAATTTCAACATCACCTTTTTGAATGCCTCCTTTTCTCAAACCATGTGCATTTTTGGAAATGCACTTGAACCATCTTGTTAACCATCCTAAGTACTACCAAGGCCCACATTTGTCCTTGCATAGATCCTCCTCCAACCCACTTGTCCATGATGGTTTTGCAGACAACAAAATAACATTTCCTGCAAAGCTAGTCATCATGCCTACTTTGGTAGAAGCTCACATCACCCTCCAATTTCCTTTGGACCAACCTTCTGCCTGGTTGTGATCTACTCATTGATGTCTATCAAAAAATACTTCACTTTCTCCAAGTGGATCTCTGTGTTGATTACACCCTCATGCTTTATAAGGCTTCATGACACTTTCTGCATGGCAGCCTTAATTTCAACAAAGTTTGCCATCACTTCTAGATCACCTCAAATACAATTAATTCAAACTATTCTTGCCATGTTCATATATATGACTTGGTCTACCTGCAAATCTATCCCTTGCACCAAGATGAGCTCTGAGCTCCATGATGCAAGCATGTTTTGGTGGTATAAAAGTAACACCACCCTAGATCATCAACTCTTTGATTTCCATCCTTTTCTAGTTGGAATTTCATTCCACAAGGTCAAAAATGCTTGATACACCCTGTCTATCTCACCTACATTGATCCCAAATATTTATCAATTATTATCCAAAATTATTATGGTCCCAAAACTATTTAACTCCTTAAATAGTCAAATCTCCAAAACTCCCTCCCTAAGGGAAAGTTTGGTTTTTTACCAAAATAGTTCCCTAACTTTTGGCTCAAGTAAGTTCCTTATGTCATACCTCACCTTCCCATCTCAAAAATAAATATTTTTGAGAAGCTTTATTATTTATTTTGTCCTTTTTCTTAAAAGGCTGAATTGGAATAATAATTGTTTTAAATACTTTCAATCCCCAATAAATCTTGGGAAAATTCCCCTAAGTGTGTATTCACATTTGGGACCCTTCCACATAAAAATACATCCTTTGCAAATGGAAATTTATCAAATGATCCTCTAAAAATCATTTTTGTCCTTTTTGAGTAATTGGATTTAAGTGGACTAAAACCCCACCTAAAAATCCCAAATAATTCCTAGGAGTGTACCTTGACCCCATCCACCTACCAGTCCCAATTCCTCCTTTGGTCCAATGCAAGATTTTGGACTTCCTTCATAACCATCAATTGGAACCATATTGCCAATTAAGCAAATCCATTACTCTAATCACTTCCAAATTTCATCAAATCATGCTCAAAGACTCTCCTCAGCACCAGGACACCCCACTGGTCGACCAACACTGCAACACCACCTTAGTTCTTCCCATTTTGCCCTTGTACTAGTAGAAGGAGAGAGAGACAACAAAGATCTTACAAGTATTTTCCACCATTAATTACCACTAATGCCACCCCCTCTCTCTCTGGTCTAGCACCACCAAATACCTATACTACCCCTCTCCACCGACCCTTGGACCAATCCCTGGCCAGCAACCCTCTCCCCCTTGTCGTAGATGGTAATTTACCCCATCTATTCCTCCCTCCTAGTATAAAGGCCAGCAGCACTTCCCCAGCTCGCCCCTGCCCTCATTTGCCCCCTCTACACCTCACTTACCTCCCCCGAGCACCACACCCTCTCCCCTGCCCTGTGTTGTCCGAAGGAAGAAGAAGAGGAGAGCCTCGACCTCCTCACAAAATCGAGCAAGGCTCTCTCCCCTCTGCTCTAATTCTTCTGGATGTCAACCCACAAGATCTCTTCCTCCTCCTCTACCTGATGGTACTCTTCTTTTTGCCCAGGACCCTCTCATCCATCGTCGCCATCGAGTTCCGACGAGTCTACTCTCGGTCGCCGTCGCACGAGCTTCTTCCCGGCGACAAACTACATCGTGCCGCCCACCGATCTGCTCAGCACCGTCGACCGTGTCGCCCTAAACCCTTTGCGCCGCCTCCCGAGCCCTCTGGTGAGCTCCCCTCCTCTCCCTCCGGCGAGCTAGGGTTCTGTCCCCAGCGCTCTGTCGCTGCGGCGACGACGAGTGCGGGCCGTCCATCGCCACTTAAACGAACGGCTGAGATCCGCTAGTACCGCTTCGGTGTTTTCCCCCACTGACCGCCGGGCCCCGCTTGCCAGTTCAAGCGCCCGCTCCCAAGTGTCGTGCTACCCCGCCTTGGGCCGGCCTGCCTCTGTGTGGCCCAGTTCCCCCAGATTTGGTCTGCTGCACCTCTCTACCTTTTTCCTTTAGCACCCTATTATTCCAGAAAAGCTCCTGTTAGGAATAAATCCACATACAATGGTAAACCTAGTCCAATTGCCTAGATCTAAATTTCTGGTAGTTCCCTGATGTTTGCTCAAACATGCAGAGGAAACCCATGTCCAAAATAATTTTCTTTAAATTCTGGTATTTATTCTGCTGCAGAGTATACTTTGCACTAATTAAATTCCTCTGTGAGCTAGCCTTCTCCATTTGAGATGAACCAAGGCTCTACTGAGAGGTATTTGACATACCTATCCTCTAGAACTGGTCCTCTGCCAAGGTGAATAGTAGGTTGCCTTTAACAAAAATAACCAAACTAGCCCTTGTCTGCCTTGAATAAATTATCTAGGTCAAACCAAATGTGGTATTGACCTGATTCCAATTCCCAGTACCTCATATTATAAATACCTACCAAACCATAGCAGCTCAGAATTTATTGAGCTCTGGTTGTATTTTAGTGATTTAAATACTTCTGTGATGGTTATTTTCACAAAATAAATCACTCCAGGAGTTTGGCAACTCCAAAATGGGTGAATCCAAATCCTACAGAAAGGTATTTTAAACACCTATCACATTCCCTTGGAATCAACTCAGTAGCATCTGTATAATTAATCTGGTAAAAAGGAGAAGAACTATACAAAACTGCCTTTGGGAATTTCCATCGGGCATTCTGGTAATTATTTTGACTTGATTCCCACTCTAGGTGGTTCAGTACAGCAGGTACTACCAAACCATCCAAGGAAATAATTTTGGGACCTCCAAAACTCTTCTGGAGAATTATTCCCTTGAAACTAGAGTTTATTCCACTTTAAAAAGCATAACTAATTTTAGAAAATTGATAATCAAGTGAAACCACTTGTGTGGATTTTGTTTTGACAAGACCTATCACAGGATATCACTTATGCATATTAATATCCCACTAATCATAGAACCCTAATCCAAATGCCCTGTCTTTAGCTTTGACAACTACCTTCCCAGAGAAAACACCTCAGTGGCAATCTTGTAAATTCCACCATTGGAATCCCACTTCTCCCAAAACCTCCCTAGTCAAGTAGTACTCTTTATGTTTGTTTGTTGTATGGTTTGGTGCATGAATGTCTTGTATTGATTGTGGTATTGTCTGCTTGCATGTGTACTCGATGACGACGATAGTGTGAGTGTCTATCGACAAGAAGGAAGGGACTTTTATTACTATTGTTATTGGGTATTCTTGGTCATCTGAAGACATCCAGGGACTTATTGCTGATCATAGGCAAGCCACCATTCCTGTACTCTGATATATGTCCTATTCTCTTTTACCTGTTTTATATCCTCTTTGTAAATTGCATTACCTACCTGCATGCTTTGTTTTACAAATACTGCGATCGTAACTTGGCTCCTCCAAGTTATGAATTCGTGTCCATCGAGACACCACCCAATGTACCTACCACTTTATCCCGTTAGATCGAGAGTATGACGATTAGCATCCTACCTCGTTGGAAAACCCCGGTTTTGAGAAAATAAACTGTTTTGGGACTTATCCCACTACAAATGTTTCAAAACTGTTTTGCAAAACCCTTGGGAAGAGGCATCGTTCCCAGCGGATGTTTTTAACAAAAGAAATGGTGATGTTGAGCAATGAGAATGTGATGGGATGTTCTACGCCTTTACTGGAACAATTTTATCAGCGCAACCACATTACCCAAGGTACTGGGGCTTAACTCGTAGTTTGTCCGTATTAGCTGAGGCACTTCTACCATGCTTATAGGGAGAAATTCCTGGAATTCCGGGCAGGCGTTACCAGATCAAGGATCTGAAGCCTGTCGCTTGCTTCAGCAAGAGTGAGCCTGAACTGGCAGGAGGCTGGTGCAACAATTGGGTCTCCCGCGGACGGTATGACTTAGGTAGTACGGAAGGAAGTGGAGTCTCCAGATTTAAGGTATACGCCAAATTGCTGCTTGGGTATGCGCGTGTACGGAAGGAAGGACTATGGCTAGGAGCCACATACTTGTTGCCGGGAAGAACAAACCCAAGAGGAAAAGCATGCATTTGCTAGGGTTAACAAGCGAAAGGTTAGGTTTGATTATCCGGACCCCCATCTACCGTGGTAGTGGGCCGTGGTTGTATCCCGGCGGATGTATTGATTCTTGTGGGGAAAGTGCATAAACTCTGGAGAGTATAACCTATTCGAATAGCCGTGTCCACGGTCAAGGACGGTTGGAAAGGTGTTGGCTAGGAATACCCAAACTGTGCTTGTTTGGGAAACAAGTACTTTGGGGACGAAGGTTCCGGGGGAACCCAAGTCCGAAAGCTTGGTTTTGACCCAAGGGGTCTAAAATGTTCAAAAAGGGTTTTTACTACAAAATTGTTTCCAAAACTCTTTTTCAACAGAGATATGGAGATGTCTTGATTTGTAAAACAGAAGCATGTTTTCAAAACTCTTTTTGAACAAAGATATGGAGATTCCATAACTTCAAACTTAGCTTAGGCGTTTCAAAAGCAAACCTAGATAGAGCTATCTTGCCACAGCCCAAATTGCATTTCCTTTGTTCACTCATCTTGGTGGTTTTGCGAGTACATTCAAATTACTCACGGCTGTGTCCCTGGCTATTTACTTGGCCATACTTTCAGGAGTTTGAGGTGATGTCCCTCGAGCTAGGCCGTCTTCCTAGTCAGTTGCCTGTAGGTTGAGGCACGATTGGGCTCCGTGCTTGGCAGTTCTGCTGCTAATGATGTTGCAGCCATAATGGCACTTATGTAAGTCTTGTATTTTTGCTATGTTTCGGATGTTGTAATGATACCTGTCGGTTATGTTCCACGGCTCACTGGTCATGGGAACATGGATGTATGCATAATAGGGTTTTCTCGGATAAATAATCCGGGGATCCCACAGGCTTGGTATCAGAGCCATCCTGACTGTAGGAGACCTTAGTTAGCATGGATGTTAGACAGGAAACGACAAACCTATTTTCCAAAAGACAAGGGAGAAAAGACAACTCTTTGTAAAAGTTCTTATGACTTCTCCCCTCTGAATTTGAAAACCACTTGAATTAATATGATTTCCTAAGCTTAAAATCCTGCACACCTGTCACTAACCCAACCCCATCTCTCAAATCTGCTGTAGATGGCCTCTTTCTGCTCAGAGCGCATCATCGTTGGAGAAAGTTTCTGGCCCTTTGAAGAGCAGATCCACAACCTACTAAAGATAGTCAAGAGGCCCGCGCCAACTATTGAGGGAACCGAACTTCCTCACAGTAGCACCAATGTGATGCAATGGGTCATCAAGGCTGTTATTCCTGCCCCCGATGAAGGCACCACACCCACAATCTTCACCTTCCTCGATAGCAACTGGGTAGATGGCGTGGTGCGAGCCATACACGAAATCATGGAGCGCATCTGCAAGATCCACGAAGATGAGTCGAAGGATACTTCCTACCACTTGTTTGGAAAGAGAGATGAAGATGGACTACCTACTGAGTCTTTCCTCACCTGCTACATCGGGAATCAGCTGGAGAATATGGAATACCTACTCCAACGCTCCCAGGAAGATCTGGACAAGGCCAGACGCGAGAATCTGCTCCTAAAGATGGATATCAACCTCCTCCGTACGCGCGAAAGAAGTCTCCAAGCCACCAATGCCCGCTTGGCAAGGAAGCTGATCAATGAAGTACCCCCAACCCCTGAAGACGAGAACCCCGGGACTGACGACAATCTCTCCTTCCTCAATGAGTACTACCCAATTGTCCAGTCACCTGCTCCGACCGAGTCAACCTCCAACCCTGCACCATGGGAAGGCACCACTCCCACCTTCATCGAAGACGAGCTGAATATCCCGCAAACCCCAAAGGATCTGCGGTAGTTGGAGACCCCGAAGCCAGCCACGACTCCACAGATGCACCCTCTGAGTTATCACCCCACGTCGCGGTACTCGCCCGTTTAGCAATAGGGTAGAGTCATGTATCGCCCCTGAACGCGTTTTGTAATGCCTAGTACTATTAGCACCCTTGGGTGCAGATTGGTTGGTATGTAATGACTTCCTTGATTGCTATGCTTGCTTGAATTGTTCCTCTGTGCGTGTTTTACCCAAGTCGTTGCATCAGACCCAACCTGAAACGTCTGCCACCAACAAGACCCCCTAGGATGACCATGAAGATCGGAAGATCGAAGAAGGCATGTAGCCGTTGCGGAGACGAAGGGCACCAAGCCAACCAATGCTCCAGCCATTTCCCCAACTGTGGAGAACCCCATCCACCCAAAGATTGCCCAACTCGACTCATCACTTGTTTCATCTATGAAGGCCAAGACCATGTTCCCATAAAGTGCCCAATATATCCCCTCATTGGCATGGCCCGTCAACCTCCTGATGTCAGCTTAGAAGAGTCGTCAACTTAGCCACGACGGAAGATGAACCACTGCTTCACGTGCGGACTATCCGGTCACTTCAATAGAGAATGCCCTGAGAGAAAATCTGCCAAGACTTCCACAAAAGAGAAGCTCGAAGACATCCAAGGTCCCCTTCCGCAGAAAAGATGGTCACCCTACCGCTCGCTGCCCCTCATCTCAAGACTGAAGATGTCCCGCGCCTTCCTAGGTGACAGCGCCCCGAGGAAGTAAAGATAGATAGAAGCTCCTTAAACCACTCTAGGACTCCCCGAAAGTCGACGATTGTCACCTGTAATAAACTAGCCCATGTCCCCCCGGAAAGACAGCTAGGATGCCACCCTCCCTATGTTGTCCTATGCTACCTTGAGATCTACTTTTTGTCACCCTCTTAAGTAAGTCCCCTACTTGTAACCATCCCCTCTACCCAAGACCAATCCTAAGGGGGAAAGACAGCGTCTTTCCCGCAAAAATAGATTACCTCTCTGCCAGAAGAAAATCCCACTGTGGGACTCGAAGGCACCGATCCCAGAGCCTAGACCTGTCACACACTTGGAAACAATAACCCACTTAAGTGAAACACTGTAGACCCTTACAGAAGCAAGATCCCTCCCCGCAATCATGATGGAAGCAAGCTCGACCTCCGAGTCTCAAGAAGATTGAAGTTCAACCTCGTTGTCAAGGTGTTTCTACGCGAAGGCAAAGTCGACAAGTTAGCCTGCAAGAACCACATAGCACTAGCTAAGACAAATCCCCTAACCGTACTCTCCAGAATCTCGGGACGAGATTCTTTTAATGGGGAAAGGTCTGTAACATCCCAATTTCAGCAACCCTGATTAGTTGTCCATAATGCAAAAATTAGCGGGAACAAAAAAGTTTTTCTTGTGCTTTGGTAAAGTGCTTGCTTGTTGTTTGGTTGCATTTGTGCTTATCATGCGTATCTTAGGATACTCCTTACCTCACCCTTAGCTGACAAAAGCTTTTTACCCAAAACTATCTTGGCTTACTTTACATATTCTCAAACGTTCTGGCATTCCAAAACATGAGCCAAGATGCCTATGTAACCAAAACTATTTTGGGTAGCTTCTGTTAACAAAATTATGGAGATATATATAATACAATCTCCTAATATTCTCAAGATAGAACACTCAAGTGATCTTACCTCTAGTTTTCCCAAAACTCTTGTTCAAAGCATTTGAATTCTAGTCTTGGTAGAGATACCAAGAACCCTCATCTTATTCAAAACTCAACCTCTTAAAAATGCCCCAACCCTACCTCAAGCTAAGCTTGATGGTAACCCTTGAGTAGTTGATTAGTGTATAAGATGAGTTGCCTTGATTTGCTGCCTGATGAGTTGCCTTAATCTGCTGTTTGATTTGTTTGCTTAGGAAGTAGAATGACCTACCTTAGAAGCTCATCCCTAAGATCAAAATGTTTCCCCATCATCAATCCCTAAGCAAGAAAGCAAACTTTGTTGTGCTCACTAGGTGATCATCTAAAATCCTTAACCAGATCAATTCTGAGGATTTCCATTCTAGATGTTCTCGAGTCCATGAAGACCAATATCAAGCATGGATCTCTTCTACTCACTCTACACTTCCATATCACCCACTGGGTAAAGCTCTGATACCTTGCAACCCCTCCAAGG
Organism: Avena eriantha; assembly: GCA_910589775.1. Taxonomy (NCBI): domain Eukaryota; kingdom Viridiplantae; phylum Streptophyta; class Magnoliopsida; order Poales; family Poaceae; genus Avena; species Avena eriantha. The sequence goes on along the minus strand of OU342741.1, from coordinate 143,460,939 downwards.
ACATTCCCTCTCCAACTCTAGTCTAAATCCTCCGAACTGCCAATTTTGACTAAGTCTGGAAACAATTTCAACATCACCTTTTTGAATGCCTCCTTTTCTCAAACCATGTGCATTTTTGGAAATGCACTTGAACCATCTTGTTAACCATCCTAAGTACTACCAAGGCCCACATTTGTCCTTGCATAGATCCTCCTCCAACCCACTTGTCCATGATGGTTTTGCAGACAACAAAATAACATTTCCTGCAAAGCTAGTCATCATGCCTACTTTGGTAGAAGCTCACATCACCCTCCAATTTCCTTTGGACCAACCTTCTGCCTGGTTGTGATCTACTCATTGATGTCTATCAAAAAATACTTCACTTTCTCCAAGTGGATCTCTGTGTTGATTACACCCTCATGCTTTATAAGGCTTCATGACACTTTCTGCATGGCAGCCTTAATTTCAACAAAGTTTGCCATCACTTCTAGATCACCTCAAATACAATTAATTCAAACTATTCTTGCCATGTTCATATATATGACTTGGTCTACCTGCAAATCTATCCCTTGCACCAAGATGAGCTCTGAGCTCCATGATGCAAGCATGTTTTGGTGGTATAAAAGTAACACCACCCTAGATCATCAACTCTTTGATTTCCATCCTTTTCTAGTTGGAATTTCATTCCACAAGGTCAAAAATGCTTGATACACCCTGTCTATCTCACCTACATTGATCCCAAATATTTATCAATTATTATCCAAAATTATTATGGTCCCAAAACTATTTAACTCCTTAAATAGTCAAATCTCCAAAACTCCCTCCCTAAGGGAAAGTTTGGTTTTTTACCAAAATAGTTCCCTAAATTTTGGCTCAAGTAAGTTCCTTATGTCATACCTCACCTTCCCATCTCAAGAATAAATATTTTTGAGAAGCTTTATTATTTCTTTTTGTCCTTTTTCTTAAAAGGCTGAATTGGAATAATAATTGTTTTAAATACTTTCAATCCCCAATAAATCTTGGGAAAATTCCCCTAAGTGTGTATTCACATTTGGGACCCTTCCACATAAAAATACATCCTTTGCAAATGGAAATTTATCAAATGATCCTCTAAAAATCATTTTTGTCCTTTTTGAGTAATTGGATTTAAGTGGACTAAAACCCCACCTAAAAATCCCAAATAATTCCTAGGAGTCTACCTTGACCCCATCCACCTACCAGTCCCAATTCCTCCTTTGGTCCAATGCAAGATTTTGGACTTCCTTCATAACCATCAATTGGAACCATATTGCCAATTAAGCAAATCCATTACTCTAATCACTTCCAAATTTCATCAAATCATGCTCAAAGACTCTCCTCAGCACCAGGACACCCCACTGGTCGACCAACACTGCAACACCACCTTAGTTCTTCCCATTTTGCCCTTGTACTAGTAGAAGGAGAGAGAGACAACAAAGATCTTACAAGTATTTTCCACCATTAATTACCACTAATGCCACCCCCTCTCTCTCTGGCCTAGCACCACCAAATACCTATACTACCCCTCTCCACCGACCCTTGGACCAATCCCTGGCCAGCAACCCTCTCCCCCTTGTCGTAGATGGTAATTTACCCCATCTATTCCTCCCTCCTAGTATAAAGGCCAGCAGCACTTCCCCAGCTCGCCCCTGCCCTCATTTGCCCCCTCTACACCTCACTTACCTCCCCCGAGCACCACACCCTCTCCCCTGCCCTGTGCTGTCCGAAGGAAGAAGAAGAGGAGAGCCTCGACCTCCTCACAAAATCGAGCAAGGCTCTCTCCCCTCTGCTCTAATTCTTCAGGATGTCAACCCACAAGATCTCTTCCTCCTCCTCTACCTGATGGTACTCTTCTTTTTGCCCAGGACCCTCTCATCCATCGTCGCCATCGAGTTCCGACGAGTCTACTCTCGGTCGCCGTCGCACGAGCTTCTTCCCGGCGACAAACTACATCGTGCCGCCCACCGATCTGCTCAGCACCGTCGACCGTGTCGCCCTAAACCCTTTGCGCCGCCTCCCGAGCCCTCTGGTGAGCTCCCCTCCTCTCCCTCCGGCGAGCTAGGGTTCTGTCCCCGGCGCTCTGTCGCTGCGGCGACGACGAGTGCGGGCCGTCCATCGCCACTTAAACGAACGGCTGAGATCCGCTAGTACCGCTTCGGTGTTTTCCCCCGCTGACCGCCGGGCCCCGCTTGCCAGTTCAAGCGCCCGCTCCCAAGTGTCGTGCTACCCCGCCTTGGGCCGGCCTGCCTCTGTGCGGCCCAGTTCCCCCAGATTTGGTCTGCTGCACCTCTCTACCTTTTTCCTTTAGCACCCTATTATTCCAGAAAAGCTCCTGTTAGGAACCTAGTCCAATTGCCTAGATCTAAATTTCTGGTAGTTCCCTGATGTTTGCTCAAACATGCAGAGGAAACCCATGTCCAAAATAATTTTCTTTAAATTCTGGTATTTATTCTGCTGCAGAGTATACTTTGCACTAATTAAATTCCTCTGTGAGCTAGCCTTCTCCATTTGAGATGAACCAAGGCTCTACTGAGAGGTATTTGACATACCTATCCTCTAGAACTGGTCCTCTGCCAAGGTGAACAGTAGGTTGCCTTTAACAAAAATAACCAAACTAGCCCTTGTCTGCCTTGAATAAATTATCTAGGTCAAACCAAATGTGGTATTGACCTGATTCCAATTCCCAGTACCTCATATTATAAATACCTACCAAACCATAGCAGCTCAGAATTTATTGAGCTCTGGTTGTATTTTAGTGATTTAAATACTTCTGTGATGGTTATTTTCACTAAATAAATCACTCCAGGAGTTTGGCAACTCCAAAATGGGTGAATCCAAATCCTACAGAAAGGTATTTTAAACACCTATCACATTCCCTTGGAATCAACTCAGTAGCATCTGTATAATTAATCTGGTAAAAAGGAGAAGAACTATACAAAACTGCCTTTGGGAATTTCCATCGGGCATTCTGGTAATTATTTTGACTTGATTCCCACTCTAGATGGTTCAGTACAGCAGGTACTACCAAACCATCCAAGGAAATAATTTTGGGACCTCCAAAACTCTTCTGGAGAATTATTCCCTTGAAACTAGAGTTGATTCCACTTTAAAAAGCATAACTAATTCTAGAAAATTGATAATCAAGTGAAACCACTTGTGTGAGTTTTGTTTTGACAAGACCTATCAGAGGATATCACTTATGCATATTAATATCCCACTGACCATGGAACCCCAATCCAAATGCCATGTCTCTAGCTTTGACAACTACCTTCCTAGAGAAAACACCTCAGTGGCAATCTTGTAAATTCCACCATTGGAATCCCACTTCTCCCAAAACCTCCCTAGTCAAGTTGTACTCTTTATGTTTGTTTGCTGTATGGTTTGGTGCATGAATGTCTTGTATTGATTGTGGTATTGTCTGCTTGCATGTGTACTCGATGACGACGATAGTGTGAGTGTCTGTCGACAAGAAGGAACGGACATTTATTACTATTGTTATTGGGTATTCTTGGTCATCTGAAGAAGCCCAGGGACTTATTGCTGATCACAGGCAAGCCACCATTCCTGAACTCTTATATATGTCCTATTCTATTTTACATGTTCTATATCCTCTTTGTAAATTGCATTACCTACCTGCATGCTTTGTTTTACAAATACTGCGATCGTAACTTGGCTCTTCCAAGTTATGAATTCGTGTCCATCGAGGCACCACCCAATGTACCTACCACTTTATCCCGTTAGATCGAGAGTATGATGATTAGCATCCTACCTCGTTGGAAAACCCCGGTTTTGAGAAAATAAACTGTTTTGGGACTTATCCCACTACAAATGTTTCAAAACTGTTTTGCAAAATCCTTGGGAAGAGGCATCGTTCCCAGCGAATGTTTTTAACAAAATAAATGGTGAAGTTGAGCAATGAGAATGTGATGGGATGTTCTACGCCTTTACTAGAACAATTTTATCAGCACAACCACATTACCCCAGGTACTGGGGCTTAACTCGTAGTTTGTCCGCATTAGCCGAGGCACTTCTACCATGCTTATAGGGAGAAATCCCTGGAATTCCAGGCAGGCGTCAGCAGATCAAGGATCTGAAGCCTGTCGCTTGCTTCGGCAAGAGTGAGCCTGAACTGGCAGGAGGCCGGTGCAACAATTGGGTCTCCCGCGTACGGTATGACTTAGGTAGTACGGAAGGAAGTGGAGTCTCTAGAAGGAAGGAAGGACTATGGCTGGGAGCCACATACTCGTTGCCGGGGAGAACAAACCGAAGAGGAAAAGCATGCCTTTGCTAGGGTTGATAAGCGAAAGGTTAGGTTTGATTATTCGGACCCCCATATACCGTGGTAGTGGGCCGTGGTTGTATCCCGATGGATGTATTGATTCTTGTGGGGAAAGTGCGCAAACTCTGTAGAGTATAACCTATTCGAATGGCCATGTCCACGGTCAAGGATGGTTGTAAAGGTGTTGGCTAGGAGTACCCAAACTGTGCTTGTTTGGGAAACAAGTACTTTTAGGACGAAGGTTCCGGGGGAACCCAAGTCCGAAAGCTTGGTTTTGACCCGAGGGGTCTAAAATGTTCAAAAAGGGTTTTTACTATAAAACTGTTTCCAAAACTCTTTTTCAACAAAGATATGGAGATGTCTTGATTTATAAACAGAAGCATGTTTTCAAAACTCTTTTTCAACAAAGATATGGAGATGCCATAACTTCAAACTTAGCTTAGGCGTTTCAAAAGCAAACCCAGATAGAGCTATCTCGCCATAGCCAAAATTGCATTTCCTTTGTTCACTCATCTTTGTGGTTTTGCGAGTACATTCAAAGTACTCACGGCTGTGTCCCTGGCTATTTACTTGGCCAGACTTTCAGGAGTTTAAGGTGACGTCCATCGAGCTAGGCCGTCTTCCTAGTCAGTTGCCTGTAGGTTCAGGCACGATTGGGCTCCACGCTTGGCGTTGTTCCGCTGCTAATGATGTTGTAGCCATAATGGCACTTATTTAAGTTTTGTATTTTCGCTATGTTTCGGATGTTGTAATGATACCTGTCGGTTATGTTCCACGGCTCACTGATCATGGGAACGTGGATGTATGTGTAACAGGGTTTTCTCGGATAAATAATCCGGGGAGTCCACAATTTGCCTTTGTTATTTTGCTGATCTCTTTCTGTTTATGTTTCGTAGCTTTGGCTGTGGCCATGCCCTTTTTGGTCGTATGCATATGCGGTCATGCGTGGACAAGGATGCGGCAAATACAACCAACTGATTGCCTTGCACACTTTTCTTGTCGGCTCGAGTGGAGCCAGTCGCTTCGTCAAGTAGTTTTCATGCGGCTTTGGAGGACCCAAGCGTCTCTCCACGGTGACAGCAAAGGACGATGGTCGCGTTCATCGTACACACCGGGCAAGACGTGTGGCTAGGTGTCATATATGGATTCGGCATAGGTCGTGGCGGACATTGCATTATCCTAAACTATGTGTCATTTAGGATATGTTTAGGTACTTCATGAAATTAATGTACCGTATGTGTATACTTTGTAGCTATATTGTACGTGTAAACTTTGTACCTATAACTATAAAAGTTTTATTGAGGAATAAATCTATGTGCACGTGATGAGTATGAATCGAATTACTTTTTGTAATGTTTAAATTTTTCATACCTAAGAATGGCTCGACCACGCGTCTATGTGTGATGTTTGCGTCTCTAATGATTGCTCAAGTACAGGTATACGCGTGCGTTTCCATATCGTCGTTTTTCCTGCCGTTATCGTACATTGCTTCATATCCATATCATGGTATCGATGTTTGTATTTTCTTATCTTTTTGTATTTCTTTATCGTAAGACCCCCTGGAATCTTCTCCGTGTTTGCTTTTGTGCTATAAAGCCCTTCACCGGTACCATTCCTTCCCCTCTCTCTCTCTTGCCTGTCCTCTTTGTCCGCAATGGAGGTCAGTGCTTCTGTGCAAAAAAGTTTTTTTATTCGTCTTCTTAGGCATCGATGGAGACGAAGAAAGAAGCCAATTTTTTGGTATCTCTTTGCTTCCTCGCTTCTTTATACAGGATCATTCTTTTAGTCTCGCTAGCATCTGTCAGAGCACCATTTGTTCTACTTTACCGGCTAAATCCATACATAAAACATGTTGGTACCACCGTGTTCGTGTGTGTCAAATAGTGATATGACGCTTCCGCATAGATCTAAAAAAATCATATATAGTATCTCCAAGCTACTCCCGGAGTACTTGTGTGGGCTAAACTCGTTGTACTATTTATTGTCTAACTCTCGATGACGTTGTACTCGCTTTGTATACTAAGAATGCGTAACGTAGTCGTTCTTTTATAGATAGCTACTCTGAAGGTTAAGATCCGCCCACGCCTGCTCCTTATAGACATCATTCGGACACAACATATGTCGTTACCTATGTACCGACTGAACTCTAACCTAAACGGGAATTCTATTGTAACAGTTTAGTTCTATATGGCATCACCCAGTCCTGGAGGACCTCTTCGCCAACATTGGCTGATAGGACTTCCCCCTTATATTGCTTAGCGGGCTGAAGACGATGTAGCTACTCATGCCATTGTGTATGTTGAGAGATATCATCAGGTGGAGATCCAAGATTACACTCACGGTAGGAAGATAGCTGCAGAGAAAGAGAACATTGTTCTAAAGTCTAAAGTACAATGTCTCAGAGAAGAAGTCAATGCCAAAAATGTTGGTATGAAATAACTAAGAAGGGAATGCACGTCGATTATCTCTGTTTTCGATATCGTGCGGCACGAGTATATGTGTTTCATCGGCGTAAGCTTCATGACGACGTGTATCCCATCAAGCAATGATGTGAAAATCGTTAGCGACAAGATGAATCGACTGCTTAATGATGCAACCATCTTCCTTCAGACGGCCAAAATGTTTCTGTACAATGACTAGGCCGGCGAGTTCCACTACGAAGAGCTGCTGTAGTAGATGCTTATTCATTGTTGCTAGTATTTGATGTCTTCAAACAAAGCTATGTGTTTGTACAAGGACTACCTTGGTTATTCGCCTATTGTACAAGTGTTGTTCTACTTTTTGCTATTCCATTCTCTTGGTTTTTTCCACAGTTACTTTGCATCATCAAACATTTTATGTCTTATGTTCGCGCCCCGGGGGCGCCACGTGCTACTCATAGACTCACAATTTCCCAAACTCTATTGTACATGTTACGACACATACACACGATTAGCCACTAAATGGTACAACTGCATGTAGGCGCGCAAACATATTTACTGACAGACACGCGCCCTAGGAGGCGTGAAGAGAAGTCTAGTATACATGATGAATGCTAAAGAGAAACGTTATTTCTGAAGCGCTTAAAAATGTACTACACTAAACTTTGATGTTTGATTGTCAAACGTTTGTCTACCAGCTGCGCTCTGGTGGGTGTAGAGAGAAGCATTTGCATGAGACGATGAAGGTGTGAGCGAGATGTTTTCTTCACATGCGAATGCGGTAAAAAGTATGATTGTTTGGCATGTGCACGTTTAGAGCTACACGGCATATAACCTCAAGCGGTTACTTCTTATCATACAAAGTTTCTTTGTATGTGAGGTTTCATGGAACATTACGTTTACCTGCCGTACCCTAGGGAGAACAGAGAGAAGTCTAGTAAACATTAATCATTAACAAGGAAAAAATAATAATAACAATTTTATTATTACCTCTTGGGCATATTCCAATAATTAAATCTAAAGACACTTGGTGGCGGCCAGGAGTGTCCTTCCTAGACTATATAGTCCGATTAAACCCACTAAATTTTGGCATCGTCTCGTTACTACTAAACTGAAGTTCTTGAAAGACAAAAAATGGAAAAGAAGTATTTAATAGTACTAATTTGTTGATGCGGTTATTATACAATGAGACACTCCAATGCTTTGTTTCTTCTCTCACTCTTAAATTGTTTAATGAATCTTTTGATGTTCCTTGGCAAACTGAGAGTTAACTATAGGAACTAGAATAAATGTTTTCTCATCTAGTTGTTCTTGCTTATGAATTCTTTGCTTTAATTTTATAGCATTGACACCACTTGCATAATATTCTTGACACTACTATTGCTATGCTAAGCTTTCAGGTTAAAGAAGTGGTGGGTGCATGACACTACTAATTGTAAGTGAACATGTTTTTTTGTTGATTTAGTATAGATGCTTAGATCCTTATGATTTTTCTTTCTTTCTTGCCCGAGGGAGGCAAGGTTTATGCGGTGACCCAGCATACCACTACATGATGTAGTACACTATAGTCATTGACATAACAACAATGAAACACCGTTCCACCAGTATTACATCCCTCAGAGTGGTACAGCAGAAACATAGAAGGTCCAAGACATGACTATAGATTACAACTCGACTCTTTACAAAAGATCCAGAGAACACTTTAGGTTGTAGAGAGAGAAACAAACTTCTTACAAAGAAGAACCAGAATTAACAACTCATAAATTTCACACTAATAGACTGGCATCTAAACTATCTAGCTTGCAAATATTTCTATTGCATTTCTCTACAGAAGTAGGTTCTATGGCTAGATACTATACACCTATCAAATCAGCAACTTTGTATTCACTTCAGTTGATGTATATGATGTCTCCATTGACTTCATTGAAGAGCTTGAGCTTTTGATGATGATACCTTTAAGCGTCTGTTGGTGTTGACGATGTCTACATTGGCTTTAGAATCTAGAAAGGGTTAAGAAGATATGGTTGAGTATGAGCCTACTCAACAAGTTCACAAAGGAGTGTTTGATGCACTGTCTACAGCCATAGACCATAATTCGTAGGCTATGCAAGTTTTCGTAAACATTTCTTCAAAGGTTGTTTTTATTCTGAAAAGCTATGTGTGTCAGCCTTCACAGGTTTAGCAGAACTTCATGGAGCTCCTTTCCTGCCATGTTTGTAGATCCTTCCCGGAACATGGAGTAACATGTCATAGTTTTGTACACTCTACAGAGGTGTGTTACTTTACCCATGATAGATCTTAAGCTTTGTTACACATCCGGTCTGCGAATCCCGTTCACACTTCCTTTTTATGAGGCCCAGTCTAAGATCCAAGATGATCACTACCCTTCTCCGCGGCCCCACATACCAGCACGATCCTTCAGACCAGCCACATCTCTGTTAAGCCCCCTTTCAAGCAAGCTACAACTCTGATAGGTTCTCGAAGACTCTATGAGCTGGTTGTGCCTGATATGTTGCTAACGTATCCATAATTTTTGATGTTCCATGCTTGGTTTTATCTACTTTCTTATGTTTTGTTCCAACTTTGGAGTACTTTTCATAGACTTTCTTGGACTAACCTATTAACAAGATGCCACAGTGCCAGCTACATGTTTTCTGTTGTTTTTGGTTCCAGGAAGTCAGAAAATGAATATTCTCGGAAATGGACGAGACAAAAGACGAAGTTGATATTTTACTAGAAGACTCACAGAGCCAGAAGACGAGACGAAGAGGGGCCACAGGGTGGCCACACAACCCCTAGGAGCGGGTCCCCCTTGGCCGCGACAGGGCATGGTGTGGGCCCCCTGGCCGGCCACCGAGCTTGCCTCTTTCGCCTATATATCTCCCCCGATGCAGAAACCCTAAATTGTCAATCAGAAATCTATGAAAAGTTCCACAACGCCGCCGCCACCGAAGGGGATATTCGGGGGACATAAAGTCTCTGTTCCGGCACCCTGCCGGGATGGGGAAGTGCCCCCGGAGCCATCTCCATCGATATCCACCGCCATCTCCATCACCGTTGCTGATTCCAATAATGATGAGGGAGTAGTTCTTCCTCGAAGCTAAGGGTTCTACCGGTAGCTATGTGTTCATCTCTCTCTATGCATGATCATATTGTGCTCATGAGCTTTGTAATCAAGTAGATATACCTTGCTACTCAAGTGCTTTAATAGATCTCTACTCTCCCCATGTGTGTGAAGTTGACAGTGTGCACACCATGGTGGCACTTAGGCTAGAGATTACAAATACTTGTTATGAGTTATATTTGGAGTTGGGTGTCTCTATGAAATTGTGGTGTTTGTTGGAACCATCTAGTACTCAAGGTGACAGTGTGGGGTTATCTAGATGCAAAAAAGCGAACTTTGAGGTGTGCTGTTATAGCCCTTCCAATGGTTAGACTGTCCAACCGGAGAGTAGTTCAGAGTAGTATCATGAAGAGAATATATTTATATGAGAGTGTTCACTAGTGAAAGTATGATCCCTAGGCCTTGTTTCTTAGCATTGAAACACCGTTTGCAACTAGATTTGTTACATGTTTGCTTGCTTCCATCTTTATTTCAGTTTGCCTTTAGTCTCTTCCACGCCATCAAGCTCTTTTCTGGCACCATTACCACTTATTATCCATACCACTTGTATTTCACTATCTCTTCGCCGAACTAGTGCACCTATACACCTGACAAGTGTATGGGTGTGTTGGGGAGACAAGAGACTTCTTGTATCTTGATTGCAGGGTTGCTTGAGTGGGAATACCTTTGACCACTTCCTCCCTGAGTTCGATAAACCTTGGGTAATCCACTTAAGGGAAACTTTCTGTTGTTCTACAAACCTCTGCACTTGGAGGCCCAACAACTGTCTACAAGAATAGAAGTGCGTAGACATCAAGCTATTTTCTGGCACCATTGCCGAGGAGGTAAGGTAAAAGGTACTCACATCCTCTGGTGTGAGTGCTCGAAGTTATTTCCTTTAGATTCTGCAATTTTGTCTTTTTGTTTCTTGTTTTCACTAGTTAGGCTTAATGGAAAACAACAACAAAATTAGAGAGGTTTATAGTATTTATCTTAAGTTTGGACATGAAGTGTTTGAAGAGGAAATTAAAAAACCAATGGAACTTCATTTGCATGCTAATAGCAATGTTGTTAGTATGAATTCTTTGGACACCATTATTGCTAATGCTATGGAAAAGTCTAAGCTTGGGGAAGCTATTTTTTATGAAAATGATCTTTTTAGTTCCCCAGCTTTGGAAGATAGCTATTCTATTGCTTATGATGATACAAAACCTCCAATATATGATGATTACAATGATGAATATGATATTTTCAGTCCAACTACTATTGAGGAGAAAATTAATTATGATTATAATATGCCTCCTATATTTGATGATTATGGTGATGAGAATAATAATGATAGCTATTTTGTTGAATTTGCTCCCACTACGATGATAAGGATGACTATGCTTATGTGGAGAGTAATAATTATTATATGCATGTGGCTCAGGATAATAATGTTTTATGTGATATTTATATTGTTAATTTTATTCACGATGAGAGAGGGAAACATGGTTTGATGCATCTCAATAATATTAGGTTTCCCCTCTTTATTGAAGTTGCACTTGTTTTGCTTTCCTATGCTTCTTGCTTTGTGCTTTCGTGACTTGTTTCTTTACAAGTTTCCTATGCATAGGAAGTGGGTTAGACTTAAATGTGTTTTGAATTTGCTTCTTGATGCTCTCTTTTTACTTCAATTCATATTTGCTATGTGAGCATCTTCTCAAACTATCATGTCTAACTTAAAGGCGCTAAAGAAAAGTACTTATTGGGAGATAACCCAAGATTTTTAGATGATTCTTGGAAGTTATTACCTCTATAATAACCACTCCTTATACTTTTTATTTGATTTTTGTGCTAAGAGTAACCTTTAATGAGAGGGAAGTAATGCTTGGTAAAGTTGCTGTCCTGAAACATATTTTTTTGCTTCACCATAAAAATTCGTGTAAAATATATGTACGTCCTTTTGAGGCGTGAATTTTTGCGCTTCTGCCCCAGATTGTTATCTAACTTCTGTTAGTTCAACACTCTTTGATTTGAGCAACAGAAGGTCTTCGAAAAGATTCGTCTTTACCTGCTGGTCTGTTTGACAGATTTCTGCCATTATTTGCATTTGCTTCTTGTTGGTTCCTTTTTTAGTTCTTTTGGGGAATTGAGCTTTTTGAGGGAAGTGCTACAATAGCTTGTGTTTTATTGAAAGTTTTAATTGTGTTGAAACTGAATCCAAAGACTTATTATCTCGAGTGGACTAATGTTGCTAATGAAGATTGTGTGAAGTTTTGTATGAAGGAAAAATTTCAGGTGTAAGGAAAGAATGATGTAATGAGATGAAGAATGGACAAAAGCTCAAGCTTGGGGATGACACGCGTGTCACCCCAAGAAATATCCAAGAAGTACAAACGTCAAAGCTTGGGGATGCCCAAGGCATCCCCTTCTTCATCCATAAAAATCCTAGGTTTCTTCCAAACACTTCATTTTATTGTTTTATGCACAGTTGTGATGTTCTTGGAGCGTCTTCTTTTTCGTTTTCGTTTTGGTTTTTCGTTTTCTTGGTTTTCTTAGTTTGCTGAATAAATTGGTTGGACCCCCTCTTTCATACATTGGTTATCAAATAGTTTGGTTTGGATTGGAAAAGAGTAGGAAAGTTCATGCTTAAGTGGTAAAGAGAGCTTATTTTTGACTGTGGCCTATGCTTAGTCATGCCATGTTTGATATTGTTTTCGCTTTATGCTTAGTATTCTTTGTTGTAGCATGACATGTTATAAACAATTGAGATTTCTTAATGTGCCTTGGAAGGATCATGCGTTGTTTTAGCATATTAAAGCATAGTATAGTGGTATTCTCCTTTGATGCTTTATTTGGGTTGACTTGGCACATGCTCACACCATGTTATGACTATCCCAAGTCACCATAGCCTTTATGATCTTTTAGTTTTCAACTTGTAGTATCACTTTATCCTTTGATCAATGATGTTTTGTCGCTCTGCATGATTATGGCCATTATTGCTCTCTTAGTTGGTCGCTCCCAGTCTTTTGCTAGCCTCCGTAACCAAGTGTGAGTTCCACTCATGCATCCAACTCCTTAAACCAAGTTATTCCAAAGAGTCCACCATACCTACCTATTAGCAATTTCTATTCCAAGTATATTCATGTTTTTGTCTACCTTCCAAATTAAACTTGTTATGTGAAATTGATTAAAGCTCTCATGAACTTAATGGTACACTTTACTTTCTTGCATTTAATAAACTTGAACCATTGGGTCCTTCTTTGTTGCGTATATGCTTGCGCTTTATAAGTTGAAATTAGCAGAACCATGTATCATGGGGAACGCTTTCAACATTGCACTTGTACTTTGTACCCCGTTGATATCATGTTCTTTTGCTTATGGATCCCGGCGGTGTGAAATAAAAGTGGAACTTGTAAGATCATGGAGTTTGTATGTGTGTTAGAGAAACGCCTGGGCCGCTAGCCTAAGCCATGCCTAATCATAGTGGAAACTTGTAGCATCACCATAATGAGCACTCTATGAAGCATCCTCAATAAAAACCTATGCAAATAGCAAATAAAAAGATCGCTGAAATGCTCATTATCTGCTTGCCTTGTCATTTTGATTATGAGATAGCTCATGTATCATGTGCAAAGGGTACCCTGTTGGTGGTTCTTTATGATACATATGTACTTACAATGACAAGAGCTTAGTGGTGACTAAAGTTGAGTAGCATGAGGTTCGGTCTTCGTAAGTAAGGGGCATGAGATTTTGCCTTATAACTTTTCAAGCATATCCTCTTAGTTGTGTCACTTTAACCTTAATCACCTTAAAGATGCTTATGATAGGGGCAATGAGAGCTGAAAGCTAACAAGTACGATAATTTTTTAAAGCTCTTTATGAAACTTGAATCTCTGATTCCTTCTATGAAGGCCTTTCTTTTACTTTTATATTGAGTCTTCTATCTTTATGCACCTACTTTGAGAGCATAGTGGCCATTCTTAGTTCTATGTGCATTGTCCCAAGACTTGTTGATTGATGCATAACCTTGATATTGCTTGTTTTAAACTATTTGTATCTAGTCACTCTTATGAACTTTGAAGGTGTCCTATGCATTTATGTTTGCTACTCTATGACGGACAAGCTAAATGCCACTATGCTATGATTTCTTTATGTGAAACAAACAAACATCTTGCAAAGCATTGTTATTCATTAATCTTTTGTTTGTGCCTTTTCATGTTGCAACATATTTCTTTGTCTTATTGCTAGAACTCTGTCTTTCATGTTATGATTGAAGTACTATGATCCCAACTATCCATGTTTTACAAATAGTTTGATCAAGTTTATGATGGTGCATGTCACCTAAAAAATTATTCTTTCTTTTTATCACTTAGCTACTCGAGGACGAGCAGGAGTTAAGCTTGGGGATGTTGATACGTTGCTAATGTATCAATAATTCTTGATGTTCCATGCTTGGTTTTATCTACTTTCTTATGTTTTGTTCCAACTTTGGAGTACTTTTCATAGACTTTCTTGGACTAACCTATTAACAAGATACCAAAGTGCCAGCTGCCTGTTTTCTGCTCCTTTTGGTTCCAAGAAGTCAGAAAATGAATATTCTCGGAATTGGCCGGGACAAAAGCGGAAGTTGATATTTTACCTGAAGACTCACGGAGCCAGAAGACAAGACGAAGAGGGGCCACAGGGTGGCCACACCACCCCTAGGCGTGGGTCCCCCTTGCCGCGCCAGGGCATGGTGTGGGCCCCCTGGCCGGCCATCGACCTTGCCTCTTTCGCCTATATATCTCCCCCGATGCAGAAACCCTAAATCATCAATCAAAAATCCACGAAAAGTTCCGCAGCGCCGCCGCCACTGAAGGGGAGATTCGGGGGATAGAAAGTCTTTGTTCTGGCACCCTGCCGAACGGGGAAGTGCCCCGGGAGCCATCTCCATCGATCTCCACCGCCATCTCCATCACCGTTGCTGATTCCCATGATGATGAGGGAGTAGTTCTTCCTCGAGGCTAAAGGTTCTACTGGTAGCTATGTGTTCATCTCTCTCTCTATGCATGATCATATTGTGATCATGAGCTTTGTAATCAAGTAGATCTACCTTGCTACTCAAGTGCTTTAATAGATCTCTACTCTCCCCATGTGTGTGAAGTTGACAGTGTGCACACCATGGTGGCACTTAGGCTAGAGATTACAAATACTTTTTATGAGTTATATTTGGAGTTGGGTGTCTCTATGAAATTGTGGTGTTTGTTGGAAGCATCTAGTACTCAAGGTGACAGTGTGGGTTATCTAGATGCAAAAAGTGAACTTTGAGGTGTGTTGTTATAGCCCTACCAATGATTAGAGTGTCCAACCGGAGAGTAGTTCAGAGTAGTATCATGAAGAGAATATATTTATATGAGAGTGTTCACTAGTGAAAGTATGATCCCTAGGCCTTGTTTCTTATCATTGAAACACCGTTTGCATTTAGATCTGTTACATGTTTGCTTGCTTTCATCTTTATTTCAGTTTGCCTTTACTCTCTTCCACGCCATCAAGCTATTTTCTCACACTGTTACGACTTATAATTATCCATACCACTTGTATTTCACTATCTCTTCGCCGAACTAGTGCACCTATACACCTGAAAAGTGTATTGGGTGTGTTGGGGACACAAGAGACTTCTTGTATCTTGATTGCAGGGTTGCTTGAGAGGGAATACCTTTGACCACTTCCTCCCTGAGTTCGATAAACCTTGGGTAATCCACTTAAGGGAAACTTGTTGCTGTTCTATAAACCTCTGCACTTGGAGGCCCAACAACTATCTACAAGAATAGAAGTGTGTAGACATCAGTGCCCCTGGTAGGCTCCATAAAAAATGACCGGCCATACCTTTGGCAGCTACTCATAGATAATCTAGACACCAAAATCATGGGGCCTAAGGGTTCCCACCCATATGTTGGATCCACACAAGGATACACAGCGTCACGTTAAGGTCATCTGTTGACACACGAAAGGAAGAAGATCCAGCTGACTTCTCCATCCCATTCCATATCTCATGGTTAACGCATATTATACGACGCAAGCATCACTAGCGACATTGGTTGTTTAAGTCCTAGATAATATGTTCCTTTACCACCAGAACTTCCATAGTAGGTTCTTACCACTTGGTACATGACCCATAATCATATCATTATGAAAATAGCATTTTTCTAACCTTTTTGAAATGCAGGTGATGACAACATTTTATTTGCAAATACTTGATAGAAAATAAGCAAAGACATGAGCAAGTGTGAACTTTCCTTTTGTGATTGCAAGATTATGCACTCATGGTCTTCGAGAAAATAGAAGATCCAATAGGACTAATGTTTAAAGAAGGAAGATGCCATTATGCATAAGTAATGTAATGAAATTTTATAATCTCGAATCCCCGGAATAAACTTCGATGATCTAGGGATTGGGGAGCTTGTGATGATTTCTTTGGAATGTGTTGCCCTTTTATATTATTTTCACACTTGTGCTTCTTATTAAGGCTTGTGGGTGACCGGCTATGGTTTTCCGGAGAGATGGATTAAAATGGTACAATTAATTCTTTATTCTGGTACTTCCTCGGTCCTTTTGAATGGGGTACCAGGCAAAAAAATTCAGTGTATCCGTGGAGTATGACATGGTTATCCAATATCATCACTTTTATTTGTTATAGGAGCTGAACTTCTGCAAGAAATGGTGAACAAATTATGCTAGGAGGGGGAGATATCGGCACCTTTACCCATTGAAGAGACAGACTTTCCAATTGTGCAACACGCGGACGACACTCTTCTCGTTATGCAACCTTCAAAGGATCAGTTTCTAGCACTAAAAAACCTACTGCATGATTTTACCAGGGCCATGGGTCTTAAGGTGAATTACAATAAATCTTGCATTCTCTCAATCAATGTGTCTGATCAGAGAATGGAGGCATTGGCTGTGACGTTTGGCTGTGTCACTGGTACATTACCATTTGCATACCTAGGATTACTAGGCACTACAAAGCCGACGGTTGAAGATCTAACCCCTCTCACGAGCTAGATAGAGAGAATATTAAATGCTAGTGCAAGATTTCTGAACTATGGAGGTCGGCTTGAACTGGTAAATTCTGTCCTTTCCTCATTGACAACTTACCATATGTGCAGTATTAAACTTCAAAAAACAGTGCTTAAATATTGTGATAGAGCTATGAGACACTGCTTATGGTCCAAAAAGGATGAGGAGGGACATACCACATGTAACTCCCTAGAAGCATGGAGCATGGTGTGCAAACCCAAAAAGCATGGTGGCTTGGGCATAAAAAATTTAGAGTTGCAAAATGAGGCTCTACTTTTAAAACAACTACATAAATTCTTCTGTAATGAAGATATTCCTTAGGTGAAATTAGTCAAGAGACTATATGGATAGGGTCCACCTCAGGTTCATACAAAGAAAGGTTCATTTTGGTGGCGTGAAGTGTTGTCTCTGATCAATATCTATAGAAGCATCACCACTGTAAACATTGGTAATGGAACTTCGGTGATGTTCTGAAAATATTTTTGGCAAAGGGGTATAAACTTGTGTGATGCCTTCCCAAAACTATTCTCATATGTTATAAATGAGGATATCTCAGTGAAGGAGTATTTGGACGCAGGGGAGCTTTGATTGGTTTTTGCTCTCGCTCTTTCGGTAGAGGATTTTCAAGAACTACAACGGTTGAATGAGATCACTTCAGAGCTTACTCTACAGGCAGATCAGACTGATCCTAGAATATTTGTATAGGGATCGGACAAATACACGTCAGCTAAATTCTATAAATTTATGTTCAGCGTCATCCCCAAAAACCCGAGTTTGTGCATGATTTGGAAATCATGGACAATGCCAAAGCTGAAGGTCTTCTCTTGGTTGGTGTTCATGGATCATGTCAATACTCAAGATATTATGACAAGAAGAAATTGGCATGTGGAGGGAGGGACATATTGCGTCCTATGTAGTTTAAATCGGGTGGAAACAAGAGACCATCTTTTCTTAGACTGTGATTTTGCAACACAGTGTTGGGCTTTGTTGGGCATCCAGTCGATTATGTCAGATGACTTTTTTAATAGAATCCAACAAGCTGCAGGGAGCTTTACTGGACCTTTCTTCATGGAGCTATTGGCTAGTGCGTTGTGGAGTATTTGGGGGATCAGAAATGACCTGATATTCAGAGGTTTAACACCTTCTTTTGGGAGGTGGAAAGTGAAGTGTTTAATTGAACTTCAACTTCATAAATTCAGAGTTAAACATGATAGAATTCAGAGTTTGTACAGTTGGTTATCTTCGACTTTTCTGTAATTTATTTCTTTGAGCTTTTCTCCTTTAGCTTAGACTCCTTCCACTTGATGTAAATATTAGTACAGTTTCTCGACCTTTGCCTTTTCACTTTAATATAAAAATTACACCATAGGGGATTCCCCTACAGTAGAGCGGTCAAAAAAAGTGTGTGTGAAATAACTTGCAAGTGCAATAAAGTAATATAGAACAATAAAACACTCAAGTGTGGAATGTATCCAAAGACTTCTTATATAAAGATGATTAACCAATTAGATATAGTAATGCTTAGGAATTACTTTTGACATATCTTAAAAGAATAACTTTTGAAGAAAAGCTTACTTACTTGAGTAAAAGCATTTAAACTTGAAGTTAACACTTTTAGGGTTTCTTACTAACTATAATTATTAAGGAGGAAAGTATTACTACATTTGTATAATCACAACACTTCTAGTTGATATTTTATATGTTTGAGTATGATATGACACTATATGTTGTCCACTTCATAATGTTTCATCAAGGTGGAATAAAAGTATTATTGCCTTTATTTGAGTAGTGTTTTATTAACATTATAAGTGAATGGAATCACTTACCTATTTCGGAATTTGTGGTTACATTTTATAAACATGGAAATGGTATTATTTGGATTACATAGGAATTATTTTTAGATTCTACCTAAATTTATAAACTTGTACAAAAATTGATAGGAGAAATATTTAATAAGTCCAAATATTAATTTTAATGATTTTATAGTTGATAAAATCTTTTTAGAAAATAGCACACAATTGATTTTGGATAGTCGCTTTAGAACATATATTTAAAAATGGCTTGATCCGTTTTTACTTCACATGAACATCAATTGAGATTGTTATTGTATATAGACTTTAAATTAATAATAGTAAAGAGATAAATATTTTTATATAACCTTTGTATGGATTAAAAATAAACCGAAATGACCTTAAATACAAGTTATTATATTATTAAATTTTTATTTACTTCAAAAGTGGAATGTTATATTTCTATCATGTAGATATTATTTTTGTGATTATTTTGGTATATTATATGTATTTTTATGATTTTTAAATATTAAAATATGTTCTTATAAGATTTATTACTTTACAAAATACATAATAAATATTTATTTAAGTGAAACAGCAATGTATGATCATAGTTTATAATTATATATCTTATTTTTCTAAGAATTTTGATATATTATACTTATTTATCTGGATTTTAAATAATAAAATATGTTTTTTAAGATTTATATTTAATAGAACATTTACTAAATAATAATATACTTTATTTAGGTTGTATAAGAGAATATCATAATAGATTTAAATTGTAGATCTTATTTTTCTAAATATTTTGATATATAATACATATTTTTCTGAGTTGTAAATTAAAAGTTATTGAATTAAGAAGATTTATTCAATTTCTGAAATTCTTAAAAATAAAATAATTAAATGTGTTTATTATGTCATCCTGATGTCAGCATGAGGTGAGATGTTTTTTCACCTGGGTTCTTTCTAGCCCTAGTCACGGACTGGTGGGGCACTAGCCACGTTCACGTGGACTCGTTAACACGCTCACTCGGTCAAGGATGACATCATCCTAATGTCATCTCATCGGAACAACACCAGAGATGGCGTAGGAGGTGGTTTTGGGAATCTCGGTTGGTTGGGTTTGACAGTACATGATGCGGGGAACCTAATAGTGGCAGCGCTGCTAGTTCTTGGTCACCGGAGCGACGACTCCGATGACGACTAACAACGGTGCTCGGTGATCTATGGTGTGGGAATGCTAGAGGCCACGAAGTAACGAGCTAGTAAGCATTGGAGGTTCGTGAGCTCACTAGGAATGCGATGAGATGTTCGGCGAGGCCGGGGAAGGTCAGAAGACGGTGGATCGATGGTGAATGGGGTCAGAGACAAAGCGAGCTGCGGCGACGATTCCGACTGAGCTAGGGAGATTCCTTTGCTAGAGATGCTCATCACAATGAGGCGGAGCTCACAAAAGCATCGGCTGAGTATAGGGAGGTCGGTAACGACGGCTATCACCGATGTCTCAAATCTAGGGTTCTAGTGGTCTCTGTGTGCGAGCGCCACATAGCGAGAGAGAGAGAGAGAGAGAGAGAGAGAGAGAGGGAAATGGGGATGGGGAGAGAGAGGAGATTGCCACTGATCTTATCAACATGGTCGGGGCGCTGGTGAGCATCACTGTGGTCGAATCTTGCTGATGACGGGGAGCAGCATCGAGCACACCCACATAGGTGTCTATGTGCATGAGGATGACGATGATGGTTATTTTGTACAAAACGCCTTAGGCCATCCCCAATGGCCCCCACAAATGGACTCCGCGCATCCGATTGTGTCATCCTGGACCAAGGCCAAGGCCCAACACGCACCCGCAAATGGACCAGACAATGCAGCGCAGTTCGATTCGGCGCAAACTGGGCCGTAACCTAGGGCTGGTTTGCGGGGGCTCAGATGCCGGCCTCGTCCGCCCGTTTCCAGTGGAGGGTTCCCCAGGTCCCACCTGACACTGTCCCAGAAAGAGGGACCGCGTCCTTTTTAATGGGACCACATTGTTCCCATCCACATATAGTCCACACTCCACTTCCAGTCGCCACTTTGGGACAAACCCCAAAACCCTAGCCGATCCCTCCCCGCCAACAAGCTCCTCCCTCACCGGCCCTCGCCGGCTACGATGACGAAGGACAACTGGAAGGGCAAGTTCCGTCATGGCCGGAATGACCACAAGGCTGGCTCCTCCGATGGCGACGGCCATGGCCACCATTTTGTCTCTAGTCACCGCCCCGGCGCTACCATTCCGAGCGGCGCATGTATGTGAGCCTTGAGGCCACGCGCACGCTCGTCGAGGCAGACATGCCCTGACCGTGGCCGGATGTCCACCTGTTGGCGGGGTGGCATCTCAATGGCGCCTGTGTGCCCGTGCCGGCCATCCCAACCTCGGGCCCTACGCGTCGCCAGGAGATCTTTTAGCGCCAAGCCTTCCTCCTGCCAGATCTGCGGCGGGATCCGGCCTACACCATGGACTCCCTGGTCTAGGACCGGTGGTTCGAGGCGGAGCACGCGGCACGGTGATAGTTGTGAGATTCGACACATTTTTATGGTTTTTATTAATGGTTTTCACCCCGATTTGATCGTTTTCTAGCTTTACCTAACACTAATACTTCGGTAGCGAAGAACACTTGGTTTTTAATGTGTGTTTCAGGTTCTGAACGTCAATAGAAGGTTTTAACTAGAGAAACACAATATTCAGGCGAAAACAAGCAAATCTCTCTTTGGAAGCACTCGAGGGGAGCATACAGAGGCTTTAACAAGCAACTATACGGCGAGAATATTTTTCTGGCCATATAGTTCCTGCCGTATAACTATCGCCACCTCTGTCTTGTCAAAAGGGACAAATTCTGTGAAGAGGCCATACGCAAAAACACAACACGGTAGCCGCCATCCCATCTAGAAGGGAGAAAGAAGATATCCGGAGAAGAAGGGGAAGACGTTCTTCATCTCTCTCCACGATCTTCGACCTCCTAGCCATTACACCCCCATATCCACTACTTGTACTTGAGAGAGACAGGGCTCTTCACCTTGCAAGACTAGGGTTTGATATTATTTATTCCTATCTTGAATTGTGTTGGATACTTTTCTATTCGTATTGTGGATCTCAATGGTAATATCAAGAAGAATTCCCTTTATTTAATTATATCAATGATCTGTTCTTCTCTCATGTGTGTGTAAATTCCTTAGGCATAGGATATGTAGGGGATTGGTGAGATGTGATGTGCTTTCATATATTTTCCATTAGCTTGTGATTGATCCTAATTACTATATTATGTGTGCATGACTATCTGTGGGATTCCTAATGCTTATTGTCCAATTAAGGGCCCATACAACATGATGCTTTGTTCTACATAGATAGGATCGTGTTCGCAAGCAGACCGACAACCCCCGAGTGACACGGGGATATCAATGGAAAACTAGTAGACTCGAGGATAACGAGGAACCACTGTACTTATTACACTAGTCCAATCCAAGGAGCATAATCACTAAGCGACCTGAAGGGTATTAATCATCTAGTGTCTAACCAAGGTTTTGGTAACATACTAGTAGGATTATTGAAGTTGGGATGAAATCTACGAAGTGGAGTTCTGGCTAATTATGGGTTGCTCGCCTACACATATACTTATAAGATTATAATTGTTACATTTATCATTCATCCACCTGGCACAATCACTATCACCATGAACTGAATCTCCCCGCACCTTCTTTTGCCATCTGTAGAAAACAACAAACAACCAAGTCGGTCTTTACTTTCATGCTTTATATTTCCGAAGTTTACATTTTAGTTCTATTTAAATACATTTCATTTAATCAAAACTCCATTATTACTTTTAAGATCGAATAAAGTTGAAGTTGAAAACCTGAGTGATATTATGGAAATCATGTCTATTTACAGGACAACTCCCATGAAACCTGAGAAAACTCTTAGAGAATAAAGTGCTCCAAGTTTTGAATTTCTTAAACAACCAATAGAATTCCCTAATCCTGGAGTTAGAGAATATCGATTTGATGGTGGAATTATTAAAATTTTGCAGGAAAAGCTTTCAGTGGAAGGGAAGATGAAGACCCAGGAAGGCATCTTAGAGAGTTCGACAATCTGATAACATCACTTGGACCAAAAGTTTTGCCAAGAGACTTCTCTCGTCTAAAATTATTTCGTTGGTCTCTTAAAGGTAAGGCTCTAGACTGGTTGTATTCTCTCCCTCGCCATTACATTAAATGCTGGGAAAACTGTATTGTTAAATTCATAAACAAGTTTAATCCTTTTAAATAGGTAACTAAGTTAAGAAAGAATATAGGCAGCTTTATTCAAAATGTGGGAGAAAACTACCCACAAGCCTAGGATAGATTCTTTAGAATGATCAATAGCATTCCCAATCATGGCTATTCTAAATCACCTATTCTCAGCAGGAGGATCGATAAATACTTTAACTATTAAAGAATGTTTGTAATTGATGTCTACTAGGGCTAAGAATGATTCTTTATATAATCCTGATTTTAGCACAAAGGTGGAAAAAGGGATGCTTCAGATAACTCCTGATCTTATGCCTAAAGTACGCAAAACAATGAAGGAAAAATGTATACCTTCTGAACTTGTTAAGGAAAACAAAGTAGACTTGTTACAAGTTTTAACTGAAGAATATGAAACTAGAAAAGTTTTTCAAGAATGAAAACATCGACAAGCAAAATCTCATAATAACCTGCATAAGCACTTTCAAAAACACAAAAAGATTTTGGCAGAACTCAAAGAAAATTATGATGAGATTGGCCAAGAAATAAAATTATTTCACAAGTATCTTAGTATGATTGAAACCCAGTGTGAACAAATAGCATCTGGTTATCAATTTTTTCTTCGAGATGATAAAGATATTCCTGTTTCTACTAATGTTGTTACAAGAAGAAGTGCAGTTGTTATAGGACCATTAGGACCACCAGAATATGAAGCTAAAAAGAGCAAAAGGAAAAAGCTTTGCTCGAAGCAAGCCAAGAAGATGATACGTTGCTGGATCCTCAAGATGAAACTGCTCAAGAAACACAACATCAAACCAAGGAGGGCCAAGATGATGCTCAGGATGACCATTATGACTCTGATGCAGAGACGGTTGATCCAAGAGAACAAAAAGAGATAACCAAGGAAGATGAAGTTATTGTAGTAGAAAAGAAGAAAAGAGATAAGCAACAACAAAATAAAGCAACAAAAGAGCTCGGCCCCCCACAAAAGGTAAAAGACAAGAATAAGTCAGGTGAGAAAAAGCTTCCTTATCCAGACCGAAAAAAGAAAGCACCAGATCAGGTAATTTATGATTCTTTTACAAAGGCACTTAGTGAACTTTGTTTGGAAATTCCATTTGCGGATGCAATCAACGTTCCTACCTATTCTGAATTCCTCCGTGATATTTTTAGTAGAAAGAAAGAAATAACTGAAATTGTTGCAATGGTAACTAGTTATCCTGCTAATGGGAAGTTGTTGTCTAAATCTAGAGATCCTGGAATACCAAATATTTCAAGCACAATAGGTAAAATTGATATTCACAATGCCTTGTGTGATCTAGGTGCAGGAGTTAGTGTAATGCCATACTCCCTCTACAAAAGGTTCGGATTAGGGGAGTATTCTCCTACTACTATCACTTTACAGATGGCTGACAAGTGCACTAAACAACCCATTGTTATGATTGAGGATGTTCTACTTAGGAAAGATGAGCATGTTATTCCGACTGATTTTATTATTCTTGAGATGTCAGAAGATGAAAAATTATCCATAATACTTGGAAGACCTTTCCTTAGTACTGCAGGGGCATCCGCTGATTGTGCTAAGCGAAAGATAATCTTCAATGTTTATGATGTTGAAATCATCCGGTATTTTCCAAAGAAGCTAGAAGAAGGAGAAAGATATATTCCACCAGCAAAACGAGTTCATGTGGTAAGTGCCTTTGATAAGGGGCAACCCAAGGTAAGAATTCCAGAACAGAGAAGGGGTTGAGTAAGTCAACCATTCTTAATAAAATTCTTAATGTGAGTCAACCCATCTCATTAATAAAATAAAATAAATAATAAAAAGTTCATCGCATTTCCTACAACTTTTTCACAAACATTCTTGCGGAAGTGCGCCCGTGAAGGTGCAGCTGTCAAAAAGTAGTAGAAACATCAATTGAATGTGTATAGAATAAGAATAAAAATAAAAGTTTGAGTTTTATCTACAAAAACTAAAATTCTACTCTTCATACACTAATGTTGGTCTACAATTTCTACTGTCAATTTTCTGTCAAAAATTAGGTATTTCGCTAAGTTTCGATATAAGAAGCTATTCTCGAAGAAATAGAATTTTTTGATGACTAATGATGATTTAACGACCAACTATACGATGGGAATAAAAATTTCGGCCATATAGTTCTGGTCGTATAGATATCTTTGCCATCAACAAATTTTCTTCGAAGACACAGATAATTTAATGACCAACTATACGGCGGGAATAAAATTCTGGTTGTATAGTTCCGGTCGTATATATATATATCTATGCCTTCATACAATATCTTCTCAAAGGTACTAACAGTTTAACGACCAACTATACAGCGGGAATAAAAATTCCATCCGTATAGTTCCTTCGTATAGATATCGATGTTTGTCTTTGAAATTTATCCCAAAGGTACTGACAGTTTAACGATCAACTATACGGTGAGAATAAAAATTCCGGTCATATAGATATTGATGCCTGTTTTAGAAATTTATCTTGAGGGTACAGATGGTTTAACGACCAACTATACAGCAGGATCATTGTGATCCAGCCATATAGTCGCGTCCGTATAGCTGTATTCCGCATAAAGAAACCCTAGTTGGCAGTGCCGCCGCAACTATACGGGAGGAACAACATATCCCACCCATATAGTTCTGGCCGTATAGTTCGGTGCAACCACAAAATCACACCGGGCGGCTAGGTCTCTTCCCCTCCTCGTTATTTATCTCATATTCTCTCTCCAAACCTCTCAAAACCCACCTAGAACTCTTGATTCTTCATGGATTTCATTCGTTTGAGTGGGGGAATCAACAGATCATGCATCACGATGAACAAAATCGGTAACATCTTTCGCAAGAGCAAGCACCAACGTGGTGAGGGCTCAGGCTCGGGGTCCCGAGCCGAGCGCAACACCAAATTGGCCATGGTTTCATCGAGGAGGGTGTTGCTCACATGTTGGGCCGACCATAGCTTTCTGACCGAGGCGGGGTTGAAGGCGGACTTGGACCTCATGTGTAACAAGGTCGGGCTAACGATACTTGGCTATGCAAGCCACGACACCTACGCCGAGCTTACCTACGAGTTCCTTGTCTCCTTCTATGACGACCACAAGGAGAAAGGTAATGTGTGCACTGTAAGTGATACCTTCGATCCGGATTACGGATGTAGTATAGCTTATTTTTCCCTAGTAGACCTAGGTTCTCGAATCCTCGGGAAGCGAATGCGTAGTGAAGTTACTTTAACGAACCTTCAGGAGTTTTAGAATTTCTTTTGTGTTTTCACTAGACCAGTAGCTTGCGTCTTTTTGTTGTTGTTGATGATGGAGAGAGAGGGCCTAGGGCGTTCGGTTTCACCTGTAGCTGTGCAAAACATCTGATGGGAATAAAAGATAGAAATAAATTATGTGTGTACTTGTTAGAGAAAGATAAATTATATGCGGGAAGTGCATCCATAATTGCTATTGACTCTGCAACCTCTTATAGCAATAACCTACTAGTCTTATCCATAGAACAAAGAGAACTAATGATATGCATCGTGATGTCACCGTTAATCCTAAGCAAATCCCTCACATACAGCTATACTACCCCTTCTGTCACTAGGGTTCCCAACCTGCAGATCAGTCATCACTCATACTCCCTATACCTGGCTCAACCCTCGGGGTCTTGGGTACGTGACAAGTCCTTAGTTTGAGGCAAGAGAGGATACAATAATCATCATGTCATACAAACTAATACACGGTCCCATCTATGATAAATAACATGCACAATTGCTACATGGCTAGGCCGAAGCCCTTTGCCCAAGGAGAATTACTAACACATAGAGATGAGATCAACAATCACTAACATTGTAATGAAAATCATAAGATTGATAGCAATAGTCTTACAAAGTCGACAATCGGAGAAGAGATCTACTATTACAAGTGGTGGAATATGGCTCTGGAGGTGGAGAAGGGTTTTGAGATCTGGAGGCAGAGAGATGGCGGAAGAGCTGGAGGAGGTCCTGTTTCTCGTCGCCCGAGGCTTCTTTATATAGGGGTCCCTTCATGAAAGTTGTTCTGTTTGACCTAACGGTGGTGGCGCCAACTATACGACCGGAGCTATACGGTCGGAATTTTTGCTTCGGCCGTATAGTTGGTCGTTACGACGTCTGCCTCTGATGTAAGGCTCCTGGTTTCTTTGGGTGGTTGGAAATCTCCTATCTTTGACTTTAATATAGTGATTCCCTCCTTTAAACGACATTATCTGCACAAGAAATATACAAAAGAAAGGATTGCATATCCCTCTGAATATTAGCATTAGTGGCAGGGTTTAGAGAGATATTTCATCAAGAATATGACTAATATCTAGTTTAAATGTGGACGTTAGATGGCTATATTTCAGAGCCATCAACCTCCCCAAGCTTAAACTTGATCATCCCGAGCAAGAAAACCAAAATCAAAAAGGAACTCAGCATTTAAACTAAAATAACGAGATGGTGATCTTTCTCATGATTAGTAGTCTCATGTTCCCTCCACTTCATAAATCTTAAAAACTTCAGCATAGATAGAGTAATGGCAAGCATATCATACGGGTTTCATGCATCCTTATAATGCAGCAAAATTATTGTAAGCATGGATGATTCTAATGAGTAAGCTTTGTTTCATGTCAAGTAATCAACTCATAGGCTTGCCTTTGAATAGTAAAGTACGATCATGTAAATTAAGAGTGTGAGAGTTGTCATGAAAAGCATATATACTAGAGTATCTCAATTCTCCCACATCAATGGATCAATACTTTGCAAGCACTACTTTTGTATTCATTGTCCTTCAAGAATTTTAGTTTTTAAGTAATTGAGAGCATGCCAAAAATTTATTTACTTTATCGGGCTGCGATGGATACTCGTGGCATCACTAAGATTTTTGTTCCTTTTGGACAATGATTTATCATAACAGCCAGAGGAGTGATTCCATCATGATTACAGCTACCCGGGAGTGCCAAGAATCTTACCAACTATAGCATTGCTTCTACAAGTGTTTAATCAACTCATAGCCGAGATCTAGGAGTTTCCTCCATTAAGAACGTTCGTAGGCCAGCGGAGTTTTCAGCATCCCATGAAGTTTGACACGCATAAAGCTATATCATTCGTATGATTAACAAGTAAAACTTCGGCATGCTCACTAACGAGGGATTAACTCGTCAATGCCCATTATTATGGACTTGCGTTTTCAAGAAGGAGGGAGTGCTGGAGGCATCAATCGGCTAGCAAACAAGCACACATGGATGCCAGGTTTACCCAGGTTCAGGCCTCATAGAGGTCCCTACTCCTGCTTATCTGCTCTTGGAATTATCGAGGGAGTCGAAAGTTATAGGGGGTGCACAGATGCAATCTGGCGATGGTTGTGGAAACTAGGGTTGTGATCGTCCTCCTCGCCTCCCCCTCCTAGCCTTTATATAGATAGGCTAGGTCTCGGGTAGCAGGTCAAGTCGGTTACAATTTAGGGTTTGTCCCTTCGAACTTTCTGTCTTTGATATTGCCTTGCGCCACAAGCAGTCGGAGTCTCCGTGGGTCACCCAAATCTTGTATTGGGCCTTGGTAACGCCGTGGGATTTTTTCATATCTGGGTCGTATATACCAAACTCGAGTACATGTAGGGTATGCCCATGTCAGTAGCCCCCGAGTGTCTAGTGGCATCATAGATTCGAGTGGAGACTTTATGAAGTCTATCGAGTGCATAGCTGAGCATATTTTCGAGTGCTCTGATTGATGTCATAGGGATTGTTGATATACGTGCATGATTCATCCGATGTATCGGGATCAGTTAATTGCCTTAGGGCAAAACAACGTAATCTACTAAAACTCGAGTCCTCGGACTCGAATTCGGAAAAATGCTGGCGAAATTCAACTCAAGACACGGAGGTCTTATAGGAGTCGAATCCCAGTGTATAAGTGTGAGCACTCGACGCGTCCATGAAGGCGTATTTCATCGTACCTGTAGGCACGGATATTTTCTGGTAGAGCCCAGCAGATGCATTGATAGGCCTTATTTAGGTCTTATCTTCACGCTGTAAGCGTGGCATCCGAATTTTTATCATCGCGGAGATGATTCGAGTGACCCATGAGACACAGTCTCTTTGCAGGGAAAATATGAGGCGGAATCGCCATATCATTTGAGTGTGGATGTTATCAACACATGGGGTAACGTACAAAAGAAATAATCATAGGGTGTGTGGCTAGAGCTCCCTATGGGAGTAGCCGCCAAGTGCCTATTTGAGTCATAGACTCGAGTAGGGACTATAAGTATTTTTTCGACTGCTGTCGTCTTTTGCTTGTTTCAGTCGAATGTGCTTTCAGTGCTCCCTATGGGAGTAACCCGAAGGCCACAATCGAATCGTTGATTCGAGCAAAGGGTTTCCATAATGCTTGGACGTATTTATTATTTTCTTCGGGTGTGCGGCGAGCACTCCTGTTAGGAGTAGCCCCCGAGTGCTTCGTTCAGTCGAAGACTCAAGTAAGGACTAAAGTAGTCAAAGTGTTCTCCTGCTGGAGTTGATGACGTCAGTGCTGACGATTGGATGACCTCAGGTGCTCGCATGAGCAGCTTTGACGGGACGTGATGAACAATGGGTCCCACTTTCTAACTTGGATTTGACTGGGCATGCGTAATCTTCTATTTTAACTACATATCCTCGATTTCCATGCGTAATGGGAGTAGTGGCGGATGGTTCGTGTTTCACCCCTGCCACGCGTCAATGTCGATGTACGTCACGCGGCTGGTAGATTTTCTTCTGGCCATTGGATGGCATCTGCTAGGAGGTTAAGTAGGGGGCATGATGTGCGGTAATTTTCCCCACC
This sequence comes from Avena eriantha, assembly GCA_910589775.1. Lineage (NCBI taxonomy): Eukaryota > Viridiplantae > Streptophyta > Magnoliopsida > Poales > Poaceae > Avena > Avena eriantha. The sequence continues at coordinate 143,431,220 of OU342741.1, read as the reverse complement.
TCTTTTTCTTGCTCGCACATCTTCGCCATTATTGTTCCTGCTATTCCTTTGCACACATCTCCTCCGTGGCACTGGACCAACTCCGCTGTCTCCAAATTCTATTCTCCACATCGCCTGTTTTATCACCTTTTGTGAGTGTTGGCTCAGAATCGAGCCACCCTTCCTCCTCTGCAAGAAACTCTTCAAGCTCAAATATCAGTCGGGGTCGGGTTCTATAGTCTACGATGTAGGAGGCTGCGGGATCCACGTCGACTCCTCTGACACATATTTCGACATCAAACTCACCATGTCTGTCCAAGGGTGGAGAGATAAGTGGTTCTACATCCGCGACCAGAAGGCCGACGGAGAGCACTACGGACTCACGCCCTTCGATCCCATGGAGGTTTGCAGGAGGAGGCATTCCTGGAAGAATGTCGTGATGCCCGGCGAGTCTGAGGAGATGGAGATGTTGTATTAGCATGTCTGTGACCTCAACAGCCGTATAGGCAAAGAGGAAGGTGGCGCTGAACTCATTCGCACGTGGTTGCGCCGCCGTGTTCAGCCTCTGCATGCCAGAGCCCATCCGATGTACCGCTGGATTGGTACTGGCGATGTCACTCGCATTTCTGCGGAGGGAATTTCTTCGAGTGAGGTGGACAGAAGATTGTGGCTGGTCACTAAGTATAACGACAAGGAGGATCTCCCAGGCGAGTCAGTCGTGCCTCCTTTCGATGCCAACAATCCTCCACCGGAGGTATAGTTTTCCTATGAAGTGTTCTAGATTTTCGACTGCTTGTCAGGTACTTGATATATACTGATGCTTCTTCTCATTGTACGGCTGGAAAGTGGCTGCCAGCTTGCCTCCTCATCCCAAAGAAGTTATCCTGCACGAGGCGGAGGAAGAGGACGAGTCAGGCTCCACCGTTCCGATTGAGGAAGCGGAAGAAGCCCCCAAGTCCAGTGGCCACGGGACTCGCAAGCGCTCGAGCAGCGAGGATTCTGATGCCTCCTTGCCGACGACACCGGAGGGTTCTCCTGCTGCTGTAGAGGAGCCGATCACTGCCATGCCTGTGCGCGCCATGGCTCCTCGCACACGGAAGAAGCTGATGTTGTCGAAGGAGTCATCCGATGATTCCTTTGACCTTGATAAATTTGATGGGTGAGTTTTTAATATTTGTGAGTGTGTCTTGTTGTCTTTTGAAGTTTCTCTTGTGAAGTTGTGCTGGTCCTGTTTGTAGTCGAATAGCATCGTCGTCCTATGACGATTGAAAATTTGTGAAAGAATCCGGAGCCGTAGACTCTAAGAACAAGGAGGTGACCATACGGTCGCCTTCTCCTCTAGTGGCGGCCCCCTTCGACGCTAACTCTTCCAGTTCCCCTCATACTGGGGCGCAACAGATGGTTGCACGGATGCCAACTCGACAGGAATCTTCAGACTCCCTGGAGGAACACGTAAGTATATTTTTGTCACTGGCGGTCGAATTGTAAATTTGTGCCTTTTGTCAATGATGAATCTTCATTTCTTTGGTTATAGCCTATCGTGAAGGATTCCACTCACCTTGCGGAGCAAATCCTTGCCTTGGGTCGGTAGCATGGCCTGCTGGACAGTCGCCACCGTGCAGTCGAAGGTTTGTACTAATCTTTTCTCTTTGTCTGCTTATGTAGAAATTTGTAAACTCAGTTTTGCCATGCGCTGTCCTTTGTAGGTGAGCATAATGAGCATCTCTGTCGCATCACTTCCCTCGAGAAGGGACTTGCCGCAGCGGAGAAGAAACACGATGAGGCAGTCGCAACTCTCGAAGAGTCGTGGAAGCGTGAGGAAGACCTGAGTTTTTCTACTGTCGAAAGGGAGAAGTTGTTCGAAGAACAACTTTTCTCGATTGCAAAGGCCCTCTCAGGTATAGTTCAGCTTCACTTGTATTTTTCCCTGCTTGATTTCATGTCGCTGTGCTGATACTCTGTGTATGCAGATGCCGTTGGCGTAAGCTTCGATGCCAAGGCCTTGCGCCGTGCGGATGCTTTAGCTGGCGCCGTGGCTGTAGTCGAGGACCACATTGTCTCCCTCCAAGATACGCTCGGGAAGGCCAAAGGCGTGCTGAGCCGCCTCCGTGAAGATATGGTTCCGAAGGCCGGTTTAATCGAGACTCTTGATGGCATGGTGGAGTCCTTCGTGGAAGGCATCCAAACGGACTTCAAGAATGCTCAGTGGTCTGTCGGCGCCACCATGGCTCTTGCGATGGCGCAAGCACATGGTGCAGAGTTGGACCCAAGCGCGATCTCCGAGGCGATGCCTGTCGACGCGGAAGACCAGCAGGTAGTGTTTGCTCCCTTCGCCACTAAATGCAGTAAATACGGGCCTCGTCTCATCGAGACAGTCGCCAAGTATTTTGAAGAATTGTGTTAGGTGAAGGCGACGAAGGTTGCGGCGTCTAGGGCTACCACCGGAAAATCTGTGGCGTCGGAGAATGCCACGGATTCGAGGAAGCCCCCAAAGTCGAAGTCCAAGTCGAAGAAGCAGATTGCTCCGTAGCTGCCCTTTTGTAATAGTTGTAGCTTCATTTTGCTAGTCCGCATTTTGTGGGGGGTGCCCCTTGATACTTTTATCGAATATGAATGCACTCCTCCTTTTTATCAATGTATGATTGATCTCATTTACCTCTTGCTTGGTTGTAATAGGGTCCTTCGACTGGTCCTTCGATCCTCATGACTCTCCTCCCACCGATGAAACCGCAGCGCAACCGCGTTCAAAGGTGAAGGAGCTGTTGTTGCTCTCATGACTACACGACCATATAAATTAGTTGGAGTGTGAGTTGCCCATGATCCGCGGTAAGGCAGATGTGTGGAAGTCAAAAGCTGAGAGGGCCACCACTCACGAGAAGTATCTTGTGGAGGAAGTGGCATAGTTGAGCGAGCAATTTAAATGTTAGCTCTCTATCTTCTTATATTTTCCTTAGCCAATCGCAGCGATGCCTTGTCTTTATACTTTGGTCTTGCTTTTGCAGTTGTTAGCGCTTGTCATCCGTAGGATGAAAAGGACCGGGTTGCTATTCGAATGAATGACTTAACCCAGGATCAGCTACAGGCTAGTGGGTACTTCAAGGTGGACCACGATCATGCAGTCGCGTTGGCGATGTTGCAGGATCGTGTGTCGCGAGTGCTTTAGTGTTTGTAGAAAACGCAATCATGCTTGAAGTGTATTTTATTGGACGATGTTTCTGCTGGACGTTGTGCCCTCAAGCTTGTTGGCTCTTTTGGTGAAGTTTCAGGATATCAGCGCAGTTCACGAGTGCATGCGCCAGCAGCTGGTCGCAGGTGCCAAGGCTGCATTGTTGTTGATTCGACTGCATCGGGCAGACGTGGATGTCGTGGCTATTGCTGCTGGACCACCACCGTCACCTGAAGGGATGACTTAGGATATGGTGTCGCATTATTAGGCGGTTGATCAGCCAACTAAGGATATTGTAGACTTCTTCGAGGAGCAAACAAATGTTCTTCTTCTACGTCAGTAGTGTAATGTGTACCTTGCACATAGATGTATAAGTGTTGTAAAGTTCACATGATTGTGTTGGGTATTTTTGACACCCCTTGTTGTGCAAAGAGCTTGGTAGTTGGTATATTTTTCGAGTGTGTTGTAAGATACAGGTCGTTTTCGTTAGCCTGACGTGTATACATCTCAGCACCTTGCCAACTTGTCGGGTGCGTTGCAACTGGGTTGGTGTTTCTCAAGGGTTTGATTGGTAGTGCGTCAACTACTCAGGATACTGTGCTGTTTGTGGAACAAGGTGTAAAGGGTGGCGCAGCCCCCGAATAAAATAATTGCAAGGAAAATAGAAAAACATAGGGTTCAGGGCACTTAGCTTTATTTATTCGCAGAATATCACGAGGTACAATGTGTGGCTAAGTAGCCTGGCTGAATAGCCTTATTTGTAAAGTAAAAACATCTAAGGGTAGAAACCATGCAGTTGTGCGATGTTCTAGGGCTTGGAGTATGCGACTCTGCTCTTGAAATATTTGAGGTGATAGGCGCCACCTGGGATTACTTCGGTAATCATGTAAGGTCCTTCCCAAAGGGACTCGAACTTTAGGTGCCCTTGTTGCTTCAGTCGCAGGACCAGGTCTCCGTCGACGAAGGATCTGGGGCGTAGCCTTCTACTATGGTAGTTGCGAAGGCTCTGCTGGTAGATCGTGGATCTTTTCGCTGCAATATCGCGTGCCTCATCGAGGAGGTCGACGGAGTCTTCGAGTGCGAGAGTTGACTCTATCTCGCTATATGCAACCACCCATGGGGCTTTGTATCGTACTTCTGCGGGTATTACCGCTTCAGCGCCGTGCACCATGAAGAATGGCGTGTAGCCTGTGGCATTGTTTGGAGTTGTGCATAGGCTCCAAAGTACCGATTGTAGCTCACCTGGCCAGCACCCAGTAGCTTGTTCGAGTGGTCGGGGTAGCCTTTTCTTGATTCCACCGTAGATGAGACCGTTGGCCTTTTCGACTTGACCGTTGGTCTGAGGGTGGGCTACCGAGGCGTTGCTAATGTTGATTCCCAGGTTTTCGCAGAATTCCTAGAATTCCTTGGAGGTGAAGTTCGTCCCATTGTCCGTGATGATGCTATGTGGCACCCCAAAACGGTAGACGATGGACTCGAAGAACGTAACGGCGCTGGCTCCTGAGTGATTCGTCACCGGCATGGCCTCGATCCACTTGGTGAATTTGTTGACCGCGACTAGGAGGTAGATGTATCCTCGTCGCGAGGACCTCGGCAGCTTTCCGACCATGTCGAGTCCCCATTGTGCGAAGGGCCAAGCTATTGGTATTGGTCTGAGCTCCATGCCAGGTGCATGCAGTTTGTCCGCAAATCGCTGGCAAGCGTTGCAGCGTCGGACGATGTCCTTGGCGTCACGCATGGCCGTTGGCCAGTAGAATCCAGCTTGTAGAGCTTTGGTCATGAGAGAGCGACTGCCAGCATGGTGTCCGCAAGTGCCTTCGTGTATGTCGAGGAGGATGGCTCTTCCGTCCCCGTTGGAGACACACCGATGGAGGACTCATGTGATGCTGCACTTGTACAGTTCTCCGTTGATGATGGCGAATGCTTTGGATTGTCGCGCTACATGTCGTGCATCAATCGGGTCGTCTGGCAGTCTTTTGCTGAGCAGGTATGTAATATATGGCTGTGTCCAAGATGGCTCAATCATCATGACCTCCATTTGGCCTTCGAGTCATGTGTCAGGCTCCATGTCATCGAGTGCCATTGGGTGGCGTAGCCCCCGAGTCCATTGTCATGCTTGCCTTCTTCTCTAGATCCTTGGGCTTGATGGAGCATCCGTAGATGCGCTCTAGAAATACTCCAGGTGGTATTGGGGCGCAGATGGAGACGATGTTGGCGAGTATGTCTGCTTCCTCATTGCTTTTGCGGCCAACGTGTCGCAGCTTGCAGCTGTCGAAGTCTCCCTCGAGTGTGTCGTAGAGGTCGCGGTAGGCAATCATGTTGTCGCTTAGGGCGACACACTTGTGCATTGTTTGGTTGACCACCAGCTTGGAGTCTCCGTAGATGATGAGTCTCTTGGCGCCACAGGCTTTCGCCATCCGCATTCCATGGATCAAGGCTTCGTATTCAGTTTCGTTATTGGAGGCTGCGAACTGCATTTGCAGAACGTACTTCATCTTGTCTCCTTGGGGCGATGTCAGTATGACACTTGCGCCAGCTCCGTCCTTTTGCTTGGACCCATCGAAGTGCATTGTCCAAAGATAGGACATCTCTAGCTTGTCGAGGAGCTGGTTCTCCATCCAGTGCACGAGGAAGTCCGGGAGAACTTGCGAGTTTATCGCATCGCGCTTCTCATATGTGATGTCTCGTGGAGACAGTTCGATTCCCCAAAGCATGACTCGTCTAGTGGCGTCGGGATTATTGAGTATGTGCCCGAGCGAGGCATCGTTTACCACCACGATTGGGTGCTCCTGGAAGTAGTGGCGTAGTCGCCTGGCTGTCATAAAGACGCCATACGCCAACTTCTGGTAGTGCGGGTACCTCTGTTTTGTTGGCGTGAGCACCTCGTTGAGGTAGTATACTGGGCATTGAACCCCGTGGACCTTATTTTCTTCGGCTCGCTCCACCACGAGCACAGTACTGACCACCTGGTTGGTGACAGAGATGTATAGCAACAGCGGCTCCTTTTCGCGAGACATGACCAATACTGGTGAGGTGGATAGTAAACGCTTGAGGTCTTCAAATGCTTCTTGCGCTTCGTCTATCCACTCGAACTTGTCAGCTTTGCGGAGAAGTTGGTAGAAGGGCAGTGCCTTTTCGCTCATTCGACTGATGAATCAACTAAGCGCCGCGATTCGCCCGGCTAGCTGCTGGACGCCTTTTACGTTCATCGGATTCTCCATGGCCAGTATGGCTTTTATTTTCTTCGGGTTTGCTTTGATCCCCCTCGCAGAGATGAGATACCCAAGTAGTTGCCCATATGGTACGCCGAAGGTGCATTTGTCCGGATTCAGCTTGATCCGGTAGCAATCAAGGTTATCGAAGGTCTCGCGGAGATCGTCGATTAACGTAGCTTCCTATTTGATTTTGATGACGATGTCGTCGACTTAGACTTGGATATTGCGACAAAGTGGTTGGTTCTTGAGGCAGGCCTGCATGCACCGTTGATAGGTGGCTCCTGCGTTTTTTAGCCCGAAGGGCATCGTGTTGTAGCAGAACACACCAAAGGGTGTTGTGAACGCTGTTTTCTCTTGGTCTTCCTCCTTCATTTAAATCTAATTGTAGCCTGAGTAGGCATCGAGGAAGAAGAGACGCTCGCATCCCACAGTAGAGTCGATTATCTTATCGATCTGTGGCAACGGGAAGTGATCCTTCGGGAAGTGCTTGTTTAAGGAAGTGAAGTCCATGCACATCCGCAGGATATCCGTGTCCTTTTTAGGCACAAGCACTATATTTGTGAGCCAGGTGCTTTCCTTGAACTCGTGTATGAAATTTGCGTCGAGGAGTCTGTTGATCTCCATACCAACTGCTTTTGCTCTTGGTTCAGACAGTCGTAGTATTGTCTGCTTGACTGGCCTTGTGTCTGGATTGACATTGAGTGAGTGCTCGGCGAATTCCCTAGGAACTCTTGGTATGTCTGCTGGACACCAGACAAAGATTTCCCAGTGCTCATGGAGGAACTCGGCGAGCGCGAGTTCCTATGCGGGACTCAAGTTGTTGGAGATGAGGGCCATCTTGGTCGGGTCCGTGGGTGGACCTAGACTTTCTTGGTATGAACCGACGAGTCAAAGGATAGGTTGGGTGAGCTTGGCTTGCTCAGGGGGCAGACTGTTGTCTGTCGACCCCTTCAATCTTGCGAGTTCCTCTTGCATGCCGAAGGACTGGGAAATTTTGTTGAAAGCTTTCGTTCATTGTGATGATGCGGTTTGGGCCTGGCATCTTCATCTGCAGATAGGTGTAGTGTGGTACCGCCATGAACCTCGTGAACCTGACACGTCCGAGGATGCAGTGGTACTGTGAGGGCCAGTCGACAACTTCGAATTCAATGCGTTCTCGCCAGAAATTTTCGGGCATGCCGAAGATGACGCCGAGGTTGATTTTACCCAGGGGGTACACTCCCTTCCCTGGGACGATGCCGTGTAACATCGTTCCTGAAACTTCCATACACGTCAGAGGGATCCTCATTGCGTGCAAGGTACTTGCGAACATGAGGTTGATGCCGCTTCCGCCGTCCATGAAGACGCGACTCATATCGAAGCCCCTGATCTGTGCCTCGAGTACGAGGGGACAGTGTCCTGGGCGAGGTACTTGGCATGGGTGGTCGCGCTTGTCGAAGGTGATGCAGGACTCGCTTCCACTGAGGTACTCAGTGGTGGAAGGTGGAGAGTTTATCGCCAAATTGACTTGGCGAGTGATTACCTTCTGCACTCGATTTGAGGGATGCCCCTTTTGGATCATACCCATATTGCCCAGCGCTCATGGGTACGGCTCGCCTCAATGGTTCTGGACTAGTGTAGCCGCAACTAGTGGTGCCCCAGGTGATGGTGGTGGTGCTCCGTGAGCCACGGTGCCTGGGGCAGCTCCGTATCCCTAGTTGATCGCGTCGCGATTCATCTTGGCCAGGCCTTCGTGGAGCTTGAGGAACTCGCGGCAGTCCTTGAGAAGATGACTGGACTTTTTCTTGCCGTCATGCTTGTCAATGTAGAAGTGTACATTGCATGGTCCGGACAATTTGTCCTGGTTGGATAGTCTAGGTGCCTCGTCGCGAGTGCGGCGTTGCCACATTTGCGTGGTTTTCCCACTGTCGCGGTATCCACCACTGTGGTATCCGCTATTGCAGTTGTCATCACGTTTGTCGGTGTAGCCAGCTACAACCATGTCGACTTCTTCGCGGTCCTTGTAGACGCGCATTCAACATTTCCCTCGGCGATCGCGTCTGCGCCCGAGGTCATCGTCATCATCGGAGTAGGCACAGTTTTTCACCGAGTCCTCTCCGTCAACCCACCGATTCGCGATCTCCATTAGGTGGTCGATTGTCTTGGGCTTCGAGCGGCCCAGGTCCTCCCTAATCTCTTTGCGGCGAACACCGCCGTTGAATGTCTCGATTGCGTGATCCTCAGAGATATCTTTTGTGTAGTTCTTGATAATGGACCACCTCTGGATGTACGAGCATAGCGACTCGCCGGACCTTTGGTGGCAGCCTCTTAGTTCCTCGATTGACGCGAGTCTTTTGCAGGTGCCCTTGAAGTTGTGTACGAAGCTGTAGACCAGCTCTTCCCAGCTACGAATTGATCCACGCAGGAGATTATTAAGCCACGCATGGGCGGCGCCTTGCAGCTATAGCTACAGGCATTGCATTGCCGTACTTGAACTTCCGCCATCTAGTCTGACGGAGGATATGTGATCCTCCAGCCAGATCTTCGGGTCCTGTAGGCCGTCAAATTTCAGGTTCTCCGATGGGAGTTTAAACCCTTTAGGAATTTGCTTCTGCCTGATGGCTCTGCTGAAACATCTTGCGCCGCAGAGCTCTACCTCGTCATCTTCGCAGTCAGTTGAACGAGCGCGCCTTGCGCGCATCTTGTTGACCATGCGCTGTGTGATGTCATCACACGCATCGTAGTCGCGGTCATGCCCTCGTGAGCAATGTTGCCATGACAGATCGTGGCTGTCATTGCTGGAGGAGTACGAATAGTAATACACCTTTCTTCGGCTACGGCGTCGGCTCCTTGACGAGGGAAGCTTCGACTAGCCCCAAGCCCAATGATCGTAGATCAGTGCATGGAAGCTCGCGGATCTCCAGCTGGCGGCGGGTTGTTTAGGAGGTACATGGTGGCCGCCGTCACCTCTGCTTGTGGTGTCTTTGGGAGCACGTTGCCCCTCGTATCCACCGACATGGAGCTGAAGTCAGGGACTTCCGCGGCCTCCTCGCGTTCCTTGTCAGTGAGGTGGGCTAGTCGAGATTGTCGTTTGGCGGCCACGTAGTCATTGCCTCTAGAGGAAGATCCTCCATGGGAGCAGAGGTAAGCCCGCCGAAGGCTCGACTCGTCCGCTGCCTTCCTACGCGCGTCGAGTTGCGTGATTACTTGCCTCTAGCGCTTGTATTCCTCCTTGAGCAGCCAATGGTAACCCATCAGCATGTCTTGCGATGAGTTGGGGGTAGAGGATTGCCCTGCAGAGCTTCTCGACAATGGGCCCACTTGTTGTCGTTGAGCTTGATCAGCACGCGCTCTTCGTGTGCTCATTCGCCGTGAGCTTTGGGTCCCCTTCTGTCCCATTATTGGTGGGCACGCTGTTGACGGGGCCACTGTTTTCGCCATTGGTTGACCCGTTACCCGTGCTGTCGCGCTTGACACCAGTGTCACCTGTGTTGATGAAGGCGCACATGATGTGATTGGGGAAATTGTTGCTCCCACAACTTTCAGATTCGGAGCCGTAAGTTCCGTCCTCTGTGGCCAGGTCACCCAGATCGGATCCGCGACTATTGTCGCTATCCGTGCCCCCAACTGTTGTGGGGGTGTTGAGTTCACTGAGGCTGCCGATTGGTGGTGGAAACCACGATGTTGGAGCAATTGCGGGGGCCGTCGGCTGGTCAGGGAGGCGAAGTGTGTCCAGCTAACCTACTTGGAAGTGTAAGCTACCGATCGCCAGGCCGATCCCATCTCCCACGGACTCGAAAGCCGGGCGAGTGGCGGGCATATGGATGGTGAAGTCACTACTAGGAAACAGCTTATAGGTAGACAAGATATTTTTTGGGGCATATGTAAAACCATGCACCACAGATTTGTATCAGTGGCGCACTAGGAAATATGCGCCGCAGAAGTTTGGCATTTCAGTGGCACACGAAACCAATATGTGCCACAGAAGTCCACATTTCTGTGGCGCATATTTTCGTGTGCGCCACAGAAAGTGATGATTATGTGGCGCATATAGATGTATGCGCCATAGAAAGTGATGATTATGTGGCGCATATAGATATATGCGCCACATAAAGTTGATGAGACCTAGCACCAAAAAAAGGGGGAGAAACTTCTGTGGCGCATATGTCCATATGCGCCATAGAAAGTGATGTTTCTGTGGCGCATATAGGTGTATGCGCCATAGAACATGCAAAAACAGATCCCACCCCCCCCCCCCCCCCCCCCCCCCCCCCCCGTGGATCGCCTTTTCAGTTTTGTAAAAAAAATGATAGAAACTTCAAATAATAATTCCTTTGAGTTATAGTTAGATTTTAGGGTATAGATCTAGAAAAAATTGAAAAACATAAATTTCGATGTATTTTGCAAAAATAGGTCATGGCACGGTAAAACGGATGTTTGCATACGATGTCGAAAAAAAAATCTTTAACCTATCAAAATGATCGTCTCAAAATTTCCTATTCAAATTCAACGACCTACGATCGTTCTGGATTTTACAGAATCCCCAAATTCGAAAAGAGTAAAAAGTTATTTAGGATAGAAGATTTTTTACTGCAAAAAAATTAAAAAGGGGGTGAAACTTCTGTGGCGCATTTCTCCCATATGCGCCACAGAAGTCTTGGGCGGGATTCAAAATTTGAATCCCGGCAGCGCCCTTCTCCATCTCTTTTTCCTTTTTCTCCCCCACTTCTTCTCCCCTCCCTACTTCTCCTCCCCTCCACACTTCTTCCCTTCTCCTCCCTCCTGCTTCTCCACTCTCCGGCCACCTCCACCTCCGGCAACCTCCTCCTCCTCCGGCGACCTCCTCCTCCTCCACCACCACCAACTCTGCCGACCTCCTCCTCCTCCTCCACCACCACCAACTCCGGTGACCTCCTTCTCCTCCACCACCAACTCTGACGACCTCCTCCTAGCCCTCCTCCAGCCACCAGCCACCAGCCACCACCACAACAACCACCTCTGGCCAGATCGAGATCTAGCCCTGTTTTTTTTGAAATTTGAAAAAAACTTCTGTGGCGCATATGGCCAATATGCGCCACAGAAGTTTGAGATCTGGCCCGCCTTTTTTTTGAATTTTTGAAAAAAAAACTTCTGTGGTGCATATTGGACATATGCGCCATAGAAGTTTGAGATTTCTATGGCGCATTTGAATATGCGCCACAGAAGATAGTTATCAGTGGCAACGTATCAGTGGCGCACTAGGAAATGCGCCACGGATAGTGAAAAAAGGTGTGCCACTGATAAGTTGTTTCCTAGTAGTGAGTTGAAAACGCCGAAGAGCTGGCGAATCTCCGCTGTTACAGAGTTGTAGATCGCGGTTGAAGGCCCGAAGAAGCCGCAACATCAGCACTCCCACTTCCCACATATGGCGCCAATTAACGAGGGATTAACTCGTCAATGACCATTGTTATGGACTTGGGTTTTGGAGAAGGAGGGAGCGCTGGAGGCATCAATCGGCTAGCAAACAAGCACACGGGGACGCAAGGTTTACCTAGGTTCAGGCCTCGTAGAGGTCCCTACTCCTGCTTGTCTGCTCTTGGAATTATCGAGGGAGTCGAAAGTTACAGGGGGTGCGCAGATGCAATCTGGCGATGGTTATCGAAACTAGGGTTGTGATCGTCATCCTCGCCACCCCCTCCTAGCCTTTATATAGATAGTCTAGCTCTAGGGTAGCAGGTTGAGTCGGTTACAAGTTAGGGTTTGTCCCTTTAAATTTTCTATCTTTGATATTGATTTGCGCCACAAGTAGTCGGAGTCTCCGTGGGTCACCCGAATCTTGTATTGGGCCCTGGTAACACCGTGGGCTTTTGTCATATCTAGGACATATATACCAAACTCGAGTACTTGTAGGGTATGCCCATGTCACAAATCGAACAAATCCTTTCAAAGAGAGCTATCAAGTCAATTAACATTTTCAGTGGTGTTGATAAGCTTCAAGACTAAGCACTACAACACCAAGCCTTCAATTGTGAGATTTTTCTTATTACAATTGTTTAGCAATTTTTAGGTAATACTTGGTTAATTATGAGAGCTGGAACAAAATGTACCCAATTAAAAATCTTATGACAATACAAAGACTCACTCCACCAATATAATATCTCAACATTTACTACTAACTAGCATGGGTCCCTCAAACTTCAAAAGTGGGGAGTCATAAGGCATACCTCTCATGTTTGGTTCCACTTCTCTCTTCCTTTTTTATTTGTTTCTTGGAAACTCCAAGTTGACCACTCTCCTGCAAATATATGAAGACCTCGAGGTGGAAAGAAAAGCAAGAGGGAAAATAAGGAAAAAAGGAGAATTTTTTAATGGTTTTTAAGGGAAGGATTAAAAGAATAGAAAATTGGCGGCAAAGCTCGGCTAGAAAAAATTCGAAAGCAAATAGAAAGAACTAAAAATAATGTGTTGGGGAAACCAACACGAGTGCTTATAAACTCAAATAAAAACACAACCTCGAAATAAATAAAAGCAAATAAACGACAAATAAAGACACATGAGGAAACTTCCCCAAGCATATGCTTTTGCAAGCCCTTCAATTATTGTGGTAGTGGGAAAAAGTCGTTACTCCAGTTCGCGAATTGAGTTAAGAGGTTACTTATTGATTCTCGGAGGTTCAAAGAGAGGTTGTGCATCCTCTCCATAGTCCCTCCAAGTCCTTGGAAATCTTGGTATGTGGCAAACCGGGTTTGTGGATGCTCCTCTTGATGAGGAACTTCTTGCTCCTCTTCTTGGTCCTTGTCCTCTTCAGGAATCTCTTCCTCGGGTTGATGTTGCTCAACCTACACATCATATAGCAAACGTCCTTCATCGATAGAGAAAATACCATTAGGCATAGGAGTGGGGTAGATACGCCCAGCTCCAGCAATATGCTGGTAATAAACACCACCTCTCCTAGTGAGCATTCCATAGGCTCTCAAGGTGGAGAAACCAACACGTGTCTCACCAAGTACCGGTTGTAACTCACCTAGGTCGAGGCCTAGAGAAGTGGCAAGTACGGTGATGGCGCCTTTTTCTGTGATTGGCCCTTGGCTTTGGGAGGCTTGGTTCTCTAGGTAGCGCACAAGGATGGTGCCCAAGTTGAGTGACAAGCTGCAGTTGATGTAAGAAGCCTTTGCGATGACTATGAAGTCCTCCTCGTTGAGTCTCGTGAACTCGTTACATGCCTGCAAAGTGTTAGAAATAACATAGAACAAATAGCGAATTGCAGGATGTTGAATATTCTTCCCCTTGTTCACTCTACTAGTGAAACTCATTCCATTATAGTATTGATCGGGGGAAGGACTTAAGCCAGTACAGGATGCGTGTAAAGCATGAACATCATTGTTTGGAAAATTAAAACATGTGCACCATTCATCTAATGTTAAAGTGTAGTTGTTTTTCATCAGACGGAAAGAAATAGTATCATTTCCATGCCATTGTTTAACGGTGCTTTGCAATGAGCTAAGGAATTCAATGGTTAAGCGGCGATAAGTAGGTACATCATTGTACACAAAGTTTTGCAGGCAAGCTCTATTGCAAAGAAAATTAAAGTCATCAGAAATAATGAGTTGGTTCAATATAACGGGACAAGCCCACTTGGTGGCCTTCACTTCGCGGTTCTTGATCATGTTGAAGCAATCACGATGGGCATCATTCTTTAACCGTATCCCCATGCGTTCCTGAGCGGCAGCCCGAGAAGCACCAACGATGGCTTGACCACGAGTTCGGCTCCTTGTGTTCATCATCTAAAACATTGAAGAAAGGCAAAAATAATTTTTTTCATCCAACAACAGTAAGTGTATCATATTCCTCATCATAGCACACTAAAGAATTCTCCTCAAAATAATAATCTAGGTAAAAAAACATATCAATTGGTTCATAGTAGGTCTTACCCTAGATTGATAATGACAACAGATCGAAGATGAATTTGCAAAAAGGTAATTTTAGGATCGGAGGAGAAACATACCGTAGATCACTTGTGTGCGAGGAAATCGAATGAAATTGAGTAGAGATGGAGATCCCTTGAGGTTTTGAGGGAGTTTGGAGGTAGAAGAAAGTAAAGGGATTGACGTTTTGGAGTTGGGAGTACCTTCCCGTGTGATTTTGTGGTCGGACGCAACTATGCGGGCATAGCTATATGGTCAGAACAACGTGTTCCGGCCGTATAGTTGGCCTTTTATCAAAAAAATTAGGTTTTCCTCCCGGCAGTGCAGCTATACGGACACAGCTATACATGCAAAACAAAATGTTGCCGGCTGTATAGTTGGTTGTTAAACTGTATGTCCCTGCGAAAGAAAATTTGCAAAGGCAATGATATCTATATGAGCGGAACTATACGGCTGGAATTTTTATTCCTGATGTATAGTTGGTCGTTAAACTCTCAGTATATATATATATGAAAAGAATCGTACGGAGGCATTGATATCTACACGACCGGAGCTATACAGCCGGAATTTTTATTCCCGCCGTATAGTTAGTCATTAAACGCTCAGTACATATTGAAGAAAAAAATTGATGGCAAACATAACTATACGACCAGAACTATACGGCCGGAATTTTTATTCCCGCCGTATAGTTGGTCGTTAAACTCTCTGTGTGCATCAAAAAATCTATTTCTTCATAAACTATTTCTTTTCCTATAACTTAGTGATATACATTGTTTTTAACAGAAAATTGACAGGAAATATTGTCGACCAACAATAGCATGAATAAAGTAGAATTTCAAGTACTACCAAATTTCTTCTCCTCAAATGGAGTTTTTTAGCACTCTTTATTAAACAAAAACTAAAAACTAACTCAAACCTTTATTTCACATGGGTTGCCTCCCATGGAGCGCTATTTTATGGTCAATAGCATGACCTTGATGATACTCACTTGGGCCAGATGAGTGGAACACCCACTCCAAAGTAATTGGCCTTCAACGTGATGGCCTCCTTCTCGTCATGTTTGGGTTTCTTCTTCCTGTGGAAATGAATAACAAAAGGATCATGCGAAGTATCTTCAGGCATGTCAAGAATAACGAAATGAATTAGAGCAGGACAACCTTTGATGTAAACTAAAGTGTTCTCCTTAATACCTATAGCTTGTTTGTAGGTAGAATCTGCTAGATGCAATTTTAACTCAGTAATTTCAAAGGTAACAAGAGTTAATTTGTTAAAAGGACTCTTTGGAATTGTTGAGACGCTTGCACCTAGATCACAAAGTGCAGATATCTCATTGGTTCCAATGTTTATCTTAATAGCAGGCTCAAATATGTCATCTAGTTTAATAGGTAACTTTTCAGCGATTTTATTGTATTCTTCTTCAAGCTCGCGTACCTTAATTGCTACTTGATCAACAAAGTGTTGATACATGGCTTCATCATTACCTTCACTTACCGGAATTTTGATGTTGATCCTCTTTACGAGGTCTTCAATGGTGTAGCTTGGTGAAGGGGCATTACTATAATCAAGCTCTTTAGGCTCCTCCCTTTGGATCCTCGTCATTTTGAGTTCTTCAACAGGGTTGGGCTCGACTTTACCTGCAAATTTAGCTAGAATGAGAGTTTGACTCTCGATTATCTTACCTAGTTGTGCCTCAACGATCCTTGTTCTTTCTTGAAGGGCCTGCAAATCATTTCTCAAACTAACAGCTTCGTTAGATAATTTACCAAGCATAGCATCATGGTTCTCCGTAATTTTAACTAAAATATTATTTTGTTCATTTTGTGAGTCTATGAAAGACTTAAGTGTTTCTTGGAGACTACCATTATTATGTCCCATATTATTATTAGAATTACCTATAGGACTAGCATAATGTTTCTGAAAGCAGGATTGTAATCATTACGAGCTACGAAGTCTATTTCTTCAATATTTATTTTAGGGGTGGCTCTTACCTGGGTTTCCTTACCTTTAAAGGCTAGTATGAGCTCATCCAACTTAGCATTGAGATCTTCATTCTATTGTGGTGAGACAAAGTTCACCTTCTTCGTGTTTGATCTTTCCACATGCCATTGGGCATGGTTGTCATGCATATTGTCTAGCAGCTGCTTTGCTTTTACCCATAAATGTTCCTCCAGCTACAGTATCAAGCATAGACTTAGATACAGGATTAAGAGCATTCACTACAAGAAAAGTTGGCTTTTACAACTAACGATTTTCATGGTTAAAGGCCAATTTTTCGTGGCTAAAAAGTCTTCCACGACGGATGCCCATCATGGTAAAAGCCCAGTCACTAAAGAATCTACCACGGTTTATTTCTGACCGTGGCGGATCGCACCCTTCAGCCACGAAAACTCGTTCCGTCGTAGATCTGTTTGCTGGCCCCGTTGACTGCTGACATCATGCAAGATGCCACGTGGTGAACACCGTTAATGTCCAGTTACCGCCATTAACGGTCAGAAAAACCGTGGAATAATCCAGGCCTAGAATATGCCTGCTAAATATTAAGTTGGTCGGACCATGAGGAAAGCCCAATAAGAAGAAGGCCTGTTACTGTTTCGTCCAGCACTGTACGAAATCGGCCCACTAGTGCAGACATCCGCGGCCCGTGAACTTTCAGGACCGACACTATTTCAGCCTACAGAAGGCCCACCTTGGTCCAATACTATGTGGCCCATTTTCAGCCTAGGCCAAGTCTATCCATTACTGTGAAGGCCTTCTGTCAGCCTATCACTTTTCTCGCACCCATCGTGGGCCATTACGGCCCTCTATAGTTACGGCCTTTACTGTTCTAGACATTCACTGTTCCGGCCTTCTACTATTCAGTCCCATAAACGGGCTGAAGATTCTGGCCTTGTTATTGTTTCCGGTATGTTATTGTTTTGGCCTTTCACTGTTTCGGCCTTTCACTATTCCAGCCTTTAACTGTTCCGACCTTTTACTGTTTTGGCCTTTCACATTTCTGTTCTTTTACTGTTCTATTATTTTGCGGTCAGATTCTACATATAATGGCCTTGGTGTAGGCCTGTCACTATTGATTGGTGGCCCATCAAGGACTGATAAAATGTTGTGCGCATGCTACTGTTTAAGTCTATCTAACTTAGATCCATTGCGAGGACATAAACGTGGATAAACAAAGAACACAAGTTATCTAAAATGCTAAATAAATTCTGGAACTATGGAAAAAAACTTATAACTGTAAAATTAGTAAATTATTACAGTCCTAAAAATTCCGTAGCACGTAAAGCATCATCGGAGTACAACACAGCTGATAAACAATATAGTCTCAGTTTCAAAATTGTTCCTTTTAGGGAGCTCACGCCGCCTCACATGTAACAGCGGGATTACCACGAGACTTGTTGAGGATATTATTAAGTAGATTCACCATCAAAACTTGCCTATTTTTTAACTCAGATAACTCCTTCCTTGCTATGGAGACTAATGCATCTATTCTATTGGCTTCCTGTCCAACTACATCAAGTGCATCTTGGAGTGCAGCACCAAAAACTCTTTCTGCTGGAATGTATGGAGCAGTCGAGATTGTGTACCTACATGAGCAATACACACTATCACTGCTGCTCTGTCCAAAGAGATCTACACTTGAGGTAGTTGTTTTCTGTTCTGCCTTCATATTTATATTTACAACCTAAAACAAAAAGAAACATCATGTAACATAATTACCAAGGAAAACAAAAACCAAGGAATTTCAAATCAGTCCTTTTGCTAAAAGGAATAAAGCAATTAGTAACGGCAGGGCATCATACATCTCTTTCTTCTAGGATAACTGGAACAGTTGACTTCATAGAGGGATGAGATAGTGTCCAACTATCACTTCTGCCCTGTGAAATGACTGCTCTACTTGATGAAGGCTAAAACTAAGATAAAAGAAGTTACACCATCATACCAAGAAAGAAGACTACCATGTTCATTCTCAAAGATTTTCAAAATATTATTTCGTCTGTTATAGCGATGTAAGCACTCAACACAAGGACCTCATGCAGACTGGTGCCTCCAATAGAATAGCCAAATCATTTTAGAGAAGTGGTCAAACAATATATCGAACAGTTAGAGTGTTTAAATTTTTTGATTGTCTGCCCAAAGACAAAGTGTACTATCATCTGCCTCGTATTAAAATATCCATACATGTGTAGATACCAGAGTGAGATTGGAAGTAGGCGGTTCTTTATATTGGATTCCGTTGCATTTTTAGCCTTGTTATAATCACCCTAGTGCCTCCAACAAAAATAACAACTCAACTAGAGTCAATGGCATGACACCAAGGGACTTAAACCTTAAAAAGGAGGGTGTACTTATAGTAGCTCTATGTAGAGTCTCAGGGTTGCTGATCTGGTTACAGGTATGTTCATTGACGAATTCTGTTGCATCAAGTAATTGGACTGGTGGTCTCCATAATTTAGTGTGGGTCCTCTACATAATGGTGCAGGGAATAGTGAACACAAAAAGGTTCCAATATCACAGATGTTAGCATGAAGTGATACAAAAGCAATAGATACTTACGAGGTTATAGGGGCCATTCATTCTACGATTTCGAGTGTAAACTGCACCTGTCCATTGCGTAACAATAGCAAAAGGTTAGGAATAGTGGGGTAAGCAGAAGCAAATGAAACAGACATCTTAGTGGAAGCAGTATAATGAATGTAAACATGTACTGCATACATAGGACAAAAGCATCAAGCAAGAAATAACAATTAGTGCCATAGCCTACGCCAAGCCAGACAGAAATTATAACCGCATCACATATGGGCACTTACTAAAGTAGATAATGGAAACAAATGTGTTAACTGTTGGTTGACTCATATTTCTCCATGAAATACAAAATCGCACTTGAATGCCTTACGATTAAACCTGACTACAAAAAAATATTTAGGAAGATATGGGTAACAAGTATAGTACTTGTAAGTTACTGCAAAAGTAGCATCAATACAAAATACAGTTAACTGCTACATATTTGTCTTACCAAACTCCAAGGAGATATAGTTACCTCGGTCGCGCGACGGCGTTTAGGCATGATGTGAATCCTGGGTAGTGACGTCGAGATTGTCGAGGGTGATGTGGTTGCGGTGCTTGTGGGCGAAGGTGAAGCAGAACAAGGGTTCCTCCGAGCGCTGATCGACAACGGCGAAGAAGCAGATTCCTGGTGGTGGGAATGTGTTCGGCGCACCAGGAGAGTGGGTCGGTGAAGCAGATCTGGTGCAGTGCACGGCGACGGCGGTGAATCAGATCTAAGGTGCTGAAGGTAGATCTAGGGTTTTCCGCTGGGCTAGCACAGCTGGGGGCGAGGATTGTGTGTGGGTGAGGGGGTCGGTGGTAGGGGCAGGGTATAGAGGTACTGAACGGGGAAATTATGATTGAAGCCCCAAGGAACCGACTTCACTAGGGGTAGAAGGGGGATTCTAAGATCTTTGAAACATTGGATAGCGGGAGATTTCCCCGCTCGACTAAATTCAGATTTATGTATAGTCCAAGTAGTCGTAAATTGGTAAGATGTACTCCCTGGAATCAAAGGCTGACAGGCACATCGGTGATCATCCATGGCCCATACTGCCTCAGTTCAGAAATTAAGGGCCCATTTGGCCATTTGGCATCTAAATATTGATCATCCATGGCCTAGATTGGCTCGGTTCAGATATTAAGGACGAGTTTGGCATCAAAGTATTTTTAAATTATTTAGAAAACATTTTGATTTCTGAATAAACTGAACTATTGAATACCTTTGAGTGTTTTCTTCCAACAAATAATAGGGGTTTAAACTGAAGTATTCTCCAAAACTATGTTTTTTTAAATAATTGAGAAAGAGGTCAGGCCCTTTTTCTGAAGAAACTGAGAAGAGAGAAAACTGAAGTATTACTTTGGTAGGCACTAAAATACTATGGCATTGATATATTTCCGTATTATATCTATTTATGAACGATGATGCGTATGAAGATGTTGTCACCAAGACAGGTAGTGAGCACGAAAATTATGATTAAAGCCCCAACCAACTCGAGTGAATTTGTTTATCCATAGTCCAACTAATAATAGTAGAATGGTACATCGGTGGTATGAGGAATCGACTGTAATAATGAAGTTCTCTGAGCTTTAAAAAAATAAAGCGCCCTTTATCAATAACTTTTCAATCACTATGGTTGGTAGTGTTCATACTTCTATTCTAAACAAAAATATGGGAACCCACTATTTTGCTCACATGAATAATCTAGTGAAAAGGGAAATGGGCGTCGCCTAGAGGGGGGTGAATAGGCATTTTAAAATTATTACGGTTTAAGCTCTAATAAATGCAGAATAAAACTTAACATTTAATTTATCAAGCCCAAACCTATATTCACTAGGTTCACTAAGTGCACCAACAACCTATACTAAGCAAGATAAACAACAAGGTGATAGCAAGATATAATACTTCAAGCACGAAGGCTATCACAATGTAAATTGCATAAGTAAAGGGCTCGGTTGAGAGTTAACCAATGGACGTGGAGATGATGATTTGTTTCCCGAAGTTCACTTCCAAAGAAGCTACATCTCTGTTGGAGAGGTGCGGGGGCGCAATGTACTTCGAACGCCAAAAGTGGCTCACCTCGAGGTGTGGTGGCTCGATGCTCACCCAACACCACACAAGGCCTCACCCCAAGATGTGAAGGCACGCAACCTAACGATGCCACAACAGGCTCACCTTATTCTCCCGTGAGCTCGCCACAAAGGCCTACTCACGTTCCACTATGGGACACGTGAGGGCGGTCACCGAGCCCGTACAAGGTTGGGGCAATCTCCACAACTCAATTGGAGGCTCCCAACAACAATGCCACAAAGGCTACAAAGCCACAAAAGGCAACAAGGCCACAAAAGGTCAATAATCCAACCACACAACCATCTAGGGTTCCAAGAACCCAAGAGAAACAAGCCCAAGGGCTTGAACTCGCCGAATCTCCGAGGAGAACTCAAACCTATGCACCAAATACAAGAGGCAAGTCCTTCTCTCTCTAATTCCACCAAAGCTAAAAAAGCTATTGGGGGAATAAGGGAGGAAGAACACAAGAGGAGAACACAAAACTCTCCAAGATCTAGATCCCAAGGATTCCTTCGCAAAGAAGGGATTTTTCTTGGTGGGGCTTGTAGATCTAGATCTCCTCTCTCAAATCCCTCAAAAAGATGCAAGAATCATAGGAGGGAGAAGGGGAGAGGGCAAGCTCTTCAAGGTCAACAATAGAGGAGAGAGAGAGCAAGAACCAAGAAAAACCAAGTTAGCCCTGAAGGGGGAAGGGGATCTCCTTTTAAAGGGCTCCCCGATCTGCCCGTTACACACAGTTTCGCGCACGGCCGATAGTACCGGTGGGTGGCCGGTACTACCGGTGGCACTCAGCCAACGGTCCAAAAACAAGGTGCAAAGGAAGAAAAAAACGAGGCCGGTCGGTGCTACCGGTGAGTCACCGGTACTACCGCCTGGGCCGGTACTACCGCCCAAGATTCCGACCGAAGTTCCGACAAATACGCGCACCAAGACAGAGAGGGTACTGAACCAAAATTGGGGTTGCCAGAAGTTGGGCTGGAATTAACACCGATACACAAACTGCCCTGGCGGTACTACCGGTGGCCCGCCGGAACTACCGGTCAGGCAAAAACTTCAGAACTAGAACTGCCACAACTTGTGCATCCGAACTCCAAATGAGATGAAACCAACTTTGTTGGAAAGATAACCAAGGGAGAAAATAACATGAATATATATGTGAGATACCTCCCAAGGTGTGGAGCCGGAAAACCCGCAAGATCAAAAACACAATAAGATATGCACAGGAAATCCGTTTTGATGAACTAGAGCTTGTTATGTAGATAACCATAAGCTCTAGATCCTCACATGGACAAGAACCAAACGACAACCAAGAAATATGATGCTATGTATGAAAAGGTTTGAGCTCTCCCTGAAAGATATGAACGAGTCACCCACTCGAGAGCCCCTCTTGATAGTACGGCTATCTATCCTAAACCCGGTCTCCCAACACTACAAGAGACCGGTAAAATAGAAACCCTATCAAGGTCATACCTTTGCCTTGAGCATCCCACTTGAGCTTGATGTAGACGATCTTGTCACCTTCAAGATGGAACACCTTTCTTGATTGCACTTGCTTGATGAAGTCTTGAGACATGCTCCCCCATACTCCATGGGGAAGCCTCTTCTTCGAACTTGTCTTCATCATTCCATGATTGTCGAGGATGGCAAGCTCCAAGCATGAGATCTTCTAGAGATGGTGCATCTTGAGCTTGCACTTCATTTCTTGATGATGTCTTGAAGATAGCCATGAGGAACTCCATCTTCTTCTTCTTCAAGACATACTTGATCTTCTTCTTCTACTTGATTCCAACAGGCACAAAGCCCTTGGACAATGCTTCTTCTTTTTCATCCTTGGACCAACACATGGTCCAAGCGATACCAATGGACAATCCTACAAGTGAGACAAAATTTGCACATTAGTCCATAGGGATTGTCATTAATTACCAAAACCACACATGGGGGCATACATGCCCTTTCATCTAGCGCCTAAGGGATGACATCAAACCATTCATAAGGTAAGTAGCGACGGTGTTCTCATCAAAAAAATGTGAAAGTTGCTAGGCCCCACAAGTATTTTGTTCCCACAACTCTTATTGTCCCTTCGTGCTAAGGATTACACTTTTACCCATGAGTGCCCACAGGCACTGTACTTGTGTTGGTAGGGTATGGGCACAATTTTATACCCATGGGTAATACCCATACCCTAACCCGTTAAGTCATGGGTACGGGCATGAGTAGATAGACCCATACCCTACCCATTTAAACTAACATAGTAGTAAAACTTACTTGTAGAGTTACAACCTATGGGGCCAAGCAACCTAGGGAAGAATATGATACTATGGCTTCTAAACTTCGATATTTTTCATGGGTACGGGCATGGATAAAGTTTTATACCCGTGAGTATGGGTATGGGTAAAATTTTCTACCCATTGACTAAATGGGAGTGAGTATGATATTGTTCTACCCTACTCATACCCTACCCATTGCAAGCCTTACTTCGCGCTCATTCATTAATGCAGCCACGTTTTCCTTCGGGTTTTTCGAAAGTTGTTCGGTCATGCACACATAGCATATTCTATGAAGTACAGTAGTATAACATACGTAGAACGCAATTAATTATTCGAGCTAATCACTTTTTCTTATTTAAAAATAAAAATTATTGGGCTTTGGAGCATTTCCAACAACCTTTTTGTATTGAATTGCTAAAATCTGACTCTAGGAAGAGGAGCGTGAAGGTTTATCAATGGAACACAATTTCCAATTTCCTAGACTTCCTATAAGAATTCATTAGTGTTTGCCCTTCCTAGAAAAAAAATCATGTCTACTCTCTCTGTTCCAAAATATATGACGTTTTAGCTTTGTGAAATAAATGTATCTAGAGGCCTTTTAATGTAAAGGTTCACTCCGAACATCTACGAACCTATACACTAAATGACGTATAGATACATTCGATTCACAAATCTAAAACGTCTTATATTTCTTAACGGAGGAAGTAAATGACAATGACGTGTGGTCTCAACCACTCGGCCACCTAATAAATAAACCCCCTTTATTGATAAATTTTGAATCACTATGGCTGGGAGTGTTCAACCTTATGTTCAAAAGAAAATTTTGGGAATCCACTATTCCACTAATGTGAATAATATAGTGCGCCTGAGCAACGACATCAAAGCCACCCATGAGGTAAGCTCATTAAAAAACAAGAAGAAATGTAGGGTTGCTAGGCCCCATAAGTAATCTGTCCTCACAACTCTTATTGTCCATTCACGCTCATTGATACATGCATCCTTGTTTTTCCTTGAGATTATCCGAAAGTTGTTCGGTCATGCACATATAGCATCATCGCCAATGTTTTCGAATTATCTCTACTACTATAATGGAGCAGTTTTGAATTTGATCCATAACACCAATCCTGACTGTTGGTCTGTTAGATCTAATGGTTCAGAGCAGCTGGATTCATGTTGAAGGAGTAGTACCTAGAGAAAACTCCACCATGTTCTAGAACCATCATGTCACCCCCCATCCCCACAAAAAAAAGTTCATAGCACAATAGGTTGTATTCTCAATATGTGTAGATAGTTATTATTAATATACTTAATGTATGCCTTTTTTCTCTAACAAGACTATTGGTTAATAACAACTTAATGTTCAATAAGTTACATTTCATACAGTATATACGAGTGTGGCACGTGCATTATACTAGTAGGAAGTAGCGTGTGACTTCTTGCAAATCTTGCCACTACATAATGTACGAGTAACTTTGAACAATGAATTGAATCAAGACTGACAAATCCCAACAATGTTAACTCTTGGATCTTTTTTTCCATTCTAGCATGCAGAAGATTCTATCGATAGTCCTTGGCACAATGAGTGCTATGCAAAAACCACAAAGATTCTAATGACATGTTATACATTTAATTATCTTATCATACCTAGTATATAGTGTATGAGTAACTTTGAACTTTAACCGTTGGATGAAGATTGGAAATCCCAACATTGCTTACCGATGGATTTTCCTTCCACTCTAACATTTAGAAGATTCTATTGATATAGTCTTTAGCACAATGAACGCTATGCATAAACCTCAAAACACACTTTCCATTATTATAGAATCTATATATCATTTATCTAGAGCATGTCGGGAATTATGTACCTACTAATAGGTTGATTTCTAAATGATACAACTTACAAGAACCAAAAATACACCAGATACTTTATGGATGTGGCTCAAAATTATAATTATTTTTTGAGCTTTACCTATTATTAATTTAGATAAAAATTATATTTTAGTACTATATTATATAATTAACTATGAAACGTTTCCCAAAAAAATAAGAAACATTCAATGACTGGTTATATATTATGTACAACGATTACAGAAAATGTCTGTATTTTGCACAAAAAAGGTCTATGGTTGTTGTTATGTGCAAAAACCTCCCCAACATGTGGTGGTACTTGCAATATCCTCGTTGTTGATGCTCTCGGGGCGAAGGAGTACCAACCGTTCAATCATGTTTGAATGATGGAAGGGAACTTTTGTAAAAAATGATTTAAGGGAGTATAAAAAATGATGGAAGGGAACTGCCAGGCTGCTCCTACGGCACGTGGCAACTCCTGGATATCCCGAGCAAGACTTTTTAAGGGGCCATCAACAACGACCACCTCTCCCATCTAGGCACGACGCACATATCGATGAACTCTCTCTATCTCTCCCTGTCCCTTTAGGCTGGCCAAGCCACCACACACACAAAAATGCCACACGGTTTCTCCGATCAGTGCACCTCCATTGACGAGTCCAAAGCACGGGCGAACGGGGATATCAATCCCTACCATGGTGATGGCGGGGAGTCCATTTATGGGCCGTACTATTCCGACACACCGGAAGGTAATTTTTCTGACGAGGACCCTGCTTACCATCATCTGATGGAGGGGACGCTACCGGCATAGAGCAAATAGGAGGAGGACGAGGATCCTTGGTCTTTCATTTATGAAGGAGCCATCGTCTTCAAGAAGATTTCTCTCGATCCATCGTCCATTGGCAAGAAGAAGAGGGAGCAATTGCAGGAGGATCAGGGGTTGGAAGATTTATGGCCACTTCTCGACTTCATCTCCAAGAAGAGTGCACCCAATCGCGCCTTCATCCGCAATGAGAATAGGAAGGAGAAGCAAGCGGGAGGCTTGAAGAAGAAGAAGACGGTGAGAGCTGGGGGATGCCACAGGAAGCAGAAGGACGACGCCAGCACGAAGGTGACAACGGAAGGATCCAGGTCCAAGAAGACAAAGAAGTCTTAGGATTAATTTTGTTTCATTTCACCTCTACTTCCTTTCTATAATAATGTTCGGAGATTGAATATTATTATTATAAAGTGCAAATTGGAACGGTGTTTGCGATCTAGTACTAGCATAAGTACTCCGTTTTTCATTTCATCTTCCATTGTGATGCAACAAAACCTCTTGTATTACCGAGGAAGGTGAAATTACTTCCTCCCCTTAATTTATGCATGCGTTCGAGGAAAGAAGGGTGCCAATACAGAGAAACCCACGTTAATTACTCACGTGAATTCAGGTAATTAATACTAAAAGGAAGAAGCCTGGGAACCCGCATTTATTCTTTAATTACCAATATCAATCATTATAAATCATCTCCTTCCGTGGCATTTCTGGGGCATTGATTTGAAATTATTTAATGTCACATTGATTTGAAAACTCAATTGTGCCCAACATGCCACGTGCTCTCCCCTATCCCCTGGTCGTCACCACAACACGTCAAAAAGGCTACATTGCCAACAAAATCAAGAAAGAACAAAACATTGGTCTATATATGCCAGAAGAATCCAGCAGACATGCAAACATTAGAATCATAACCCTAGCTATCCTCGGTCCCATCGATGCTCACCGGCGAGGCACCTGCGAGTACATCAGCATTAAGGTGCACCTCAAGCTTGTGGATTGCCCACAAGAAATAGAAAATTAATATTCCATCTCTCCTCTCTCTTCCATTTTATATTTTGAAAATTCTGAGGCTCTTTGTGTTGCTTTTTATAATTTGAAATTTGTGAGGTTGTTTATGAATCCGTTTTGCTTTCTTGATATGTTTTCAAATAACCGTCAAATTTCGAGGCATGAATATTCTTAGCAAGAAGTTGAATCTTGCCAAACTCTCACTCGTTCTTGATACATTAACTTCCTGGTGGGTCCACTGAACAGATTTTTGCAAGGTGTGAAGTTAATTTCGAAACATAGCCAAAATTTCGAAACATGGTGAGTCATAGCCTCTTTGATTGTTTTGAAAACACGGTCAAATTTCTAGGCATGCATATTCTTAGCAATAAGTTGAATCTCTCCAAACTCTCACTCGTCTCCATACATTGACTGCCTGGTGGTGGGTCCACTGAACAGACTTTTTCAAGGTGTGAAGTTAATTTCGAAACATGTGCAAAATTTCAAAACATGGTGAGTCATAGTCTTTTGATTATTTTCAAAACACGGTCAAATTTCTAGGCATACATATTCTTAGTAAGAAGTTGAATCTTGCCAAACTCTCACGTGTTCTTGATACATTGACTGCTTGGTGGGTCCACTAAACAGATTTTCGCAAGGTGTGAAGTTAATTTCTAAACACAGCCAAAATTTTGAAACACGGTGAGTCGTAGCCTCTTTGATTGTTTTCAAAAAAAGGTCAAATTTCTAGGCATGCATATTCTTAGCAATAAGTTGAATCATTCCAAACTCTCACTCGTTCTCGATACATTGACTGCCTAGAGGGTCCAGTGAATAGATTTTCACAAGGTGTGGAGTTAATTTCAAAACGCACGCAAAATTTCAAAACACGGTGAGCCATAGCCACTTTGATTGTTTGCAAAACACGGTCAAATTTCTAAGCATGCATATTCTTAGAAATAAGTTGAATCTTTCCAAACTCTCACTCATTCTCGATACATTTACTGCGGCCTGGTTGGTCCAGTGAACAGATTTTTGCAAGATGTGAAGTTAATTTCTAAACGCACACAAAATTTCAAAACCCGATGAGCCATAGCCACTTTGATTGTTTTCAAAACAAGGTCAACTTTCTAGGCATGCATATTCTTAGCAATAAGTTGAATCATTCCAAACTCTCACTTGTTCTCAATACATTGACTGCCTGGTAGGTCCACCGAACAAATTATCGGAAGGTGTGAAGTTAATTTCGAAACATAGCCAAACTTTCAAAACACGGTGAGTCATAGTCTCTTTGATTGTTTTCAAAACATGGTCAAACTTTCGAGGCATGCATATTATTAGCAAGAAGTTAAATCTTGCCAAACAACTCTCACTCATTCTCGATACATTGAATGCCTGATGGGTCCATTGAAAATATTATCGCAAGGTGTGAAGTTAATTTCGAAACACAGCCAAAATTTCAAAACACAGTGAGTCATAGTCTCTTTGTTTGTTTTCAAAACATGGTCAAATTTCTAGGCATACATATTCTTAGCAAGAAGTTGAATCTTTCCAACCTCTCACTCGTCTCCATACATTGACTGCCTGGTGGTGGGTCCACTGAACAGATTTTCGCAAGGTGTGAAGTTAATTTCGAAACATAGCCAAAAATTTCGAAACACAGTGAGTCATAGCATCTTTGATTGTTTTCAAAACACGGTCAAATTTCTAGGCATGCATATTCTTAGGAATAAGTTGAATCTCCAAACTCTCACTCGTTCTCGATACACTAATTGCTTGGTGGGTCCAGTGAACAGATTTTCACAAGGTGTGAAGTTAATTTCGAAATGCACGTAAATATTCAAAACGCGGTGAGCCATAGTCTCTTTGGTTGTTTTTGAAATACGGTCAAATTTCTAGGCATGCATATTCTTAGCAATAAGTTGAATCATTCTAAACTCTCACTTATTCTCGATACATTGACTTCCTGGTAGTGGGTCCACTGAACAGATTATCGCAAGGTGTGAACTTAATTTTGAAACACACCGAGAAATAGTATACTAGTAGAGAGTAGCGAAATGAATTGCCTTGGTTGTGTGGTCAGGCAGCAAGGCTTTATCCAATCGCTAGGCATCATGGCCCACCTGGGACGTGCATTTGAGCACCTGTGTCTCTGGCATCTCCCTAGAAACGTGGTATGATGACAATTGCATCGAAGCAGTATGGGACTACAGTACTCTACTGAAGTCTTACTTCATGAATTAGTGAGCAGGAGTACTCGAGTACTACTCCGTACTACTAGAACCCTACTGCCACCGCTGCCTGCCGCCCTAGAGTAGTAAAAAGCCACAAATAGCCACCGTCGCCTGCCACCCACCGCCCACAGATGCCTACCTACTGGAGTACTGGTAGTATAGTAAAAAGAAGACATATGTACTGTATTACTATTGGAGTACAGGTAGTACAACTCGAGTATTAAAAGACATATACTCCATATTACTGGAGTACTAGTTCAAATGTACTACTACTACTACTAGTACTCTGTATCTGGACAAGCTTTAACCACAAGAAAGAAATGGAGAAGAGACACGAGTCTGCCATGCTGAGAAAGAAAGAGCTAGAAGAGACAAGCAGATAGAATGAAATGTAGATGGAGTTGAAGACATGCATGCAGTCCTCGTTCTCTCCACCGTAGCACTATACACTTTGCGCCAGGCCCCAGGTTTATCCGTCTCTCTCTTGGTGTAGACCTTTTCCATTTCCAAAAAAAGGCGTAGACCTTCTTACCACTCACGCGGGTAGGATTTGTTTGTCTGGTATAGTACTATACAGGGTATTAAGTGCCTGATTTACTCTCACCTGTCAACTTTCTGCAGCCTTCATTCAAAAAAAACTCAATGCTGCATAAAAATTCAGAACTGCGGGCACTACATCGGTGAGCCAAGCTTCCAGGGAAACACTCCAATGTTGGGCGCATCAGCGGATTCCACCAAGAGCTAGTCGGCGATGGACAAAGACGAGCTAGCACCGATAACTGTTCAATGCCCCACGACGGCTGCCTAACCATGGTCGCCTACCACGAGCTCGACGACCACAAGGCCACGTGCCTGTACAGCCCGTGCGGCTGCACGGAGGTCAGCTGCATATTCACCGCCTCGCCGGTCGAGCTCCTTTTGCACCTCAATGGTGTCCACAAGGTACAAGTGCATAGGCTATCGTACGGCCAGCCCATGGAGTGTATAGTAACAATGTTGTTACCGTCCTTTCCGCCATCCATGGTCATCGTCTACGGTGATGACACTACTGTGTACAGCCTCATCATCAGCGAGCTCAGCCAGGCCGCCACCGTTTCCTCGATGTGCGTCAGGGCGGCCTCATGCTCGTGGCGCCGGTACAGGGTGAAGTTGTGCACGACT
Organism: Avena eriantha; assembly: GCA_910589775.1. NCBI lineage: Eukaryota > Viridiplantae > Streptophyta > Magnoliopsida > Poales > Poaceae > Avena > Avena eriantha. The sequence continues at coordinate 143,401,050 of OU342741.1, read as the reverse complement.
AGCCCGTAGTCACCGGCGGACTTCTCGATGGACACCCTTAATGGGGTCATTGAGCCGACGAGCTGTGCATCGCCCGGCAGTGTTGGCCTTGAAGATCTGACGTTCCTCACGGTGTCGCCGTGGTACATTACCGTGGACTGGATGATCAAGGTGTTGTCTTTCCGCGTTTGCATCGACGGTATGAATTGATCTTAATCTTCGAGTAAGTGATCCTAATGTGATGGTAATGATGTATTACTAGTTAATTTAGTTGTAGAAATGTACCAATCATTTACTAGTTAATGTAGTAGTAGTCGGAGGCAGGGTCTCTTTTGGCACTAGGAAGGGTGTATATTGACTGTAAACTGTCTTTGTTGTTAATGCTTATATTTTGGATTTTAAGTGTTTTCTGAACTTGTTCAACTACTACTCCACGTGCCCACTTCTAGGGGGACTTAGATCAACATGCCCCCTGTATCTACCACCCAATATTCATCTGATGGACAAAAGTGATCCAAAGCAAAGTAGAAAAGAAAACATCTCACACTTACGCCCCAGTTTTCAACTATGTTTAATTTTTTAGACACTAGACAATAAAAACATTTTGTCACTCATTAACAGTTCAAATACATGCATATATTTATTTAAAAAAATATAGACATAATTTTAACAAATTTGTATAAATTAATTTTCATACTTTTGTCCGCATACTATATATAATAGTGGTAAGATAAGAAAATAAAGACTATTAATAGTATCTTCTTGATGCTAAAATGGAAATGAAGATCCAATGTCTCACAATGTTGGGATTCGAGTCTTGAACCAATGGTCAATATTCAAAGTTACTCGTAGACTAAATACAATGCTAAGAAGAAAAAATGAGAAACATGTATTTTGATACCTTTGAATACAAAAAAATGCTCTGGCTTCTTCACAATGTGTATTGGCCTACGGTGTATGAACATTCCTGGTTTTGACCCGAACAGCCAAGGTCATGACCATATCAACATTGTGTATTGTCCTACGGCTGATCTCTCGAAAAGGAGCCAAACTATAAAGTTTTCCTTTTAGGGTCCTTTGTGCTAAATGTATGGACCTCGATGTAATAATTTTCCTTTTTTAGGTCCTTGATGTAAAATGTACTCCCACCGACCGTGTAAAATAAGGAAATGGTGAAATTTAAACGAATGTAAGTTTAGTTGTCAACGGGAATGAACATTCTTGGATTTCAAGCCGAACGACCAAGGTAGGGCCATATCAGCATCATACTTTATGTTGATGATCCCATGTTAGAGAATTTGCATGGCAACACATCTAGCCATGTTTTGAAAACAATCGAAGAGGAAGTAGTACTAAGAGTTTGGCTTAGATCAGGTGATATCTCGAGAATGAGCCGAACCAGATTTTTTTCTTTTAGGGTCCTTTATGCTAAATGTATATTGACCTAGATGTATTTTTTACTTTTTTGAGGTCCCTGATGTAAAATGTACTCCGATCGACCGTGTAAAGTTCTAACCTAAAATTAAGTGGTAAAATTTAAACGAATTTAAGCTTAGTTGTCAACGAGTATTAACCAATCATGTATTTCAAGACGAACGACCAAGGTCAAGGCCATATCTACATCATACTTTATGCTGATGATCCCATATCCAAGAACTAGCATGCCGACAAATTTGGCCATATTTTGAAACCAATCGAGGATGAAGTAGTATGAAGAGTATGGCTCGATCAACTACTCTCTAGATAAAGAGCTAAACCCGACTGTTTTCCTTGCTTAATTTTAGTGTCCTTTGTGCTAAATGTATGGACTTCGATGTAATTTCCCCCTTTTGTTAGGTCTAAAAGTGTAAGTGGTGAAATTCAGATGATTTTAAGCTTACTTGTCAATAAGTATGAGCATTCTTGGATTTCAAGCCGAATGACCAAGGTCAAGGCCATATCAACATTATACTTTGTGCTGAAGATCCCATGTTAGAGAATTTGCATGGCAACAGATTTGGCCATGTTTTAAAAACAATCAAAGACGAAGTAGTATTTAGAGTTTGGCTCAGATCAGCTGATCTCTCGAGATGAGCCAAACGAAAAAAAAATGTTTTAGGGTCCTTTATGCTAAATGTATATGGACCTCGATGTATTTTTTTATTTTTGAGGTCCGTGATGTAAAACGTACTTCAGTCGACCGTGTAAAGTTCTACCCTAAAAGTATTGTGGTGAAATTTAAACAAATTTAAGCTTAGTTGTCAGCAAGTATGAATCATTATTCTTGTATTTCAAGTCGAACCACCAAGGTCAAGGCCATATCTACATCATACTTTATGTTGATGATCCCATATCCAAGAATTTGCATGCCGACAAATTTGGCAATTTTTTTAACACAATCAAAGATGAAGTAGTATGCAGAGGAGTATGGCTCGATCAGCTACTCTCTCGAGAAAGAGCTGAACCCGACTATTTTCCTTGCTTAATTTTAGGGTCCTTTGTGCTCAATGTATGGACCTCGATGTAATGTCCCCCTTTTAGGTCTAAAAGTGTAAGTGGTGAAATTTAGACGATTTTAAGCTTACTTATCAACGAGTATGAACATTGTTGGATATCAAGCCGAACGACCAAGGTCAAGACCATATCAACATCATACTTTATATGATGATGATGATCCCATGTCAGAGAATTTGCATGGCAATAGATCTAGCCATGTTTTGAAAACAATCGAAGATGAAGTAGTATCAAGAGTTTGGCTCAGATCAACTGATCTCTCGAGAAGGAGCCGAACTAGAAATTTTTCCTTTTAGGGTCCTTTATGCTAAATGTATGGACCTCGATGTAATTTTTGCTTTTTTGAGGTCCCTGATGTCAAATGTACTTTGATCGACCGTGTAAAGTTCTAACCTGAAAGTAATTGGTGAAATTTAAACGAATTTAAGCTTGGTTGTCAACGAGTATGAACCATTCTTGTATTTCAAGACGAAAGACCAAGGTCAAGGCCATATCTACACCATATTTTATGATGCTAATCCCATATCCAAGAATTTGCATGCCAACAAATTTGGCCATATTTTGATAACAATCGAAGATGAAGTAGTATGAAGAGTGTGGCTCGATCAGCTACTCTCTCGAGAAGGAGCCGAACCTAACTGTTTTGCTTGCTTGTTTTTAGGGTTCTTTGTGCTAAATGTATGGACCTCGATGTAAATTTTCCCCTTTTTAGGTCCTTGTTGTAAAATGTACTCCCATCGATCGTGTAAAATTCTAACCTAAAAGTAAGTGGTGAAATTTAAACGAATTTCAGATTATAGTTGTCAACGAGTATGAACATCCTTGGATTTCAAGCCTAGCGACCAAAAGGTCAAGGCCATATCTCTACATCAGACTTTATGTTGATGATCCCATATCCAAGAATTTGTATGCTGACAAATTTGGCCATATTTTGAAAACAATCGAATATGAAGTAGTATGAAGAGTGTGGCTCGATCAGCTACTCTCTCGAGGAGCCGAACCCGACTGTTTTCTTTGCTCAATTTTAGGGTCATTTGTGCTAAATGTGTGGACCTCGATGTAATTTTCCCTTTTTCTAGGTCCTTGATGTAGAATGTACTCCCACTAACCATGTAAAACGCTAACCTAAAAGTAAGTGGTGAATTTCAGCGAATTTAAGCATAGTTGTTAACGAGTATGAAAATATCTTGGATTTCAAGGTGAACGACCATAAGGTCAAGGCCATATCTCTACATCATACTTTATGTTGCTGATCCCATATCCAAGAATTTGCATGCCGACAAATTTGGCCATATTTTGAAAACAATCGAAGATGAAGTAGTATGAAGAGTGTGGCTTGATCAGCTACTCTCTCGAGAAGGAGCCGAACCCGACTGTTTTCTTTGCTCAATTTTTGGGTCATTTGTGCTAAATGTGTGGACCTCAATGTAATTTTCCCTTTTTCTAGGTCCTTGATGTAGAATGTACTCCCACTGACCGTGTAAAATGCTAACCTAAAAGTAAGTGGTGAATTTCAACGAATTTAAGCATAGTTGTCAACGACTATGAAAAAATCTTGGATTCCAAGGCGATTGACCACAAGGTCAAGGCCATATCTCTACATCATACTTTATGCTGCTGATCCCATATCCAAGAATTTGCATGCCGACAAATTTGGCCATATTTTGAAAACAATCGAAGATGAAGTAGTATGAAGAGTGTGGCTTGATCAGCTACTCTCTCGAGAAGGAGCCGAACCCGACTGTTTCTTTGCTCAATTTTAGGGTCATTTGTGCTAAATGTGTGGACCTCGATGTAATTTTCCCTTTTTCTAGGTCCTTGATGTAGAATGTACTCTCGCTGACCGTGTAAAATGCTAACCTAAAAGTAAGTGGTGAATTCAACGAATTTAAGCGTAGTTGTCAACGAGTATAAAAAATCTTGGTTTTCAAGGCGAACGACCACAAGGTCAAGGCCATATCTCTACATCATACTTTATGCTGATGATCCCATATCCAAGAATTTGCATGCCGACAAATTTGGCCATACTTTGAAAACAATCGAAGATGAAGTAGTATGAAGAGTGTGGCTCGATCAGCTACTCTCTCGAGAAGGAGCCAAACCTGACTGTTTTCTTTGCTCAATTTTAGGGTCCTTCGTGCTAAATGTGTGGACCTCGATGTAATTTTCCCTTTTTTAGGCCCTTGATGTAGAATGTACTCCCACCGACCGTGTAAAATGCTAACCTAAAAGTAAGTGGTGAAATTTCAACGAATTTAAGCATAGTTGTCAACGAGTATGAAAAATCTTGGATTTCAAGGCGAACGACCACAAGGTCAAGGCCATATCTCTACATCAGAATTTGTGCTCATGATCCCATATCCAAGAATTTACATGCTAAAAAATTTGGCCATATTTTGAGAAAAATCAAAGATATTAAAAACAAAAAATAATCAATTTCAATTTTCCAAGTGACAGGAATTTATTTTCTAAAAAGCAAGTGACGAGGGTTTAACTCATCAATGCCCATTGTTATGGACTTGGGTTTGGGAGAAGGAGGGAGTGCTGGAGACATCTATCGACTAGCAAACAAGCACACAGGGGAAAAAGGATTTACCCAGGTTCAGGCCTCGTAGAGGTCCCTACTCCTGCTTGTCTGCTCGTGGAATTATCGAGGGAGTCGAAAGTTACAATGGTGCGCAGATGCTATCTGGCGAGAGTTGTGGAAACTAGGGTTGCGTGTGTCCTTCTCGCCGCCCCCGCCTAGCCTTTATATAGATAGGCTAGGTCTCGGGTAGCAGGTCGAGTCGGTTACAAGTTAGGGTTTTCCCCTTCAAACTTTCTATCTTTAGCTTCTTCTTGTCTCTCAAGCAATCGAGAGTCCGCAGGTTACTCGAGTCCTTTCGTCTGGGCCTTGGCGACACCGTGGGCCTGTACGTATTTAGACCGTATATACCAAGCTCGAGTACCTGTAGGGTATACCCATGTCAGTAGCCCCTGAGTATCCAGTGGAATCGCAGATTCGACTGGGTACTTTTTGAAGTCTTCGAGTGCCTGAATGAGTACATTTTTCGACTACTTTCTTTTATGTCATAGGGATTGTTGATATACATGCCTGATATAGCCGAAGTATCGGTATCATTTAACCACCTTAGGGTGAAACAACGCAATCTACTCGAACTCGAGTCCCCGGACTCGAATCCGGAAAAATACTGGCGTAATTCGACTCAGGCCGCGGAGGTTTTACAGGAGTCGAATTCCAGTTATATGGGTGTGAGCACTTGACGCGTCCGTCAAGGAATGTTCATCGTGCCTACAGGCACGGATATATTTCTGGTAGTGCGCAGTTAAATGCGTTGCTAGGCCTTTATTCAGGTCTTACCTTCACGCTGTAAGCGCGGCATCCGAATTTTATCATCGCGGAGATGATTCGGGCGACCCAGGAGACGTAGTCTCTTTGTAGTGAAAATTATGAGGCGGTGTCACCATGATCTGCGAGTGCGGATGTAATCAACGCAGAGCTTTCGTGCAAATAATCATAGGGTGCGCGACCAACGCTCCCTATGGGAGTAGCCCCCGAGTGCCTGGTTGAGTCGAAGACTCAGGCAGGGACTAAAGAAATTTTGCGACTGCTGTCATCTTTGTTTGGTTGTTTCAGTCGAAAACTTGGGTTGCGACTGCTGTCGTCTTTTGCTTGCTTGTTTCAGTCGAAATTGTTTCCAGCGCTCCCTATGGGAGTAACCCACGTCCATAGTCGAATCATGTTTCGAGTGGTTGGGTTTGATTGTGATTGCTTGTATCCCTGCAATAAGAAAAGAAAATCATAGGGTGCGCGACCAGCGCTCCCTATGGGAGTAGCCCCCGAGTGCTTGGTGGAGTCGAAGACTTCAGCAAGGACTAAAGTAGTCGAAGTTTTCCACTGCGTAGCTGTTTATGACATTAGTGCTGACGCTCGCATGACCTCAGTTGCCCACGTGAGCGGTTTTGACGGGATTTGACGAGCGGTGGGTCCCACTTTCTGACTTTGATTTGACTGGGCGTGCATAATCTTATTATTAACTGTGCTTCCTCAATTTCCACGCGTAATGGGAGCAGTGGAGGGACGGTTCGCGCTTCCTCTTCTCCACGTGTCGAGCGCGATGAGTGCCACGCGTCTAGTAGGGTTTTTGTGAGCCGTTGGATTGCATCTCCTAAGGGTTAAGTAGCGATGCTACGGCGGTAATTTCCCATCTGCGCCCTTTTCTTCCTCGCTGCCATCGCCATTGCTGCTGCTCATCTGCTTTTCCCCTGCACTCATCTCTTCCTCAGCTCTGGACCACCTCCGCTCGTTTCCAAGTTATTTCCTACGCTCTCATCGCCGCCGCGCAATGGGAAAGAAGAAAGGAGGCGCTGCCGCTGAATCCACAGCCACCATTGCCGCGACGAAGAAGAAGGGTGGCCCCGCTGCTGCGGGCACCAGTGCCACCGCCGGTGGGAAAAAGAAGGTCGCAGGGACCCGCGTGACCAATGGCGCATGGCGTCCTTCTATCATCAAGGCTTCGGATCTCCGTATTTTTCGCCAAGACGGAATTATTTCTGCAGCAGTCGCCGATGCGCGCGTCCCCAGTGGTGAGAACATTCATGTGCCTCCCGCTGGTTTTCGAGTGATGTTTCTTGCATTCGTCATTCGCGGTCTTTCTTTGCCTCTCCACCCCTTTCTTAGGGGTCTCATTTGTTTCTACGGGCTCCAGCTCCATCAGCTGTCCCCAAATTCAATTCTCCACATCACCTGCTTCATCACTCTTTGCGAGTGCTGGCTCGGAATCGAGCCACACTTTGGCCTTTTCAAGCGCTTGTTTAAACTGAAGCATCAGTCCGCATCTGGCTCTCTAGTTTACGACGTAGGTGGTTGTGGAATCCATGTCGACCCGTCCGCCACCTACTTCGACATCAAGCTCGCCAAGTCCGTCCAGGGATGGAGGGACAAATGGTTTTATGTTCGCGACCAGAAGGCCAAGGATGAGCATTTTGGACTCGCGCCTTTCGATCCCACGACTCCCTGCAAGAAGATGCGTTCTTGGAAGAACGTGATCATGCCTTCCGAACTCGTGGAGACAGACGTGCTATATCAACGCGTCTGCGACCTCAAGATTCGCATAGGCGCAGAAGAGGGAGGCTGCGCCCATGTCAAGACTTGGCTGCATCGTCGCGTCCAGCCTCTCCAGGCTAGAGTCCATCCCATGTTTCAATGGGGTGGTGCTGATGATGCCACTCACGTTTCTGCCGATGGCATGTCCGCGAGTGAGGTAGATAAGAGGGTGCGACTGGTCACGAAGTACACATTCAAGGATGTGCTTCTGAATGAGCCAGTTGTTCCTCCTTTCGATGCTTCGAATCCTCCTCCTGAGGTATAGCTGTGCTACGCAGTAGCTTATTTTCACGATTGCTTTTCTGTTGCTTACTTGCTCATCTTTGCTGTTTGTATGCAGGATTGGGCGGTGTCGCCTTGTATGCCTCCTCTCCTTGAGGGTATTATTCCTCGCGAAGCTTTGGAAGAGGACGAGTCTGAGTCGACTGTCCCTTCTGATGTGGAAGAGGAAGCCCCCGAGTCCGGGCGCCCGGATACTCACAAGCGTTCACGCAGCGAGGATTCCGACGCGTCGACTCCTTCGACTCCAGAAGGCACGGCTGTTGGCGCGGAGTTGCCAATTCCAGCTGTTCCTGTGAGGGTTGTGGCACCGTCGTCCCGCAAGAAGATGCGACTGCCCAAGGAGTCTTCGTCGGAGTCGGCGGAGGCCACGTTTGATCTTGACAAGTTTGACTGGTAAGTTTGCGAGTTCATTCATTCTTTTCTGTTTTCTTCTTGCTGGCTTTGCCCTGGAGTTTGCCTTTTCCCAATGTGAATTTTGTATTGCAATCAAGAGGCGTCGTCATCTTCTGGCGACGTCGAGTTTTTGAAGGAATCGGGAGTCGCGACCTCAAGGGTCAAGGTAGAGGTCGAGCGCGCTCCTTCTCCTCCGGCGGCGGCCCACTCCGGGCACAATTCTTCGAGCTCTCCTCATGTAGGGGAGCATCGAATAGTTGCTCAGATGACGGTTCAGCAAACTTCCTCGGAGTCGCTAGAGGACCATGTAAGTACATCTTTCCTTCTTTTTTAGTGTGGCAGTCAATGCCTTCTGCTGCCCTCTCTAATTCCTTGTTTTGTGCAACAGTCTCTTGTAAAGGAAGCCGCGCAAGTGGCGGAGCAGGTTATGGCGATGGGTCGCCAGCATGCGATGCTGGAGACGCGTCACCGCGTGGTCGAAAGTGAGTGTTTCCATGCTTATTCTTTTCATCTTCTCTCTGTTTTGGTATATTCGACTGATAGCCAATTATTGACTGCCATGTAGCTGAGCATAACGCTTTACTGCGCAACATCGCAACTTTGGAGAAGACATTGGCCGCGGCTGTGAAGGGGCGCGATGAGGCAATCGCGGCTCGTGATGATGCCCAGAAGCGTGAAGAGGATCTGTGCGCCTCCTTTACGGCCAGGGAAAAGTTGTTCGAGGAGCAACTATTCTCAGTCGCCAAGGCCCTCTCAGGTACCTTTACTAGTGGATATTTTATTGATGCTCCTCTCTGCTTCTAGAGTTTTGCCGGTGGCACTAGAAATTTGATCCATGTATTTTTGGTGTAGATGCTGGCGACTTGAGTTTTGACCCGCAGGCCCTTCGTCGTGATGACGCTCTGGCCGACGCGGTATCCGCGGTCGAGGACCGAAGTGCCGCCGTCCAGGATACATTGTCCAAGGCCAAGGTCACCCATAGTCGCCTCCGGGAGGAGTTGATGCCAAAGGCGGAGCAGGTCGATAATATGGACGAGCTGGTGGAGTCACTCGTCGGGGGCGTGCCTGCTACTTACAAGAACTCCCTACGGGCGGCTGGTGCGACGATGTCACTCGCCATGGTGCAAGCCCACGGAGTCGAGATAGATCCCTCTGCGGTGTGGAAGACGATGCCTGTTGGCGCCCTTTGTGACTGCCTGTGCCAAATATGGCCATTCCTTGATTAATACCATTGCCAAGTATTCGGAGGAGCTCCAGCGCGCTAAGAAGGCGGCGAAAGCTTCGGCCTCAGGGGCAGGCGGAAAGTCAGTGGCGTCTGATACTGCCACGGACTTGATGAAGCCCCCGAAGGCGTCAAAGTCGAAGAAGCCAGCTGCTTCGTAGTTAGCTTTTGTAATAGATGATGAATTATCCTTTTGGTCTAAGAACATGCCTGCTGGCGAGTGTGCTTGTGAATATTTATGCTTATCCTGAATGCACATGTTCCCCTTGCCTTTGTGTTAATTTGGTCGCCTTACTTGCTTCTGTCTTGACTTGTGGTAGGGCACATCGAGTGGTCCCGTAGGGGGAAATCATGACTCACCGTCTCTTGATGAGACAGTGGTACCGCCGCGCTCCAGGGTAGAGGAGTTGTCCTTGCTGTCGCGACTTCGTGACCGCGTGAAGCAGCTGGAGCGTGAGTTGCCCCTGATCTGCGGTAACGCAGATGTGTGGAAGTCAAAGGTGGAAAAAGCCGCCGCCCGCGAGCAATATCTGCTTGGCGAGGTGACGCGGCTGGGCGACCAGTTTAAGTGTTAGTTTGCTCGTCCTCATCTTTTCCTTTGTAGTTAGTCACAGTGGTACGTTGTACTCATGCTGTTGGTGCTGCTTCGTGTAGTTGTTAGCGCACGCCATCCGTAGGAGGAGAGGGATAGGATTGCCATCCGCCTTCATGGTCTCACCCAGGAGCAACTTCAAGAGAGTGGATACTTCTGGGTGGATCATGATCGTGCGACTGCGTTGGCGACCCTGCAGGATCACGCTTCGCGAGTGCTGCTCTTCTTGAAGAAATCGCAGTCATGTTTGAAGAATATCTATCGGGCGATGTTCCCGTTGGATGACTCACCATCAAGCCTGTTGGCTCTCCTAGCCAAATTTCGAGATATGTCCGCGGTTAGCGAGTGCACGAGGCAGCAGTTGGTGGCTGGTGCCAAGGCTGCCCTCTCGATGGTGCGATTGCACAGGCCTGATGTGGATGTCTCCATCGTAGCTTCCGGTCTGCCAGCGCCGCCAGCCGGATCTGCTTGGAATATGGTGCCGCACTATCAAGCGGTGGACCGCCCAGCGGAGGAGATTGTCGACTTCTTCGAGGAGCAAACCAATGTTCTTCTGTTGCAGCAGTAACCAGATTTGTGTCCTGCATATAAGTGTATTTGTGCTGTAAGGTTCATATGTATGTTATAGATAATTTATTGTCAAACGTGTATAAACAGCTTTGTTAGCGTGACGTGCGTTGCACTATGCGAGTCCTTTTCGTTAGCCTGGCCATCCCTTTGTCAACCTGCCAGGTGCGTTGTAGCTGGGTTGGGTTTTCATTAAGGGGTTTGGTTGATGTGCCAGCTACTCAGGATATCGCGTTTATTGGTTCGAAGAACAGATGTATGTAGGGTGGCGCAGCCCCCGAGTATAAAATTGACAGAAGTGAAAAGAAAACACAGAGTTTTGGGGCACTTAGCTTTTATTTATTTGGAGATCAGTACGAGGTACAATGTGTGGCTAAGTAGCCTTGGCTAGGTAGCCTTATTTGCGATGTAAAAGTAAAAACAGCTAGGGGTAGAAGCGTCGCAGTTGTGCGACGTTCCAAGGGTTGGAGTATGCGACTCCTGTCTCTAAGTCTTGAAGGCGATAGGCGCCACCTGGGATTACTTCTGTAATCAAGTATGGTCCTTCCCAGGGGGACTCGAGCTTGAGATGCCCCTACTGCTTCAGTCGCAGGACCAGGTCACCTTCGACGAAGGATCTGGGGCGAAACCTTCTATTGTGGTAGTTGCGCAGGTTCTGCTGGTAGATCATGGATCTTTCTGCAGCGATTTCTCTTGCCTCGTCGAGGAGGTCTACGGTGTCTTCGAGTACAAGAGATGACTCTTGTTCGCTGTAAGCAACTATGCGTGGCGCCTTGTACCTTACTGCGGCGGGTAGTACCGCTTCTGCTCCGTGCACCATAAAGAATGGCGTGTAGCCTGTGGCGCTGTTTGGAGTTGTACGTAGGCCCTAGAGTACAGATTGGAGCTCATCTGGCCAGCAACCCGCGGCTTGTTCGAGTGGTCGAAGGAGTCGCTTCTTGATGCCGCTGCAGACGAGCCCATTTGCTTTTTCCACCTGACCGTTGGTCTGTGGATGCACGACTGAGGCATAACTGATGTTGATCCCCAGGTTTCCGCAGAATTCTTGGAACTCTTTGGATGTGAAGTTCGTCCTGTTGTTAGTGATGATGCTGTGCGGCACGCCGAAGCGGTAGACGATGGACTCGAAGAACTTGACCGCGCTGTGACCTAATTGCTTGGTCACTGGCATGGCTTCAATCCACTTGGTGAATTTGTCGACTACAACCAAAAGGTAGATGTAGCCTCCTTGCGAGGACCTTGGGAGCTTGCCTACCATGTCGAGCCCCCATTGTGCGAAGGGCCAGGCCAATGGAATAGGCCGTAGTTCTGCGCCTGGTGCGTGTGGCTTGTCCACGAATCGCTGACAAGCGTTGCACTTTTGGACTATGTCCTTGGCGTCGCGCATGGCCGTGGGCTAGTAGAATCCAGCTCGTAGAGCTTTGGCAACGAGGGCGCGACTGTCGGCATGGTGTCCGCAAGTCCCTTCATGTATGTCGAGGAGGACTGCTCTTCCATCGGCCAAGGAGACGCATCATTGTAACACGCCTGTGATGCTGCGTTTATACAGTTCGCCGTTGATAACGGCGAATGCCTTGGAGCGTCGCGCGATGTGCCGTGCGTCTGTCGGGTCGTTCAGTAGGCGCTTGCTGAGGAGATATGTAATGTACGGCTGCGTCTAGGATTGTTCGATCATCATGACGCTCATTGGCCCTTCGAGTCATGTGTCTGGCTCCAAGTTATCGAGTGCCATTGGCTCATTGGGTGGCGTAGCCCCCGAGTCTTTTGTTGCGCTTGTTTTCTTCTCTGCGGCCTTTGGCTTGATGGAGCATTCGCAGATGCGCTCGAGAAATACCCCAGGTGGTATGGGGGTGCAGGTAGAGCCTATGTTGGCGAGTGTGTCCGCCTCCTCGTTGCTTTCGTGACCTACATGTCACAACTCGCAACCGTCGAAGTCTCCCTCGAGTTGTCGTAGAGGTCGCGGTATGCGATCATGTTGTCATTTAGTGCATCGCACTCGTGCATTGTTTAGTTGACGACCAGCTTGGAGTCGCCATATATGATGAGCCTCTTTGCACCGCAGGCTTTTGCCATCCTCATCCCGTGCAACAGGGCCTCGTATTCAGCCTCGTTGTTTGAGGCCGTGAACTGCATTCGCAGGATGTATTTCAGCTTGTCCCCTTGAGGTGATGTCAGTATGACAACTGCTCCTGCTCCGTCTTTCCGCTTGGATCCGTCGAAGTGCATTGTCCAGAGGTAGGACATATCTGGCTTGCCCGGGAGTTGCTTTTCCATCCAATGCATGAGGAAGTCAGGGAGAACTTGCGACTTGATTGCGTCGCACTTTTCGTATGTGATGTCTTGTGGAGACAGTTTGATTCCCCAAAGCGCGACTCGTCCCGTGGCGTCGGGGTTATTGAGGATATGTCCCAATGGGGCGACGCTGACTACCACGATTGGGGGTTCCTGGAAGTAATGGCACAGTCGCCGGGCGGTCATGAAGACGCCGTACGCCAGCTTCTGGTAGTGCGGGTACCGCTGTTTTGTTGGCGTGAGGACCTCGCTGAGGTAGTATACCGGGCGTTGTATGCCATGGACCTTGTTTTCCTCGGCCCGCTCAACGACGAGCACTATACTAACCACTTGGTTGGTAGCGGAGATGTACAGCAGTAGTGGCTCCTTTTCTCGTGGAGTCACCAGTACTGGCGAGGTGGATAACAGGCGCTTGAGACCTTCGAATGCTTCCTGCGCTTCCTTGGTCCACTCGAATTTGTCAGCTTTGCGGAGGAGCTGATAGAAGGGCAGTGCCTTTTCTCCCATTCGATTGATAAATCGACTGAGGGCCGCGATTCGTCCGGCTAGTTGTTGGACGCCTCTTATGTTCTTTGGCCTCTCCATTGCCAGTATGCCCTTTATATTTTTCGGGTTTTCCTCAATCCCCCTCGCGGAGATGAGATACCCGAGCAGCTGCCCAGATGGTACGCCGAAGGCGCATTTATCCGGATTGAGCTTAATCCGGTAACGATCGAGATTGGCGACTGTTTCACGCAAGTCGTCGATTAGAGAGGCTTCCTCCTTGGTTTTGATTACTATGTCATCGACATAGACTTGGATGTTGCGACCCAATTGCTCCTTGAGGCAAGCCTGCATGCACCACTGGTAGGTGGCTCCCGCGTTTTTTAGCCCGAAGGGCATTGTGTTGTAGCAGAACACACCGAAGGGCGTTGTAAACGCGGTCTTCTCCTGGTCTTCCTCCTTCATTCGAATTTGGTTATAGCCTGAGTAGGCATCGAGGAAGCAGAGGCGCTCGCATCCAGCGGTGGAGTCGATGATTTGATCGATCCGTGGTAGCGGGAAGTGATCTTTTCGGCAGTGCTTGTTTAAAGAAGTGAAGTCCACGCACATCTGTAGGATATCCGTGTCCTTTTTTGGCACCAGCACCGTATTGGCGAGCCAAGTGCTTTCCTTAATCTCGCGTATGAATTTGGCCTCGAGGAGTCTGTTGATCTCCATTCCGACTGCCTGCGCTCGTGGCTCAGACAGTCGCCTGATTGTTTGCTTGACTGGCCTTGCGTCGGGGTTGACGTTGAGTGCGTGCTCGGCGAATTCCCTGGGAACTCCTGGCATGTCCGCATGACACCAGGTAAAAATTTCCCAGTGCTCACGGAGGAATTCGACGAGCACGAGTTCCTATGCGGGACTCAAGTTGTTGGCGATGAGGGCCGTTTTGGCGGGATCTGTCGGATGGACCTGCACCTTCTTTGTGTGCACAGATGAGTCAAAGGAGAGATCAGGTGAGCTTGGCCTACTCAAGGGAGGCAGACTGTTGTCTGTTGTTTCCTTCAATTGCGCGAGCTCCTCCTGCATGCCGAAGGACTGGGAGATTCTGTTGAATTCCCTGTCGCAACTGTCAGATCGCTCAAAGCTCCCGTTGATTGTGATGACGCCATTGGGACCTGGCATTTTCATCTGCAGGTAGGCGTAGTGGGGTACCACCATGAACCTAGCGAACGCGACGCGTCCGAGGATGCAGTGGTATTGTGAGGGCCAGTCGACGACCTCAAAGTCAATGCGCTCGCGCCAAAAGTTCTTTGGCATGCCGAATATTACGTCAAGGTTGATTTTGCCCAGGGGGTATACGCCTTTCCCTGGGACGATGCTGTGGAACGTTGTGTCCGATGCCTCCAAGCAGGTTAGAGGGATCCTCATTGCTCGCAAGGTACTCGCGAATATGAGGTTGATGCCGCTTCCGCCATCCATGAAGACACGACTCATGTCGAAGCCTCCAATTTGCGCCTCGAGTACGAGGGGGCAATGACCTAGGCGAGGTACTTGAGGCGGGTGGTCGCATTTATCGAAGGTAATGCACGACTCACTGCCACTGAGGTACTCAGTGGTGGATGGTGGTGAGTGTGTGGCCAAGTTGACTTGGCGAGTGATGGCTTTCTGCACCCTGTTGGAGGGGCGCCCCTTTTGGATCATCATGGTGCCCATGGTCCGTGGGTACGGTTCTCCTCCGTGGTGCTGGTTCGGTGCAGCTCCGTTCGGGGGTGGCCCCGGTGGTGGTGGCGGTGCGCCATGTGCCACGGCGCCTGGAGCGGCTCCGTAGCCTCTTTCGACTGCGTTACGGTTCATCCGAACCAATCCCTCGTGTAGCTTGAGGAACTCGCGGCAGTCCTTGAGGAGGTGGCTGGACTTTTTCTTGCCGTCGCGCTTGTCAATGTAGAAGTGTACCGTGCATGGCCCGGACAGCTTTTCCTCGATGGAGGTCGCGGGTGCCTCGTCGCGAGTGCGGCGTTGCCACACTTGCATGGTTTTCCCGGAGTCACGGTATCCGCTACTACGGTATCCGTTGTTGCGGTTGTCGTCGCGTCTATCGGTGTAGCCGGCTACGACCATGTTGACGTCGTCATGGTCGTCATAGATACGCATGCGGCGTTTGCCTCAGTGGTCGCGTCTGCGTTCGAGTTCTGCCTCCTCGTCGGAGTGAGCGCGGTTCTTCACCGAATCTTCTCCATCAGCCCACTGATTCGCGATCTCCATCAGGTGGTTGATGGTCTGGGGCTTTGAGCGGCCCAGCTCCTCCCTGGGCTCTAGACGGCGGACGCCACCGTTGAATGCATCAATCGCGCGGTCCTCCGAGATGTTTTCCGCGGAGTTCTTGATGATGCACCACCTTTGGATGTATGAGCGCAGCGATTCGCCAGATCTTTGTTGGCAGCATCTTAGTTCTTCGATTGATGCGGGCCGTTTGTACGTGCCCTTAAAGTTGCGCACGAAGCTGTAAACCAGCTCATCCCAACTGCGAATGGATCCGCGTGGGAGGTTATTGAGCCATGCTCGGGCGGCGCCCTGCAGCTGTAGCTACAAACATTGCATGGCAGTACTTCGACTGCCTCCGTGGAGCCTGACGGAGGATATGTGATCCTCTAGCCAGATTTTAGGGTCTTGTAGACCGTCGAACTTCGGATTTTCGGACGGAAGTTTAAACCCCTTAGGCATTCGCTTCTGCCTAATGGATCTGCTGAAGCATCTAGCGCCCTAGAGCTCCCCGTCTTCCTCTTCCGAGTCAGTCGACCGAGCACGTCGTGCCATTGACTTGTCGATCTTGCGTTGCGTGAGGTCGTTGCGCGCATCGTAGTCGCGATCGTGTCGCCGTGAGCGATGGCGTCAAGACAGGTCGTGACTGTCATCACTGGATGAGGGCGAGGAGTATCGTTTTGCCAACGCTTTGCCCTTTTTGGGTCTGGTACCGGCTCCTTGTCAAGGACGGCCTCGATTAGCCCCAAACCCGCGATCGTAGATCGGTGCATGGCGGTTCGGGGATCTCCAGCCGGTGGCTGGTTGTTGAGGAGGTACATGGTGGCTGCTGTCACCGTGGCCTGCGGCGTCCTGGGGACCACGTTGCCTCTCGTGTCGACTGTCATAGAGCCGAAGTCGAGGACCTTCGCGGCGTCTATGTGCTCTTGTTCGGTGAGATGAGCCATTCGCGACTGCCTCTTCTTGGCGATGTACTCGTTGCCTCGTGAGGAGGATCCTCCGTAGGAGGAGAGCCCAGCACGACGAAGGCTCGACTCGTCCGCCGCCTTTTTACACGCCTCAAGTTGCGGGATTGCTTGTTTTTGGCGCGTGAACTCTTCTTTTAGGAGCCAATGGTAGCCCATCAGTAGTTCCTGCGGGGACCCAAGGGGTAGAGGTGCACCTCGTAGGGCTTCGTGGCAACACTCCCACTCTTGCTCGTTGAGCCTGATTACGACGCGTTCGTCGGTTTGTTCATTGATTATGCTGGGAGGTTCGTATGCTCCCCCGTTGGTGCCGTTACCGCCGTTGCCATGCCAGTGTTACCGCCATTGCCGCGATTGACGGAGGTGTCGCCTGCGTTAATGACGGTGCACATGAAGTGATTGGGGAAGTTGCTTCTTCCACAACTTTTAGATTCGGAATCGTAGGTTCCATCTTCTGTGGCTAGATCGTTCAGATCGGAGTCGCAACTGCTGTCGCTGACCGTGCTCCCGACTGCCACCGGAGCATTGAGCTCGCTGAGGGTGCCGATCGATGGAGGGAACCATGATGCCGGGGCAATAGCCGGTGCTGTCGGCTGATCAGGCAGGCGAAGCGTGCCCATCTGACCAACTTGGAAGCGTAAGCTCCCAATCGCCAGGCTAATTCCGTCGCCCACGGATTCGAAGGCCGGGCGGGTGGCCAGCGTGTGGACGGTGAAGTCGAAGGCGCCGAAGAGCAGGCGAATCTCCGCTGTTGTGGAGTTGTAGATCGCAGTTGATGGGGCCGAAGAAGCCGCAACATCAGCACTCCCAGTTCCCACAGACGGCGCCAATTGACGTGGGTTTAACTCATCAATGCCCATTGTTATGGACTTGGGTTTTGGAGAAGGAGGGAGTGCTGGAGACATCTATCGGCTAGCAAACAAGCACACAGGGGACAAAGGATTTACCCAGGTTCAGGCCTCGTAGAGGTCCCTACTCCTGCTTGTCTGCTCGTGGAATTATCGAGGGAGTCGAAAGTTACAATGGTGCGCAGATGCTATCTGGCGAGAGTTGTGGAAACTAGGGTTGCGTGTGTCCTTCTCGCTGCCCCCTCCTAGCCTTTATATAGATAGGCTAGGTCTCGGGTAGCAGGTCGAGTCGGTTACAAGTTAGGGTTTTCCCCTTCAAACTTTCTATCTTTAGCTTCTTCTTGTCTCTCAAGCAATCAAGAGTCCGCAGGTTACTCGAGTCCTTTCGTCTGGGCCT
Source organism: Avena eriantha (assembly GCA_910589775.1). NCBI lineage: Eukaryota > Viridiplantae > Streptophyta > Magnoliopsida > Poales > Poaceae > Avena > Avena eriantha. The sequence continues at coordinate 143,383,186 of OU342741.1, read as the reverse complement.
TGGCGACACCGTGGGCCTGTACATATTTAGACCGTATATACCAAGCTGGAGTACCTGTAGGGTATACCCATGTCAGCAAGTAAGAATAATTTATTTCCTTTTTTTGTTCAAAATAATGAGCGAGAAGAGACTATGAGCACAGAGGAGGCAGCGAGACAGTTGCGAAGAGGAGGATTTGAAGGCGATGTGATGTCAGAGCAAAGCTGGGATGGGTTCCTGACACGAGGTACATGGTATAATGAGTAGGGTAAATTTTAGGACCACAATATATATGCACGCAAAACAAAATGTGTTTTCTCTCTCCTTCACTCCCCCATCACCAACCCTACACCCCGGCCGACTGATCTCTCCCTCATCCACAACGTGGCGCTGCGCATGCGCGTCGACCGACAACCTGCCATTGGTGGCTCCGTTTCTTTGTCGGTGGCTCCGTGTCTTTGTCTGGCGTTTTCGTCAGCTACGTTGGTGGGAACCATTTTGGTCCTTACTCCTACAATAGAGTAGCAATTCAAACTTTCCCGGTTTCAAAATTTTCACTTCCTTCACAAACATCTGGGGAAGGATATTCAATAGATCATCATTCGTAGTACTACTACTAGTACTACAAGGTACTGTGAGTCGTACGAAAAGGAACTTTTTTTGACGAGTATGATGTCTACGCACTTCTATTCTTGTAGACATTTGTTGGGCCTCCAAGTGTAGAGGTTTGTAGAACAGCAAAAAAATTTACCCTTAAGTGGATCACCCAAGGTTTATCGAACTCAGGGAGGAAGTGGTCAAAGGTATTCCCTCTCAAGCAACCCTATAATCAAGATACAAGAAGTCTCTTGTGTCCCCAACACACCCAATACACTTGTCAACTGTATAGGTGCACTAGTTCGGCGAAGAGATAGTGAAATACAAGTGGTATGGATAATTATAAGTGGTAACGGTGCCAGAAAATAGCTTGATAGTGTGGAAAAGAGTAAAGTAAAACTGAAATAAAGATGGAAGAAAGCAAACATGTAACAGATCTAATAGCAAACGGTGTTTCAGTGCTTAGAAACAAGGCCTAGGGATCATACTTTCACTACTGAACACTCTCATATAAATATATTATCTTCATGATACTACTCTAAACTACTCTCCGGTTGGACACTCTAATCCATGGTAGGGCTATAACAACACACCTCAAACTAAGCCTTTCTCATCTAGAAAACCCCACACTGTCACCTTGAGTACTACATGAGTCCAACAAACACCACAATTTAAAAACATCCAACTCCAAATATAACTCATAACAAGTATTTGTAATCTCTAGCCTAAGTGCCACCATGGTGTGCACGCTATCACTTTCACACACATGGGGAGAGCAGAGGTTCATTAAAGCACTTGAGTAGCAGAATAGATATATAGATTACAAGCTCATGATCTCAATAAGATCATGCATAGAGAGAGAGATGAACACATAGCTACCGGTAGAACCCTTAGCCTCGAGAGAGAACTACTCCCTCATCATCATGGGAATCAGCAACGGCGATGGAGATGGTGGTGGAGATCGATGGAGATGGCTCCGGGGGCACTTCCCCGTCCCGGCAGGGTGCCGGAACAGAGACTTTCTGTCCCCCGAATTTCCCCTTCGGTGGCAACGGCGTAGCGGAACTTTTCGTGGCTGGAGGCTTGATTGTCTAGGGTTTTGGTATCGGGAGGCTCTTATAGGCGAAGGAGGCAAGGTCAGTGGCCAGCCAGGGGTGCCCGCACCATGCCCTGGCGCGGCCTAGGCTGGCCCGCGCCAAGGGGGGTGTGGCCACCCTCTGGCCCCTCTCCAACTCTCCTTCTGGCTCTGTGAGTCTTCCGGGAAAATAGTAACTTTGGCTTTTGTCCCGTCCAATTCCGAGAATATTCATTTTTTGACTTCCTAGAACCAAAGACAATAGAAAACAGGCAACTGGCACTGTGGCATCTTGTTAATAGGTTAGTCCGAGAAATCATATGAAAAGTACTCTAAAGTGTGGACAAAACATAAGAAAGTAGATAAAACCAAGCATGGAACATCAAAAATTATAGATACATTTGCAATGTATCAACATCCCCAAGCTTAACTCTTGCTCATCCTCGAGTAGGTAAGTGATAAAAAGAAAGAATGATTTTTCAGGTGACATGCACCATCATAAACTTGATCAAAGTATTTGAAAAACATTGATAGCTGGGATCATAGTACTTCAACATATCATGAAAGATAAAGTTCTAATAATAAGACAAAGCAACTATGTTGCAACATGAAAAGGCACAAACAAAAGATTCATGAATAACAATTGCAAGACGTTTGTTTGTTTCACATAAAGAAAACATAGCATAATAGTATTCAGCTTGTCCTTCATAGAGTAGCAAATATAAATGCATAGGACACCTTCAAAGTTCATAAGAGTGACTAGATACAAATAGTTTAAAACAAGCAATATCAAGGTATGCATCAATCAACTAGTCTTGGGACAATGCACATAGAACAAAGAATGGCCACTATGCTCTTAAAGTAGGTGCATAAATATAGAAGGTGGAGACTCAACATAAAAGTAAAAGAAAGGCCTTCATGGAAGGAAGTAGAGATTCAAGTTTCATAAAGAGCTTCCAAAAATTATGGTACTTGTTATCTTTCATCTCTCATTGCCCCTATCATAAGCATCTTTAAGTGGTTAAGGTTAAAGTGCTACAACTAAGAGGATATGCTTGACAAGTTATAAGCTGAAATCTCATGCCCCTTACTTACGAAGACCAAGCCTGATGCTACTCAACTTTAGTCACTAGTAAGCTCTTGTCATTGTAAGTACATATGTATCATAAAAAACCGCCAACGGGGTACCCCTTGCACATGATACAGGAGCTATCCCATAATCAAAATGACAAGGCAAGCAGACAATGAGCATCTCAGCGATCTTTTTATTTGCTATTTGCATAGGTTTTTATTGAGGATGCTTCATAGAGTTCTCATTATGGTGATGCTGCAAGTTTCCACCATGATTAGGCATGGCTTAGGCTAGCGGCCTAGGCGTTTCTCTAACACACATACAAACTCCATGATCTTACAAGTTCCACTTTTATTTCACACCGTCGGGATCCATAAGCAAAAGAACATGATATCAACGGGGTACATAGTACAAGTGCAATGTTGAAAGCGTTCCCCATGATACATGGTTCTGTTAATTGAAAACAACAATCCTTTGTTCATAGAACAATCGTATTATTTACTTTACACGCAGTTCATAAAGCAATAATATGTTGCTTGCAACTTAATACTGGAGGGGGTTCGGATGATAACCTGAAGGTGGATTATTAGTCATAGATGCAGTTGGATGGCGGTCTATGTATAATGTTGTAATGCCCAATCAAGTCTCAAAGGAGTCAAGATGATTAGTATATGCATGTATTGCTTTATCTATGTTTGTCAATTGCCCCGCTGTAATTTGTTCACCCAGCAGGTTATCTATCTAAGGAGAGCCACCTCTAGTGAACTATGGATCCCGGTCCTTTTCTTTACATACAATCTACAACTGTTTACTTCTTTGTGTTTACTTTCTGCAAACTATTACTTCTTTCCATTCGATACGTTTAATCCTTTGTTTACCGCAAAACACGGTGAGATTGACAACCTCATCGCAAGTTGGGGACAAAGTTCTATGGTTGTGTTGTGCAGGTCTCCACGTTGCTACTAGCACCGGTAGTGCGCCCTGCCAAAGCTCAGCTAGTAACACCTTCGGGGTGTTTCCTTGCTCCTACTGGTTTGATTAAACCTTGGTTTCATAACTAAGGGAAACTTGCTGCTGTGCTCATCATACCTTCCTCTTGGGGTTCCCATCAAGCATTTTTCTGGGCGCCGTGCATTGAGCCATCACGTAACTTCTATTGATAGGCTGTAGATCTCATTTCAGCAACGACGCGAACTTCTTCAACTAAGTCGAGATTGTTTTGTCGAGAAATCTCGGCATCCTCTTCAATATACGCGGCCACTCTAGGAGAAGTATGAATTAAATCACTAGGAAGAACTGCTTCTACGCCATAGACCAAGAACAAAGGTGTGTATCCGGTTGACCTGTTTGGGGTTGTTCGTAAACTCCAAATTACAGAGGGTAATTCCTCCGCCCAAGCCCCCACAGCACGTCGTAGTGGTGCTTCGAGTCTTGGTTTTAGGCCTTGTAGGATTAAACCATTTGCTCTTTCGACTTTTCCATTAGCCTGTGGATGTGCGACTGATGCAATGTCAAGCCGGATATTTTGCTCGTTGCAGAATTCAGCCAATTCTCCCATAGAGAAGTTACTCCCGTTGTCCGTGATAATGCTATGTGGATAACCATACCGGATTATAACATCCTCGACAAATCTTTTGGTTGTTGCTCCATCACAACTTGTGACGGGTTTAGCCTCTATCCATTTGGTGAATTTATCCACCATCACTAAGAAGTGAGTAAATCCACTTGGAGCTCGTTTAAATGGTCCTACCATATCAAGCCCCCAGACCGCAAAAGGCCATGTTATAGGTATTGTTCGCAGCTGATCAGCCGGAACATGAGCTTGTTTGGTGTATTTTTGGTAGCATTTGCACGTCTTGACTAATCGTTCGGCATCTGCCTAAGCTGTAAGCCAGAAAAATCCATGTCTAAAAGCTTTTGCCACTAAAGATTTGGCTGCAGCGTGTTGTCCACACTCGCCTTCGTGGATTTCCCTTAAGATTTCCACTCATTTTCCAAAGATACGCAGCGCTGAAAAACCCAGAAACACTCCGCTTATAAAGCTCACCTTTAACTACGGCATAGGCTTTTGCTCGTCGGATGATCTGCTGGCTCAGCACCTCGTCTTTGGGTAATTTGCCATCTACCAGATAATCTAGGTAGGGTTGAGTCCAGCTGGGAATTATAGCCAAAACTGCTATTAGAGGTGAGTCGGATTTGGTCAGATATTCCTCATCTACTCCCTTTATTGAGGGAACTTTGAGGTGCTCTAAAAAAGCGCCATCTGGGACTTCTTTCCGCGCAGAGCCTATCCGAGATAGTGCATCTGCTTCCTCGTTTTCTGCTCGAGGGATGTGTTGAACCTCAAACCCTTCGAACGATTTAGATAGATCATCCACGACAGCTTTATATGCTGCCATGTGTTTATTTGCATTACAAATATCTGACACTTGTTGGGCAACAAGATCCGAATCTCCGTAACACATCAAACATCGGATGCCAATATCCTTAGCAATCCAGATTCCATGCAGCAGTGCTTCATACTCGGCAATATTGTTTGTCGCTCTGAAGTGGATCTGCAACACGTATAGAAGTTTATCTCCTTGGGTGATTTGAGCACCACGCCAGCCCACGAGCCCCCGCTAGCCTTAGACCCATCAAAGTAGAGGGTCCAATATTCCGACTCAAGGAGGGTCATATTTTCCTTCGTCTCTGTCTAATCAGCGACAAAGTCAGCAAGGATTTGGGATTTGATTGCTGTCCGGGGTTTATACTCAATATCGAAAGCTGAAAGCTCTATGCCCCATTTGGCGACGCGTCCTTTGGCGTCACTGTTGTTGATTATATCTCTCATGGGGGATGTGCTCACCACGATAATTGGATGCTCCTGAAAATAGTGTCGTAACTTACAAGATGCTAGAAAAACACCGTAAGCCAACTTTTGATAGTGCGGATACCGTTGTTTTGATTCTGTCGGGACTTCACTGACAAAGTAAGTCGGACGCTGCACCAGGTGTTCCTTATTTTCCTCCGGTCTCTCCACCACCATGACGATACTGACGACCTTATTTGTCGCAGCAAGATAGAGCAACATCGGTTCCTGAGGTTCCGGCGCTGCAAGGATAGGAGCAGATGAGAGTACTTTCTTCAGGTCTTATAGTGCAGCTTCAGCTTCATCAGTCCAAACAAAATCCTTGGTCTTTTTCAGGAGTTTGTATAATGGTGCGGCTCTTTCTCCAAGCCGGCTTACAAATCGACTGGCCACAGCGATGCAACCAGTTAATCTTTGTATGTCCTTCAGGCGAGTTGGCCTGGAAATATTGAGTATAGCCTTTATTTTGTCTCGGTTCACCTCTATGCCTCTTTGAGACACGATGAAACCTAAAAAATTTCCGGCTGGTATTCCAAAGAAGCATTTCTTCGGGTTAAGCATGATGTTGTATTTTCGTAGATTGGCGAACGTTTCCTCCAAGTCGGAAATCAGCGTTTCCTTCTTTTTGGACATCACCGCAATATCATCCACATATGCATGTACATTGCGTCCGAGTTGGTCGTGGAGGCAACTCTGCATCGTGCGCTGGTAGGTAGCTCCTACGTTCTTCAGCCCAAAGGGCATCGTAACAAAATAGAAGGTTCTGAAGGGGGTTATGAATGAAGTTTTGACTTTGTCAGATTCCTTCATCCGGATTTGGTGATAATCGGAATATGCGTCGAGAAAACAGAGGAGTTCCGAGCCTGCCGTAGAATCAATAACTTGATCAATTCTGAGCAGAGCAAACGGAACTTTTGGACAAACCTTGTTCAAGGCAGTATAATCAACACACATCCTTAAATCAGTGGTGTCCTTTTTAGGGACCATTATAGGATTGGCCGACCACTCAGTGTGGATGACCTCTTCTATGAATCCGGCTAACTCGAGCCGTGCTAGTTCCTTAGCTATTGCCTTACGCTTTTCCTCACAAAAATGGCGTAGGGACTGTTTGACAGGTTTAGCATTTGGGTTTACATTTAAAGAGTGCTCGGCAAGTTCCCTAGGTACTCCAGTCATGTCAGATGGCTGCCATGCCAAGATATCTTGATTTGCTTGGAGGAACTTGATGAGCGCGCTTTCCTATGCGCTACCTAGTCCTGCGCCTATTTGGGTCACCTTGGAGGGGTCATCATCCTTCAACGGTGTCTTCTTCGTCTCTTCTGATGCCTTGAACTCTGGATTTGGCTTTGTCACCTCCTTCTTCATTGCGGGCATCTCGGATGGATCTATGCTCTTCTTGATCTCCTGGTACTCCTGGGCGTGCAGCACGGCTTTAGCAAAGGCAGCATTTCCATCCTCGCACTCTCGCGCTTTCTTCGGGTCTCCCCTGATGGTGATCATGCCGTTGGGACCTGGAATTTTCATCATATTGTAAATGTAACACGGACGAGCCATAAAAGCCTAGTAAGCCGGACGTCCGAATATAGCGTGGTATGCACTCTTGAACGGGACCACTTCGAAGGAAAGTGCCTCCGTCCGATAGTTCTTTGGAGTTCCAAAGGTAACATCCAAAGTGATCTCTCCCAGGGAATTGGCTTGTCTTCCTGGGACAACGCCGTGAAAGATCACAGTGCTGTGGTTCAGCTGGGTCTCTGAGATCTTCATCCGGCGTAGCGTTTCGACATAGAGAATATTGATGCTGCTACCACCATCCATGAGGGTCTTAGAGAAACCATAACCGTCAATAAGTGGATTGACGATTAAGGCGTATTTTCCTCGCCTGTGTAACTTAGGCGGAGATCAGCGCGGTCAATTGTGATTGCCACTTCCGACCAGTCTAGAAATTGGGGGACAGCCGGAACTGCTGCATTGAGCTCATGTAGAACTGCTTTCTTGACCTTTGCTGGTTGAGATCCGAGGAAGGTGACATAAGTGTCTTTCTTGGTCGGAAAAATTTTCTTCCCTTCCGGCTTGGGATTTGAAGCGTCAGCTTCCTCCATGTCAGAATCTTCCTTGGTCTTCTTGTCTTTTTCGGGATTCTTCTTTCCCTTCTTCCGCTTATCTTTGTAGCCCGCGGTGTCATCTCTTTTGATGTCGTCGTTGAAACGACATTCGGCGTTGGTGTGAGACGAGCCCCCATTGGCGTCTAGGTGATGCACACATGGGTTATTGGCAATGTCGGCCCAAGAGTAGGTTTTGCCTGGTTGCTGGTCTCCTCTACCTTGGACCCTTGAAGTCCCACGGCCACGCCCGCGGCCTCCGCCGCGTCCTCCTTGTCCTCCAGACCCAAAAGTAGTAGTAACCACTATTGTTTCCGCGTTGGGTTTCTCTTTCGAGGTATTTTTGCGCTTCTGAGCCTGTTGCTTTGGTTGTTTTGCCGACTGAGGCACAGCTAGGGCATTGAGAAATCCCTCTGCATCATCGTCAGCATCTGCATACTTGCTCGCTGTTTCTATCATCTCTCCCAAATTAGTGACCTTGTCACACTTCAAGCGATGACGTAGTAGACCAATTAGGAGTCCTGCGATGAAAGCTTCAATCGTGGTTTGATCGTTTACTCCTTCACAGGAATTCTTGGTGTCGATCCATCGTCCGAGGTAATCCCGGCAAGTTTCTCCGGCCTTCTGGGTGCAACACTGTAGGTCTCCGACCGTACAGGGCCTCCGATATGTGCCTTCGAAATTCCAAAAGAACGCACTTTGCATGTCATACCAGTTGTGGATGGTGTTCTTCAGAAGTTCATTGAGCCATAAGTGGGAGTTACCGGGTTGCGACCAGGCTGTTTTGGCCTTTGGCGATACAGCAAGCTTGGAAAAAATCCTGTAGCCAGGTATCTGGCCGAGCAATGCCATCATAGGCTTGGATATGCCTTGAGATAGCAAATCCTTCCGGGAATCTTGTAGCTCTAATGCGTGGTCCGAAGCATTTTGGGCCCACGTAGATATCATCGTTTTCATAGCGCCGCACCTCTATGTTGGAGTTGATCATGTGCCTTGCGTCGTTCGGGGATAGAGATTGTCCCGAATGTCGGTTGTGGCTGAGGTGCCTTGCAGCTGGACTTCGTCTTCTGCCACCACCTCCTCCGCCACGTCATCCTCCTTGTCCCCCTTGGGAGCCGTTGTGATGACTGCTTGGTGGAGAGGGTGGGGCTGCTAGATTGTTTCCGGCTGATCGTCGGCCTCCGTGCGGAGCGTCATTATTCTGGTTCCGGGGAGGGTCTTCGCTACGACGAGCCCCCTGCCGGCTTGTGCCAGCATGGTTTCCGTCGTTCCTTTGTCCGTCGTTCCCACCATGGTGAGGGTCAGCCGGACGGCTTGCATGTCTAGGAGGTCGCATTTTTTGACGATCCTCCTCCTGGTGTTTCTCTTTATCTTCTCCCCTTTGATTGTTAGACTCTCGTCAGGGAGGATTCCTCGGATTCAGTGCAGCAATGGCCTCTTTTTCGGCCGATGGGGCGACGTTGCTCCAGTCACACACAGTTCTGTGGTGCTGTCCTGACGATCCGATTCTTGAATAATTGTCTTCCTAGCATTCGGGGCAATGAGACTGCTCTGGGACGCGATGGGGCCTTATATTATTCCAGGCTGAGTCCGTGTGACATTGGCCGGATTTGGAGACCAGTTTTCCACTTTCGGATTTCGCAGCCTTTTGTTGCTCTAGACCCTTGGTGAGTAGCTTGATGCCCAATCGAACCTGTTCTGAGCCTGGGTTATTTGACAGGATATCTCGAGCTGTGATAGTGTTCTGTACCGGTGTCGGATACACCAGATCTACTTTGTTGTCGAGACGAGGCATCCCTGGATCTCCTTCGAAGAGGACTTTGTTTACTTCCGAAAATTGACCGTCATGTGTGTAACGTTTCCGTGTCTTCTGATGCAACCGGGACATGTAATCCTTAGTTGCCATGCGTTTCTTCTCCTCCTCGATGTTTTTGGCTTCATCCAGGAGTTGTTGACGATATGCTTCTAGGGCTTGGGCCCTTTTGTCCAGCTCTTTAGCAGTAAGTTCTGTAGCTGTATGAATAGGTCTGGTTAATGCAGCATCGATGAGTTTACGCGCACCTTCAGTGATCACGTGTCCATCCACCGATTCTTCTTTTTTCGGCTCGTCTGGGATAAGTGCTCCATCCGAGTCTTCTTCGTATTCCTCGGCAATCACCTCTTCTGCCAGAGGGTCTTTTGCCGGGGTCTTGTTCTTCTTGTTCTTCTTCTTTGCCTTCTTGGCAGCGCCGGTAGCAAAGACGGCTTTGGGTCTGTTTCCCGGAGTCAAGCTCTGATCGGTACTTTCGGACATCTGGACTTCGGGATTATCTCGACATCCATGTCATCCTACGCTTTGGGAGAGTGTTCCCCGGATCCTTCATCCATGGCTTCTCCTTCTTCTGCAGCTTTGGAGTTATACTCCTCTTCATATTCCACGGAGAACTTTCGGAAGTCCGCTGACGTCATCGATTCATCCGAGGATGCGGGTACGTCGGCTTTTGTTCCAATCGCCTCCAACATAGAGTCGGTGTTTTCTCTAGCATCGGCAGAGCCGGATCCGGATCCCACATATCCGACGAAGTGCGACGCGTGCTTCCTGAGGTACCTGCGGCTTTCGCGATCAGCCATGTCGAAACTTTTGATGGTCTCGAGAATTGCGTCTGCGCTTGCGCCTTGCAGTATCATACGTCGTAGTGTGTACCTTAGGAAAGGCCTATCTATCTCGGTGTCATTAGTGACGTTGATATGTTCCTCCTGAATTTCGACTTCCACGGGTGGGTCGATCTAGGATCCGGCTTCTCCAGGGAGATCCACTCCAGATTCGACTTGGACCGCTAGGTATTCTTCAGGCTCGGATTTCTCCACTATCTCCGCAACTGGTGCAGGCTGGGTGGGATTAGGGTTTTCTGAGATCCGGAACTCTGCCGCCTCCGCGGACAAAGGAGACCAAGAAGATTCTTCTGCCTCTATCATCACCGCTAGGGTGGGTGGGGCAGGTTCAGCGAAACCGATGTAAACATCGATCTCGCCAAAAGACATGATTGTGTAGGCAGTCACGGCCTCCCTAGCCGGAATTCAAGTCTCGTCGAGAACGATGAGAGGGACGTCGCTGGCGTAGAGGATGCGACCAACGGTGATAGTTTCACCGATTCCGATTCTTGTAGATTCTGCTCGGAACGTAGATCCGAAGCTCACTTGCCCCACGGTGGGCGCCAACTATCGTCGGATTGATGACAAGTACGCCATGAGGGGGTCCTCGAGGCGTGCGGAAGAGAGGGGTGTGAGACGTACAGTGTTCCGGGACGGTGAGCACACAAGTTTACCCAGGTTCGAATCCGTCGGCTTTGGATGGATCCTACTCCTGCTAGTAATCCAGTAATACGGCAGAGCCGGAATATGGGTTACAAGGGTTCGCCTGTGCGAGTTGAGATTGTAGACTATTGAGGTGTTGCCCTAAAGGCTCTCCCTAGGACGGCTTATATAGATATCCAGCCTAGGGTTTATAGGAGAGATCTATCCGGCTACGACTAAGAGTCGGTTACAGAGTATATCTTGAACTACAAGTAACATTATGGGCCTAAGTCGGTAAGTCTTCTGGGCCTTCCCGTAGCCAGATTGGACTCCGTCTTATCTCCCTGACTGGGCCGCCCGTTAAGCAAAGATCTAACCCGAAGTGGGCCACCCTGGTCAGTGAGGAACCGTGAGGATACCCGGAAAGTATATCCCCAACACTTTGTGCTAAATGTATGGACTTGGATGTATTTTTTGTTTTTTGAGGTCCTTGGTGTAACATGTACACATCCACTTACCGTGTTAATTAATTGAAGAATCTCGCTCCCTCGGGACATACCTTAGTCAAAAAAAGTACCACCACTAGGGATGGAATTCGAGCCGAGCCGAATCAGCTCGGCTTGACTCGCTAAAGCTCGTTCAACTAATGACCTAGCTTGGCTCGGCTCGTTTACAAACCGAGTTCATATTTGAAACTCGGCTCGACTCGGTAAACTCACGAGTAGCTCGTTTAGCACATTATGAGTTACGAACAAGAGCACATATAAGAAAAACTAGTAATTATCCTACTAATTAAGAAATAGAATAAGGATAATACTTTCACAATAACACTAAGGCAAGATAAAATGGAAAATATAGTAGTTCTACACCATTACATGTACAAGAAACATTCGTAGTATGGCACTCATCAGTGGAAAATTTCAAATTCTATATTTGAATGAGTTTAACGAGCTAAACGAGTAGCTCATTTAGCTTGGGTGAACAAACGAGTTCAAATCTAAAACTTGGCTCAACTCGTTAGACACCGAGTTCAAGCTGAGTTGAGCCGAGTCACGAGTTACTCATTTAGCTCACGAGTTTCGAGTTATAATTCCAGGCCTAACCACCACCTGATTTTTAGAAACAGTGGGGACCATGTTTTCTTACAATTCTCTAGTCTTAGCACATTTCAAGATTCCCTAGCGAACCATGCCCACTTAAATAACTTTATGTTGATTTAAAGAAATTAGGTCAAACTTGAACTACAACTAAGCGCGGTAGATTCCTCTTGAATTTCCTAACATCGTCTGAAGGGACCCATGATGTCTATATATCAAGATTTAAGTTTTGGGATGGAGTACTAAACACTAGTAGTACCTGCATCCAAGCCTCAAGGACTATTTTTTTGAAAAGTCAAACTATGCAAAGTCTGAACAAGTTTGTAGAAAAATATATTAATATTTACAATATGAAATACATACCCTTTGATACATCATGAAACATATATTCACATGGTATCTACTAATATCATACAGTAGTTCTTGATATTTTTTTAGAAGTTTGGTCAAACTTTTCGTAGCTTCACTTATCAAAAAAATCCTTAGGCCCTGTTTGGAACAAAGGAAAATCATAGGATTTTTGGAGGATAGGATTCCTATAGGAAAAATTCATATGGGTTCGTTTGGGACAAAGGAATAGGAATCTAAGATTCCTTTGAAATTCCTATGGTATAGGCTATTTCATAGGAATTTTCTAGGAAAAATAACATGAGGTCTAACCTCATGTTTCATCTCCTTGTGTCTACAATTCATGAAGTTTTCCTGTGTGACATCCAAACGACACCCTAAATTTTTTCATGTGGTATTGATTCCTGTAGGAATTGAGCATACATGATACTATCTTAATTCCTGTGTTTTTTCTATTCCTATGTTTTCCATTCCTGCATTCCAAACGGGGCCGTAAGATTTGGGACGGAGGTACTAGTGAGATGAGGGGAAAACCAAAGAGCAAAAGAAGCTCGGAGAATAAAAGGGAGGTAGGGCGGGAGGGCAGCATGACAGGGCACTTGAAGGCGGTGTGAAAGAGCAGAATTATGATGGGTTCCTGACATGAGGTACTATAGCCTTTATAGCATAGACACTCTAGTAAATTTCAGGACTTATGCACTCAAAACAAAACAAATATATTTTTTCCGCTCTCAATCGCCGCCTCACCATCCATCTCAGCACTCCCTCGTCCACATCGCTGCGCATGTGTGTCTTGGTATGGCGGCTCAGTTGTGTCTCCGGCGTGTGCGTTGGTGTACATAGGAAGGAACTGCGCATTAGTGGCAAAAATTAGTAGGATTCAAACTTTCGAATTTTTCTCTTCCTTTCCAAGCATCGGGAATGAAGGATATTCAAAGGATGACCATATCAACATCATATCTCTATCTGTACTATTACTAGAAAGTTTCACGTGCCTTGCACGTGAGACTCAGATAGTAGACGTATGACATATCATCACTATATAAAATTATAATTGATAAAGCACAATAAATTATAAATTTGATCAACATCTATAAAGTATGGGTGTATCCTTGTACTTTGTATGTCATATAGAAGTCAAACATTATTAGCTACCTAACACATGAATTTTTGATAACATGGTCTAGAGAAAAAAGTAGAAGATTCTAGTATGATGGAGAAGTGTGTTTTTAGGTTTGTGCATAGCATTCATTATGCCGAAGACTACAAATAGAATCTTCTAGATGCTAGAATGGAAAATAAGATCCAATGGCTAGAAATGCTGGGATTCGCGAATCTTGATCCAACGGTCAACTTTCAAAGTTATTCGTACAGTATATAGTGGTAAGATAAGATAATGGAGTAGTTTTCTATTGGATCCTTAGCACCAATCCTGGCCATTGGGCTATTAGATCTAATGGTTCAGATTACCTGGATTCGTGTTGAATAGTACCTAGAGAAAACTCCACCATGTTCTAGAACCATCATGTCACCATCCCCAAAATATCATAGCATAGTAGGTTGTATTCTCTCTACTACTACAATGGAGCAGTTTTGAATTGGATCCATAGCACCAATCCTGACCGTTGGGCTATTAGATCCAATGGTTTAGAGCAGCTGTATTCGTGTTGAATAGTACCTAGAGCAAACTCCAACATGTTCTAGAACCATCATTTCACCACCCCCAAAATTTCATAGCACTTTAGGATGTATTCTCAATATGGGTAGATAGTTATTACTAATAGACTTAATGTATGCATTTTTTCTCTAACAAGAATATTGGTTAATAACAACTTAATGTTTGTTAAACCACATTTTATACAGTATATATGTGTGTGGCACGTCCCTTTTGATCAACACGTGAGACTCGGATAATAGACATCTAACATATCATCACTATATACAATTTTAATAGGTAAAGCATACAAAAATATAAATTTGATCAATATCTATGAAGTATGGGTATATATTTGGTTCTTGTACATTGTATATCATTTAGAAGTCAACGATTATTAGCTATCTAAAACTTGGAAATTCTGGTAACATGCTCTAGAGAAACGAGGGAGAAGATTCTAGAATGATGGAGAAGTGTGTTTTGAGTTATGTGCATACCATTCATTGTGATGAAGACTATGAATAAAATCTTCTAGATGCTAGAACCGAAAAGAAGATCCAACGACTGGAAATATTGGGATTCGCGAGTCTTGATCCAACGGTCAATATTCAAAGTTATTCGTACACTATATACTGGTAAGATAAAATAAGATAAGATATATATGTAGAAAAACGTCAAAACACACTTATCCATCATTCTAGAATCTTCTCGATTGTTTCTCTAGACCATGGTTCTAAAATTTTCAATTATTAGGTAGCTAATAAACATTTATTTCTACATGATATAAAGTGCAAAAACCAAATATACACTCATACTTTAGAAACGTGGCTCAAATTCATAGATATTTCAAGATTTATCTATTACAATATTATATACTAATAACATGTCATGCTTCTATATATTATGTCAGTTTCACGTGCAAGGCACGTGCAGCTTAATGGTACTACTACAAAGAGCATGGTTCAGCTCTATGATGGAGGAGCAGGACCTGACTACTAATTTTAATTGCTTGATTGTAGGGTCCTTTGTGTTAAATGTATGGACTTGGCTGAAATTTTCACCTTTTTAAGGTCCTTGGTGTAACATGTACACATGAACTAGCTGTGTTAATTATTGAAGCATCTCACTCCTTCGGGACATACCCTAGTCAAAAAAATAAAGTGCCACCACCTGATTTTTAGAAAACACGGACATGTTTTGTTACAATTCCCTAGTCTTAGGACATTTCAAGCTTCCCTATATATTAGCTAACTATGCCCATGCACTCAAATAACTTTATGTCGATTTAAAAAAAGTAGGTCAAATTTGAACTACAAGTAAGCGCGATAAATTCTTTCTTGAATTTGCAAGAGATCCAACAATTAGCAATGTTGGAATCTATCAATCTATATCCAATGATCGATGTTCAAATATATCCGTTTTATATATCTTATTAGTAAGTTGCACATGCCTTGCATGTGAGAATCAGACAG
Source organism: Avena eriantha (assembly GCA_910589775.1). Taxonomy (NCBI): domain Eukaryota; kingdom Viridiplantae; phylum Streptophyta; class Magnoliopsida; order Poales; family Poaceae; genus Avena; species Avena eriantha. The sequence goes on along the minus strand of OU342741.1, from coordinate 143,367,669 downwards.
TAGAAGTATATGCCATATCATTTTTTTCTCTACTATTATAAAGGAGCAGTTTTGAATTGGATCCATAGTACCAATCCTGACCGTTGGGTTGTTAGATCCAATGGTTCAGAGGAGGTGGATTCATGTTGAGTACTACCTAGAGCAAACTCCACCATGTTCTAGAACCATCATGTCACCCCCCCCCCCCCCCCCCCAAATTTCATAGCATAATAGGTTGTATTCTCAATATGTGTAGATAGTTATTATTGATAGACTAAATGTATGCATTTTTCTCAAACAAGACTATTGGTTTAGAACAACTTAATGTTTGTTAATCACATTTCATACAGTATATACGTGTGTAGCACGTGCCTTTTACTAGTTTATATAAAATTATAATAGGTGAAGCCCAAAAATAATTATAATTTCGAGCTACATCCATAAAGTATCGTTGGATATTAATTCTATTCATTCTAGCATCTAGAAGATACTATTGATAGCATTTAGTATACTAAAAGATATGCACAAACCTCAAAACACACTTTTCAATAATTCTAGAATGTTCTTCGTCATTTCTCTAGAGCATGGCGAGTACTATTAGGTAGCTAATAGCTTGATTACTACTACATGATACAAAGTATAAGAAACAAATATACAACGGATATTCTATGGATGTGGCTCAAAATTATAATTATTTTTTGATCTTCATCTATTATTATAGTTTTTTAGTAGTCCTATTTATCAGAGTTGGGCATGTGGGTTCAAATCCTTCGCGTGCTAGAAAAGCGATTCTATGGTGCACGCTATCTAGTAGGGAGGGGAGAAATGTGGGTTCATGTCCTTTCCTGAAACGTAGTCTACGTGACGAGACGGTACAATACAGAGCCAGGACGTGACAACTTGCTAGTCTAGCACTCTAGCTATAACTCCAGCAGGCATCCTCAATCCACTGCAGAAGACCGACGAGGGAAAACGCAAAATTAATACCCCTCATTCAAAGAGCCTCCCATCTTCCCCATCTCCAGTGATCGCCATTCACTAATGCTGGCTAGCCGCATTTTGGATCCTCTTGAGCGCCGCACTTCCTAAATTTTCCTAGCCATTTCTTTCCTGCTGCATCGGTTCTTGCAGGCCTCCATCACTCTCCTCCAAGAAACCCCAACAATCATATTTGAATCCGCCCTCGCCCCCAGTCCATCCGGATGCAATGGCGGATTCGATGCACAACATTCGGTGCGGTGCCTAGAGCAAGGTCAGCGATGACGCCTTCAGAGAAATCACTAAGCGTATAGACACTACCAGCACCATCCGGTTGGCCGCATGCTCCAAGGAGTTGCGCCGCCAAGTCGTCGGCGAAAAAGGTAGCAGATACCCCAATATCGGTTGCGGGACATTGGTCACCTTCCATGACTTCCTCAACCACAGGATGGCATGCCTGCAGCCCGCGAAACTGCACTAAGCCTGGATGCGAGTTCGCCGCCCCACCCACAGTGCTCCTCGCTCACCTCGAAAAAGCCCACTCAATTGAAGTGCAGAGTTTCTACTACAGCGAGGAACACAGGTACATCTCTCAACATTTGCTGGCACCTAGCTCATGGAGAGTAGAGACTATGTTATTTGGGGACGATGGTACCTTGTTCGCCGTGCGATTTGACATGCTCGACTATGGCCTCGCCGTATCCGTCCAGTGCGTCAGGTTGGCGGCGTGCTTGTTTCCGCGGTATGTGGTGGAGTTGCACTTTTATAAACCTTCAATGATTAGAGAGAACCTAGAGGAGTTCGCCGAAGATAGCCTGTTTTTCGAGCCAAAGAGCGGCGCGTCGCCGGCCTTCGTCAGGATTACTGAAGATTACCTTAATTTCCTGATTAAGAAACATGATAGGTTCACACTGGATTACTTATTTTGCATCCACAATGTGGGAGATGGCAAATATGACCATCATGATTCTGATGATGATATGTCGTTCAAGTTTGTTTAGATCAAACGCTGGAGATGTTTGATACGTCCATAACGTATCAATAATTTTTGATGGTTTTATGGTAATAATATGCTTTTGACACTCCTTTTTGTATAAAGATTATGATTTACTTGGACAAACCTACTAATAGTTGTAAAAGTGCACAATGTTCTTGTTTTACACTTTGATGTGTAGGAATTACCAAGAATACAAGTGGAAACCTTGTTGGAGTCAAATTGGGATTTTTCCAGAAATCTGTCTCAGAACTCTTTTTGAAGATGGTCACGTTTCGGGTCAAATATGGCGTCAAATGGAAAACTCTTTAACTACAAAGTTGTTGGAAATTTCACGACAAATATTCTGCACATAAAATTTAGCTGATTCTGAGTCCGGACGGGCCCGCTAGACCTGATTTATTGAAGCCCAAGATGGGTTGACGGGAATCCGAGAAGCTATATAAAGGGAGGAAACATAATTCATCCAGGGCATCTCCATCCATAAATTTGCAGAAACCAAAGCCATGTTTTTGCCTCCCCAATGGATCCCATCTCCAGGGGGTCTCCCAAGAAGCCATGAAGGAAGGGGCTAAGGGGTGGTGCTCCCCATGATACCGGCGGCGGGGAAGGAGTCCCCCGCACCACCGCTGATGCCACCCTCTTCACCATCTTCACCGCCATCTCCATCACCTAATCCTCCTAGTATGCAGTGGTTCATCCTCCCACACACATTTGTACCGTCCTATGTAAACATGGTGTTTGATGCTATAAGTTATAATCCTATGATCTATGTCATGTTTGCGTAGTTTCTTTGTTCTTAGATTGACTGGTTGAACGACTTTGGTTCATTAGAGTTGTATGTTGATATGGTACAGTCCTTTGGTGTCCATTATATTTGTGCGTGTATGGATTAAACATCATAGGGTTTGTAGTATGTGTAAAGGGAAGGGGGAGTTCTGCCGAAGTGACAGAAACCTAAGGGCGCGAACCGGAACGTTGCACATATGGGAGTAAGAGGACCATTAAACTTAAGGCTATGGTTGGGGAAACCTTAATACATTGATTAGTACTTACGGATGTTTGCTAACAATCCAATCATATAGTACATGTAATTCCAAGTAGTGAAGCACATGTATATTTAGCCTCTCCCACATAGAAAACTGCATCGAAGACAATGAACCCGATCTATTCGCTATTTAAACTTGGACAAAGCCACCACAATTAACATCACTATTCCACACTCATGGTTACGTTAGTTTAGTGTATTTTATTGCTGCAGCAAATAGCTTTACTTTCTTGTTATTTATTATCATGCAAAGCTATCTCTATTACTCGTATTGTTGCTCTAGTTTTATTTCCTAGATAATGCAAACGTTTAGTCTGCATAGAGTTGTATCAGTGGTTGATAGAACTTGAGAGAATATTTATCCTACCTTTAGCTCCTCGTTGGGTTCGACACTCTTACTTATCGAAAAGGCTACACACGATTCCCTATACTTGTGGGTTATCAAGACCTTTTCTGGCGCCGTTGCCGGGGAGCAATAGCGTGTGGGTGAATATTCTTGTGTGCACTTGTTTGATTTATCTCTAAGTAGGTTTTACTTTCAGTTTTAAGTTGTTCTCTATCTTACTATGGATAGGGAATGCGAATTACAAAAAAAAATAGTTGTACTTATTACCTAAAAACATTTTCAAAAAGGAAAGTGATTGGAAAGATGAGTAATGGTTAAGTGGGGGTTGACCTTGAACACTTGTGTCCATGCCTATGAAACCAAAATAAATCTTTCCATGGAAGCTTTTTAGTTAAAAACTTGTAGGAATGCATGAAGCCTTGAAAAAGAAAGATATTTCTGGTATTGATCTTAATGCTTATTCATTCGAAAATACTTGAAGCTTGCTCCTATGCCTAACTTAAAGGCGTTAAAGAAGAGTACTTATTTGTAACACCCTCGAATCGGCCCTATGCAAGTTTTAGCCCTTTCCGCCAAACCCGCATAGAAACAATTCAAGGACGCCCACCAGGCACTTTCGTGCGGGTGAAAAAACAAAGTAATACCATTACACAACAGTCCTCGATGGGACCCACAGAACAGATATTTATACAACAGCGACTCAGCGAGTCAAGAATACGGATATACAATACAAAGATCCAAATCACCTTGAAAACGACACAGCGTCCAAGTACGGACAAGATGCAAATGGGGCTAAGAGCCCTGAAGAATAACCAATGGCGTCCATAACCCTGCCCAGGCCAAGCCAGAAGGGTAACCCTGCTAACGACGGTGATCTCAAACCTGCTAAAACAAAAGGGGTGCCGACAAAGGGCAAAGGAAAAAGAGGAGCGTCAGTACTGAGGCCAGTACACGGCGAGGCTAGAATTTGGCGGCTCTCGCCTACACAGGTATGTTGGACTGAAGCAGCAGCGCAGCGGCACTGAACAACCTATAGAGACTCGGTATCACTGGCGGCTATTAGAGAGGGGTACGAAAGACCTATCCAGATCCAACCTGATAGTAACACCAAACAAACCCATCCTGGTATTTCCCCTCGAGACCAAACGAGGAAGTCGGACCAAGGAACTCACACAGTTGGCAACTTTACTCATTTCGTTATAGTTGTAGCAATTACTAATCAGATATAGATACAATGAGTCATCCTGATAGCATAAGTAGTGGGCAGTTTTAGTTAACATTCCGTTATAGTTGGAACATCTACTAGTCAGATATAATTGTCCGGAGGAATCCCAAAACCCAGCAGTTGTTGACACTTTTATCACATTCCGTTGGAGTTGCAATACTTACTAGGCAGGTATAGTATGACACAGATCACCACAGATCCACCAGTAGTTGGCATTTTTAATATCCATTCTGTTATAGTGAGGCTGATTACTAATCACATATTAGGTCAAATTTATAGCACTACTTTAGTTATGCTTGTCTATGATCGAGATACTGTGCTCCAAGTCGTCCATAACCACGGACACGGCTTTCAGAAAGTTTTACCCTGTAGGGGTGCACAAATAGCAACACACACTCGATCAACCTCGGAAAAACCAACTCAAAACCCAACAAGGCATTCACGACAAAGCGATCCCAGGATTCATAAATATTTCAGGGGGCCACCCCATTAAGCTACCCACAACGAAGTTGGCCGACTCCGAGACAGACCCAAGGTTCGCGCCAATAGCTGTAAATGACTGGGAACCCGAAAGTGTGACTGGGCTTGTCAATACCGCGAAAACACTCCGCAATCCTAAACAGTACAGGTGCTCCACGCACAATCTTAATTAAAGCAGTAAAGCATGGCATAGGTACAGGATAGTAATAAAGCCCCAAACTACTTTGTGGCCCCAAGAAATAGAAATGAATCAAGCTCTGGCTCAGGGGGGTCCACGGCCTCCCGGATGTGGATAGTGCGAAAAATCAAGGAACACGTATCAAGTACTCGGGGTCCTACGGGACACAAGTGAGCGTGGAAGAACCAAATAACATTTATTGCCCACCGATGCCTCTGCATTAGTTATATCTAGCAATTTAATAGTTGTGTTTAAAGTCATGATCATCTCCACCAATAAGCATCTCCACCATAAACATCTGCCAGCATTCCAACAACTGTGGTACTTGACAACACGAGATCGCACCTAAGCACGCAACTACGACTCGCAAGGCCAGCTATCTACCCAAACACAGGTAATAGGAGGTGTCCAAGGCAATATAGAGGCTGCACGGGATATAACTGGTGTTCGGAAACTAAAGCATCGCGACACGGATAACAATAGATCAACAGGAGTAAATAAAGACTATAAATGCAAAATAGGTAGAAAGGGGAAGAATGCTCGCCTGGGAAACACTGCTGAAGGTTCATATCCGAAGAACTTGTCGATACTCGCATCAACTCATCGGCCTAATCCGCGAAGAAGCTAACACTAGAAGAAACACCGGATGCAATATTTAATACGACGACAGAAGATCCGGCATGATTATGATATGATGCATGGCATGGCACAGATGCGGTGCGATTAGCCAATATTAAGCGGAACCGGGGTCCTGACAATTAATTAGAAGGTTCATGTTATTTAGCTACCCCACAATTTAAATGTTGTCTTAACAAGGCAAAACATGGTATCGGTTCGCTACACAAATTTAAATGGATTCCGGAATAAGACAAAAGTATCCCGCATAGACTCCATATTTAATTATGAGGGGAATCGGCATAATGCCCCCAAACCACAGACATGTATGCATGTATGAACAATTTATATGCAACAGTTTTATATATAGCATTTATAAAATAGGGGTTCGGGAAAAGGTTCACACATCTGGGTCCGGAAGATCTTGGGTTCCGGGGGTTCGGGGTTCGGACTCAGGGTTTGGCGGGGGATCGGGTTCGGACTCCGGGGTTCAGGGTCTTCGGATCTATGAAGGACATAATGGCGTTCCAAGGAGAAGATCTTGGCGCTCGGTGTCCGTGTAGGCGAACTTGGCGGGTTGGGATGATCTTGTCGTGGTCCTCGGGTGACGGTGTCGGTCTTGGGTCTCGGCGCCGGAAGATCTTGATATCCGTGTAGGAGAACTTGTCGCATCCGTGTAGAAGACCTTGGAATTCGTGACGAAGGTCTTGGCATTCCGTGAGGATTTCCTGGCTTCGGTGTCAATGAACTTAGTTCGGTACCGTAGGTATTCGGAAGATCTTGTCGCATGTCTTTCTTAGAGGGAGGGTTCACCAACACCACCATCTTGTCCCGCTCGTTCTTGTCTGCCAGAGGTCTCGATCAGCAGTAGCATCACCACTACCCCAACATCACCACCACACCAACAGTTCAGAGCACACCGCCGCACATCGAACCACAGCGCACGGGCATGCACAGGTAGAGAAACAACAGAGCGCACACGCGCAAGCAACAGACAAAAACAGAGAAACGATCTGCAGGAGGGTGGTAGGGAAACCCCAGTTCTCACAACCTAGAGAGAGCAGGGCCTTAGCAGCAGGCCGCAGGCGTGACGAACGTGGCGGACGACCTCGGGGCGAGGCTCGGCGGCGGGGCCGCGGAAGGAGGAGGGAGGAGACAGCGAGGTGGCGAGCTCGGCATGGGGAACTCGAGAAGGGGGGCCGCAGGGAGGTGGCGGAGGTGCCCGCAGGCGGAGCTGCTGCTCGCAGGGCGCGGTCGCGAGGAGGGGAGTGAGGAGGGCAGAGGGTGCCGACGATCGAGGATGGGAAGAAGTTGGGGATGGACGACGCGGCGGCGCTAGCGGGCGTCTCCAGGCAGGGCTCGGCCAGGCTTGGGGAAGGCGAATGGCGAGGCGGCGGCGAAAAGGTCGAGAGAGAGGGCACACCAGCGGCGGCACCTAGGTCAAAGCAGAGGCGGCCAGATGCAGCGGCGGGGGCCCCTGCAACGGCGATAGGGCGAGATAGCGGCCACTGGCGATGGCGACACGGGAGCTCGGGGCGGCGGGTGCTGCGCGAGCAAGCGGCGGCGGCTGCCGACGAGGAGGAAGGAGGTGGGTGGGGCGAGAGGTGGGGGATTCCGTGTGTGGACAGGAGGAGCGGGGCGTGCGTCGGGGTGTGGTTAGTGGGGCCAGGCAGGGAATCAGGTGGGGTGGGTGCACGTGGTTCTAGGAGCTGTCGGTGGCGTGGGTGGGTTAGCGGGGCGACGTGGGTGTGCGGGCAGGTGGCGATAGGGAGTTGGAGGGAGGAGTAAGTGGGTGGAGTGTGGTGGCTGTGTGAGGGAAGAGAGATGAGGTGGAGGGGATTCGGTGAGGTGGAGGGAGGGGATTGGTCAGGGTGAGGTGGAGGGAGGCTGGGTAGGATAGGATAGGGTAGATTAGGGATTAGACAGGCTGGTTTTGGGTAATTTTGGGGGTGGCCGGCTGGGTCGGATCGGCCCGGTTTGGCTGCCCCCTAAAAATAAAATAAATATTTTATTATTTAAAACGGGGCTTTTGAAATCCGCTGGTAGACGAAACAAAATATTCCGGAGACCCGGGTTTTAATTTGAATAAAGACAGGAATATTTAGATAACAAAACTAGGCGTTTCAAAAATAGTTTTAGACAAAACCATGCACGATGATGACGATGCTCAAATGCAATGTGGCATGATGACATGAGCATGCGGTCATGATGATGCAATGCACAAAAACACCGCGATTTTCTAGTAGTGGTTTTTGCGGGATGCCACAATTCGACACCACTAACAATGGATCTCGCCCTCGAGATCCGCCTCATGGTACCGGAAAGAAGGTCGGCGATCTGAATCTTCTCGCTTCGTGTAGATCCCCGCGACACCACTAACAAGAGGTCCTTGTTTGTGGTCATCGAGAGAGCACTCCGGGAACCAAAGGCGAAGGTAGAGGTATCAACAAATCAAGCCACCTCTAGCTTCCGTGGACGGAGTAAAATTGCTGGATCCACCGATTCAATATACAAAAGCGAATGATAAGAGTAGTCGGATGGTGATCAGTCCATCGTGCACCCAAACCATTACTCTGCACACGAATAGGAGATTTATGCAACCAACTCTCGGAATCAGACTAAAGATCTCGACAAACAAGGTTCGGAAACAAAAGAGTGATGCAGACTCCGCATCGGATCTGGCGTAGATGATGTCATCACGTCGGAAAACACCGGAAGGCACAAACAAGGAACAAACAATGGTACCACAGATAAAGGATCACTCAGATAGCATGAAGACTAGAGGTGGAAACACCGTTACCAAAGGAGGAAGCGAAACCCTGAAGGTACGACGGAAACCAACCACGAGAAATCCTGGACTCGAAGAAAGAGAAGAGAGTGGATCCAAAACACGCAGAGGTAAGAGGAGAACAGCAGAGGGGTAAGGAGTAAAACATACCTAATCAGATCTATCCAACCGATTTTGCAAAATAGTTTTGACACTCTACTTCAACCGTTAGCTAGGTTATCCTACAGGCTGGACTTGTGGGGTATCGCAACTGCTGAGCTCTGATACCACTCTGTAACACCCTCGAATCGGCCCTATGCAAGTTTTAGCCCTTTCCGCCAAACCCACATAGAAACGATTCAAGGACGCCCACCAGGCACTTTCGCGCGGGTGGAAAAACGAAGTAATACCATTACACAACAGTCCTCGATGGGACCCACAGAACAGATATTTATACAACAGCGACTCAGCGAGTCAAGAATACGGATATATACAATACAAAGATCCAAATCACCTTGAAAACGACACAGCGTCCGAGTACGGACAAGATGCAAATGGGGCTAAGAGCCCTGAAGAATAACCAATGGCGTCCATAACCCTGCCCAGGCCAAGCCGAAAGGGCAACCCTGTTAACAACAGCGATCTCAAACCTGCTAAAACAAAAGGGGTGCCGACAAAGGGCAAAGGAAAAAGAGGAGCATCAGTACTGAGGCCAGTACATGGCGAGGCTATAATTCGGCGGCTCTCGCCTACACATGTATGGTGGACTGAAGCGGCAGCGCAGCGACACTGAACAACCTATAGAGACTCGGTATCACTAGCGGCTATTAGAGAGGGGTACGAAAGACCTATCCGGATCCAACCTGATAGTAACACCAAACAAACCCATCCTGGTATTTCCCCCTCGAGACCAAACGAGTAAGTCGGACCAAGGAACTCACACAGTTGGCAATTTTACTCATTTCGTTATAGTTGTAGCAATTACTAATCAGATATAGATAGCATGAGTCATCCTGATAGCATAAGTAGTGGGCAGTTTTAGTTAACATTCCGTTGTAGTTGGAACATCTACTAGTCAGATATAATTGTCCGGAGGAATCCCAAAACCCAGCAGTTGTTGACACTTTTATCACATTCCGTTGGAGTTGCAATACTTACTAGGCAGGTATAATATGACAGAGATCACCACAGATCCACCAGTAGTTGGCATTTTTAATATCCATTCCGTTATAGTAAGGCTGATTACTAGTCACATATTAGGTCAAATTTATAGCACTACTTTAGTTATGCTTGTCTATGATCGAGATACTGTGCTCCAAGTCGTCCATAACCACGGACACGGCTTTTAGAAAGTTTTACCCTGCAGGGGTGCACAAATAGCAACACACACTCAATCAACCTCGGAAAAACCAACTCAAAACCCTATGAGGCATTCACGACAAAGTGATCACAGGATTCATAAATATTTCAGGGGGCCACCCCATTAAGCTACTCGCAACGAAGTTGGCCGACTCCGAGACGGACCCAAGGTTTGCGCCAATGGCTGTAAACGACTGGGAACCCGAAAGTGTGACTGGGCTTGTCGATACCGCAAAAACACTCCGCAATCCTAAACAGTACAGGTGCTCCACACACAATCTTAATTAAAGCAGTAAAGCATGGCATAGGTACAGATAGTAATAAAGCCCCAAACTACTTTGTGGCCCCAAGAAATAGAAATGAATCAAGCTCTGGCTCAGGGGGGTCCACGGCCTCCCGGATGTGGATAGTGCGAAAAATCAAGGAACAGGTATCAAGTACTCAGGGTCCTACGGGACACAAGTGAGCATGGAAGAACCAAATACCATCTATTGCCCACTGATGCCTCTACATTAGTGATATCTAGCAATTTAATAGTTGTGTTTAAAGTCATGATCATCTCCACCAATAAGCATATCCACCATAAACATCTGCCAGCATTCCAACAACTGTGGTACTTGACAACACGAGATCGCACCTGAGCACGCAACTACGACTCGCAAGGCCAGCTATCTACCCAAAGACAGGTAATAGGAGGTGTCCAAGGCAATATAGAGGCCGCACGGGATATAACTGGTGTTCGGAAACTAAAGCATCGCGACACGGATAGCAATAGATCAACAGGAGGAAATAAAGACTATAAATGCAAAATAGGTAGAAAGGGGAAGAATGCTCGCCTGGGAAACACTACCGAAGGTTCATATCCGAAGAACTTGTCGATACTCGCATCAACTCATCGGCCTAATCCGCGAAGAAGCAAACACTAGAAGAAACACCGGATGCAATATTTAATACGACAGCAGAAGATCCGGCATGATTATGATATGATGCATGGCATGGCACAGATGCGGTGCGATTAGTCAATATTAAGCGGAACCGGGGTCCCGACAATTAATTAGAAGGTTCATGTTATTTAGCTACCCCGCAATTTAAATGTTGTCTTAACAAGGCAAAACATGGTATCGGTTCGCTACACAAATTTAAATGGAGTCCGAAATAAGACAAAAGTATCCCGCATAGACTCCATATTTAATTATGAGGGGAATCGGCATAATGCCCCCAAACCACAGACATGTATGCAGGTATGAATAATTTATATGCAACAGTTTTCTATATAGCATTTATAAAATAGGGGCTCGGGAAAAGGTTCACACATCTGGGTCCGGAAGATCTTGGGTTCCGGGGGTTCGGGGTTCGGACTCAGGGTTTGGCGGGGGATCGGGTTCGGACTCCGGGGTTCAGGGTCTTCGGATCTGTGAAGGAGATAATGGCGTTCCGAGAAGAAGATCTTGGCGCTCGGTGTCCGTGTAGGCGAACTTGGCGGGTTGGGACGATCTTGTCGTAGTCCTCGGGTGACGGTGTCGGTCTTGGGTCTCGGCGCCGGAAGATCTTGATATCCGTGTAGGAGAACTTGTCGCATCCGTGTAGAAGACCTTGGAATTCGTGACGAAGGTCTTGGCGTTCCGTGAGGATTTCCTGGCTTCGGTGTCGATGAACTTAGTTCGGTACCGTAGGTATTCAGAAGATCTTGTCGCATGTCTTTCTTAGAGGGAGGGTTCACCAACACCACCATCTTGTCCCGCTCGTTCTTGTCTGCCAGAGGTCTCGATCAGCAGTAGCATCACCACTACCCCAACATCACCACCACACCAACAGTTCAGAGCACACTGCCGTACATCGAACCACAGCGCACGGGCATGCACAGGTAGAGAAACAGCAGAGCGCACACGCGCAAGCAACAGACAAAAACAGAGAAACGATCTGCAGGAGGGTGGTAGGGAAACCCCAGTTCTCACAACCTAGAGAGAGCAGGGCCTTAGTAGCAGGCCGCAGGCGTGACGAACGCGGCGGACGACCTCGGGGTGGGGCTCGGCGGCGGGGCCCGCGGCAGGAGGAGGGAGGAGACAGTGAGGTGGCGAGCTCGGCGTGGGAAACTCGAGAAGGGGGCCGCAGGGAGGCGGCAGAGGTGCCCGCAGGCGGAGCTGCTGCTCACAGGGCGCGGTCGCAAGGAGGGGAGCGAGGAGGGCAGAGGGCACCGACGGTCGAGGATGCGAAGAAGTTGGGGATGGACGATGCGGTAGCGCTAGCGGGCGTCTCCAGGCGGGGCTCGGCCGGGCTTGGGGAAGGCGAACGGCGAGGCAGCGGCGAACAGGTCGAGGGAGAGGGCACGCCGGCGGCGGCACCCAGGTCGAAGCAGAGGCGGCCAGATGCGGCGGCGGGGGCCCCTGCAACGGCGAGGGTAGGGGCGAGATAGCGGCCGCTGGCGACGGCGACACGGGAGCTCGGGGTGGCGGGTGCTGCGCGAGCTGGCGGCGGCGGCTACCGACGAGGAGGAAGGAGGTGGGTGAGGCGAGAGGTGGGGGATTCCGTGCATGGACATGAGGAGCGGGGCGTGCGTCGGGGTGTGGTTGGTAGGGCCAGGCAGGGAATCAGGTGGGGTAGGTGCACGCGGTTCCAGGAGCTGCCGGTGGCGTGGGTGGGTCAGCGGGGCGACGTGGGTGTGCGGGCAGGTGGCGATAGGGAGTTGGAGGGAGGAGTAAGTGGGGTGGAGTGTGGTGGCTGTGTGAAGGAAGAGAGATGAGGTGGAGGGGGTTCGGTGAGGTGGAGGGAGGGGATTGGTCAGGGTGAGGTGGAGGGAGGCTGGGTAGGATAGGATTGGGTAGATTAGGGATTAGACAGGCTGGTTTTGGGTAATTTTGGGGGTGGCCGGCTAGGTCGTATCGGCCCGGTTTGGCTGCCCCTAAAAATAAAATAAATATTTTATTATTTAAAACGGGACTTTTGAAATCTGCTGGTAGACGAAACAAAATATTCCGGAGACCCGGGTTTTAATTTGAATAAAGACGGGAATATTTAGATAACAAAACTAGGCTTTTCGAAAATAGTTTTAGACAAAACCATGCACGATGATGACGATGCTCAAATGCAATGTGGCATGATGACATGAGCATGCGGTCATGATGATGCAATGCACAAAAACACCGCGATTTTCTAGTAGTGGTTTTTGCGGGATGCCACATTATTGGAAGATAACCCAAAAGTTTTAGTTGAGTCTTGGAAGTTATTGCTTCAGTAATAACCTATCTTTATCCTTTTTATTTGCTTTTTGTGCCAAGAGTAACCTCTAATGAGAGAGAAGTAATGCTTGGGAAAGTTGTTGTCCCGAAACAGATTTTTGTGCTTCGTTGCAAAAATTCGTGTAAAATCTCTGTATGTCGGTTTGAGCTGTAATTTTTTGTGCTTCTGCCCTAGGTTGTTATCCAACTTTCGTTTCAACACTTCTCGATTTGAGCAACATAAGGTCTTTGAAACAATTGGTTTCTATCTGCTGGTCTGTTTTGACAGATTTCTGCCATTATTTGTATTTGCTTCTTGTTGATTCCTTTTTGGGTTCTCTTTGGGGAATTGAGCTTTTAAGGGAAGTGCTACAGTAGCTTGTGTTTTAGTGGATGTTTTACTGGTGTTGAAACTGAACCCAAAGACTTATTATCTTGAGTACACTAATGTTGCTAATGAAGATTATATGAAGTTTTGTATGAAGGAAAAAAATTTAGGTGTTAAGGAAAGAATGATGTAATGAGATGAATAATGGACTAAAGGTCAAGCTTGGGGATGCCACCCCGTGTCACCCCAAGAAATATCCAAGAAGTACAAGCGTCAAATCTTGGGGATGCCCAAGGCATCCCCTTCTTCATCAATAAAAATCTCAGGTTCTTCCAAACACTTCATTTTTATTGTTTCATGCACAGTTGTGTTGTTCTTGGAGCGTCTTTGTTTTCGTTTTTGGTTTTTGTTTGCTTGGTTTGCTTAGTTTTCTTGAATAAATTGGTTGGACCCCCTCTTTCATACATTAGTTTTCAAATAAGTGTGGTTTGGATTGGAAAAGAGTAGGAAAAGTTCATGCTTATGTGGTAAATGGAGCACATTTTTTACGATGGCCTATGCTTTGTCATGTCATGCTTGATATTTATTTGGCTTTATGCTTAGTGATTTTTGCTGTAGCATGACATGTTATAAACAATTGACATTGCTTAATGTGCCTTGAAAGAATCATGCGTTGTTTTAGCATATTAAAGCATAGTATTGTGGTATTCTCCTTTGATGCTTTATTTGGGTTGACTTCGCGCATGCTCACACCATGTTATGACTATCCCAAGTCACCACCTCCTTTATGATCCTTTAGTTTTCGACTTGTAATATCACTTTATGCTTTAATTAATGATGTTTTGTCGCTTTGCACGATTATGGCCATTATTGCTCTTTTAGTTGGTCGCTCTCAGTCTTTTGCTAGCCTCCATAACCAAGTATGAGTTCCACTCATGCATCCAACTCTAAATAAAACCAAGTTATCCCAAAGAGTCCACCATACCTACCTATTAGCATTTGCTATTCCAAGTATATTCATGTTTTTATCTACCTTCTGAGTTAAACTTTTTATGAGAAAACTACTGATTAAAGCTCTCATGAACTTGATGGCACACTTTACTTTTCTTACCCCTAATAAACTTGAACCATTGTGTCATCTATATTGTATATGCTTGCACTTATATGTTGGGGATTAGCAGAACCATGTTGTCATGGGGAACGCTTTCAACATTGCACTTGTACATTGTACCTAGTTGATATCATGCTCTTTTGTCTATGGATGTCATCGGTGTGAAATGAAAGGGGAGCTTGTAAGTCCATGGAGTTATGTATGTGTGTTAGAGAAACGCTTGGGCCGCCAGTCTAATCCATGCCTAATCATGGTGGAAACTTGCAGTGTAACCATAATGAGCAATCTATGAAGCATTCTTCTTATAAAAAGAGATAGAGATTGAAAAAAAGAAAAAAAGATGAGAAAAGAGGAAAGAGAGAAAAAAGCACCATTTTCCCATGGTAAATAAGAAGATTGCTGAGATGCTCGTTGTCTGCTTGCCTTGTCATTTTGATATGGGGATTCTTCCGTATCATCGGGCAAGGGGTACCCCGTTGGTGGTTTTCTATGATACACATGTACTTACTATGACAAGAACTTACTGGTAACTAAACTTGAGTAGCATGAGGAGCAGCCCTCGTATTCAAGGGACATGAGATTTCCAACTTATACTTTGTCAAGCATATACTCCATAGTTTGTTCACTTTAACCTTAATCACTTCAAGATGCTTATGATAGGGGCAATGAGAGCTAAAAGCTAATAAGTACCATAATTTTTGGAAGCTCTTAATAAGACTTGAATCCCTGCTTCCTTCTATGAAGGCCTTTCTTTCACTTTTATATTGAGTCTCCACCTTCTATCTTGATGCACCAATTAAGAGAGCATAGTTGTCATTCTTAGTTCTATATGCACTGTCCCAAGACTTGTTGATTGATGCATAACTTTGATATTGCTTGTTCCTAAACTATTTGTATCTAGTCACCCTTATGAACTTTGAAGGTGTCCTATGCATTTATGTTTTGCTACTCTATGAGGGACAAGCTGAATATCTCATTATGCTTTATTTATGTGAAACAAACAAACGTCTTGCAAAACATTGTTATTCATGAACCTTTTTTGTGCATTTTCATGTTACAACATAGTTTCTATGTTTTATTGTTAGAACTCTATCTTTCATGATTCATGTTTAGAGTACCTTAATCCCAGCTATCAATGCTTTTACAATAATGATGATCAAGATTGTGTTGTCTGCATGTCACCTCAAAAATTATATTATTTTTATCGTTTGCCTACTCGAGGACGAGCAGGAACTAAGCTTGGGGATGTTGATACGTCCATAACGTATCTATAATTTTTGATGGTTTTATGCTAATAATATGATTTTGACCCTCCTTTTTGTATAAAGTTTATGATTTATTTGGACTAACCTACTAATAGTTGCAAAAGTGCACAGTGTTCTTGTTTTACACTTTGATATGTAGGAATTACGAAGAATACAAATGGAATCCTTGTTGGAGTCAAATTGAGATTTTTCCAGAAATCTGTCTCCGAACTCTTTTTGAAGATGGTCACGTTTCAGGTCGAATACAGCGTCAAACAGAAAACTCTTCAACAACAAAGTTGTTCGAAATTTCACAACAAACGTTCTAGACATAAAATTTAGCTGATTCCAAGTACGGACGGGCCCGCTAGGCCCGATTTACTGTAGCCCAAGATGGGGTGACGGGAATCCGAGAAGCTATATAAAGGGAGGAAACCTAATTCGTCCAAGGCATCTCCACCCACGAATTTGCAGCCACCAAAGCCATGTTTTTGCCTCCCCCATGGATCCCATCTCCATGGGGGAGTGCTCCCAAAAAACCATGAAGGAAGGGGGCTTAGGGGAGGTGCTTCCCCATGATACCGGCGGCGGGGAAGGAGTCCCCCCGCCGCCGCCGCCGCCGCCGCCCTCTTCACCATCTTCACCGCCATATCCATCATCTAATCCTCCTAGTATGCAGTGGTTCATCCTCCCACACACCTCTGTACTGTCCAATGTAAACATGGTGTTTGATGCTATAAGTTATAATCCTATGATCTATGTCATGTTTGCGTAGTTTATTTGTTCTTAGATTGAATGGTTGAACGACTTTGGTTCATTAGAGTTGTATGTTGATATGGTATAGTCCTTTGGTGTCCATTATATTTGTGCGCGCATGGATTAAACATCATAGGGTTTGTAGTATGTGTAAAAGGAAGGGGGAGTTCTACCGGAGTGACAGAAACCTGAGGGCGCGAACCAGAACGTTACACATATGGGAGTAAGAGGATCATTAAACTTAAGGTTGAGGTTGGGGAAAACTTAATGCATTGGTTAGTACTTACGGATGTTTGCTAACAATCCAATCATATAGTACATGTAATTCCAAGTAGTGAAGCGTGTGTATATTTAGCCTCTCCCACATAGAAAACTGCATCGAAGACAATGAACCTGATCTATTCGCTATTTAAACTTGGACAAAGCCACCACAATTACCATCACTATTCCAAACTCATGGTTATGTTAGTTTAGTGTATTTTATTGTTGCAGCAACTAGCTTTACTTTCTTGTTATTTATTATCATGCAAAGTTATCTCTATTACTCGTATTGTTGCTCTAGTTTTCTTTCCTAGATAATGCAAACGTTTAGTGTGCGTAGAGTTGTATCAGTGGTTGATAGAACTTGAGAGAATATTTATCCTACCTTTAGCTCCTCGTTGGGTTCGACACTCTTACTTATCGAAAAGGCTACACACGATCCCCTATACTTCTGGGTTATCAATGATCTAGCATTTCCTTTGAAACATGGCTCTGTATTTTTTTCTTGGGAGTGCCTAGATCTCAGGCACCTGAGAACTTCTTATATGTATATTTCGCATGCTGCAATTTAGTCCGCCGATTCTTACTTCCTTTAGAAATCCCAGGTTCATCTCTCAGCAGCTGTCAGCACCACTCTCATCAGGACTAGAGAACATCGGATTTGGGGACGATGGTATGGTGTTCGCTGTGCTATTTGACATGCTCGAGTGGGGAGACATCATCGTATCCGTCGTGTGCATCAGGCTTTACGGGTGCTCGTCGCCCTTGTACAATGTGCAGTTCACCGTCTATCACCCGACACCATCGGCTGGGTTTTGGGAGGGTGCAGTGCGCAATTCCTTCACTCCTGGGAGCAGGGCAGTGCCTAGCATCATGCAGAAGGAAAGGAATTCCATGGTGATGTACCTTCAAACTTCTCAAACACAGGGCCTATATTACTCAATATGCATCCATCGTGAGGGAGAATTCCAAATTGACCATTCTACTACCTCAGATTTTTTTATCCCACTTTCACTACATACCACGGACGTACGTGTACTGGAGGATGGATTTTGGATGCAGAGTAGTACTAGTATAGCACTAGTTCTTGTACTTCGGACTATTTTGTACTACTATATACCGGTACTTGTAGTACTTGTTTAGGTCAAGGGAAGGAGATGGTCTTGCTTTGCCTCTGTTTTGTCGTTGCTATTACCAAAGTATTTTGTTGAACTAATAGTGATGTATTGTTACTTGTTTAGATCAAGTGCAGCAGATTGTCTTGCTTTTCTTTTGAAACCTAGCATTGTCACAATTATCTAGATGAGTCTTGGTCATTTTGGGTTACATATGGGGGGTCACATAGGCATTGACGAAATGAGGTCGTGTTCGCACAGAAGCAGACATGATCATCAGTTTTTCTTGCTCCTATGATTGAGCCTATTTGAAGAACAGGGCAAACTGATCATGCACCAAGGTTTTTTGAGATGGAACGAGAACTTATTAACTCTGTACTGCTATTGAATTTCAAGGAGGAAAGCTACTGAATCTCTCAAATGTTCTGTCGTTACTATTACTAAAGCATTTTGTGGAACTAATATTGATGTACTGGTACTTGTTTAAATCAAGGGTAGTAGATAGTCTTTCTTTTCTTTCGAAACATGGCCGTGTCACAATCTAGATGAGACTTCGGCATTTTGGATTGCATATGGGGGTCACACAGGCATTGATGTGAGAAGAAGGTACTCAAAGCAGACTTGATCGTTTGTTTTGCTTACTCCAATGGTCGAGTATTATTGGTGAAAACGACAAATTGATCGCGCGACAAGGTTTTTAGAGCTGAAATAAAAACTGGTTCTCTCTGTACTGCTATTTGTATTTCATTGTCTATTGCTGAATTGGTCACTTTTGAAATGCCGCTGAATTGGTCAAGTGCTCCTGAATATGAACTTCCAATCTGTTGATAATTTTTCTACCTTATTATGTACTGCTGAATTTTGACATGAATAGCTGCCAAAAAGAATTATCGCTTTCCCCCCTCCCTCTCTGAGGTCTTTGTTTCGAATCCGGTCGAGCACATCACAATGCAATTTTTATTAACCAGGAGAAGACATCTAGTACTCCGTAGCTCATTCGGCCCCTCTTTAGCCTAGAACATTTTTATTCGGTCTATTCAGGGTTAGGGGACTACTGACCACAGCCCAGTGAAATTTGAGAAAGGAGCCCATCGTGCATAGCCGAGAAAATATTAATTCGGCCTTTTAGGGGTCAGGCGACTACTGAGCACAGCCCACTAAATTTGAGAATGAAACCCATGGAGCCTTCCCTACAGAGTATAACCCACGTAGAGCTGCCTATGTAGAATAGCCAAACTCTTTTTAATTCGGCCTTTTGGGCATTGCCCCCACCTCTCAAAATAAAAAAAACTTTGCCTACCCAGGTTTTTAAGAAAATAATCCATTATGTGGAATTTTATAAATTGAGATGCCAGGAGCCCTTTTATATTTTAAAAGAGATAAACGTAGACACCCAAAATATTTTTAAGAAGACTAATACATAAATTGTAGTACTAATATAAGTTTAATGATATTTATTCTATAAATATCTTTGTTGTAGTGGCAACACACTCAGTTTACGTTTATTTGATTTGAAGGTCTTTTGTTCGAATCGTATCTTGGATTTACATTTTTCTTCTTCTAGCAATATCACATTACGGAGAGGCTAACACCACAGACCCACCAGCATGCAGCATCCCTGGAGTTTGTTTTGAGGGTGGGTTTGAAACAAAAGTTTAAATACTTGTACAAAGAGGCTCGCATCGGGGACCCACCAGACAGAACATACAAGGCTGCATCGGGGACCCCACAAGCCAGAACATGCCATAGAGGCTGACATAAGGGCCCCAGCAGTAAGACCATACACAGCTGCCACGGTGAAAACAGCAGACGTGGCCGGAAAAAAAGTTCATCATACACACGCTGCACTTACAGAGAAGCTGACATGTCGGACCCAGCAGGCCCAAGCATACCCCATGAAATTAGCCTATCAGCCCTAGCCCAATACCTTCTAATTCGGCCTTTGTCTTGTGGCCACCGACCAT
The DNA here is from genome assembly GCA_910589775.1 of Avena eriantha. Taxonomy (NCBI): domain Eukaryota; kingdom Viridiplantae; phylum Streptophyta; class Magnoliopsida; order Poales; family Poaceae; genus Avena; species Avena eriantha. The sequence continues at coordinate 143,347,706 of OU342741.1, read as the reverse complement.
AGCCCATTCAACTTAGGAGTGAGCCCATGGAATATAAGCCATGACGAATAGGGCATCCACCCCGAGTTAGCCTAGAATCTTTTTAATTCGGCCTTTATGAGCATTTTTTGTATTCTGAGTCTCACATCTGGGACCCGAAAAAACAGTCCAACATACACACGTTTCTTTCAAATAGAGGTTGTCAGCTGGGACCCAGCATAGACACGTTTCCTGCATAGAGGTGGTTGACATCTAGGACCTAGCAAGTTGCCAAGGTCAAAACAGTGGACATGGCCAAAAAAAAGTCCATCATACGCACGTTTCATTTACAGAGAGGCTGATATGTGGGACCCGATAGCGTGCCCTTATACAGATGCTGCATCGAGCAACGTAGCCAGTTCGAAATAGGGAGGCGTGAGCGAGAGAAAAGTTTAGCATGTACACGTTTCTTTTAATGAGAGGCTGAAATGGGGGACCCAGCAGCATGAGAAAACGGCAGATTCATCGAGCAACGCTATCTAGTTTGGAACAGGGTAGCACTAGAGAAGGAAAAAATCCATCGTACCCATGATTCTTCTAATGTGAGGCTGACATAAGGGACCCACCAGTCTGAATAAACGGCTGATGCAGTGAGCAAAGCTATCAAGTTCGGAACATGAAGGCGCTACAGAGGGTAAAAATCCATCATACACACGTTTCTTCTAATGAAAGGATGACATGTGGGGCCCAGCATCGTGATTAAACGGTAGATGCATCGAATAGTGCTATCAAGTTTGGAACAGGGTAGCGCGAGCGAAGGAAAAAAATCCATCATACACACGTTTCTTCTAATGAGAGGATGACATGTGGGGCTCAAGAGGTTGGTTAAACGGTAGATGCGTCGAGCAGCGCTATCAACTCAGAACGGGGTAGCGCCAGCAAGGGAAAAAATTCCATCATACACACATTTCTTCTAATGAGAGGATGACATGTGAGTCCCAGGAGGTTGATTAGACGGTAGATGCATCGAGCAGTATTATCAACTTTGGAACAGGGTAGCGCGAGCGAAGGAAAAAATTTCATCATACACACGATCCTTCTAATGAGAGGCTGACATGTGGGACCTACAGCCTGACTAAACGGCAGACGCCTCGAGCTACGTTATCGAGTTCAAATCAGGGAGGCATGACCAAAATGTATGGTCCGCTAGAGACACTGACGTCTGGGACCCACACGCCTCAAAAGACTTCGGCGAGTCAACATCGTGCGAGGAAACGAAAATCTTGCTTCTACCATGCGCCAGCCGAGCTTCCTCCATGTTTTTAGAAGATCCGTCGTAGTAGAGGGTCGCGAAACCAGGAAAAAATTCCATCGGCCACGGCCGAGCCGAGAATTTTGTCACGGAAGACCCGCCTTCTACGACGACCGTCAGGCCAATTCGTTGCGGAAGGAAACTTTTCTTGTAGAGATTGTCAAATAAATGGAGGATTAGCCAATCTTCCATCCCATGACTAGGACAGTTTCTTAGGCATTCTTTCATCCTCTCCCATGCAAGTGCTAGTGGCTCACGCTCTTCCTGTCTAAAGCAAGTAATATTAGATTAAAGTTGCATAGTCTTTGCAGGTGGGAAAAATTTAGTCATAAATAAAGAAGTACATCCCACCCATGATGTAATAGTATTTTTAGGAAAATATAGCAACCATTCTTTAGCTCTTCCTCTTAGAGAGAAAGGAAATAGACATAATTTGACTGCACCAGGGTCAACGTCTTTTATACGCATCATATCACATATTTTAGTGAAAGTATTTAAGTGCATACCTGCGTCTTCAATAGTAGAGCCTCCAAATTGATTCTGTTGAACCAAACTTAAGTAATGGGGCTTAATTTCATAGTCATCGGCAGCAATTGCTGGCTGAGTATACGCAAATAATCATTATTGGGAGTAGCAAACTCCCCAAGCTTCTTTTCAGCCATATTTCCTATGTTTTTGGGTTTTCTTAGATTAAAAATTATAACAGTAAAAGCAAGAAATTAAAGGCTAACTAATTTTTTTGGTTTATCAAATAAAGACAGAATAGTAAACTAAAAAAATTAAAAACAAGAATTAGAACTAGCAAGATTCTTAATAACCTCACCAGGGTAGCTATTGCTTCCCCGGCAACAGCGCCAGAAAAAGGGTTGATACCTTCGATCCGGATTACGGATATAGTATAGCTTCTTTTTCCCTAGTAGACCTAGGTTATCGAATCCTCGGGAAGCGAATACGTAGTGAAGTTACTTTAACGGACCTTCGGGAGTTTTAGAATTCATTTTGTGTTTTCACCAGACCAATAGCTTGCATCTTTTTGTTGTTGATGATGATGGAGAGAGAGGGCCTAGGACGTTCAGTTTCACTTGTAGCTGTGCAAAACATCTGATGGGAATAAAAGATAAAAATAAAATATGTGTCTACTTGTTAGAGCAAGATAAATTATATGTGGGTAATGCATCCTGCCTCCGCAATCGCTTATAGCAATAACCTACTAGTATCATCCATAGAAGAAAGAGAACTAATGACATGCATTGTCATGTCACCGTTAATCCCAAGCAAATCTCTCACATACAGCCATAATACCCCTTCTATCACTAGGGTTCCCAACCTGCAGAACAGTCATCACTCATACTCCCTATACCTGGCTCATGCCTCGGGGTCTTGGGTACCTGACAGGTCCTTAGATTGAGGCAAGATAGGATACAATAATCATCATGTCATACAAACAAATACACGATCCCATCTATGATAAATAACATGCACAATTGCTACATGGCTAGGTCGAAGCCCTTAGCCCAAGGAGAAATACTCACACATAGATATGAGATCAACAATCACAAACATTGTAATGAAAATCATAAGATTGATAGCAATAATCTTACAATGTCTCCAATCGGAGAACAGATCTACTATTACAAGTGGTGGAATATGGCTATGGAGGTGGAGAAGGGTTTTGAGATCTGGAGATGGAGAGATGGCGGAAGAGCTGGAGGAGGTCCTGTTTCTCATTGCCCGAGGCTTCTTTATATAGGGGTCCCTTCACGAAAGTTGTTCTGTTTGACCTAACAGTAGTGGCGCCAACTATACGACCGGAGCTATACGGTAGAAATTTTTGCTCCGGTCATATAGTTGGTCGTTACGGCATCTGCCTCCGATGTAAGGCTCCTGGTTTCTTCGGGTAGTTGGAAATCTCGTATCTTTGACTTTAATGTAGTGATTCCCTCCTTTAAACGACATTATCTACGCAGGAAAAATACAAAAGAAAGGATTGCATACCCCTCTGAATATTAGCATTAGTGGTAGGGTTTAGAGACATATTTCATCAAGAATGTGACTAATATCCAGTTTAAATGTGGACGTTAGATGGCTATATTTCAGATCCATTAGTAAGCTTCACCATGAACCAACAGCACTATGAAGTAACTTTTGAGAAATTTTGTGATGCTTTTGGTTTCCCTCATGTTGGGGAGCCAACTGTTACTAACCTATATAGCATCACAAGCGGAGAAACTTGGGAGGCTATTTCTGTTAATGGTGGCACTGACTTCTACCAGAAGAAGATGTCCACCATTTAGAACCCAACAATTCGCTACTTCACCTTGTTCCTCGCCAACACACTATTGGGAAGAGGTGACACCGGTCCCATGGCCAACGCGGACATGGTAATGATAACCAAGGCTCTCTTTCCCACTGCACCGCAAAGCCCCAATCCTGCAGCTCTACTCATCCAGCACTTTCTCCACCAAAGCAACAAGACTAAAGGCGATATTCGCATTGGTGGATTGGTAACCCACCTTTCCCATGCACTAAATATTACATTACCTATTATGCAATTTGTTGATGGTTCCAAGCTTATGGACATCAAGTATTTAACTGCTTGTGGCTTCCTTGGTGTTTACGAAGCTAACCGGAGGCTCCGAGCCTATCAGTTTAGTTATCTTGATAATGCACAGGGTGAGCAGGTTTTGTTGCCTTGTCCCCAAACCTTCTCGATTGTGGATAAGGACACTTGGATCCTCACCAAGGACCAAGTGATGGAGATCATGGCTAAACTTCAGCCTAATGAAGAGGAAGATGAAGAAGGAGGGCATCAGGATGAGGATGAGCAGGAGCGTGAGGACGAGCAGGGACACAACCCTGCTTGGGAGGGACAACAGCAGCAGCAAGGCGGAGCTTGGGACCCATGGCCCAATTAGCCACAACAGGGGTACAGCTACGTCCCCTATCAAGAATTCCAACAGATCAACCAACGCGTTGGGGAGATTGACCACACTCTTCAAGGAGTGAATGAAGATGTGAATGCTTTGACTCACAACTTCAGTCACTTCATGACCCACTTCCCTGACTACTACCAGCAGTATCCGCACCAGCCGCTGAATGACGACAACAACTAAGCCTGGCAATAGCCTAAGGTTGGGGAGGTTTGAAAACCTCCAAACTTCGCATTCTTGTTTTTATTTCTTCTTTTGATTTATTTCTTCAAAATTGCATGTTTATTTTCAGTTTGCATTCCTAAACTAAAAATATAAAAAAATAGTTGTAACTTTTATTGCAAGTTCGTTTCTTTGTTTCTCTCGGAGATTGCTCAATTTCAGGTGCCTTGGCAATATGGAAATACAGAGGGGGTTCCACTCAAATACGAGAACAAAACAAGTAAGAGGAGGTGTCACATTCCTTTCATCACCCTTTCTGCAACCTTAAATTTATCCTACAATTATTTACTCGCTTGCACTGGAGTCACTCCCCACTTAGCTTGTTATCCTATAAATTCTATTCCTTTGCTAGTGTCTCCTTTTTAGCTTTGAAACAATGAGCAATGAACTTCGTTAAAAATACTTCCTACATTTTTACAACAAGAAAAGGCATCTGAAAGATGACTTGAGTCCATGTTTAGCCCAAAGAATTTGATTTTAGAACTACTCCATCCCATTTGAGCTTAATATAAATAGACTCGATAGTACCCTTGATTGAAATTGTTTAATAAAATGGATGCTTAGAAGTAGTAGAGATTATGCCACTGCTTTTTATAGTAATTACCGTAATATATTTCTTTACGCGTGTCATTACAACACTATCGTGCTCCATGGGGAACTATTAACTCTGCTGGCCAACGAACAATCTAAATGTGGGACACCACTTGATTTTGGCTATTGAGTTATGCAAATGTGTGTAGAAGCAATGCTATGACGGGTAAAATTTTAGTCTCCTCATGGTTTCACGTTCCAAGAGAAGTTGTAGTACTCCTCTGACCCGTTAATGCTCAACAATTATTTATTGGCATGGTCACGAGTGCACAACATAGTCCCAATTAACATGTTAAAAATAGTGGCATAATTTCTCTATGAAAGAGCTAAAGTTTTTTAAAGGCAAAAGAAAGGAAAAAGGTGCTTTGAGAGTCTTGAAATTTTGACATGGGAATAGATGAGTTGTTCTTAAATTGAATGTTTTGGTGCCAACTTGAGTACTCTTAATTGATTAAACAAACAAGAGCAAAAAGTTTTCATCTCTCAACAAAGAGAGACACCAAAAGAATTTGTCTCACTTTCCTAGCTAAACTTTTGACACTTGCTTGAGAATATGATTTATGTGCAAACAAGATATACGTGGTTAGGAAGTGGACTCAGTGCAATCCTGTGAATACTTGTATGATCATGTTTAAGATTGTAGGGATTTTGAAGAAAAGAATTTGACACCAATTGAAACTTGTAAGTTCTTTTATTTCCAGTCCCAAATCTCTGCTATTCTTCTTTATTTCCTTGTCACTCGAGGGAGAGCAACACCTAAGCTTGGGGGAGTTGATAGTTGCGAGATTCGACACATTTTTGATGGTTTTTATTGATGGTTTTCTCCCGGATTTGATCATTTTCTAACTTTACCTAACGCTAATACTCCAGTAGCAAAGAAAACTGGGTTTTTAATGTGTGTTTCAGGTTTTGAACGTCAACAGAAGGTTTTAACTAGAGAAACACAATATTCAGGCAAAAACAAGCAAGTCTCTCTTTGGAAGCACTTGAGGGGAGCATCAAAGGCTTTTACGAGCAACTATACGGCAGGAACATTTTTCTGGTCGTATAGTTCGTGCCGTATAGCTGCCACCGCCTCTGTCTTGTCAAAAGAGACAACTACCGTGAAGAGGCCATATGCAAAAACACAACACAGCAGCCACCATCCCATCCAGAAGGGAGAAAGAAGAGATCCGGAGAAGAAGGGGAAGACGTTCTTCATCTCGCTCCATGATCTTCGACCTCCTAACCAATACACCCCCATAGCCACTACTTGTGCTTGAGAGATAGAGGGATCTTCACCTTGCAAGACTAGGGTTTGAGATTGTTTCTTCCTATCTTAAATTGTGTTGGATAATTTTCTATTATTATTGTGGATCTCCACGGTAATATCAAGAAGAATTCCCTTTATTTAATTATATCAATGATCCATTCTTCTCTCATGTGTTAGTAAGTTCCTTGGGCATGGGAGATGTAGGGGATTGGTGAGATCTAATGTGCCTTCATATATTTTCCATTAGCTTGTGATTGATTCTAATTACTATATTATGTGTGCTTGAATATATGTGGGATGCCTAATGCTTGTTGTCCAATTAAGGGCCCAGACAACATGATGCTTTGTTCTACATAGATAGGATCTTGTTCGCTGGCAGACCGGCGAGCCCCGAGTGGCACGGGGATATCAATGGAAAACTAGTAGACTCGAGGATAACAAGGAACCACCGTGCTTATTGCATTAGTCTGATCCAAGGAGCTTAATCGCTAAACGACCTGAAGGGTCTTAATCGTCTAGTGTCTGACCATGGTTTTGGTAATAGACTAGTAGGATTATTGAAGTTGGGATGAAATCGACCAAGAGGAGTTCCGGCTAATTATGGGTTGCTCGCCTACACATATACTTATAATATTATAATTGTTACATTTATCATTCATCCACCTAGCACAATCACTATCACCATGAACTGAATCTCCTCGTGCCTTCTTTTGCCATCTGCAGATAACAACAAACAACCAAGTCATTCTTTACTTTCATGCTTTATATTTCCGAAGTTTACATTTTAGTTATATTTAAATACATTTCATATAATAAAAACTCCATTCTTATTTCAACACTTGCAGTCAATTCACTCGAAGACCTATGACAACTTTGGGTGTGACAGAGACTTCACTCATAAACACTTACCTTTGGGCTCTCTATGGGATCGATATCCATTCTTCGAAACTAGATACAAATGATCTACGAAATTGCAGACATCACACGACATGAGGCCATCGAGGCTCACCTAGAGAACCTCGACGATGACGAGGACTACTAGGAGGGGTCCAACACGGACTCCGGCATGGAGGACGAGGATGACATCGGCCTCCACTTCCCACCACAGCATCCCGACATCCCGGACGGGTCGTGCTACCCAGGCACCGACACCGTCACGTCCGAGGTGTGGCCTTTTCCGTCGATAGAGGAGGACCATGAGCCGCAGCCCCGGATGGTGGCTGTCAAGCAGGAGGAGTCGGAGTCGCAGCCCTAGACGCTGACAGAGGAGGAGGAGCTCTAGCTGCCATCCTCGCGACCCAGCTGGAGGAGGAGTAACAATGGGACGGCACCGCCCAGGCCCTGCACGAGTCCTGGGTGGCCTCGCAGGCCCAGAAGCCCCCATGCTCCTAGTGCCGCCAGTGCTCTCGGCACCGGCACCGGCACCACCTCCGCCTCCCGCTCCGGCCCAGGGTAGCACGTGGCCCCGCCGCAAGTCTTCATCGACCTCGCCGCTGAAGACCAGGGCGTCGGCCGGCCAATAGCAACACTCGTCGCCTCGCCTCCCTTCCACGCCAAGGCACCCCATAATATTGGGGCTTCTTCTTTTTTTTGTATATTTTGTGATCGGGGGACCCAGGACAAGACCTATTGATGTAATATGTTTAATTATTTTCGTCCTTATCTTTTTTTCTGCACTTTTTTTGTGGGTGAGTGGTCGTTGGGGGCATAGGCCACCACAATCGGGCTGAGCCCGGACGGCCTATCCTCCACCCCCCGTAAATGGACCGATTCAAACGAAATCGATGTCCGAAATGCGGGGGGGGGCGTTGGAGTTGGCCTTAGATTTTATAGAACTAACTCGCGGTCCTGGCTGTGGTCCCACCTATCAGCCAGAGATAGAGGTGTGACTCGAGTTGGGATGTGCTGGGCCAATGCATGGGTTCCGCTGGCTATTGCTAGGTGCGCTGGGTGGCAAATAAGTGGAAGAGGAAGCTCTGGGTCAGCCTATTGGCTTAGAGTATGTTTTTCTCTTTTATTTCCTATTCTTTTTCTATTTTGTTTTCCAGATTTTGTATTTACCAATATGTTTTGAATTTTTATGTAGGAATTGCATTTATTTTTAGAAATTTCATATCTAAACATGTTCATCAACATGGAAATAGATTTTAGGTTTCCACATGAATAATTATTGTGATTTAGTATTTCCTTTAATTTGATTAATGCATAGTCTTAATATGAATGCTTCTTTTTAATAATTTCTTTTTAACAATTCTTTTACTAAGAATTTATTCTTTGATCATTTAAGAATTGTTATAGGGTAGAAACAAGGACTACTTGATTATTCAACATGTATTAAGGTTAGTTTTGTAGTAATTCTTACCTATGGGCTCAATAAGACACAATAGAATTTACTAGGGTTTTTACTTCAAATATCCTCTTTGGACATAATAGAATTTGCCCACACTTATTTACTTGTAGGCCTTTCCAAAGAGTTAGGTTTAGAGAACATTTCATTGGATTATGTTAATGGATTATAGTTAAATTTACCATAAAATATCCAAGCCAATGTGTTCCATGAGGAAATGTGTGTTAGTTTGTCCCTAAACCAATTTTTACTTAGGGTTTAGAACTACAATTATCTACTGTGGACTTTTAGAGAATTTACTATACTTATGTTTGTTTATGAACATTACTCAAGATCAAGGTTAAAAGGATATTGTCTTTAAATTGATGGTTATTAATGATACCAAAATTTAGGTTAAGATATTAAGATTGCTTTATAATATGTCTTATAACACAATGTGATCTTAGTGGTCCTCTAATAACACAACTTTTGTATTTAGGAGAATGGATTAGACACGAGACTTGTCATGGCTTGATATAATCTTGGTTAAGGTTTCTCAAGAATTCCTGATATCTATGCTTCATAAGTCTTGGCTCCTAACTAAGGACTTCCTTTCCTAGATATACTGTTTCTAAAACACTCAACTTATTCACAAGAAACACCTCTTCCTAAATAAACTATCCATCTGAATCCACCTTATCCATCATTATATGATGGCATGGTCATGTCACTACTCATTATCCATTCTTTATTTACTACATATTTTCACTTCTTAGCTACCCTTGATGATTTCATTCATATAGTTATTTCCAACTCCATTTATCAACTCCTTTACATTTTATTTTCATATAATTCCAAGGCTTGCAGGTGTCAATCCTCACTATATAACAAGTGACATCAATCCCTTGGAAGAGGTATGGTACTGCTCCCCCTAATACAAGATTGTTCTTGTATTATCTTGGTTGAAATTACCATGTCTTCTTCCACCTCATGCACTCATGTTCCATACTTCAATATCAAACACTAGCTTGACTTCTCTTAATCAAGCTAGATGACTTAATTAACTAAAGTTTAGTATATCTTGGTATACCAATATGAACTCTTCAACACCTAGTCAATTATCCTCAAGTGTCTTGATAATAATGACTACTATCCTTTGATCACACTAAGCTTGGAATTCCAATTGTTTGGTCAAGATATACTCTCAACTAAGTAGTAAACTTGTACTACACTAAGTCTCTTATATGGTTGATGTCTACGCACTTCTATTCTTGTAGATAGTTGTTGGGCCTCAAAGTGCAGAGGTTTGTAGAACAGCAGCAAGTTTCCCTTAAGTGGATCACCCAATGTTTATCGAACTCAGGGAAGAAGTGGTCAAAGGTATCCCTCTCAAGCAACCCTGCAATCAAGAAACAAGAAGTCTCTTGTGTCCCCAACACACCCAATACACTTGTCAGGTGTATAGGTGCACTAGTTTGACGAAGAGATAGTAAAATACAAGTGGTATAGATATAAGCCAACGGTACCAGAAAATAGCTTGATGGCGTGGAAGAGACTAAAGGCAAACTGAAATAAAGATGGTAGCAAGCAAACATGTAATAGATCTAGTTGCAAACGGTGTTTCAATGCTTAGAAACAAGGCCTAGGGATCATACTTTCACTAGTGAACACTCTCATATAAATATATTCTCTTTATGATACTACTCTGGACTACTCTCCGGTTGGACACTCTAATCCACGGTAGGGCTATAACAACACTCCTCAAAGTTTGTTTTCCCCATCAAGGTAACGCCACACTGTCACCTTGAGCGCTAGATGGTTCCAACAAACACCACAATTTCATAGAGACATCCAACTCCAAATATAACTCATAACAAGTATTTGTAATCTCTAGCCTAAGTGCCACCATGGTGTGCACGCTGTCACTTTCACACACGTGGGGAGAGCAGAGATCTATTAAAGCACTTGAGTAGCAAGGTAGATCTACTTGATTACAAAGCTCATGATCACAATATGATCATGCATAGAGAGAGATATGAACACATATATACCGATAGAGCCCTTAGCCTCGAGAGAGAACTACTCCCTCCTCATCATGGGAATCAGCAATGGTGATGGAGATGGCGGTGGAGATCGATAGAGATGGCTCTGGGGGCATTTCCCCGTCCCAGCAGGGTGCCAGAACAGAGACTTTCTGTCCCCCAAATCTCCCCTTCGGTGGTAGTGGCGCTGCGGAACTTTTTGTGATTGGAGGCTGGATTATTTAGGGTTTCTGCATTAGAGGCTTCTTATAGGCGAAAGGGCGATGTCAGGGGGTGGACCAGGGGCCCACACCACCTAGTGGCTTATCCAGGGGGACCCACGCCACCACATGGTGTGGCCAGCCCCTGGCCCCTCTCCGTCTCATCTTCTGGCTCCGTGAGTCTTTCGGTAAAATATCGACTTTGGCTTTTGTCCGGTCCAATTCCGAGAATATTCTTTTTCTGGCTTTTCTAGAACCAAAAACAGAAGAAAACAGGCAACTGGCACTGTGGCATCTTGTTAATAGGTTATTTCCAGAAAATGTGTAAAAGTACTCCAAAGTGTGGAGAAAACATAAGAAAGTAGATATAAAACAAGCATGGAACATCAAAAATTATAGATACATTTGCAACGTATCAACATCCCCAAGCTTAACTCCTACTCGTCCTCGAGTAGGTAAGTGATAAAAAGAAAAGAATAAATTTTGAGGTGACATGCACCATCACAATCAAGATCAAACCATTTGCAAGCATTAAAAGCTGGGATCAAAGTACTCTAAACATGAGCATGAAAGATGAAGTTCTAACAATAAGACATAATGACTATGCATGCAACATGAAAGGATACAAACAAAGATCATGAATAACAATGCATTGAAAAATGTTTGTTTGTTTCACATATAGAAAACATAGCATAGTGGCATTCAGCTTGTCCCTCATGGAGTAGCAAAACATAAACGCATAGGACACCTTCAAAGTTCATAAGGGTGACTAGATACAAATAGTTTAAGAACAAGCAATACCAAAGTTATGCATCAATCAATAAGTCTTGGGACAATGCACATTAAACTAAGAATGGCCACTATGCTCTCTCAATAGGTGCATAAAGATAAAAGATGGGGACTCAACATAAAAGTAAAAGCAAGGCCTTCATAGAAGGAAGCAGGGATTCAAGTCTCATAAAGAGCTTCCAAAAATTATGGTACTTATTAGCTTTCAGCTCTCATTGCCCCTATCATAAGCATCTTAAAGTGATTAAGGTTAAAGTGAACAAACTATGGAGTATATGCTTGACAAAGTATAAGTTAAAAATCTCATGTCCCTTGAATACGAGGGCCGCTCCTCATGCTACTCAAGTTTAGTTACCGGTAAGTTCTTGTCATAGTAAGTACATGTGTATCATAGAGAACCGCCAACAGGGTACCCCTTGCCCGATGATACGGAAGAATCCCCATATCAAAATGACAAGGCAAGAAGACAATAAGCATCTCAGAATCTTCTTATTTACCATGGGGAAATGGTGATTTTTTCTCTCTTTCCTCTTTTCTCATCTTTTTTTTATTTTTTCTCTTAATCTCTATCTCTTTTTTTATAAGAAGAATGCTTCATAGATTGCTCATTATGGTTACGCTACAGGTTTCCACCATGATTAGGCATGGATTAGACCAGCCGCCCAGGCGTTTCTCTAACACACATACATAACTCCATGGACTTACAAGCTCCCCTTTCATTTCACATCGACGACATCCATAAACAAAAGAGCATGATATCAACTGGGTACAATGTACAAGTGCAATGTTGAAAGCGTTCCCCATGACAACATGGTTCTGCTAATCCCCAACGTATAAGTGCAAGCATATACAACATAGACGACACAATGGTTCAAGTTTATTAGGTGCAAGAAAAGTAAAGTGTGCCATCAAGTTCGTGAGAGCTTTAATCACTAATTTTCACATAACAAGTTTAATTCAGAAGGTAGATAAAAACATGAATATACTTGAAGTAGAAAATGCTAATAAGTAGGTATGGTGGACTCTTTGGAATAACTTGGTTTTATTTGGAGTTGGATGCATGAGTGGAACTCATACTTGGTATGGAGGCTAGCAAAAGACTGGGAGCGACCAACTAAGAGAGCAATAATGGCCATAATCATGCAAAGCGACAAAACATCATTAATTAAAGTATAAAGTGATATTACAAGTCGAAAACTAAATGATCATAGAGGCTATGGTGACTTGGTATAGTCTTAACATGGTATGAGTATGCGCCAAGTCAACCCAAATAAAGCATTTAAAGGAGAATACCACAATATTATGCTTTTAATATGCTATAACAACGCATAATTCTTTCAAGGCACATTAAGAAATCTCAATTGTTTATAACATGTCATGCTACAGCAAAAATCACTAAGCATAAAGCCAAAACAATATCAATCATGATATGATAAAATCTAAGTCACAGTAAAAAACAAGCTCCTTTTATACCACTTAAGCATGAAATTTCCTACTCTTTTCCAATCCAAATCAACCTATTTGAAAGAACTCACAAAGATAATAATAAATAAAGATCAGTGAGCTTGTCTCACAAATCCAAAAATAAGAACTGAAAAGTTCTAAGCTGAAAGCACAAGAAAACTAAGGCTAAACATAGTGCTAGCAAAAGAGAACTCTCACAAAACAATAAGAATGAAAACTAGAGTGTTCTAGGCAATGAATAACGGGGTGTGTCTCTCTTGAAAAGAAGTGTGTTGGGGTCCAACCAACTTATTTAATACAATCAAACAAAAGAAAACTAAAAGCAAAAACAAAGACGCTCCAAGAACAACACAATAGTGCATGAAACAATAAAAACGAAGTGTCTAGAAAGACCTGAGATTTTTATTGATAAAGAAGGGGATGCCTTGGGCATCCCCAAGCTTTGACGCTTGTACCTCTTGAATATTTCTTGGGGTGACACGGTGTGGCATCCCCAAGCTTGAGCTTTTGTCCATTCTTCATCTCATTACATCATTCTTTCCCTACATCTGAAAATTTCCTTCATATAAAACTTCACACGATCTTCATTAGCAACATTAGTGCATTCAAAAGATAATAAACCTTTGGGGTTTCGTTTTAAAACAGCAAAACTTTCATTAAAAACACAAGCTACTGTAGCGATTCCCTCAAAAATCTCAATTCACCAAAAAGAACCCAAAAAGAAATCGATAAAGAAGCAAATGCAAATAATGGCAGAACTCTATCAAAACATACCAGCAGGTGAAAAGCGCTTTTTCTAAGATTTTATGTTGCTCAAATCAAAAAGTGTTGAACTAAGAAAGTTAGATAACAACCTGGGGCAGAAGCACAAAAAATAACAGCTCAAACTGACGTACAGATATTTTTCACGAATTTTTACAGTGAAGCACAAAACTCTGTTTCGGGGCAGCAACTTTCCCAAGCATTACTTCTCTCTCATTAGAGGTTATTCTTGGCACAAAAACCACACAAAAATGATAGGGAGCGGTTATTACAGAGGTAATAACGTCCAAGACTCAACTAAAACTTTTGGGGTATCTCCCAATAAGTACTTTTCTTTAACGACTTTAAGTTAGGCATGATAATTTCAATGATGCTCACATAAGAAATATGAATTGAAGTAAAAGAGAGCATCAAGAAGCAAATATGGAACAAATTTAAGTCTAACTCACTTCCTATGAAAAATAATCCTGTGAAGAAACAAGTCATGAAAGCACAAAGCAACAAGCATAGAAAAGCAAAACAAGTGCAACTTTAAAAAATTCAACATAAAGAGGGGAAACTTAATATTGTTGAGATACATAAAACCATATTTCCCTCTCTCATAATAACTTTTAGTAGCATCATGAATAAAATTAACAATATAACTATCACATAAAACATTCTTATCATGAGCTACATGCATATAATCATTATTACTCTCCACATAAGCATAGTTGTTCTTATTAATTGTAGTGGGAGCAAAATCAACAAAATAGCTATCATTGTTATTCTCATCACCATAATCATCAAATATAGGAGGCATATTGTAATCATAATTAATTTTCTCCTCAATAGTAGGTGGACTGAAAATATCATATTCATCATTGTAATCATCATATATTGGAGGCATAGTATCATCAAAGTAAATTTTCTCCTTCATGCTTAGGGGGCTAAAAATATCATGCTCATCAAAACCAGCTTCCCCAAGCTTAGACTTTTCCATAGCATTAGCAATAATGGTGTTTAAAGAATTCATACTAATAATATTGCTATTAGCATGCAAATAAAGTTCCATAGGTTTTTTAATTTTCTCTTCAAACACTTCATGTCCTAACTCAAGATAAATACTATAAAGCTCTCTAATTTTGTTGTTGTTTTCCACTAAGCCTAACTAGTGAAAATAAAAACAAGAAACAAAAAGATATAATTGCAGAATCTAAAGGAAATAACTTCGAGCACTCACACACCAGCAACAGTACTAGAAGATAGCTTAGTAGCCAAAGGATGTGAGTACCTTTTACCTTACCTCCCCGGCAACGGCGCCAGAAAATAGCTTGATGTCTACACACTTCTATTCTTGTAGATAGTTGTTGGGCCTCCAAGTGCAGATGTTTGTAGAACAGCAGCAAGTTTCCCTTAAGCGGATCACCGAAGGTTTATCGAACTCAGGGAGGAAGTGGCCAAAGGTATCCCTCTCAAGAAATCCTGCAATCAAGATATAAGAAGTCTCTTGTGTCCCCAACACACCCAAATACACTTGTCAGGTGTATAGGTGCACTAGTCCGGCAAAGAGATAGTAAAATACAAGTGGTATAAATATAAGACAACGGTGCCAGAAAATAGCTTGATGGCGTGGAAGAGACTAAAGGCAAACTGATATAAAGATGGCAACAAGCAAACATGTAATAGATCTAGTTGCAAATGGTGTTTCAATGCTTAGAAACAAGGCCTAGGGATCATAATTTCACTAGTGAACACTCTCGTATAAATATCTTCTCTTTATGATACTACTCTCCGGTTGGACACTCTAATCCACGGTAGGGCTATAACAACACTCCTCAAAGTTTGTTTTCCCCATCAAGGTAACGCCACACTGTCACCTTGAGCGCTAGATGGTTCCAACAAACACCACAATTTCATAGAGACATCCAACTCCAAATATAACTCATAACAAGTATTTGTAATCTCTAGCCTAAGTGCCACCATGGTGTGCACGCTGTCACTTTCACACACGTGGGGAGAGCAGAGATCTATTAAAGCACTTGAGTAGCAAGGTAGATCTACTTGATTACAAAGCTCATGATCACAATATGATCATGCATAGAGAGAGATATGAACACATATATACCGGTAGAGCCCTTAGCCTCGAGAGAGAACTACTCCCTCCTCATCATGGGAATCAGCAACAGTGATGGAGATGGCGGTGGAGATCGATGGAGATGGCTCTAGGGACACTTCCCCGTCCCGGCAGGGTGCCGGAACAGAGACTTTCTGTCCCCCAAATCTCCCCTTCGGTGGCGGCGGTGTTGGGGAACTTTTCGTGGCTGGAGGCTGGATTATTTAGGGTTTCTGCATCGGAGGCTTCTTATAGGCGAAAGGGCAATGGCAGGGGGTGGACCAGAGGCCCACACCACCTGGTGGCGCGGCCAGGGGGACCCGCGCCACCACATGGTGTGGCCAGCCCCTAGACCCTCTCCGTCTCGTCTTCTGGCTCCGTAAGTCTTCCGGTTAAATATCGACTTTGGCTTTTGTCCGATCCAATTCCGAAAATATTCATTTTCTAGCTTTTCTAGAACCAAAAACAGAAGAAAACAGGCAACTGGCACTATGGCATATTGTTAATAGGTTAGTTCCAGAAAATGTGTAAAAGTACTCCAAAGTGTGGACAAAACATAAGAAAGTAGATATAAAACAAGCATGGAACATCAAAAATTATAGATACGTTTGCAACATATCAATGGTCTATCTTATTGTGACACTTACTCTATGTATATACTTACTTATCTCAACAATATTACTCCTTGATACTATATCCTTACTAGCTTTATCATAACTTCTAATTTCCAACTTATCTATTAGGTCAAGATACTTCTTCTAGTTAACCCATGAGTGAATTAACACCTCCGATCACACATGGTTTGATCTTCACTAAGACTCTCATTCTAGTGATCAAAACACATTCAATCATATTTGGTTTCTTCCTTCTTATTAATCTCCTTCAAGGCTTTGGAAGGTCAATATAATAGGTCAAAGCTAAAAGTTAAAGATTTGCTAGGTCAAGGATTGATCACTCACATTGATGATCAACATACTCTAGAACATGGTTCGATTAGAATGGCACCCACTAATATGGTAATAGGGATATGTGGTGAATGGACTTGACTTATCTTCCTTCCTACTCTATTGTGATTAGGGTAAATGCTTAGGAACTACCACGATGCTCATGGTAGGAATAACTATGGTAAGCATGTATACCAAGATTTAGTTATTGAGTTGATTTACTTGAGTTATATACTTAACTTGGTATCCATGAGTTGTTATCAAGAATACCTTTATATAATCTCTAAAATATTAAGTATTAATCGTTGAGTAATGGGTTGTGAGTTTAGTTTTATTCCATTTGATCTACCCATATATCAAATCATCTTTATCCAAAAATAAGGTTTTAGCAAAGGTCACACTGAAACTTATCGCACTCAACTTGACGATCTACTTCAGTTCCATCAAGTTAAGAGAAGATTCAATCACTTTGACAAGTTTTTATCAAAATCGTGAAAATTATTCAGATTTTCTATGCATGAATGCAATGCACACACCTGATCTCAGCTTATTTCTAAGCTCTAATGCTAGGATGTTACAGTTTAAGCTTGGGGGTGTTGATGTCTGTAAAATACAGCCATGTATCTCCGCATTAAAACATATTTTTCAAGAGTTTGATGAAATATATCTCTAGCATTGCCACTAATGACTAATTTTTGCATAGATGTGCAAATCTTCTCCTTGATCTTTTCCCTTGCAGAATTGGGCACTTCTGTGATGAAATATGGAGCAATTAGTGGACATTTACGTGTTCCCAATATTCACAAGTTAATGTTTCTACGAGCAGGACCTCTAGAAGTTTTAACGAGTGCCTGCTCGAGCAGGTCTCGCCCATAAGGCGCGCCCGTACGACCTTTCACAGGCTTCACCAAGTCAAACCAAACAACTTTCATGGAGGGAGTGATGCATGTAAAATGCATACATGAACTTTGTAGTTTGTTGCTATGAATTCCCACATATTTGCTACATATATATATAATGTTATATTCATGTTTTACATTGATTTATGGGGATTTACTGATGATCCCCTTTATTTTGTTTATAACTCTACAAGACAGGAAAACCTTGTTTTGTGTATTTTTGCCTTTTAGGGACCTAAACAAAGTCAAATGGAGCTGGGATTTCGAGCATGTCTATATTTCATCAAGGGAAGCACCAGGAGTACTAGGACCTCACCACAAGAGCAAGGAGGCACAAAATAGCACTGGTGGCGCGCCCAGTAAGGGAGGACGCGCCACCATGCTAGTTTCCTCCTCGACCATCGATTCACTTTGATCTTTTACCCACCGCCTTCGTTTGACCTAAAAAACCACTATATAAAGGGACCCTCGGGAGTTCCTAGAGGGAGGCGCCATAGAAACACCAAAAGACTAAAATAGAGCCAGAACCAGCAAAGATTGGAGGGGGAAACTTCGCTAGAGCCGCCACCGGAGGGATCTCTACCTTCTCCAATGTCTCCACCATCATCACCATGATGAAGAAGGAGTATTCCACCTCGGACTATGGGTTTGTTGTAGTAGCTTGATCTCTCTGTCTCTCTCTCTTGTTCTTCCTATGTGGTGGGTCTTTATTCTATGATTTGAAAGATGAGTCTGGAACCTATTATGTGTAAGATGTATTGATAGATGTATATCATGTACCCCGTTCTTAAGTACTTCTGGTCCAACTTGTATGCAAGAGCGTGTGTGGGGAAAAGTGTGTATTAGATGGAGTAGCATGGTGGTAGTGATTGAATAGTGACAACAAATTCGAGATCTACTATGGTTTTTACCTTTATTTTGCTGCCTCACTAGGGATAAAGTGAATCCATGTGCTATAATTATCTTGTGATAGTTAGATAATCTTGTTTGGTCAAGGTAGCATATTTGTGATTCAAACATCATGTCAAATTACCTAAGGCTATACTCTGTTGATTCTTAATTCAAGATTGCTTGGATATTTCCCTTTCTTGAGGAGTATAAGAGAGATGTGTTGCATCATCTCTATGTTAGGACGTGATGCCCATATGAATTCTTATCAAACACATGTAGTAGTTCCACCAATATTATGTCTTTGATGAATTGTTTGTGTCCATTGCAACCCAGAAAGTGAGTAGACAAGTGAACCCGTGAACCCCAATCCATTTAAAACCATAATAAACACCTTTCCAACACCACTATCACACTTTATATTTTCTTCTATTTATTATTTCAAAAATACAAAAATACTTTCTTCACTTGCACACACAACCAAAACCCAAAAACAACTATCCTTTATTGTTCTTACTCTGTTTGCCTAGTTTTTACTTGTATTATTTTATTTTTATATTGTTGTTATTTCTTATTACTAATACAAAACCTTGTGCTTTACAACCACAAAGTGGAGTTGGGGACACGAGACAACACTTTGCTTTGTAGGTTGCTAGAACGGGAGATGAAGAATAAATCTCTGAGCCAATTCCTCGAGAGTTCAATATAAACCGTCGAGTCACCCTTGTGGGGAAAAGACGCTTGCTACAACACTATGAACTTGGAGTCCCAACGAGTTGGTACACATGAAGTTGTTGCCATTAGGGAGATATATAAGAATCGGCTAGCAGCTGCCTAAAACCCTAACGCCAGTCTGTAGAACACGTCTGACGTCATTTGCATCTGAGGAGAGGAGATCCCATCTTCATCACCATAGCCACAAATCATATCCCTCCTCCATCTCCTCTCCATAGTCATAGTCATCTACTTGTAATCTTGATCCATCACGATTGGAGGCATTGTAACACTATCTATCAGTTCTCTTAAGAATTTTCAATACAATGTTTATGATTATCGATCTAATTATGTGTGAGTAGTCCTCATAGGCTGAGGACTGAGTCATAGCCTCGCAACAATTATGTGTAATTTCTAACACCATGGGATATTGAGTTGTAATTGAATGTTAGATCTATCCTTTTGTATTCTTGTCTTTTGCCTTAATCTAAGGGTTGTCAGGTACCCAAGACCCTGAGGATCGATCCAAGTATTAAGGTGAGATGAATGGTGATTATCTTCTACACATGAAACCCAGTGACAACAACTGGAGTACATTAGTTTTTTAGAGATCCATTTAGGAATAACGGTAACATCATTGATCATAAAGCTTTAATATGTTTTACTTAATAACTACGAAACCTCACGCGGCGATGGTGTAGCGGTTGGACAAAAGTCTATAGTAACCATTATTGATAATTACTATAGTACTTACGGATGTACCACCCACAATATTTATCAATACTAGACAATAACCCATGAACGAGATGATTAAGTTTATCTTTATCCTAATATATGTGCACAACTGCAGGTGAATCCTTAGCCCTGGCCTATTTCCATCCATCGATATAAAACCACAAAAAGTAAACGTGAGGATCAGGTAAGAAAAATACTACGAGTTTTCGGAGTCTTGTTTAAAGTAATCTTACACCAAGCAAAGACTTCCCAAGGATTCGATATACCTAGGTCTACTAGCGAAAAAGAAGCTATGCTACAATCTGTAATCCAGATCAAAGGTATCAGGTGCCTCTTTCACGTAGCCCATATCCCTATCCTCCCGCTTTCTCCTTTCCCATTTCCTTCCACTCCTCATCTTCCAACGGTGGAGAAGTTTGGGTGATATTAGCTAGGTGGAAAGACATTATGCCGGCGGGATAAGAAAAGGCGGAAGCAGATGAAGAGGTGGAGGAGAGGCAAAGGAAAAGTGATGTTCTCCTCTCCCTGGTGGAGGGGGATTAAGTAGTTGTAGCGGCACCATTGCATTAACGATGGCGCGTGGAAAGTAGAGTCATTGAATGTCAGCTAGTGAGTCATGGTCTCTGGTCTTTCCGTATGCACATCACGTTAATGTCGTCCTCAGGTTTTTCGCAGAGTGGCACGGGCCAGCCCAATGCTTCTAGCATCTTAGTATCTATAGCGTTATGAAACAACGGTACGTTACCTCTAGTAACCACCACCTTTTTACCGAAGAAAATGCCACTATGCGCATAAAAATAGTGGTGTTTGTTAAAGCCGACGTGCTACCGCTATGTTAGACCAACCAAGATGATGATTCCCACACACCAGCAGCGTGCCAACACCGAGACAATGTTGTTAGTAATATTGTACCTACCGTATTCTGGTTTAGTCCATGCCACCAGTATTTTTCGGTGTTACTAGTGATGTTACCCTTTCCCGACCTACTACTAATGTCCGGAGCCTATAAGGGTTTCTCTACTAGTGACATCAAGCACAAAATGGTTGGGTTACAAAGCATCACCAAAGGAAGAGTATCATCAAATCTCATTTCAAAAAGATCATCAAAAGAACCTATCCACCAAAAACTTTAATTGGATAATGATACCAATGCCCCAATGTGACCTCATTAAGCCTTTCATGGAGGAGGATGTTTAAAGCCACGGTGACAACACTGCTCGTGATAAGCCGCCGGGTCTAGATGGGTTTTGGGGGCTTTCTTAAAAAACAGAACACAGTCAAGATGGATTTCATGGTGGTGATCAATAAATTCATAAACCTTCATGCGAATAATCTTCATTAGCTAAACTCCACCAATATTTATCTAATCCCCAAAAAGGAGGGTGTCGAAGAGGTGACCAAATTCTACCCATTATCCTCATTCACGCAATTGCAAAGCTCATTAAGATGATGGTTACTCGTCTTGCACCTCACAGAAACAATCTTGTCTCCAATGGCCGAAGCTCTTTCATAATAAAACAAGCATCCATGATAACTTATTGTGTGTGAGAAGTTTGGGAGGGAAACTTCATAAATCCAAAATTCCAATGTTCCTCTTCAAGATTGACATCAAAAAACTTTTGATTTGGTATGGTGGGACTGCTTTATGGATATGCTTCAATACGTGGGGTTCCATACCAGATTTCTGGACTAGATTAGGCTCTCCTATCCACCTCGTCCTCTAGAGTGCTCCTCAATGGACTGGTGACCCAATTAAGCATGGTAGAGGCCTTCAGCAAGGGGACCTGCTATTGTCTCCCATTTTTCTGTTGGCTATTGACCCTCTTTAGGACATCCTTCACAAGGTCACCGAGCAAGGGCATATTCAGAAGATTCATGGGAGCCCCTGGTCCACCTCTTGTTATGTTGATTACGCTGCCATTTTTTCCATTGCCAATAAAAATGGCATCGGCTACTTGGCTTATACTTTAAATTATTCTAGAGATGATGACACCATGCTAGTCACCAATTGTAAAAAAAATCAAAGTGATGCATATTATGTGTGAGGGTCTTAATCTTGGCCCTATCCATCAATCTCTTCTAGTTACTCACACAAGCTTCCCCATGAAGTATCTTCGACTCCCATTTTCTATCACAAGACTCTTAAGAGAATCTTCAACCTTTAGAAGACAAAGTGGATTCCAAGATCATTCCTTGGATAGGTAAGAATGTCACCATGGCCAGCAGTGCAACTCTTGTGAAATCTGTTACTAGCATTGTCATCTACTTTATCACCTTGCTTTACATTCTGATAGAAGTTGGTAATTAATGACGATCTCTATGGACTAATGTTTGCATTGAGTTACACTTGTAGGAATTGTCAATTGGCACCGCTTGAACCATTTGTTGGCTTCAAGGTTGAAGGATGAAGAAAGTAAGAAGAAAAATCAATGACAAGGAGATATTCAAGGTGTGATCCAAAGAGTGGTCATGTGAGAGTTGAGCTTATTGGAAGCATGTATTGAAGAAGAAGATAGTGTGAGCATTCTTGCATTACTTCAATACATCATGTTGAAGAAAGAAGATACAAGGTTGATCAAGACAAAGTCCAAAGAGTGGATTCAAGTGAATCAAGACACAAATAAGATATGAAGTACAAGTTCAAGATGAGCCATGTCGAGAACATCATATGCTTGAAGCTTGTCATCCTCTGTGACCATGGATAGGTGAAGACATGCCCAAATAAGAGGCTCTCCCATGAGAGTATAGGGAGCAATTCACAAGTATTCATCAAGCTAGCATCAACAAAAGAAATCAAGAAAGGTGTTCCATCTTGAGAAGGACAAGATCATTTTCATCAAGCTCAAGTGAATGCGTAAGGCAAAGTTATTATCTTGATAGGTTTTATCTTCTACTAGTATCATGTTGTTAGTTGGGAGACCGGTTTATAGGATAGATAACCATACTATCAGGAGGGGCTCTCGAGTGAGTAACTTGATCGTATCTTCTAGAGAGAGCTCAAACCTTTGCATACTTGGCATCATATTTATTGGTTGTTATTTAGATCTTATCCATGTGAGGTTATAGAGCTTTTGTTTATCTTCATTACAAGATCTAGTTCATCAAAATCGGATTTCCCATGTATATCTTATTGAGTATTTGTTGGATTTAAATCATTATTATCTTTCTAGCAAAATTGGTTTTAGCTCGATCGGAGTTCGTATGCTTGAGTTTTTCCAGTTTTGGTGTGTGCTTTTCTGCCTTGACCGGTAGTGCTAGTACTAGTATTCATAGTACCACTGGAGCCAAACTGTCGCTTGAAGTGGTTCGAGTACCACTTAACTAGATTTCAATTCAATATCTAGTGCGGCAATGGTCGACAGTGCTACAACACTACCACTTCACTTCTCACAACGGGTGTTGCCTATGGATCACCACAACCAGCAGTGTCGGGGTTAGGTCTGGCAGTGCCTCCCAACTCCTCACATTTGAGCAGTCTCACCTATGGAGGACCGAGATGGGCCAGCAATGTCAGTCCTATGTCTAGCAGTGCCGCTTAGAACGAGGCATAACATAACGGTTGGATTTCGGGCCCTCCTATTTAATGGGCCCGTTCTTCTTCCCTACTAAGCACTTATACTCTCTCTCCTCCATTGTTTACTTGAAGAGCTTGCCCTTCCTCTATTTCTCTCCATGATTTCCTACGAGTGCGTCCGAAAGAAGGCGACTGGACTACGAAGGAAGGAAAGGCCCAGCGACTGGTGACTGGAGGCCCAGAAGCGTACCAGAAGCCCAGTCGGATTAGGTCAAAACCTCCGGATCCTTATCTCGTTCGGTGATAACTTGTAAACCCTAGCGAGGTGCCCCATATATAAACCTCCCTAGTGTATCCTGGAGACTTACGTTCCATCACACACACCCTCAAGCGACTCGCTGCCTAGCCGCCGAGCTCGCCACCCCTATAACTCGCTCTCTAATAATCTAATCTAGCAGGAGTAGGTATTTACCCTCTGGGGGGCCGAACCTGGGTAAACCAATGTGCATCCACCCCCATCTCGCACCGCAGATGGCCGCCAACTCTTCCTCACGAAACACTCAATCGCTGCCAGTGGCAGCGACTGCCGTGGCCATTTCCACGACAGTGGCGCCTACTGTGGGGCATAGCGGGACTGGCCTGAGTTCTGCGGCGAGACCCTACTCCCCGGTCGATCGGCCGCTCGCCACCAGTCGCATGATCGCCATCGGCGGGATCTTACAGATCTAGCCCAGCAGCTACATCCCGGCGTCACGTCCGGTCACTCACGGCGCGGTGATGCCGGTCGGCTCCATCAACCTCTTTGTCGGCTTCACCGGCGCGGTCGACCCAGCTTCAACGGTGATCACCGGCGGATCGCTGCCACACCGCGATCTGCTTTCGGAGGAGCAGGTCCGCTCCATCAGGAGCCTCATCACCGAGTATGACTCGGTCGCCAGTGACACGGTCGAGACTAACGCTGCCACCATCGATGACGCCCTAAACGACGATGCCTACTCCGCGACCCCTGCATCGGTCGACGGATCCATCACTGCCGCATCACGAGAGGACTCCATCACGCAAGTCTCCAACCCCGAGGACTTCGAGGACCCCTCCATCCTGGGGATCTTCGACTCCGATTCTGGCTCAGAGTCCCCCAAGGATTTTTGCACTAGATCCAATCGCTTCAACACGATCTACATGGAGGGCAGCACGGCCGCCCTACCAGATCCGTTTGCCATGCCGATCCCGCCGACTGCGACGGCCACGGAGGTGGAGCAAGCCCGCCTGTGGCTCGCGGAGGCGCAACGCAACGAACTCGCCGAGCGCCAGAAATACCGCCTCGAACGAGAGACGGCGCGGGAGCTGTCTCTCTATCACTAGCGCTGCATCAGGACCCGCCTGAACTCCAACGTCCAGGGCCGCCTCCTGAACTTCAATGACGAAAGTGACCCCGTGCGTGCCGCCGAGCGCGAATACTGCAAGAACGCGCCACCAGGCGGAAGCAACCCCGCAAGACCACCACCTGGCGCACCGGCAACCGGGGCCCCTCCACCACCCATGGGCCGCACGCCCCCGCCGGACTAACCGCGGATCATCATCTCGCCTCAAGCCTGTGACGCCAACGGGCTACCATTATACTCCACCCCGATGGACAATGTTGTCGCGGTTGACGCCGCGATCGCCAACCTTGACGTCCAAGGCGACGGCGCACTACAGATCCAGTACGCCAAGGCCCTACTTGTCAGGGCCGTCGAGCAACAAGCCGCGGGAGTCGACCCATGAGGGCGGATGTACTCCCGCTCTTCAGCAAGCAGGGCGGCATCAAGCAGCCACCCCACCATGGCCAACGCATTAGTTTGCCCACCACCCCAGCCCCTGGCGAACCAACCACGGGCCACCAATCCCGCGTTGTCAACCAACGAGCCGCGACCGGCGAACAACACGGTCGCCGCCAACGGGCAGCCCCTCGATGCCCGAACGAACATCATCAACAACTAGGCGTGGAGGTCGCACTACCCCAACGACCTGCGGCAGACCCTCACCAACCGCGGCGACCAGGAACCAAGAGGCTCGCTCAGTCGAGTCAGGCCGCAATGCTTCGGACCAATGATTCGCGGGGAAAAATACCCCACCAACTTCAAGGCCCCCAAGGAGATCAAGAAGTACGACCCGACATACGACCCCGCTGTCTGGCTGGACACATACCTCATGGAAATGGGAATCGCAGGCCACACCGACCTGCTCGCCGCTCACTACATCCCCCTGATGATGGAGGGTGCGACCCAGCAGTGGATCAACATGCTCCCCGCCGACAGCATCGATTCCTGGGAAAAAATGCGGGACGCCTTCGTCAGGCACTTTGAGGGCTCCTACACCCGCGCCACCACCATAGAAGACCTAGAGCGATGCATCCAGGGACAACGCGAGTCGACTCGCCACTGGATCCAAAGATGGCAAGAGCTATGGATAAACGCCTCCGGCATCCACCTAGACACGGCGATACACTTTTTCAAGAATGCGTGCCGGTACGAACCCCTGGTCGCCAAGATCAAGAGGGTCTATCGGACGCTCTACAACATCCCCGACCTTCTCGAGATCGCCAAGCGCTATGCGGAGGAGTACCCCAACCAAGACTCTGACGACGAGTCCGGAGGAAGATACCGCACTAGCATCCACGACAGCGGGCGCCTACGCGACATGCGCTACAGCAACACCCGCATCACCGGCAAGCGCCACACGGATGGGCGAGTCGACTTCGCCGCCAACGCCGGCTATGGCCAGCGCAACTCCAAGAACTACCGCCGTGACGGAGGAAACTACCGCGACAGCGGGAACTACCGCGCCAACAACGCGACAAGGCCGAAATTCGACCCCGCTGCCCTGCTCAATCAGCCCTGCATCTACCATAGCAGGGAGGGAAAACCCACCACCCACACCACCGCCGATTTCCACTCTCTCAAAGAGATCGAGAAGGCGAGACGAGCAAGGGAGGACCCAAACAACAACCCACCTCGGGACAAAGGGAACGGCGGCGCCTTCGGCACCGCCATCGGCTCGCTACACACCTGCACCGGACTCGGCACCAAGCGCGAGAAGAAGGTGCTCGCCCGCACGGTCGCCGTCAATGCGGTGACACATGTCGACATCCCTCGCTTCCTAAACTGGTTCAACCAGAGCATCACCTAGAGTCGCCAGGATCATGCGCCAAGGATCGAATACCCAGGGCGAGTCGCCCTGGTAGTCAGGCCCAAGGTGGCCGACTACTAGCTGCCCAAGACACTAATGGACGGTGGGAGCTCCATCAACATCTTGTACCTCGACACGTTCAAAAGGCTCCAGCTCCTAGAAGCAGCCATTGAGCCAACACTGACGACCTTCCACGGCATCGTCCCCGGTCGGAAGGCGTACCTGATCAGGAAAGTGACGCTGCTAGTCACCTTCGACACTCTAGCAAACTACCGCACAGAGAGAATCGTGTTCGAGCTGGTGAACTTCCGCAGCCCCTACCACTGCGTCCTGGGTCGCCAGGCATTCGCAAAGTTCATGGCGACCCCACACTATGCCTACAACATGATGAAGCTCCCCGGGCCAAGCGGCATTATCACCGTCCACGGTGACCCCGACATGGCCGTGGAATGCGAGGACAAAGGCGCCGAGCTCGCCGATGCCGTCATCGCCGTGGAGACCGACCACGCGGAGGAGCTCGTGAAATACGCGGGCAACATCAACAAGGACGACCCCACCATCTTGAAGAAACCAACCACCGCGAACTCCACGTTCGAGGCAACCATGCACACCCGCACCGTCGAGCTCGTCCCAGGCGACTCCAGCCAGACGGTCACCATTGGGGCGCACATGAGCCCCGCATAGGAAAGCGTGCTCATCGGGTTCCTCCGTGAGAACCGCGACATCTTCGCATGGAAGCCATCTGACATGCCAGGTGTCCCGAGGGAACTTGCTGAGCACAAACTCAACACCGACCCCAAAGTGCGACCAGTAAAGCAGTCGCTACGGCCCTTCAATGAAGAGCGCCGCCGAGCAATCGCCGAAGAAGTTCAGCGCCTGCTAGCTGCAGGCTTCATCCGGCCAATCAAGTTCTCCAAGTGGCTGGCAAACCCAGTCCTGGTTCTAAAAAAGAACAACACATGGAGAATGTGCATTGACTACACCAACCTCAACAACGCCTGCCTGAAGGAGGAGTTCATCATACCGCGCATCGATCAGATCATCGACTTGACCGCAGGATAGGAGTCGTTGTGCTTTCTCGACGCTTACTCTGGTTATAACCAGATCAAGATGGCGGTCGAAGACGGCGTTCATTATGCCATTCGACGCATTCTGCTACATGGCCATGACGTTCGGCCTCAAGAACGCAAGCGCCACATACCAGAGGTGCATGCAGGAGTGTCTAGCGAGCCAAATTGGCCGCAACATTCACGTCTATATCGACGACGTGGTGGTAAAGTACACCCGCCAGGACGACCTGCTCGCCGACTTAGCCGAAACCTTCACAAACTTGCGGAGGTACAACATCAAGCTGAACCCCGGGAAATGCACCTTCGGCGTTCCCACCGGACAACTCCTGGGTTATGTAGTCTCCAAGCGAGGCATCGAAGCCAACCCCACCAAGATCGACACCATCGTGCGACTCGGGAAATCCGAGTGCCTGCGCGACGTCCAGAAGCTGGCAGGACGAGTCGTGGCCCTCAGTCGCTTCATCCCCCGACTAGGCGAGAAGGCAATGCCCCTCTACTGCCTGATGCGCAAGAACCCCGCGTTCCAATGGGACGCGGAGGCTAATGACGCACTCAAAGTGCTCAAAGAAGTGCTACTCGTGGCACCACTACTCGTCGCGCCACTCGACAAAGAGCCAATGCTCGTTTACGTCGCGGCCTCTACTCGAGTCGTAAGCACCGTGATGGTCGTCAAACGACCGGAAGAGGGCAAGGAACGCCCCATACATCACCCCGTCTACTACATCAGCGAAGTCCTAACGGATCACGACAGTGCTACCCGCAATACCAAAAACTGGTGTACGCAGTATTCAGAGCACAGCGGCGACTCCCACACTACTTCGAGGAGCACCCAATCACGGTGGTCTCCTCCGTGCCCCTGCAGGACATCATACGCAATCGCGAGGCGACCGGGCGAGTCGCCAAGTGGGCCGTCAAAATCGGCATCCACAACATCAAATACGAGCCCCGCAAAGCGATCAAGTCACAAGCCCTGGCTGATTTCCTTGCAGACTGGGAAGAAGCACAGCAGCCAGAGAAGCTCCCGTACATCCACTACTGGTCACTCCATTTTGACGGCTCCAAGAACGCCGACGGCGCAGGGGCTAGGGTCATCCTGACCTTCCCCAAAGGAGACAAGCTTCGCTATGTGCTCCACCTCAACTTCAAGCCTTGCACCAACAACATGGCAGAATATGAGGCCCTCCTTCACGGGATGAGAGCCGCTAAGGAGATGAACGTCAACCGCCTACGATGCTATGGCGACTCCGACCTAGTCCCCGGCCAAGTCGCTGGGACGTGCAACACCGTCTCCCCAACAATGATCGCGTACCGCCAAGCTGTCGACCAGTTGGGGGGACACTTCGACGGCTACTCCGTCGAATGGATCGATAGGCGCAAAAACGAGGAGGCAGACGCCCTCTCCCGCATCGGATCGACCCGACAAGCGCCACCAGTAGGCGTCTTCCTCGACATCATCCACAAACCATCGGTCAGTCCACCAAAAGAGATTGGCGTTGGGATCCCATTGCAACCAGAATCGGCCTTGGTCGCCATGGTTGTGGAACCTATCGACTGGACAGCACCATACGTCGCCTTTCATGGAACACAAACTCCTACCGAGCAACAGGACAGAGGCGCGAATGATCGTGCGCCGCTGCAAATCCTTCGTCATCATCAACGGCGAGCTCCACAAGTGCAGCGTGACCGGCGTGTTCCAGCGCTGCGTATAGCCAGAAGAAGGCCGCAAGATCCTCCAGAACATTCACGCTGGCGACTGCGGCCATCACGCCGGCGCCAAGTCGCTAGTCGCCAAGGCCATGCGGCACGGTTTCTACTGGCTCACCGCACACGCCGACGCCACCAACATCGTCCAACGATGAGTCGGGTGCCAGAAGTACGCCAACCAAACGCACCTCCCTGGCTCGGCACTCAAGACCATCCCCATCACGTGGCCATTCGCCGTATGGGGCATGGACATGGTAGGCCCATTCAAGAAGGCCCCGTCTGGCTTCACTCACCTCCTGGTCGTAGTCGACAAGTTCACCAAATGGGTCGAGGCCAAGCCGATAAAAAAGTGCGACGGCAAGACGGCCACCAAGTTCCTACACGAACTCATCTACCGGTACGGATACCCGCATAGCATCATAACAGACAACGGCACCAACTTTGCCAAGGGGGCCATGGCGGAACTCTGTGAAGAACATGGCATCCGACTCGACCTCGCATCAGTCGCTCACCCGGAGTCAAATGGCCAAGCAGAACGCGCCAACCAGAGCGTCCTCCATGGGCTGAAGCCGCGACTTCAGGTGACCCTCGAGCGCACCCCAGGATGCTGGGTCGACAAGCTCCCCTCTGTGATATGGGGGATTCGCACCTCCGTCAACCGCTCAACCGGGTTCACGCCCTTCTTCATGGTGTATGACGACGAGGCCGTAATCCCAACTGACCTGGAGCATGACTCACCTCGAGTCGCCAACTACGTCGAGGCGGCCAACGAGGTTGCCCGCCAAGACAACATCGATCAACTCGACGAGGCACGCGACCTGGCACGCTCCCGCACCACCATATACCAGCAAGGACTCCGCCGCTACCACAGCGCCGAGTGCGAACTCGCACCTTCCAAGAAGGCGACCTGGTCCTACGACTGGCCCAAGACAAGAAGGGCATGCACAAACTCTCCCCCCCCCCATGGGAGGGCCCGTTCGCCATAGGCCGAGTCCTTGGTAATGATGCCTACTACCTCATCGACATACGGGGTGACGGCCAACTGGAGGTCGGGAGGCCATGGAATGTAAACCTCCTCAGAAAGTTCTATACTTAGAACCTCACATTGTACTCCATCGGAATATATGATGAAATTCATCCGGATCGCACAAATTGTTTCCACTCGCCATATCCTTGTGCCACTCGCACTCGTACATACTAGCAATACGCTACTTACGGAAGTCAACCTCTAGTCGAGCGACCGGCACGGCTAAGTAGTGCGGCGCAAGGGCACCGGAAATATTCGGACCTTGGGTCGTCCACGAAAAACGCCAACCCGGAGCCGCCATTGGAGTCGCCTAGCCCGACTGGCTCACCGGGCCAAGACAACCGGTACACGCTTCTCACAACGACCTGTCCCTCCCATCCTCGTGCAAAGCGACTCGAATGGTTAAGTACCACACACGGGGACTCCACAAAACGGGAACCACCACGCGGCTCGGGAACACACCAAGTAAGAGAGCTGCCTAGGACTCGCCAAGCAACTGGCTCCCCGGGCCAGGGGAGGAGACGCGTTACAAACAACGAACTCACAACCTGCAAGAGGAGCATGACCAATATGGTCAGGCACCACGCTCGGGGACTCGCTTATAAGTCAGTCCTACCCGCGCTCGGGGACTCGCCACTCAGAAGACGCGAGGGATAAATACAATGCATAAACAAAACAATACACAAAAGTATACAATCGAGTTATACCCCATTAAATGGCGGATGCGCTTGGGGACTCGCTCAATCAAAACAATGCATAAACAAAACACACCACACATCCCTAGTCGCAATACGAGTCGATCGACTCCCCTTGGCATATATTGCAAAAATATCTTACAGCATTCGCCACTTGGCATACATCACAACTTGGACAATTACATTGTTTACTCCACGGGCCCTGATGAAGAAGAAGCGCCACCCCCCTTGACGCGAACAAAAGGCTGCCACGGGTTCGTCGGGTACGTCATCAGCGACTTCGACAATGAAGACCGGAAGGGCTGCTCCGACTTCATGTCGCGATGCTCCGGCTCGGGGTCGCCAGGCGCCAACACCGTCTCCTGGTACGGCAGGAGATCCCCCATCGCCAAGACCCGATCGGTGTAAGGGGCGGCCTTTGCGGTCAGCTTCAGCACATCTGACATCTCCACCGTGCCGGTCGCCGATGGGTAGCCACTCGTCACATCGTCAAGGTCGAAGTCGTCGGGGAAGTGGGCGAGACCCAAGCTCAACGCTGTGGTGGCCCCGCGCCTGAACGCTGACCGCGTCATCTACTCCACGACGGCAGGCACCTCCTCCAGATAGGGCCACACCTCCGTAAGCCCCCCAGGAAAAACTTCGGTGGGGGACATGCCCTAAAGAGCCACTTGGACGCACAACGCCGAGGCCGTGGCCGCGTTCACCACGACAGTCACGTACTACGAGGCATTGTAAGTTTGCACCACCGGGTCGCTTTGGCCTACCACAGCTGCAAAGTCAGGTGTCAGTGAAACTATGAAACCCCTGAATCGGGGACTCGACAAATGGGTCAGGCGAAGACAGAGACTCACCAAGGAGTTTGCGGCACTTCTCCTTGACGTGATTCTCCAAGGCGGTTTGCTTGTTGTGCAGCCCCACGATAATGGAATCCGTGGCTTTGCGTTCTTCCTCAGCCGCAGCGACGGCAGCCTTCGCTCGCTCCTCCGAAGAAATTGAGGCCGCTTTCGCCTCCTCCAAGTCCTTGACCAGGGAGGCTACTCGTCCATTCGCCGCTTCCAGCTCGGTGACTTGAACATACCCCTCACGGGCCTTGGAGATCCCCACCGGGAAACCATCTCCAAGAGAATCCATCAACATACTGTACACGACCAGCTCACACCCAAAAGAGGAGAATAAAGACAAACAGATACTCACCAATAGTTTCCTAAAGCCGCTGGTTCGCCTCTTGTGCTTCGCGCAAGTCACGCTCCAAGCGCTCTCTCGCGGCCTGCCGATCGGTCGACTCCCTTTGCAATCCCTGCAAACAAACAATTCGCCTCAGCATTTGACAAAACAAAACCCAGTTCCCAGCCACTGAAATTTAGCAACCAGGAACTCGGGGACTGGAGAAGGAGAAAGAAACTAAATTCCTAGCCGCCGAATTTCAGCGACTAGGAATTCGGGGACTGGAGAAGGAGAAAGAAACTAAATTCCTAGCCGCCAAAATTCAGCGACTAGGAATTCGGGGACTGGAGAGGAGCAAGAGGTTCAGCTCCCAGTCGCTGAAATTCAGCGACCAGGAACTCGGGGACTAGACATACCTCAATAGCAGCGCCGAGCATCCTGTGAAGTTCTCCGGCGTCAGTCGACGGGATCGTGAACGAAGTGCGCCCACGACGGGACCCAATGTCCGCATCCACGATCTCTGGACTATGCGGAGATTGCGTGTCCACCACACCTGGAAACCCCCTCGCCATGAAATG
Source organism: Avena eriantha (assembly GCA_910589775.1). Classification (NCBI taxonomy): domain Eukaryota; kingdom Viridiplantae; phylum Streptophyta; class Magnoliopsida; order Poales; family Poaceae; genus Avena; species Avena eriantha. The sequence continues at coordinate 143,314,663 of OU342741.1, read as the reverse complement.
CGGGAACATCGCCAACGTTCTGGCGGGGGCACTGGTTGTCAGGACCGGCGCTTCCGGCACGGACGCAGCCAAGACTGGTTCCGATCGCGTTGCCACCACCTCTTCGGCGACTGGCGGAACATCTGGCTCCGCGGCGCTGTCCTTGGCTGCAGCGTCGTTGGCACCCCCTTCTGCTTCTTCGCGACTTCGGCGGTCGCCACATCTCCGGTGGCCTTTCTCTTCTTGGGGAGGTCGCCCTCTCCCATGGGGGTGGCCGATGGAATATTGGCCACCGAAGGACGGCCAATCTTCTTGGCCCCCGACCTGCACGAGTCCCCACAATCAATATAACGACAATACAAAAGAGCAAGGCGAATCGGGACGAGGGAGCAGTACTCAGCGACTGGGAGGACGCGAAGCCCGGTGCTGATGTGGGCGGGCTTGTCCAACTCGAGAGCCAACTTGCGGGTGAGCCCCCTCTCGAAGATGTCAGAAGCCCACGAAACCGTGGGTTTCCTCGACGATGAAGCTGCGGTCGTCGGGATCTCCGGCTCCGACGCGGCTGCCATTGACGACTGTGGCGACTTGGACGCCATCGCCTCAGCCGCTTCTTGGCTTGGAACTCCCGAGGCCGTCGGCGCAATCGCCGCCAGGGGAACCTCTACCACTACCTCCATGTCCTCGCCCTCCAACCCCTTTGTCGGGACTGCATCCTTCGTGGCCTTGTGCGAGACTTTGGGAGAACCTTAATCATCGAAATCATCATCTGACTCGAACACCACCGACGACTTGGACAGCGACGTGGGCCTTTTCGCTGGCGACTTGGGCCTGCGTGCGGGCTTCGGCGGCATAGCAGTACACCGGGACGTATGCTCCTGTACGACCTCGTCGCCTCCGTCGTGCTCATCCAGGCTGCGACTCGCCTCGACTTCACGTTGTTTCTGCATGCGGGTCTTGCGAGCCACATGCGCTGGGGGATGAACCTCTTCCTCCTCCCCGTCGCTGTCGGAAGGGTCCCCCTCGGAGTCTTCCTCCAGTTCCTGGGGAACCTCTTCATCGAGCGGAGGGAGCCAGCCCTCCAACACCTGAAAAAGCTGAGAACTACCACGAGTAAAACACCAAACGAGGAGACTGAAAACTGAAACACGGACGTAGCGATTGGGAAGAGAACTTACTGTGGGGGCTTCATTCTTCACAGGAGTGTACGGGGCGACCCCGACCGCCACACTGGTGAACTCTGCGTCGGTGATCTTCTTTAGGGCGGCCTTGTAGTCCTCGGCCTCCCATGATTTCTTGCTGGTTCAGGATGGGTCATGCTTCCCGCTGTATTCATACATCTAATGCGGCTGAGCTGCCAGCGGAACCAGGCGCCGCCCGAGCCAGCAGTTGTAGAGGTTGATCGGAATCAAGCCCTGGACCTTCAGCTTCTGGATCTGATCCATCATTTTTGCGACGGCCATCCGCTGGTCTTCGGGAAGCTTCTTCGGCGCCAACCGACGGGGCTCGCTCCTCTCAGCGACGAACTCGAGAAGAGCCACCTCGCCGGAGGGAGTGGCTTCCTTGACGTAGAACCAGCTCTTCTTCCACTCGCTGGCGGCCTTCTTCGGCAAGAGGAGCTTGACGAAATTGGCCTTCGGCTTCAGTTGGAATGTGACTCCACCTGCGGCCAGCATCAAGCCGCTGGACGCCTCGCGCTTGATGCGGCCGTGGAAGAGCTCCAGCCATAGCGAGAAATACGGCATGCCGCCGAGGTAACATTCGCAGAAGGCGACGAAGATCGCCAGCTGCTCGATGCTATGCGAACCAAGATCCGATGGCTTGATCACATAATACGCGCAGAAGCGGCGGAAAAAGAGTGAGGTGGGGAATCCCAAACCCCTCTCAAGATGACTGGGGAAGCAGATGAACTCGCCGGGTCGCGGCTTCGGCTCGGTCTCGGAGGAGGGGGGAACCCGCCAGTTCCCCTTGCGGAGCACTCTGGCATCCTCGAAAGATTTAAGTTGGGCCGTGGTACACTTGGATTTTCCCCATAAGCCTTTGGGAGGCGCCATCGGGTAGGATGTGGAATCGCACGATGCGGAAAGGACGAATCAGAAGGACGCAGGTAGAGAGATTGGAGGAAGGAAGAACGAATGAGGAAGAATGAAGAATGCGAAGAAGGTCTGCAGAGCTGAACCATCACTCCCCTTATATGGGAAACGCCACCCGCCAAAATCGGGATAGCCGTTACTCACGGTAATTGCGCCGAAGTTACCGTTGGAAATTCCAATAGATAGTTTGACCAGATTTGACAGTCCAACTCCTTTATTTTACCCGCTACCCGCCAGTCTTTTCCATTCGCCAAGACGACGACTTGGCGGCAATAACATTCATTGAGACGGCGAATGGAAACATGGGGAAATCCTCCTTGGTTCTAATGGAGTCCATCGCCGACTCGACTGGACGCCCAAATTGGGCTCGCCTACTCCGAACGCCAAAATGACGCCTGTGCCTGCATCAACGATGGCCTCGGGGACTACTGATGGGGATATGCCGAAGGGGGTATGCCCAGCAGGACGTTCCGAATGGGCCAAAGGGCCTGCGAGTGCGTCTGAAAGAAGGCGACTGGACTACGAAGGAAGGAAAGGCCCAGCGACTAGCGACTGGAGGCCCAAAAGTGTACCAGAAGCCTAGTCGGATTAGGTCAAAACCTCCGGATCCTTATCTCGTTCGGTGATAACTTGTAAACCCTAGCGAGGTGCCCCATATATAAACCTCCCTAGGGTATCCTGGAGACTTACGTTCCATCACACACACCCTCAAGTGATTCGCTGCCTAGCCGCCGAGCTCGCCACCCCTGTAACTCGCTCTCCAATAATCTAATCTAGCAGGAGTAGGTCTTTACCCTCCGGGGGGCCGAACCTGGGTAAACCCATGTGCATCCGCCCCCATCTCGCACCGCAGATGGCCGCCAACTCTTTCTCACGAAACACTCCATGTTGCTGCAAACAGTGGTCAGTGTGAGCCCAGGACCGGCCGCTACATTGGAGCTGTGAACAATGGTCGTCAGTACGGGTGCTTTGGAATTTTCGCATATCCACGATGTTGCCGCAAACGGTTTATTCAACCGCATTTTCTGATTAGTGCAAGAAGAGGCAACTTGATCTCTTTTCTGAGCAAGAGGCAACTTACTCACTTTTCCTGAACAAGGGGCTATTTACTCTCGAAGTTTCTCGTCCATGATTAGTGTTGATAGGCTGATATAATTGGTAGTAGCAGTACGGGTCTGATATGTTCGATCCGGGTTGATTGATCATAATCATTGAGTTGAAGGAGGATTCTAACAGGAAAAATATGGTCGCATGCATGCACAGAGGCATATGCATGAATGCATGTGCAACACCTCGCCATGATGAACAAACCCTCGATGCCAGCAAACCATAGTTTGCTTACAACACATGTTGGTCTTAAATACCAAAAGCAAATGTGAGGAGGCACAAAGGATCCATTTAAATTAGCTGGCGAATCACATGTCATCCCCCTCTTGCTGTACCAAACTGTATTACAGTGTAATCATGTCTATTAGCTACCAGGATCGCCGGGCTGCTGGAAGCGTGGGTCAGCCAGAGGCACTCTCTGGGTTCTTACGGGCTGCTCGACGCCGTCCACGGAAGGCTTGATGTACAGGTTGAACATGACGTTGGTGAAGATCGTGAAGATAAAAATTGCTGCAGTTGAAAACGCCACGTACGCCGGGGTCATTTCTGGGAGCTCATCGCTTGGCCGTCCCCGCTGTATTATCATATCCCGGTCCAGGTAAGGGTCTGTGCAAAGCAAGACAGAATGCCAAGCAATTTGAGGGTTAGTATATGTACAATCATCATTGTGGTTTCCTATTTCTTTGGAAGCTGCAGATAATAGAACTAGAGAGGACATTGCAGTGCTACGAAAGAACATCTGAGAAAAGACGTGTTCATCTGCACTCAATTGTAAACTGCTCGTGTTCTTAGGAACTCGAGAACTGACCAACAGTGCCGTCAATCGAAGCATTCGTGAAAACTAGGGGGCATTGGACCAAGGTAACAGATGTTTGCAGAGGCTTCACGGGGTCTCGAATAGTGTTTCAGTCTAGAAGACCGATCCATCGGTTCATCTAATGTTCCATCTAAAATAGATTTCATTTCAGCTAAACTAAAGTTTCAGTAGGACCCGCATACTCTTGTTTTCGTTTCAGAAGAACACGCGAACAGCCGACACATACTACACGTGTACTGCAGAACTCGACATCCATCAATCAATTATTGGCCGGGATTGATGAAGATCGACCATGAATTCTCGATGACTTGGGGAGGAGAACGAGGAGAACGGGGTGGGAAGAGGCAATGATTGATTACCCGGGGGAGGAGGGGGCGGCGGAGGCCTCATCTTTGGCTCATTCAGCCCCTCCAGCTGGGCGTCGAGCTCCGCCAGCCGCCGCAGCGCCTCTTCTGCCCGGCCAGGCCCGCCCTCCTTCTCCGACGACGACGAGGAATCGTCTGCGTTGTAACATAGATACTTCCTTCTATCGGTCACCGGACGAGGAAGAGCGGCGAGGAAGCTGCTTCCTGCCACGGCGCTCGCGGCGAATGGGAGGAACCGGAGCTGCATCCTTGCCGGCCGCGCTCGCGAAGCATCGTCTGCGGCTGCGGTGGTAAAACGTCCGCGGTGTGGATAACGATTTGAAATGGGCCAACAAGTCCAAAATACGTAAAGCCCATAATTTGCGCCATATGGGCTTACAGGCTTTAGGCCCGTCACTACGCCCACTAGCAACCATTTTGCTTTGATAGCCCGTAGGACGAGATCATCCCGCACCACCCCCCTCAAGAAAAGAAAAAAAAAACGAGATCCCGCACCCAGATTGATTCGCGTACAGAGCAAGCACTTGCCGGAATTCGGAAGTGAGCAAGGCGACCCAAGGCGAACGCCACGAGTACGCCACCGCCGATCCCGACCCACTCTGCGCACGCGGCGGTAGGCAGCTGCTGCGAGCGATGGCGACATCGGGATCGGGAGGCGAGCCCGGGAGGCCATGGACGGCGACCAGCACCTGGGCCCCAGCCAGAGGCGCGGCGCTCGAGGATGCCGTGTCGTTCGAGACAACCGAGGTCGACGCCGAGACTTCACCGTCGGCCGTCGTCCTCGACCGCCCGCCCTCCGACGACGGCGCGGATCCGACTCCATGCGAAGTTACTTGTGAGTCCTCGTTTTTTCTATTTGAAAGCTCTAGCCTAGTGTTAGAATCCGCGGAGGTTTGGTTGCGAATTGCTTTTGCGATGGTCCGTCTCGCTGATCGGATGCAGATGCACGCGCTGTTCAAATTCCTATGTTGCGGTAGCCAGTGTACGGGGTGGATAAACCCTAGCGGGCTAGTACCGAACCAACCCCCAAATTGGAAATCGCTGTTTGAGTTCCAGCGCAGAGTCCGTCGAAATTGAACTATCATGTGGATGCCCAATTCATGTTCACAAGCTCATATTAGAAGTGGAGATGCGACCAATGTATGTGATATAGTATGCATAATTGTGTTAATACTTCAGTGCTGCTTATTCTACGCATGATCACAGTAATTAGTAGTTCGGTGCCACTAGGAAAATCCAGTATCTGCTATCTTTCTGAAGCTTTAGCTTGCACGTTTTCCAGAAGTCTAACATCAAGTAATTTTTTAGTTTGGCTGTTACGCTATGAACAGCCCACCCGACATTGATCATGTTTAAATTCCCATGATCTTTTTCCTTTCTTGACTACACCCTCCGTTCCAAATTAATTGAAGCAGTGTTCAAGTCAAATATCTTAAGTTTAACCAAGTCTATAAAAAAAATCCTAATACCTACAACTTCAAATATGTATAGCATGAAAATATATTCTATGATGAATCTAGTGAAACTGATGTAGTGTTGTAGATATTGATAGATTTGTTTATATACTTGGTCAAACTTAAAGAAGTTTGACTTAGGACACAGCTAGAACTTCAATTAGTTTGGAACGGAGGGAGTAGCGACAATTGCATAATTTAGACGGTTAACTTGTATTAGGTACTCAAACTAGAAAATTAATACTTATATTTTCTCATCTTCTATTCAGTCGTCGGTATATCCATTGTTTTACCATAGCAATTTTGAAGTCAGGCTCTATCTCATGCTATGTACACCATAGTGTCTTTCATGGCCAAATCTCCTGTTGGCCTCCATCTTGTTCTGTAAATAAGCAATATTTAACTGGTGAATATCAAATAATTATCCATTTCATTAACAATGTATCTAATCATTTCTTTTCTTCAGTTAATTTCTCGGGAAAATACGAGATTCACAGGGTGTATGTGCGAAGCACTGCTCGGATTTATGAAATATACTATTCAACTGACCTGAAGGATACCAGTAAAGATTATCTATGCACTGTACGCTGTGGAATTGCTGCTCAAGAACCGCTTCCTTCTGGTGAAGAATGTATGTCTCAGGGTAGTAGCAATGCTGCAACTGGTGAAAAGCATGAGCAAGAGACTAAAAGTTTAACCAGTAGCAGTGATGAGGATAGCTGGGTTGAAGTCAAAATTCCAGAGTCTACTCTTGGAAATAGTACACCCCAATCTCAAGAAAGACATGTGATAGGAAGCTGCCAGAAAAACACTCTGGTATTTCTTCATCTTTTTTTCTTGTCAACATTCATTTTCTGTTACTCACTGTTAAATGAATAAACGTTTCTTATCTTCTTACATATTACTTTGTTTTGTGTAACCCAGGTACATTACGAAGCAACTGCTGAGATAACTGATGCAAACCCATGCATATCTCTTACTGTCCGTCTTCTTTCACTTCAGTCAAAGTCATCAGTGTACATTGACGAGATCTACATATATGCTGATCCTGTGGAGACCACCGGTGATGATCCTGTAGCAGATCCTGGAAACATGGGAGGTAGTTCTTTGTTGGCTATGCTTGTTCCTAGCCTTATGCAAATTTCCAAATCCAGGGACTGCAAAATAGACGACAAATATTTTTCTGATGGCTTGAAGGACCGACTTCCTGAAGGTTGTACCTCCAAAGATAACACCCCTTGTGGAAACATTGTGCAAGAAGCAGGGCTGTATGGTGCAAATGATTCAAAATTTAACTTAGCAGGGCTGGAAAGCAGACTACCACCACCATGTAGTGGCACGATATGTGATGAAAATGACAACCAACGGGAGTTCCTGTTAAATGATCACAGACCTCCTCCATACCCTGTACAAACAACAGAAAATATACCAGTGACATCGGCAAAGGACAAGACAGTATCAAATACACATCAGGATGCTAGTCCTGTTATGAGAGAAAATGTTACTCCGCACAATCGTATTGAGGGAATGCTGGATACTCTTCTCTCTAAAATGGACAAGGTGGAGTTATATTGCTCTAGGTTTGAGGAAAAAATGTTGAAGCCCCTTGGTGGTATTGAGGCAAGGCTTCAGCGATTGGAGCAGCAGTTTGAGTCATTCTCTGGGGAGATTCAGTCTTTACGAGGTTCTTCTACAAGAATGTCAGCGCCAAATGTTTTGTCTGATATGACTAACTCACAGGAAAGGGAACATAATGATAGCAATTCTGGAACTCCTGCTTCTGTAACGGACAGGCAGCCAGGCTTGGTTATCAAGGCACCAGAGTTTTCTTTAGAAGATTCTTGTAGTTTCGATGTGGCTGATGTGAATACAGTTAATTTACGTGTACCTAACGTCATGCCAAGGCTCTTTGTTAAGGCCCCTGATTTCATCTATGAGCCTGAGTTAACATGTGAGAAGCTTCATCATGGGCCTTTACCTTCTGAGAAAGAACGTAAGACTTCCCCAGGTCTTGTTATCAATGTTCCTGAATTCGTTAGTGATGAAGAGGATGAAGTGGAGGAAGATAAAGAAGTAGAAGCTGGTGATCTTGATGCTCATACAAATTCTTGTGATACTGTGAGCAAAAGCACAGATGACAGCTTCAGAGGCAAAACTCCTGTATCTGTTGATGGTGCATTAGCGTCTGCCTTGGAGGCATTTCTCACTTCAACCAAAGGAACATCATTTTCAAAGTCTGTCGCTTGTCCTGTCAGTAATTTAAGTGGTGGAAATTTTGCTGATTCCTCTAGTTCCTCCTTTCCTCGTGAACATGATGAGATATCCACTAAAGATGGCTCAGTTGGATTATTTCATCCTGCTTTGGTTGGTACAAACAAGGTTGGTACTGCCATATCTTTTCAGGAGGTTGATGTGGCTCCACACATTTTTCTATCCAAGACAAATTTGGTTGGCAATGTTGAGGTAAATGAACAGAATATTGATCTCTATCCGGACAAGAAGGCGTTTGCTAGCACTAAACCATTGGATGTTCCTTCACAGTCTCATACAGGATCTGTAGATGATCTCTCTAAGGTAGATGGACAGAACAGTGGTCCTAATTCGGACATGATGCCACTTGTCACAAGCGCTGAACCTGTGGATGATCCTTCTCAGCTTCCTACACATTTGGGCTCTGTTGGTGAGATAGCTCAAGTGAATCAAAGCAGACCTTCTTTACCATTGGCAGAGTTTCTGGCAGCAAGGAGGGCTAGCTCTTTTAGGAATGGTACTTCTGAGGTATGCCGTAGTAATGATGGCGCTGCAGTACCGTCCTTCCAGAGAACATTGGCAGCTGTTTATAAGAACTTGGAAGGTGGTGACAGCAAGGCGAGCCAGAAGAACCCAACGTCGTTTCAGACTCTGTTGAAGGAAGCTTTAGAAGTTGATGTGGGATTCAGATATCTTTGCGATGACATATCCACCGAGACAACCTTTGAACCATCAAGGTATGCAGCTTCTGCAGATGGTGCTAACAGGCATGGTACCATTACAACAGATACCTTGTCAGATGAGGATGGAGGTCTGGAGCATAGAGAGGACAACATTAGTATTTCTGGTGGGATGAACTCTTTTTTCTTTGAGCTCCCTGATTCCAAGGAAAGATGGAATGAGAATAGCAACTTGTGCTCAGGCCCCACTGAAAGCTTCAGAAAACCAAACATGGAACACTTGTGGTCAGATTTGACTAGTATGGAATCATTTGGTGGCCTTTCTTCCAGAGAAGTCATCAGTTCAGGGAACGCCGTGACTGGAAATCTTGTGGCAGATCTTCTTGTAGGCAATGGAGGTGGTTCTAATGTTACCCCAATTGAAGGGGCACATCTGCAAAAGGTTTATGACTTGCTTAATGAGTGCGAGAATGACATACTGGGCATGGCTTTCGTAGGTAAGAGAACAAGTACGAGCAGCCCTTCTCTCCAAGTCTTGCTTGGTGAATCATCTGATTCTGAAGCGCAAATTTCTGATCTGGAGGACGTTAAAAATGATGCTGGATTTGATTCAGATCATCTGTTTGCTACATTCTCATCTTCAGATGATGATGCGTTTGCCATCGATAGGCCTTCAGTTGATGCGGCGAATGCTTCTGTTGCCAACGAGCCCTTGGTTGACGTGGTTGATCTGACAAACCCTTCTTGGACATATACTCCTTCAGTGGACAAGCCTCTTGCTGATGTGGCTGATATGGCAAAGCCTGCAAACTTGTATGCTTCTGCTGCAGATGAGTTTTTGTTCAGTGATCTGCCAAAAACTTCAGAGACATTTGTTGGAGGGAGCAGTGGAGAACACCCTGATAGCCTTATCTAGGGTCAATGCATACTGGCTCTACTCGTCAGAGATAATAGAAACGTATCCTCAGCTGCACTACTTAGTTCTTACCTTGTGTGCCTTGTACAGAGATCAACGTGTTCCCTTCCACAACCATGCAGTTGTTTTGTACATATAATAACTAGACAAGGTTAGCTTGGGCTCACTTTGCTTTTCTGCCGTATCTGTAAGATATTACTCAGCATATTTGGCTTACCAAAACAGCAAAGTTCACTCTCATAAAATTGATCTTTAAACCAGTCAAGTGTTCGAAATTGCAAAGATTAAACTTAAACATAAGAGCACTCTCAAGATGATCTTTGGACATGGAAATCGTGCCATCTGTGTATTTTAAGATGCCTAACACATCTTCTGATCAATTCAGAAAAGATGCGTGAACAACATGTTTTGTTTCTGGTAGTTCTTCAATATCTCTAATTTTATTTTGTGATTGCACTTATTTTTTTACTTTATCTGTGCACTGTGATTTATCTGGTACTTACGAAAGATAGTGCGGTGATAGATCTTCATGCACAATCCAGTGATAAGTCGCACCAATTATTTTCCCTTCGGTCTCAATACCTATTTCCACTTTGAAGAGATGAAACAAATCTCATATACGGAGTAATAAAAAGATCAGCATGCGTCCATTTACTGATCATCCGATCAATTATTCGGAACACGCCATGTGCCGTGAGCAAACACAAGAACAGACACAATATATTATATATACAACAACATGTGAGTTTGCCTGATGCCCTACCGCGTTCTTCTGTTTTTCCGGGCAGGAAGATGCACTTCGTGTGTATACGGCTGCACATGGGCAACCATGGATCATGGGCCAAGCTATCAGGTAACAGCATTTAATACAAGACGAGGCCCACTCCTTGGCCATCCTCGCAATAGTGGTAGACTGGTAGTGTCCAAGTGCACCGGATTCACGGGATTCGTGTTCTCTCTCCTTTGAACAAGTCTAGCAGTTCACAGATTTTTCAGGTCTATTGTCGGATTCAACATTGAACCTTGGTCGTTTTGTTATGGATGATGTTATGCAAAAATAAAGATCTTACAAAATACTAGCTGCACTGCATTCACATGTCCACGCACGCTGTTACTATAGAGTCGAAACATAAATCTTCACACCTCTTCAATTCCCAAAGATTCTACTCCCTTCGTCTAAAAACATGTCACAAATTTATCTAGATTCGTATATATCTATAAACTAAAATATGTTTAGATACATGCGTATCGAAACATAAATCTCCGTACCTCTTTGATTCCCAAAGTTTTTATACCATTCCTCTAAAATTTATTTGAAGCAAAGAGGTGAGTGTCCATTCATCTACACCCCATGCTGTGAATCCGAAGTTGCCAAAAGTCGGATACTTCTTTTTTCGAAATGGAGGTAACACCTTGGCCTCTGCATCAGTTGATGCTCGCAGTATTTTATTAATAGTGCAACATTCAGAGTTATTACAAAATCATGGATCACTCAAAGTTGAAACATGAATAAAAAAATAACCAGCATAAGACAACTAAACATCCTTTAGTCAACTAATATGCTGCCAGCTATACAAGTTGAAAATATATTGAGCTACTTTCGGCAGACGGTTGCACCCAATAGCAATAATATCCCGAGGGTCGGGCGGGAGGAGAAGCGCCCCTAGTTATTACAAAATCATGGATCGCTCAAAGTTGAAACATGAATAAAAATAACCAGCATAATACAACTAAACATCCTTTAGTCAACTAATATGCTGCCAATTAGACAGATTGAAAATATTTGAGCGATTGTCGGCAGATGGTTGCACCCAATAGCGGGTGGGAGGAGAAGCGTCCGTAGTTGAACCCAGTGCGCCACCATATGTATAGCCTACAAAAAAATGTTGTTAAAAGTTATGTCATTCATGCATCTCCATATTGACCAACGTAAAGATAAACACCAATGCGAATTCTAGCCTTATCAAGTTTATCTACTATATTTAGCTAATTACCAAACATATTGTTGATATTAGTCGGCGTTGGTAGGTCATAAGTGATATAAACTATGCGCCAAAGAAGCTTAAGAAAATGACATGAGATAAAGAGATGCGCTCCAATGTTTCTTGTGTAGCACAGAAATAACATTTTGTACATACTTTTCAATTCCTTTTTGTTAAGCTATCTTTGGTTAATTGTATTTTGTTATTGATGGACCACGTGATTTTTTATCTTTAGTGAGATTTTGAGCTTCCATAAATACTTACGAAGGAAAGGTGTATGATCATTCATTAAATCCTCGTACATTGATGTTACGAAAAATATCCCATAGCTCATTAGTTTCCATACAAACCTATCCGGATCACTTGATAATTACACCATCAATAATCATTGGCATAAGTGCAACCATGTTATCCACTTATTACCAGAAAGAGTCCATCTGAAGCCAATGTTCAATGGCATGTGTACTATGACATCTGTAAAAGAAACATTCTTTTGTTGCACGATATTATTAAATGATGGATATTTCCTAGCTAACGAAGTTTTCCTCGCCATGTGTCTTCCCAAAACCTAGTAATGGAGCCATATCCAACTACAAAATGGCCTCTCGAGAAGAAATCATCCTTTACCTGCATAAGCCCCTTCGTCCTAAAGGGAGAATCTATTGGTTTGTCTTGTACTTCGGATAGTGTTTTATGTTTGAGATACTTGTTGTGTAGCAACTCCTGCCACACTCCTTCCTCATTCAGCAATTTATAAAGCCACTTACCCAATAAACATCTATTTTAAGTTCTAGTATCTCAATCTGCATACCTACTTGATCTTCCGGCCTACATATTATATTCCATTTTGTTAACCTGTATTTTCTTTGGTCTCATCACTTTAACAAAAGAAACGTTACCTATAAAAATCAAGTCGTTTTCTTACCCCCTTTGGGATTTCCAAGAAATATAACATGAACATAGGTAAACTCGTTAAAACGGAATTGATAAGGACAAGAGCTGTTTGTATGATGATTGTTTTCCTTTCTAGCAACCCAACTTTCCTTTCAAGCGAGATTCTACGGGATACCAATCTGATTTTTTTAGTTTTCTACCATGGATAGGCGCTCCTAGGTATATAAAAGGTAATGTTCTCATTTCACATCCAAATATATGTTTGTATTGTTGTTCTTCGTCTTTAGCCTTACCAGAACAGAAAATTTCACTCTTGTACTAATTTATCTTGAGACTAGATAGCTGTTCGAAAATACACAAAGTAAGCTTCATGTTCACTGCTTTCTAAAGATCATGCTCCGTGAATAAAATAGTATCATCAGCATATTGTAAAATTGAAACCCCACCCTCAACCAAATGAGGAATAAGGCCCCCAACTTGACCATCTTCCTTTGCCCATGCAATAAGGATAGCAAGCATATCTACAATGATGTTAAACAACAAGGAAGATAAAGGATCATCCTGCCTTAGACCTTTTCTAGTTTGAAAATAATGGCCTATATCCTCATTAACTTCCCTCCTTGCACAAACTGCTCAATCAACCTACACCACTCAGTTGCAAATCCTTTCACGAGCAAAGTTTGACGTAGAAAAGATCATTTAACTTTATCATAAGCCTTTTCGAAGCCAATTTTAAAGAGGACACCATCCATTTATTTCGGTGAACCTCAAGAATGGTCTCATGCAAGGCAACAACACCCTCGAGTATATGTCGGTCAGGCATGAAGGAAGACTGGGTTGGTTTATAACCTTCAAGGCAATCCCTGAAATACGATTGGTACCCATCTTAGTAAATACTTTAAAGCTAACATTTAATAGACATATCGATCTATATTTTTGAATTCGCGTCACATTCTCTTTTTTGGAAAGTAGTGTTATGACGCCGAAGTTCAGTTTAAACAGAGGCGGATCCCTGAATGTAGATGAACAAACAACTCCATCATGTCATCCTTTATTACAGCTCAAATTTAGTAATAAAATTCCGCCGAAAAACCATATGGAGTAGGGGCTTTATTATCCTCCATCTCATGCACCTCCCGCTCAGCGAAGGGTGCAATGAGAAACTCATTTTCCTCAGTAGAGAGCTGCGGAATATCATGGGTGAGGCTCTCCATGAGCGTGATATTAGTTTGTATCAAGTTGTCTCCGAGTTCAGATATCTTGTATATGCTCCATGACTGCCATTTCTCCTAGACGCTCATCTTGTTAGTTTGACATGCGACTGAGCAGAACTAATATTCCCCTTCGGCCCGAGAACTTACCAGGGCAATCTCATCGACCAACACACGTTCTGTTGTTCAAAGTGAAACCGGTAGGTCGCATGCCAGCATCAAGCACAATGTTGACAGGGTTGAGTACTTAACATCCAAATTACTCTTTGCTCGAGTACTCTTGGGTGGATCTTCAGAAGTCAAGACAAACGGTACCATTCTTCAGTGGTACACTGGGGTGTCAAAGCTTTCTGTCAAGATGTTAGTTGAGCATTTAGGAAGCCAGACAAGGTGCTGGGGACAGAGAGACACTATTCATTTTAGACAAACTATATAAATGAGGATGACAAGTACTCTCAAAAACAGAAGACAATAAACTTGCGATCGATTCAGAGAAGGCTTTTGCAAATGTACACAGAACAGCAATTCACTGCATTATCTTGTTCATATTGACATACACAATCCTTGATGACAAAACAAATTACAGGCAGCTCTTGCCTTGGACTCAGCAGGCAGAGTACACCCTCACATTCTTACTGATGCTATGACACAAGAAAGGAAGAAAAGGAAGAGGAAATGATACACCATACATGTGGATACAACACTAAAACAAGAGTTCCACACAGCAAGCGGCAGTCACAGGAGCAGCACAGCACTGGTCCGGCGAAGCGAAGCGGTGAACGATCCAACGACGGCGAGCAAAAAAAGCAAAGTGGAGGGCGATTGATCGATCAAGAAGGGGTGGAGCGGAGCAGTTCAGAAGAAGGAGCGCTTGGTGGGCGCCCTCCCGACGGCCCTCATGAAGTTTGCGAGCTCCAGCACGCGCGCCACTTTGGTGCCCCTCTTGGCCTCTGCCGACGCGCGCCTGTCCTCCGCCTTCCGCCGGGCCTTGGCCACCTCGTTCTGCGCCTTCTCCATCGCCTTGGCACGCTTCTCCTCCAGCTTCCTCTGCACGAACGCACGTACGCATCAGAATTGGTTCTTCAGAACCGAGCTACTCCATAGCTAGTGGGGATTAATTAATGGCGTCGAATTGATGGGAGAAGAAGACTGGAGTGGAGTGAGAGGAGGTTTCTGTAGTACTACCTCGTACTTGTTGAGCCATGCGCTGGCCTTCTCGACCTGGTCGCCCTCCCAGCCGTTGATGACGACCTCCTCGCGCTTGAATCGGTTGTTGACCTTGGCCACCTCGGCGATCTGCCACGCGGCGATCTTGGACTCCACCTCCTCCTTCTTCACCTGCCCCACCGACACCTCGTCGCCCTGCCCCGCGCCGGCCACCACCACCTCGCCGGCGCCGGCCGCCAGGCGCGGCGTCGTCGCCCGGCGCGGGGACGGGATGGGGTTGCTGTCCGGCACGATGGCCAGCGGGTTGGTCTCCTCCAGCTCCTCCTCCCCGATCCTCCCGAGCGCGTCAACGTCCCCGGCGCCGTTCGCCGCATGCTCGTTGTTCCCGTTATTAGCTGCTGCGGCGGCGGCGGAGGCGGCGTTGACGCTGGCTGCTGCGGCGACCATAGCGGAGAACTCCCTGCTCATAGTAGGGAAGGGCTCGCTGGGGGCGGTGTCGCTCCCGATGGAGCGGATCGACGTGTGCCTGCTCCCTCCTCCTGCCCCCGCCGCGGACCCCCACGAGTCCCTGCTCCCCGGGCGGCTCCGGCGGTACGGCGCGCGCGGCGGGCTGACCGCGTGGATGTCCCTGAATTCCGGCTCCTCCTCTCGCTGCTGCCGCTCCCTGGTCTCTTGCTCGAACACGACGACGGCGAGGCTGCTGTTGCTACCACTAGCCGCAGTCTGTCCACTCAACATGTGCACCTCCCTCAAACCTGCTTGTACCAACCTCGATCGCCCGCTAATGCGCTAAGCACCTAGCACACACGAAACCATCCGCGATTAATTTGTGCGATTCAGTGTGTGCTGCTCAGCGCAGGTCAGGTCGGCCGAAGCTCCGGGGTGTGGCGTGGTGCGGTGGTGAGTTGGATTGGATGGTGGCGCGAGGAGCCTTCTTAAATAGAGGACCGGTTGTGGCAGTGGAGGCGCCCACCAATGGAATGGAGCGCGAGGATTAGAGTGAGAGGAGAGCCGCACTTGTGCGGGCAAGAATTATACTATTTGGGATATTTTCCTATTTTTGTTCCGATTTCCTTCGCCTTTCGATCGGGCGGCTTCGTCGCGCTTTCTTATTCCAGGAGATTTTGTTTGTTTTCTAGGAGGAGCGCAAGGGTCGCGTGGGCAAAGTGCGCTGACTCACACTATCATATTTCTATTACCCCCAGCTTAACACCGGATGATTTTTTTTTTTTGCCACCTCTTTGCCTTTTGCGTGTTTGGATCGATTATTGTGTATAAGTAATGGTTATCAAAGCCAGAAGTATTTTATTGTGTACAGACATCACAAGCCAGAGTTAGGTGCAGCTCGAGTACCATCGACCGACTCATGCTACCAATGCCGGTCATGGTATACCAAAAAAGTGATGCGGCTCGAAAGAGACTCGAGAGAGTTTCCCATCTTTGTGTAATCATCATGTGGAGTAGTACTAGTTATTATTACCGTGAGAGTAACACAAGATCTACATATGGGGATTGGGTTAGTATAAAATTTCCCCCCTAGATTGTACTCCTACGTACGTTATACTTACTCCTAGATTGGAGTATTATTATACTACTAATACTGCCTAGCACACACGAAGAAAGGTAAGCGCTTTGTCTACCGCGTCGTGTACGTGGGGAAAATGGGATCGTGGCATGCTCAGGAGTCAGGACTAGACCAGACAACCAACTCTGGGTACTAATCATATAGAGACATTCGCTTGGCGTTTTATCATGGGGATAAGACGCGGTCACCGCGATTAAACGTGGTCGGCCGCGGTAACACATTTCGCTGTCACGCAACTGAAAGCGGTGGGAAGGGGAATTGACCGGATGCAAATGCGGAGAGCAAACAAAGACGTGGTGGCAAATTAGCGGCAAGGTCCCCAAAGCTCGATAGCTCCATTATAAGTGGGCCCGCTCTCTGCGGTTTTATTTTAACCGGTTGGCGCAGACAAGCTGGGCCCTTCCCCCTGACCTTCTCGCGTGGGAGGGCCCCTTCGCGTATCCGGCCCAGATGCGTTCGGTAGAGACGATCAGCTCGAGACGTCGGGGAAGCCATAAAAACCGGTTCGAGGGAAGCATCGGTCGCCGGCCGAAACGAACATACCCGTCAGGTGCGTGGGACGTTTTAGCTGTACAATGGTTGATAAGACCGTCTTTATATTAAGACCGTCTTATACTAGTTCTATCACGTAATATAGGCATAACCATAAAACATGACGTACAATAGATTATTTATTTTTAGTCTTATCTTTAATAAGTATACTTCCTAAATTTATGCTGAGAGATTGTGCTACGATCGCTTGGCTAAGATAAGACAAGCCTCTTTTTTCTCTCTCTCCTCCATGTCACGTATTATTCTACATGGGATTGCTACAATATGACTAAGATATAACTAGTTGTTGAGACGACATTGCTATGGTCGGCTTTCTGCTGAAAATACGCGCGGGTTTTTATGAGGAGAGTTGACGCACCACATGGCAATGTCTCCGGCACTACAAAGAGGCACCAAGATAGGGAGCTGATTTGCTAAAAAAAATCAGAAACGGTAGGAATACTATTTTAAAGTTTCAGAAAATTTTGAAATAAACCATGCATGTATATGTTATCTTGATACTTACACTTGTGTAAATTTTCTAAAATATATGTGATCATTGTTAGACGATGCCCAAACCAATCTGAAACAATAAAAGGAATTTACTACCCGGACCACCATGCTCTCGTTATAAGTCGTTTACTTCTGCCGTTTAGAGTGCATGCCATTACATGTGCTTCCAATATATAATGTGACGGTTAGATGTCCGTGGAAGATCCTGGCTCTGTCCCTTTGTCATACATGTGCTTTCAATTACATACTCCCCCTCTGTTTCATATTACTCTGCGCGTTACTGTTTATCACACAAAATAAGACAGTCTATTCCTCTCTCATTTTTCATCAAAAAAATTCTATAATTTTTGCAATGGGTAGAGTAGACAGGGAGCTACACATCCAAAAAAACCGAGGAGCAAAAAAGTGAAAAATGAGAGAGAAATCGATCACCTCGTTTTGCGTGCACTATAGCGGGAGTACTACCTTATATGACGCATATGGAAATTTTCTTCTTTCTATATACATGGAAATATAGTACAGTAGTTTAATTAAGCATAGAGAAAATTTGGACAATACATGATAAGATGGCAAACCCTATGTTGTATACTTGATTCCTATTGTAGTTGTTCTCGACAAAAGTTTTAGCCAAATGATTTCAGTTGAGAGAGAATAAACCAGGCTACTTAGAAGAATCTCTATATGATTGTTTTGATTGTAACAATATTTACAGTGTTATCATATTGCTATTGTCTAATAGGATGGAAGAAATGATCGATCGTGTGCCTGTGGGATGATGAGAATCTCCTGGAGGACCGCAGAGCTTATCTACCCACATATGATCCTTCTATAAGGAACTCTTCACGACAAGACCCTGGTCTGGGTGGTATTGGTGGCTCACCGTTGGCTCGTGGGATCATTGACCCCACCGAAGAGGAAGCCTTCACCCTCTCATTCTTGCCCGGGGAGGTTAGGTGGGAAACTATGTATATGAAGGATAATTTGCCTCCCAGACCTTGGAGATGGACCAAATATCATGTGGTACACAGATAACATTTACATGATCTTGTGATGATTCATCTTATTATGATATTTGTGCATGTTTAGGATTGACAAGGCTTGCTAAAGTCCACTGCCAACTATTGGCCGAGTATAAGTGTTTGTGTCATGTCTATATGTCTGTGAAACTATAGGGTCACACATTGAAGTGGTTGGAAGCCTAGATCTGAATTAGACCAGGCTTAGGAGTACTAATGGCCCTCTAATGTAGCATCCCATTAGGGACACCTATATAAGAAAGGGGGCGAATTTATTAGGGTCGATCATGAAGGGGATCCGCGGCAAAAAACAAGAATTTTCCTATGGTGCGAACACACTTAGCCAAGATCTATCTATGCAGATGTATAGTATTGAGAGGGGATTCGGTGTCCATACCTTTGAAGACCGAAAGTGGATAACGTTCCGAGTGGAATGTGGATAATATAGTCGTACTCATAGCCGACCTCAAGGTCACAAAGCTCCTCGCAACTTGTTCGACGTAGCCGACCTCAAGGTCACGAAGCTCCTCGCAACTTGTTCCACGTAGCCGACCTCGTGGTCGTGTCGACATCCAAACTCCAAGCTCCAAGAAAAAGCACCACAGTGGCAGTGCCTCGTGGCCTTACACACATACGAGAGATGTCTCCCGGTCTTCGGTCCAGCAAAGCAGCGGAAGAAGATTGATCCAGACCAAGTCTAGCAGCACGAAGGCGTGCGTATATTGGAGAAACCCTAATCCCCATATGCAATTCCAATCTTGGGAACCACACATGAGGGAGATCTAGAGAGGGAGACAAAATAGGCAAAGCTAGTTGATGGGATGGATTTGGGAGAGGGGGGCCCTCTTTATATAGGCGGAAGGGAGGTACTCCCTCCCTCAAAGTCCCGGGGTGGGACTAATCAAAGAGAGGAGCTGAGAGGAGGTGGCCGGCCAGCCCCCTACATGGGCCCCACATGGTGGGAGGGCCCATTAGGGACGATCGCTCCCTCTAGCCTTCCCTAGTGCGGCGACCCCCTCTTGAGCCTCCGCTGATGAGGCCCAATTATATGGGCTGCCCAAAATTTTAATTTAAATAATATTTTTAATATTAATTCATTTAATTAATATTAACTACATGTATTTAATATCTATCACTTTGAAACACCTCTCGGACCTCTCTGATCATCACCGAATATCCCCGAAACACTTTTGATATCTCCCTAGAACAATTCCAGAGTTCTCTCTCTTTTTATCCTACGATGTTGGATCAATCCCTTAGCGTCTCTACCCTTAAGTGTGACACCCTACGGATCAGGAAAACATAGACATGATTGACACACTTTCGGATCAATGACCAATAATGGTATCTGGAAACACATAATGGCCCCTATGCATTCCACGATTAACTTGATCGCTTGAACCTTGAACGTTGACTCTCATTCCCTTTGCTCTATGATACCTAGTTTATCCAAGATCTGATCTCCTAGTATCATTATAGATAAGTTCTATCTTGTTACCGATAAACACATTTACTCGTTCCCGTGATATTACATCCTTGTGACCTAGTCACATGTTTGCAAACTTATAGATGTAATCTCAATGAGTGGGCCTAGCGTATCTATCCGTCACTCAAATAGGCAAATATCGGTCTTGATACATAGGCCTCAAAAGTTCCTCTGGAATACTTGACACACACCTTTATAGTCACCCAGTTACACACATGGCGGTTGATGTGATCAAAGCAGCCTTGAGATACAATGGTTAATATGATCTCACGGTCAAAGGACTGAATCACTATGCTTTGCTAGATATCACAATGTTGAACTTTGTGACTAGATCACATTGTAATACTAGGTGTTGGGTGTTGTCCATCACTTCATAAGTGACCTCGTTGTCAGTTTGCGGTGTAAAGTCCATGATCGAGAAACCTCGATCATCAGCTGCCCAACGAACTAGTCTGGAGGATACTAGGGACCTAGTTTTTTATATCACACATGTATTAATGTTTCCACTTAATACAGTTCTAGCATGATACAAAACTATTACGAACTAATAAGATATATCAACAAAAACATCTTTATTATTGTCCTCTAGGGCATATCTCCTTCAGTCTCCTACTTGCACTAGAGTCAATAATATAGTCTTCACGCATTTTAACACCTATGTCATTTCGGCATGTGTTGCTTGTGGTAAAGCCAATCTCCAGAACTGACACTTTCAGCTCTATGTATTTGTATGTCTATGCGTCACTATGCATCACTCATTCTTAAATGAGATGGCATTGTATAAAATAAGTCTTCTAGTGAGACTTCAGTTTCTTGAGCGAAGACTATGTTGACACTATTGTCATGCAATAGATCTTCATAGTATAGCTCACTTGGAATTGCACCAAGTTTTGATAACAAAACTATTTTACACAAAAATCATCTATATGTTGTTGTTAGAGCAGTATATACTCAGCCGTTTGTTGTAGTATCCGTCACAATATTGTAACTTTGGAAGTAGTCCAAATTCATCATGGAACTTTCTTCCATTACATGTACCACCTTATTTTTTAGTATATATAGCCTAATTGAGATAAACTTCATTTGTATATGTGACAAAAACTTGCATCAATGTAACACATTACATTGAACTATTTCGTCACTTCTACACACATAGCATATTCTTGTTCCTTCCAAAGTACACAAGAATATATCATTACTATTGTACAATGATCATCTTATGAATCATTCTAGTATATGCTCCTAACACTTAGAGCATAGGACTCATCTAGATATATACATATCATGGCATTCATAATTAATCAAATCATGCACAATGTTTCACTTATCAATTGTCAATACAATTGATCTTGCTACCATGTGGCAAGCACTTTTCTTGTCAAATATTGACCAGGAGATTCACACAGCTCCCACTCAAATATGCCACCATATTGAACTAATTCAATATTTCATATATATACTTCAGCATAACCATATTAGCATTTCCGTCTATCTGTATAGACTTAGATGTCTAACATTCTGGTTCTACCTTAGTCTTGCATCAAAATCCAATTTGAATAAAATTCTTAATTCGCGTAAAATTAAAGATACATCATTTCCAATCAGCATAAAGTATTGGAAATATGTCTTAACGCTCCCACTTAGTGTCTTGTAAACACAAGCATCTTCAACGTTTCTGATGAACTTAAACTCTTTAATGTTTCATCACGGTGAAGATTCCAACTCCACAATGCTTATTTCAACCATTGAAATTTGCATATATTTTAGCACCCTTCGAATTAACAAAACCCTTTGGAATGTGAATTGTACACATCCTAGGTAACCATTCTCTTAGAAGAACGTTGTTTTGTTTATTCAACTATCATATATCAATATGTAGTGGTTGCTAAAATAATCTGTAAAGACTAAATATCG
Source organism: Avena eriantha (assembly GCA_910589775.1). Lineage (NCBI taxonomy): Eukaryota > Viridiplantae > Streptophyta > Magnoliopsida > Poales > Poaceae > Avena > Avena eriantha. Next base: position 143,292,706 of record OU342741.1, on the reverse strand, counting down.
CTGTGGAAAATCCAATCTTGTCACAATCAATTTTTGAACTTTGTCATAAACTACTTTCCTACAAGTGGAACATTTCACAGATGTAAACATCTCGCGTCTGTTTGTTTATAGATCCATTTAAACTTTGAAAAGCTTCACGCCATCCTGAGGGTCTACCAAATTCATAACTTGATTTTTGTTTATCGATACTCTCATGAATTCTTATAGCCTCTAGCCATTTAACAGTGTTAGGGCTCATCATCGCTTCTTTGCAAGTAATCGGCATATCATTGTCCAACAATGACACTTTGTCCTCAAATCTTGTTTACTTGATTCTTACTCGATCCACATGGTTTAATAGGAACTTAGATTTCTAGAACATACACCGTTTATAGAAATGGTAGCCATGAGTATCATAGTATCCACTAGAACACTTTCCGGTGTTGTGCTACTCTGATCATGTCACTTAGGTTCAAACAACCACATCCTAATTTCTATTTTCCTCCCACTCAACTTTTCAAGAAAAGTTCTTTCTCAAAGAACTCACCATTTTAGCGACAAACACTTTTGTCTTTAGTTTTATGGTGGAGGGATTCATAGCGATTACTTTTGAGATAACCTACAAAGACGTGCATATCCGATTTTGGTTTTGTAAACATTTTACATATACCTAGCATACCTAAATTTTAGAATAGACAAATTGGGTTTTACCCCTTGCCATTTCATCGGATCATGATGTTGCTCTTTTCAGTGTAAAAGCAGTATGCCGCTATAGAAAAATCTATTAAATCATAATGGCAGTTTTATATTTAATCTCACCGAGTCAAACTAGGTTTGATTATATTCTCAAAACATTCCATACTACTATGGTGTTTTTCGAAACTCAAGTTTATGAAAAAAATCATATGTTTGCTAAATTTGTAACTCAAATCTCTTATTTTATGATCCAATCATAAACTCTTGATTTTCTTATTACTATGATTTATTTATTCGCAATGACTTCATTAAAGTTTCTAAAAACTCGAACGTGTCATAACTCTTATGGTATTGTTTCCACAAATCTGGATGATTTCATCTTCACGCTAAAACTTTTGAACATGTTTCAAATGTCTTATACTTTTCCTCATTAAACATATATACTCGTATATTTATTCAAGTCCTCGGTGAAGTATATGAAGTAGAATAATCCACCACACATGGTTTTACATAATGGACCTCATACATCATTATGTATTATTTCCACTAAGTTAGTCGTACGTTTAACATTTTCCCATGAACAAGGTTTTAGTTATCTATAGGAAAGTCTTACAAACGTTCGAAAACAACTTAACTTCAAAATTCCATCAACATGGAGTTTCTACATGTCTTTCTTTCCAATATAACTTAAATGGTGGTGTCACATTTAAGTGAAATTTTAATCATTTCGTCTTGTGACGCTTTAGCATTTAGTTTTATAAATGTTATTTCACCAAAAATATTTATAATGGTTCATCCATTATCTATGGAATACAATAATTATTTGAACAATAGTTTGTTAATATAATATTAGAACCAGATAATAATTATTAGAATAAATATTAATTGCTTGGTTCTTGATGTAGAGTACACACATAATAACACTTTATTTGTTTATCGATGAACATCATTACCATATTCTCTTTCTAGTTATTCGGACCATCGTATTTCTTATATTGAGTCATTTTGTATGATACTTTATACCAACCAATCCAGCATCCAATACCGAATAATTACATTGGTTTAACAAGCAAAGAATACATGTATTCATAACATGTATATCTTGTATATACTTGAGCTGGAAAATCTAGTCCTCTAATTTCTTCCAATTATATTTATGAATTCTCTTTCAACATTTTCCTATCTTTCAGAAGAATCAATCAACATCAAGAGTGAAACCAATCACATGGTACTTTGTTAAAGTATGTTAGTCGAACACTAATACCCTCAAACTCACACTTTGAAGTGGATCACAATCATCACATGATTAATGTTCTTCCGGATTTATTCACTAGTGTTCTTTCAGTATAGTAAACATTTTACTATACTTCCTATTCATCCTATCACGACCATTTTTGCAAACAAACTATATAGTTTAACAAGATGGACGTTTGTATAACTTTAGTTCTCAAACTTATTAGATGATAGGTACGCCTAGCGTCACCATCATTCACAAATGCTCATCCAATATGAGAATTTGTTTCGACTAAATTATACTTTATCATGTTACAAGCAAACAATGTTCTCGATATCATAATATATATTAATACATGATGATTTTTGAAATGAATCTTTCAGCTCTCATATAATCTTGACACCAGAAACTTTCGTTCTAATATCAAGTATCATGGAGGAGAGCATGATTATTTAGACATTTATTTTAGAATCAGTTACACCAGGATTAATACACTTTTTGAACCTTATAGTGTAAGTGAGGTTTACTTGAAAGTTTGCTTTAGGACCTTTTATCTTTAATTTGACACTCAAACAATATGGTACTAGTCGGTAAAGTAAGTATCTAGAATACTATAATACTATTATCTCAATTACAACCAAGTTAGTCTATAACGGATGTGAACTACAACAACTATGCAAATTCACTTAGATTGTTTAGTTCATACTATGAGTTCATTACCCAAACTCCCACTCAAACAAACATCCCCCAACGTTTGTTCAGTGATTACACGATTCGTTTACACTGTATGATCCTCGATCATCACGGTCTTTGAAGCAGCTACCAGAGTAGAAAAACTATCAACATCACCATATCACTCATGCTTAACCTTTCGGTCATCTGTGTTCCCAGGCCATGTATGTACATGCTAGGATCCCAACTTTAACCATAGTGTATTGCAGTGGATACATGGCTTACACTCACCGTATGCGAACATATAGATTTGTAGCACCCGATCATCACGGCCTGCTTCATAACTGCTAACTTTCTTGGTGGTGTACACTTGTGGGAGAACACAAATATTAGAATTATATTGACGGGTTATCTTATAGTGTTACCATCATAGTCTAATACTAGCACAACAAGATTCACACAACTATTAACATCACATGTAAACATTTTATGTGATATGATATGGTCGTCGTGCCTTGATCTCCATCGAGTGTGTTGGCATTGCACCAGTACATGGTGCCTCCATGCCGTCGGTAGTACATCTCATAAAGACTTACCTTGACCATACATATCACAAGCCCCGGGCAAAACAAAGTTAAACACCTCTAATTTATATTTGCATGTTTTACATGGTTGTTAGATCTTTAGCAAGAGAGACATTTCTACCTACGAACTTTCAACCATAATATGGATTGATTAGTTGCTCTTTAAGTCCCTTCCTAGGGGCGTCCTTTGTAAATGTCATATCAAATAATGTCTGAGGGATAGACACCCGCTGGCCACTTATATGGTACAAGCCATATGTCATTCATGGAACTACTCTCGCGTAAGATTACACGTAAGGTCGGTCTGATTGCTTCATCAGACATTGCCGCGATATTAACAAGTACATGTGGGACGGTAGAAACCATAGAATCAATGCGCTCACAATTTATATGTGTTCTACTCGTACCAAATATCTACACATAGATTGGCTCTGATATCACTGAAGGGGATCCGCGGCAGAAAACCGAAAAATTCCTATGGTGTGAACACACTTAGCCAAGATCTATCTATGCAGATATATAGTAACGAGAGGGAATTCGGTGTTCACACATTTGAAGACCGAAAGTGGTTAATGTTCCGAGGGGAACATGGATGATGTAGTCGTACTCGTAGCCAACCACAAGGTCGTGAGGCTCCTTGCAAGTCACCCATTGCTCATTGTCCGACGTAGCTGATCTCGTGGTCGTGTCGACGTCGAAGCTCCAACCTCCAAGAAAAAGCACCACAGGTGGCAGTGCCTCATGGCCTTACACACATACGGTGTAGAGACGTATTTCGGGCTCCAGTCCAGCAAAGCGGCGGGATAAGATTGATCTGGACCAAGTCTAGCAGCACGAGAACATGCGTATGGTGGAGAAACCCCAGTCCCCGTATGCAACTCCAATCTTGGCAATGTCATTGTGTAATATCATTTCTTGCATCATTCTGTGGCTCTAATCCCCATAAGTGGACCAAATGCGGCGATCATGATCATTGGGTGTGACCTACTTGCCGCGGGCTGCTGCGACGGTGTGGGGATCTGTCGGGTTGCCGTGTGGTTCCCTGCTCTGTCTGTGCGAGACATGCTCATACCATGCCGAGGTTCAATAGGGCGGAGCGGTGGAGGGCCACGCGAGGATCGTCGGGTGAGGGTTGATTTGTGATCAGATATGTTTGTGCAGCCATAATTGTTGCTTGAGCCATTTTTGCCTTGATATTTCTTGCTTGATCTATTGGCATGAATGATATATCCAGGTCTCGGATTAGTTCGCTTCTTTCTGTTTCAGAGATATTCGGTAGTCGAGATGTTCCCCTTCTTGGCGGTGCTTCTCCTATGACGCTCCCTGATCCTCGGGTGGAGCTCAGTTGTGCTCGTCGTAGGCTGGATTCGTCGGCAAGCCTTTTTCTTTCATCGAGCTGCCTCTGTATCCTTAGCAGGTCTCTTTTTTTATGATGAAGCAAATATTGGTATGCCAGCAGATCTTCACGCGTGGCATCAGCTGTCATGGGGACTGCACCCAAAATTGTCGCTCGTGCTTTTTACCATGCTTCGGCTGGTAGCCGGAGAGTTTTCCTCTCACCTTCATGTGGTTCTCCTCCTCTTGGGGTTACGTGGTTATTTTTTTGGTCTTCCCCGTTTCCGCGATTTCCTTCGTTTCCGTGGTTTCCTGCATTGTCGCTTGATAGGATATCGTTAGAGTTAAAAATAGGATTACCATTGGAGTCTTGCTGAGTCGATACATATCCGATGATCACGCATACTTGGTGCTCGATAATATATGAACTTGTGGCATTGTCATCTGAATTGACGGATACACTATCGGGTGGATCAGTGAAGTCCGTTAGTTTTTATTCCGGGTAGATTTCTGTCATCCTTATTCCAAAGTCGATGCTTTCACTGCTTTCGTCGGATTCAGAGTTTGCTGGGCTTGTTCCACGTGGTGAAATTAGTGGGGAGACTAATCCGAAGGAGATATTGTCGTAAAGACCATCAAGGTCCCCTAGATCTATCTCATCCTGCTTGTTTTCTTCTGGTGCTTCGCTTTTCGTTGTGACCTCCATGGAGGATTCGACAGATGATGCTGGTATCACTGTAAGCACAGTCTTTTCCACCGACGGTTCTTATGTAATCAGGGCCGAAGGGTGTGATTCCTCGGGGTCTTCTACTTGGAAGTGGAAGCTTTCGATGATTAGATCGGATCTGCCGTTGAATTCGGTGGGGACTATCATAGGGGTGGGCGGGTGTGGGACTGCTTTTGTTGGGTTGCTGCCTAGAAAGGAGAATTCCATCGAATCCATTGTTCCAGCGTTCAAGTTTCCCACAGACGGCGCCAATTGATGAGGGATAACCTCGGCAATGTCCATGGAGAAGGACTTAGGGTTTTGCGGAAAGGAGAATGCTGGGGATTTCATCGGATGTCAGGAGAACAATGAAGTCAAAGTTGCCTGAATATTTGGTGAATCTCACTATTACAGATTGCTTGGGGATTGTTCCGTGGTCTTTCCTAGGCTTCTCCCGTCCTATATATAATATGTCGGGTATCAAAGCTATATGCTGTTAGGTTACATATACGTAATTACAATACCAACACAATGTCAGTTCTTTCTCCTCTTTCCCCATACAACTATAGCCTTGGTCGGTTGCTCCTTTGGGCCATCATCTTGACTCTTCATGGGTCGTAAGCCTTGTACATAGTCAGGGTAGTGAATCATAAGCACCCGAGTAATCGTACCTATGTCAGTAGCCCCCGAGACTCTACCTAAACCATAGGTTTCGTGTCGAGTCTCAAAGATATGCTTTAATTCTTTTCTTTTGTTTTTTCCATTTTTAGCTTTATAGGGATATGGTGCAACGAGCCTGATGCATCCGACGGATCGGGAATCAGTTAATTGCTCCTGGGAAAAAGCAAGGTTGTCCTACATCAAAATCAAGTCCCCAGGCCTAAACTTGGAATTTATTACTGGCGTAACTCAGCTCGGGCCGCTGAGGTCTTATCGAATACTGAATTCTAGTTATTATTTTATCGGGTACCCAACGTGTCTGTCGGGATTTTACATCATATCGTAGATACAGATATATTACTGGCAGAGCGCATTCTTGTGCGATTACCAGACTACATAGGACGAATCTCAGGGTCTTACCTTTATGTTTTTGAACATGGCAATAGGATTTTTGTCGCGTTTGGATGCGATCCGATATTATTTGTATTTGACTTTTTGTCGGATGCCTAATTTAGATGCTGAAACTGATAGTTTTTTATAGACCCTCCCGATAGGAGTTTTTTGTTTTTTCTTTACCAGGTGCGCGTCAGCGCTCCTGATAGGAGTAGCCTTGAGGCTATGTTTGGATGTATGCATCAGGACATAGGCTCGAAAATCTTTTACTATCACGTCAATGTTTCCTTGAATATTTGTCAAGTGCGCGACCAGCACTCCTGATAGGAGTAGCCCCCGAGGCTACAGTCGAAATTTTGTTTTTGATTGTAGTCTCAATCTTTTTCATGGAGGAATTTACTTCAACTCCCTATTTTTCTTCGGGTGTGTATTCTTTCCACTGAATTGTTTTTTGCTATGACGTCACTGATGACGAATTTTATGCTATAGATTCTCAAAAGATATGTCTTTGACAAGAAGTTTTGACAGTGGGACCGTGCAGCAGTAACGATGATGCGTGGTGGCGTATTCAACGGGGTTTTCTGACTGCATGTCCCCTCTTGCACGAAGATCAAGGCGACGTGCGTTGTTCTCCTGTTTTTACCACAGTAAAAACTTCTTAAGATATTTTCTTTTACGGAATCTGTTGACACGTGTCACCATCGTGTGTTCTTCTAATGGTTTGATTTTACATCGAACGGTACAAGCTATGTGCCTTTGCTCTTTATAAAGGGAAGGGGATTTTTTACTTCTTTTTACCCCTTCCTCGCAAACTTCATCTTCTTCCTTGCGCCCTTGCCTTGCTCTTTCTTCCGCGTACTAGTGTTGCTCCTCCACCACCATGGGTAAAAGCAGGGTGGGGACTTCCACCACGGGTGGTAAGGCCACCAGGAAGAGGGTTGTTGATGGGCCCCTTCAAAGTGCTCTGCACGGGAACTGCGCGAGGCGTGGAACTCCGGCCACCTGGAGGAAGGCACCTTCAATCTCCCCGGTGATGAAGCTGCTTCAATCCCTGAATCGAGCTGGAGGGTAATGTTTCTTTCCTTTCTCTTCCACGGCCTTTTGCTCCCTGTCCATGAATTCCTTCGTGGTCTCCTTTTTTTCTATGACGTGTAGCTGTATCAGCTCACGCCCAACTCTATCCTCCATGTTGCTTGCTTTGTTACTCTTTGTGAATGCTTTCTCGGGATCCATCCCCATTGGGGCATGTGGAAGTACTTCTTTTATGTACGTTGCAATGCTACCGACACCATTGTCCATGATGTCGGTGGCACCATTTCTTCTGTCCGCTCCAATGTAGACTATTAATCTCACTGACTCCGTCCAAGGGTGGAAAACCAAGTGGTTTCACATCAAGGATCAGTCAGTCAAAGGTCAGTCTTTCGGCTTAGCCCTCTTTGACTCCAAGAAGTCTTGTCGCAAACTAGATTCTTGGGACCAGCATCCCACTCCCGAAGTAATGATGGAGATTGAACCCCTTCTTGTCCGTATTTCAAAATTGCATCATGAGGTTGGCAAGGAACTACCGGGACTTAAAATTCTGGCATATTTCTTGCGGATCCGTGTGTAGCCTCTACAGGCTAGGCTTTCTGGTATGTGGGCATATACCGACAAGAAGGACCCCATGAGGATTTCACAGGATGATCTTACACTCAAGGTGTATGAAAAAAGGCTTCGAAATTTTATGACCCTTACGAAGAAAAGCTTGGTGCCCGCTAATTGTCGTGTAGTGCCCTTCGGCAAAAAGAACCTCCTTCCCGAGGTAAATTCCTTGATATGCTTGCTCTTTGTTTATTTTTATTGCAATTGTCCTCTTTTGTGATTGTTAGTCTTCTGTTTGCATAGGATCATGATCATCTATCCTGCCTTCCTCCTCTTCCTGAGAGCGGTGAGCTTCCCGCCAATCCTTTTGCTTTCGACGATCCCCCTATGACTGGGACTGCCGTTGATGAGGAAATGGAGACGTCTGTCGCAGAATCTTCATCAGGGACACTGTCGCTTCCGTCGGCTCGTTCTAAATATTTTTGCGTCATGCTTGTTGGCGAAAAAAGGAAACGTCCTGATGTCATGGAGACGATCAAAGACTAGGATGATTCTATGGCCTCAAAACCTTAGGGTATCGTTCCATTGTCGTCGGCTCCTCCCCAGATGAATTTATTCTGCTTTACACAGGACGTATCTTTGTAAGTACTTATCGCCTCTTTACTGATTTGTCGGATGATTCAGTTGCTGATGCTTCCCTATTTTTTGTCTTTTGTTCTTATAGTGGTGATGATGGGGTAGACCCTCCCTTGTCTCCTCTTGGCACTTCTTTTGCTCCTTCTGCCAAGGACCCGAAGTATTTGCTCACGTCTTCTGCGGATCCACTAATCCAGAAGGATGTTGCCACTTTGCCGAAACAACCGCCACAAAAGAGAAGAAAATCGGCTGGCAAAGGTGTGATTATATCTGAAAGCCCTGTCGAGGTGGATATGCAAGACGTAAGTACATCCGTGTTTTTTAATTTCACCATAGATCCTCCTTTACTTGTCTTTCCTAATGTCCATCTTCGCATCTTGTGATGCGTGAGATGGTTGATATGGCCTCCCACTTCATCAGGATCCGTAATGAAGCCAAAGGTCTGAAAGATATATTTTCATCTTTTTGCGATTTCTGCACTTCCTCATATTTTTTCTGACCTTTTGTATTACTTTCAGCCGTTGCCAAAGAGTCCGAGGTTATCCAAGATGAGGCGTTGAAGCGTGCCGATGATCTCGAGGCCAAATTTCGGATTGCTGAAAAAGCTTTGGAGGAGGCCAAACAGCAAACAAGCTGCCACCCAAGATGAAAATCTTCGGAAGTGCTTAGAGACCCTCAATGCTTCCTTAACTCGTAAGTTGTTTGTTTGGCAAGGGAGAATTTTTGTTTTAGTCCTCATTGCTTCTGTGTTCTTACCGTCCCCCTTTTTCTTTTGGCATGTGTAGAGCTGTCAGGCCAAAATTTGTTGCTAGATGAAGATAAAAAGGTTGATCCTTTATTGGATGTTGTTAGCACTTTGGAGGCTAACCGTGTTCATGTGCGCAACCTTGTTGTCTACTCACGCAGCGCCTTCAAGAGTCTATATGCCGAAGTCTTTCCATCAAAGGAAGTACCTACTGATTTGAACGACCTCGTCGTTATTTTTCGTGCCGACCCTATTCTGCTTGTTGGATAAAGCGTGACTCAGTCGAAGGGTGGTGCAGAAACTTCGATGGCATTGGCGATGGCGCATGGCGAGAAGGTCGACTGGGAGAAGGTTAGCTCCTTTGTCCCGATCAACTACAAAGGTCAAGCGGTTGATTTGAAGCCTTTCATTAAGAGGGCCAAGAAATTTTCTCGGCTTCTTCTGGGTATAGAGTCAGGTCCAGAGAGATCAACTGCTCCTTCTTTGGTTGTTGCTCCTTCTTCAGCTGCTGCCCCTGTTATAGCTAGTGCTCCTTCTGCTAGTGCGACTTTGTCCTTGGAGAAATCAGCTCCGTAGCTTTGTTTTGTAGTTTTTCGTGTTTCTTCTACTACTATTGTAATGACTATTGACTTATCCTATTGCTGGAATGCTTCCTTTTGATGAAAAGAAAAATTCCATACATATGAATATGAGTGGCTCTTTGTTTGGTGAAGGTTTTCTATCTTTCGTGTGCCTTGCTAGATTTTGAGTGATTCGTCGGCCCCTCCTGCGCCTGCACAGACGTCGGATGCAACCCCGTCATCATCTGGGATGGGTGCAACCGAGACTTCCATTATACGTATAGAGACCCGCTGTTATATGTTGAAAAAGTTGAGCAGGTGAAGAATCTTGAGGGGAAACTTTGGGTTGTTCAATCAATGGTGGATGTTGCCCAGTTGAAAACGCGCCAGGCCCTTGACCGTGAGGCGTACTTCTTGGACGAGATTTCCGGGGCAAGTGAAAAGATGCTATGTAAGTCCTTTTACTTTTGCTTCCTGCTGCTCCCCTTTTTGCGGGATGCCCATATTTTCTCTTTTTTGTTTGTAGGCATTCGATTGTGCAAGAGGGAAGAAACCCAACATCTGCGCAACCGAATCCAAGCTCTCGTGTCTGCTTCTCAAAATTCCGAGACGGACTTTTGGATCGATCACCGTCGTGCTTATGTCGTGGCTCTGCTTTAGGACTGTGTATCCGAGGTGGAGCAGTTTGTTGAGTTTTGTCGTAATCGCTAGCCATTGTTTACAATGCCATATTTCCTCAGGATCTCTAGCCTCAGATTTTAGCTGATTTGATGGTGAAGTTTCGACAGGGTAGCGGATTCATCATTTTGTAAAGCTTCAACTTGTGGTGGGTGCCAACCTTGCACTTTCTTGGGTGCATGCGCATCATCTGACACTGGATTTGGACGTCATATCACCGGGGTTGCCTCCTCCCTCTGATGGTGGTCTTGTTAGTATGGATCCTCACTATGCCGCCGTTTGTAGACCTGCGATTAGGATTGTCCAGAGGTTCCTAGAGGCAGACGAGGAGTTTTTTATGAACTTCGCTATCTGACTGTTTTTGCTTCTATTGTGTAGCTTTGTACTTTTTAGAAAAAATACTGTAAAAAGCTATCATATTTGTCAAAAAGGTCGTATGCTTTATACGAGATTTTGATTGTATGTTATATCTTTTTGCACAGGATCGACGAGTTGATGTCCTTTGCATAATTACTATTTCCTTCATGTACCTTGGAAACTTTATACCGAGAAATGTTTTCTTTATTCATTAATAAGTATAAGGGGATACATTGCGTAGGCGTGTTCGCCTGGCCGTTGGCCTTATTGAATACAGAGTTATATAAAAGTAAAGAATTTTCCTAAAAAATCATGGCTTCTGTCTTGAGATGCTCCATCGCGCCCCTTGTTGACTTGAGGAGAGTTTTATCTGTTTCGATCGGAGGCGCCGTGTCTGCACGATAGACCAGAGAGAAAAGTAGTTGATTTACTGGGTCGCTTTTACTTGGGAAAACCGACGAGTGCACCCTCCTATGCGGGACCAGAGGTGGAGGCCAAATAGGTAGCTTTTGCAGGTGCGCGGTGCTCCTGATTTTCTGGGTTTTGCTCACTGCATCCTTCATGTAGTAGTTCTTCATCCGCTATTTTCAACTGGCCAAATTGCGTCTCCATCTTGAAGGATTCTGATATTTTGTTGAATTCTCGATCACAACTATCCGAGGGGCCAAAGCTTCCTTTTACTGTTATGACCCCATTGGGGGCTGATATTTTTAGCACCAGGTATGCGTTGTGGGGTACTGCCATGAATCTAGCGAAAGCTGGTCGCCCCAATGTCGCGTGGTACTGTGATGGCCAGTCCATGACTTCGAACTCCATTTTTTCACGCCTAAAGTTGCTTCTTGATCCAAAGACTATGCTGAGGTACACTTTGCCTAGAGGAGTTTCGGCTTTACCTAGAACTATTCTGTGAAAAGTTGTATCTATCGGTGCTAGATTTGCCAAGGACCAATTCATTGCCCGTAGAGTTCTGGCATACATAAGGTTGATGTTGCTCCCTGCATCCAAGAAAACCTTGCTCATGTCAAACCCGACGATTTGTGCCTCCACTATTAGTGCTGATTGACCAGGTCGTGGGACCCGAAGTGGGTGGTCAGCTCTATTGAAGGTTATTTCTTGTTCTGGCCAATGAAGATACTCTAGCATAGGGGGTGGTGTTGTTTCCGCCATGTTCACTTGTCTGGTGATCAGCTTTTGTGTTCTATTAGAGGGTCATCCCTTATGGATCATTGACATTGCCCCCTTTGATCTAGGGTACCCCTATTCTTGGTTTGTTGTGTTTTGCGGTTGTCCCGCTGGCGGATGCCCCGGTGGTGGTGGTGCACCGATAGAAAAAGCACCAAGTGTAGTCGTGTAGCCTCAGTTTGTTGCTTCAGTTGCGTTGTGTTGTATAGCTCTTGCATTTTTATGAATGTTCGGCAATCCTTTAGGAGATGGTTGGATCGCCTCTTTGCCCATCGAGTCGACGTAGAAGTGCATATCGCATGGTCCTTCCAACATTTGTCCTGCTGACATGGGTGGGTCTCTACTTTTTGGCTGGTACCGTTGCTGTGGCTGGCTTCCGTCGGCGTCATCCCTGCTACTACGCTACCCATTGTTGTAGTCATCGCTTCATCAGTTGTCCCCTCCAGAAAAACCGGCTGCAACATAACTTGGTGTGCTATACCCATCTTTGTTTTGTTGCCTTCTATCATTATTGCGCCTGTCCCTGTCTTCTTTGGGTGAGCGAGCTCTTTTGTTGTGTAATGCATCTTCTCCGTCGACCCAGCGATTGGCTATGTCCATTAGCTGCGAAATTGTCTTTTGTTTGATTCGTCCTAGTTCTTCAATGAATTCTTGTCGACGAAGTACGTTGTTGAAAGCATCAATTGCCCTTTCATCGGATATGCTTTCAGCCAAGTTTTTAATAATGCTCCACCGCTGAACAAAAGCCCGCATTGACTCTTTTGGTTTTTGTTTACAAGCTCACAATTGTTCTAGAGACACAGGTCACTTGAAAGTGGAATGGAAATTTTGGATAAACTTGTCCTCCATGTCGTTCCAGTTGTTGATAGAATCTTCGGGTAGGTGTCCTAACCAAGAGCAAACTGTGCCGGTTAAATGCAGCTGCAAGCTTTGTATTGCGGTAGCCTTGGAGCCACCTTGTAGCTTAACTATGGCCAGATAATATGTCAACCAAGCTTCGGGCTCTTGGAGGCCGTCATATTTCTGACAACCGTGAGGTAATTTGAAGTCTTTTGGTAATGGAGTCTTGTGAACCCGTCGGGTAAAGCAACTGGCTCCGCATAGTTCTTGCTCTTCATCGCTTTCACCATCATAGTATCTTCGGCTGTTACGCTCTTCCCGGATCGATCGATCATTCGCTATGAAATATCATTTCTAGCATCATTCCGTGGTTCTGATCCTGAGAAGTGGACCCGATGTGGCGATCGTGATCGTCGGGTGTGACCTACTTGCCACAGGCTGCTGTGACAGTGTAGGGATCTCACGGGTTGCCGTGTGGTTCCCTGCTCTGTCTGTGCGAGAGATGCTCCTACCATGCCAAGGTTCATCAGAGAGCGATGGAGGGCTGCACGAGGATCGTCAGGTGAGGGTTGAGTTGTGATCAGATATGTTTTTGCAGCCATAATTGCTGCTTGAGCCGTTTTTGTCTTGATATTTCCTGCTTGATCTATTGACATAAACGATAGATCCAGGTCTCGGATTAGTTCGCTTCTTTCTGTTTCGGGGATATTCTGTAGTCGAGATGTTCCCCTTCTTGGCGGTGCTCCTCCCGTGATGCTCCCCGATCCTCGGGTGGAGGTCAATTGTGCCCGTTGTAGGCTGGATTCATTGGCAAGCCTTTTTATTTCATCGAGCTTCCTGTGCATCCTTAGCAGGTCTCTTTTTTATGATAAAGCAAATATTGGTATGCTAGCAGATCTTCACGCGTGGTGTCAGCTGTCATGGGGACTGCAGCCGAAATTGCCGCTCTTGCTTTTTGTCATGCTTCGGCTAGTAGCCGGAGAGTTTGCCTCTCGCCTTCGCGTGGTTCTCCTCCTCCTAGGGTTACGCGGTTATTTGTTGGATGTTCCTCGTTTCTGTGGTTTCCTTCATTTCCGTGGTTTCCTGCATTGTCGCTTGATAGGATATCGTCAGGGTTAAAAATAGGATTACCGTTGGAGTCTTGCTGAGTCGATGCGTCTTCGGTGATCACGCATACTTGGTGCTGGGTAATATATGAACTTGTGGCATCGTCATCTGAATTGACGAAGACACTATCGGGTGGATCAGTGAAGTCCGTTAGTTTCTGTTCTAAGTAGATTTCTGCCATCCTTATTTGAAAGTCGATGCTTTCACTGCTTTCCTCGGGTTTAGAGTTTGATGGGCTTGTTCCACGTGGTGGAGTTAGTGTGGAATTTGATCCGATGGAGAGATTGTCGTAAAGACCATCAAGGTCCCCTAGATCCATCTCATCCTGCTTGTTTTCTTCTGGTGCTTCGATTTCCACCGTGACCTCCATGGAGGATTCGAAAGATGATGCTGGTATCACCGTAAGCGCAGTCTTTTCCACCGACGGTTCTGATGTAATCAGGGCCGAAGGGTGTGATTCTTGGGGGTCTTCTACTTGGAAGTGGAAGCTTCCAATGATTAGATCGGATCCACCGTTGAATTCGGCAGGTACTATCACAGGGGTGGACGGGTGTGGAACCGCTTTTGTTGGGTTGCTGCCTAGAAAGGAGAGTTCCACCGAATCCGTGGTTCCAGTGTTCAAGTTTCTCACAGACGGCATCAATTGATGAGGGTTAACCTCAGCAATGTCCATGGAGAAGGACTTGGGGTTTTGCGGAAAAGAGAACGCTGGGGATTTCGTCGGATGTCAAGAGAATAATGAAGTCAAAGTCGCCTGATTATTTGGTGAATCTCACTATTACAGATCGTTTGGGGATTGTTCCGTGGTCTTGCCTAGGCTTCTCCCATCCTATATATAATAGGTTGGGTCACAAAGCTATATGTGGATAGGTTACATATACATAATTACAATACCAACAAGATGTCAGTTCTTTCCCCTCTTTCCTAATACAACTACAACCTTGGTCGGTTGCTCCTTTGGGCCATCATATTGACTCTTCATGGGCCGTAAGCCTTGTACATAGTCAGGGTAGTGAATCATAAGCACCCGAGTAATCGTACCTATGTCAAAGAGGGAGATAGGGGATAGAATAGGCAAAGCTAGTTGATGGGATGGGAGAGGGGTTCCCCTCTATATAGCTAGAAGGGAGGTACTCCCTCCCTTAAAGTCCCAGGTTGGGACTAATCAAAAGGAGGAGGTGGGAGGAGGCGGCCAGCCAGCACCCTACATGGGCCCAATATGGTGGGAGGGCCCAATAGTGCCAATGTATCCCTCTAGCCTTCCCTAGGGTGGTGGCCCCTCTTGGGCCTCCTCCAGTGAGGCCCAATTAGGTGGGCGGCCCCAAAATCCAATTTAAATAATATTTTTAATATTAATTCATTTAACTAATATTAAATACATATTATTTAATACCTATCACTTCGAAACACCTTTCGTACCTCTCTGATCATCATCGGATATCCCCAAAACACTTTTGGAATCTCCCTGGAACAATTCCGGAGTTCTCTCTTTTTTTATCCTACGATCTTGGATCAATCCCGTAGCGTCTCTACCCTTAACCGTGACACCCTATGGCTCGGGAATACATAGACAAGATCGAAACACTTTCCTATCAGTGACCAATAGTGGTATCTGGAAACACATAATGGTCTGCATGCATTCCATGTTTAACTTGATAGCTTGAACCTTGAATGTCGAGTCTCATTCCCTTTGCTCTACGATACCTAATTTGTCCAAGACCTCATCTCCTGGTATTGTTATACCTAAGTTTGATCCTGTTACCGACAAATACATTTACTCGTTCCCATGATATTATATCCCGTGACCTAGTCACATGTTTGCAAAATTTTAGATGTAATCTTGCAGAGTGGACCCAGGGTATCTATCCATCACTCGGATGGGCAAATCCCGGTCTTGATACATAGGTCGCAAAAGTTCCTCTGGAATACCTGACTCATACCTTTATGGTCACCCAGTTACGGACATGACGGTTGATGTGATCAAAGCAGTCTCAGGATACAATGATTAATATGATATCACGGTCGAAGTACTGAATCACTACGCTTTGCTAGATATCGCAATGTTGAACTTTGTGACTGGATCACATTGTAATACTAGGGATTGGGTGTTATCCATCACTTCATAAGTGACATCGTTGTTAGTTGACGTGGTAAAGTATATGATCGGGAAATCTCGATCATCAGCTGCCCAACGAACTAGTCTAGAGGATACTAGGGACCTGGTTTAGTTATATATCACACTTGTATTAATGTTTCCACTTAACACAGTTCTAGCATTATACAAAACTATTATGAACTAATGAGATATGTCAATAAAACATCTATATTATTGGCGTCTATGGCATATCTCCTTCAGATCACTCCATCCATCCATCACACCTCTCACACCTCAGTTGCACGCACAACCCTAGCAGTCCGGCATGAAATGCTTCCACTCTACATGTGAGGATACTTTAGAGATGTTGAATCTTAAGCACTGGACGAGACACATGAGAGAAGTTGTCCGTGGGACAAGGCAACGAGGATGGAGAACTAGATTGTCTACACTACTATCGGGGGATGATCTCCGGATACCCCAAGAACAACCAAATACAGATAAAAAAAGGCAAAACCATCAGCAAGAAATGAAGAAGCACCAGCCAACTGCGTCCTGGGACGGCTGAAGCCTCCCAACCGGTCCACGATGCCTCCTTCCTGCCTAGGCTAGTGATCCAGTATCGGGCCGACTTGACCTCCCACTGCCTTCCTCACCCACCTGGGCCGGTGCCGCCTTGGCTGGGCCACTAGCCGGCCCACCCGGCTCAGCTTCCTTCGCCTGGCTGGCTCCCTGCAGCGCACCCCTCGCTGGGCCCTTGTCCACTATGCCCGCCCTAGATGGTCCTCTTATCCTGCCCTGCTTGGGCCTCTGCGGCCTCCGTCCAGCTGGGCCGGATCACCTCCTGGCCGACTGCCCCTGGCATTGCTAGCTAGATGGGATTGATCGATCCCATCTGGCAGACCCTCCTCTTCGATCGGTACCAACTGCCACTCCTATCGATTATCTAATCATCGGATTCCTGTCACGTATGAGCAGACGTAAAATCAGAAGACAAGGATACGACCAAGCGCTGTAGCCACGCCTCCACGGCCTCTACGTGTGCAACTGTTCAACACATGTACACTACCTCATCCATGACATATCAAATAGTATAGTTAGGCCATGTGGGACGGCCTTTGTCCCTTGGGCTTGCTCTATAAATGCACCAGGGATGCAGGGATGCTCACATGGCAGAGGGATTCACTCTGATCGATCATACTCTCTGCTAGCTAGCTCATTTCGTCATGAACACACACAAGGTTGGACTCTGTTAGATCGTTAGCACACATACCGTTTGAGGAGCACTTGTAGTTCCGCGTTCATCGTCCACATAGTCAGACCGGCAGGAGTAGGAGTTTTACCTCTCACATAGAGGGCTCCGAACCCGGGTACTTACTGTGTCTCGCTACACTGGCTCGTGCCCAATCTCGTCTGCGGTCGCCGTCGTAGTTGCCAGACTTGCTCCCACCCTCTATCTAGATTTCTTAGCTACTACCATTCCATATACGATGACAACTACCCTGACATGATTCATTAAGTTCCGCAACTGCACCTCTAGTGGTAATCCCGTAATCTATGACTACAGCTTTCCTAGTTTACATAGTAGAAATTTAAAATTTGTGATACTGTAGCCTACCACATCCCAACCTTATGAGTTTTGTAGTTTATTATATTAATATATCATATATTTGCATAATACCATGACCTACCACTACTATTTATAATGATTTATTGGATTTTCCACGAAATACCCCTTCTCTGGTTTATAGCTCTGCTAATCAAGAAACCTGTGTTTTCTCATATTTTACTTTTAGGAACCTTCGCAGACTCAAGTGAGTCGAGAATTTTTCTGGGAATTTTTTATCGGACCGAGGGCCTATGAGACAAGGAAGTGCACTAGAAGAGAACCAAAGTTCGAGATAGCCACCTCGCTGCATCTTGTGGTTATAGTGCACCAAGGGAGGATTACAGCCCCTCGGACATCCGATCTCCTTCGTTTTAGTGCCCACACATTCCTATTGACCAAAAACCAACTATTAAGTATCCCTTTTGCGACTTCCATACGGGAGTGACGCTACGAGAGAAATGATCTTCATTAATATGTTGGGAGTCATTGTGGATGTCCATATCCTGATGAAGATTATTGATCAGAAGGTTTTCCATAAATGTCAATGTATTCTCGAACATGTAGGATCACACGCTTAACGGTCAGTGACACATACGAATGCTATGATGGAATCGAAAATGAGATACAAGGGTTCTAAAAGTGTTTCGTATAATCTGGAACTGCTTCGGGAGGTCCCAGATGATTTTAGAAGGTATCAAAATGTTTTACAAACCTCTAGAAGCTCTAGAAGCTTCTCAAACATGGTGAACGTTCCAGAAGGCCCCTTACCCAACTGAACCCCCCCCCTTTGCGGCTGAATAACCCTCCTAGTTGGGCTCCAACTCCAACGACGACAACCATAATTAGAGTAGGACTCCTCTTAAGGCTGGCTAGGGGCACCGACCAGGGTATCTAAGGAGCATAGTCGCTCCCCTACCCAGGCCACAGCCCCAAGTCATCGCAACCTCCCCTGGGGCTAAACCCCATGGTGTCATGACCTCCTCTATCCTCCACACTCGATTTGATCTAGGGTGGTGCGCCAACATGCCTCTACTTTGTGTTGTAAATTCCATAGTTTTTCATGTGTCGGATCACATGTTGCCACGGTGTTGTTATTATGATGGTACGTGTGGATACTTTGATGTGCCATCTAGTTTTATGTTCAATCATGCGAGTGTACGTGAGGGGAACACTGTGAAATCCTGGCACATGACTTAATAGAATAGATAGGATACCCATATCAATAAGTACAACTTCTTTTTTAGGGCTCAGCTTCAAAGGAACACCAGATTAAGCGTGCTTGGTCTGAAACAATTTAAGGATGAGTGACCGATCGGGAAATTATTCCCGGGTGCGCACGAGTAAGCATAAAGTGCACAAAAAATACTAGTATTGGTGTGAGGTCAGTTTAAAGATCTTAATAAGATATCAGGGTGACAGCCACCGGGCCTTGGATGCCTAGGGTGTTACAAGGTGATATCAGAGCCGATCCTCATGGTCACACGGACGTGTGCGGGCCAATGACGCGGATATGAGGAGTATAGCGCGTGTGACCCATGGACATGGCATAACATATGGTGTTGGACGCAAACATGTGCCAAAAGAGGACGTTCTTGACTTGTGCTTGATCAACAATGCGTCGATCTTCTAAGGGTGGGTGTATGTAAGATCCTGACGCATGGCTTAATAAAATAGATAGAATACTCATACCAACAAGTTATAATTTTTTCAGGGCATAGATTTAAATGAGCTTTAGGTTAAGCATGTTTGATTTAAAAAAAATTAAGAATAGGTAATCCATCGGAAAGTTGTTCCTATGTACGCACGAGCGAAAACAAAAACATTGAACCAAGTCATAAAATGTATTACTGCTACCGCTGCTTGTTACTACCTCCGTTGTCGAAAGGAAGTCGTATAAATTTTCTGAAAAATCAAACGATGTCAATATATTATTTTTTGCGGGAACCACGATGTTAAATCCTTAGTCAAACTTAATGTGCGTTTCTGTTCTACGCTCTCTAGATTTTTGCGTTGTGCAATTGCTGGACAACGCAGGATATCAACTACTGAGTCCTCAGCAAGTACAATAGAGGTGACTCAGCTGGCTATAAGAGTTTAAATACTATAGTATTGTTTAGTTGGAGGAGAGAGAAAATGAGAGAGGGGGTAAGTGGGCTCTAACACGTGCTCTTAGGCACTTTGTGAGACTGAAAGGTGAACCATGCATTGATAAATAGTACACTTTTATAGCTAACTACTCTCTCCGTTCGGAAATATAAGACATTTTAGCTTTATAAATCAAATGTATGTAGACATCTTTTAGTATATATGTTCCTAGAGATTCGTAGAAAAACTTATAATAAAAAAGGTCTAGATACACTCATAACACAAAGTTAAAATGTCATATATTTCCGAATGGAGGGAGTATTGTACATGGTGGCTATAAGATAGCTATAGATGGCTTAGCAATTTGTTTAGAGTCCGCTGTTGACTATACTATTGTTCTTGCTTTGACTGGACCGAGCATATATGCAACACAGCTTGACCTAGTACAACTCAGCGTGGTGCATGCGTCGATTCATCACGCATGGCAAAAACCTCTCTCCGTCCGTCGTGACATGCACCTAGTAGCAGTCAATCCCGCAAAAACCATGAGAAAAAAATAACTTTACAGGCTGTTAGGAATGTCGAAATCGCTTTATCTTTGACGTAGTCGAAGCACGAACGTGAAGAAGAATCGGGAAACTTTAGTGGCAAGGAAGGGACGTCTCACGGGGAGACGTCACGAGAAGATTGAGAAGGATCCGGAGAGGACGGGGCGAGAGAGATTCCCCGTTGGCTGCCACATGTGAAATCCACCTCGCTTGCATTGCTTAGATTAAACTGCACTGGCCCTATCTGCGACGATCCTCGTTCGTTAAGCTTTGGAGATGGGGAGTACGGAGTAGCGGTAGGTGGTGCGTAGAGGATCCAGGAGGTTGGTGAGGGTCAAGGTCAACCTTAACCCTACCCTACGCTCGTAAACCCAGGCCCAGCCTTGCAGTATCGGCCCCCCGCGCGAACGCTTCAGAATAGCCAGGAGCCCCACCACGTCATGGGGAGCCATGGCACAAAGGCACGCTGGTCCGACGCGGTTGTCGGCCGGGCCCAAACACGTGGGTGCGCTACGCCGTTTACCGACAGCGGCCGTGCCCCGCGGGACCCGGCGGCGCGCGCGCCATCGAGCACCCGGGCGACGGAGCGTGGCCAGAAAACGAGCTTTGCCCCCGCCAGCGCGCCATCGCTACCAGGCGCGCACGCGTGCTGGGTCGCTACCGATGCTACCGATGCCATACCATGCCGGCCGTATCCCGTATAGCCCATTCATGGCGCGAACGTGACGGCGGGCCACGCCCATCCGCTAATCGCTCGCTAGTTGCTGCGTACTCTGAAGTCTCCACGTACCAACCGCTTGGAAAAATCTTCATTGATTTCTTGTTTTGATTTTTCTAGTAGTACTACCAATGTTGCTTAGCTCTTTTGTTTTTCTTTAATGTTCTTGTTAGGACAAGAAAGGAACGGGATTAGAAAGAGAAATCTGGGTTTGACGCGCCGATCACTTTCGCGGCCGGGCCTGCTGCGGATGTTGCTACCTGACACTTGCCGTGGTGTGGTCGGCGCGTATAACTCTACTCGGGAAAGATATAGTTTATGTTTATGTGTTATAGAGAAAATTGTAACTGACATCGTCTTTTGTGTCATTTGTTGCACAAACTAGAAACAACATCTTTTTGGGGGTTTAATTTTTTGCAACTGGCCAGTTGTGTTAACATGTTATTATCTAGCTGGCCGGGCCCGCTGTTTTGCTCGCAGCATAACATTCAGAACATAAATATTTGAAAATAATTATATTACAAAAAGTCCTTTTGACACACGCACTAGTGATCTCTTTTCCAAAAAAACGCGTCTCTTAAAAACATAAAAATACATATATATATTTAGAGTATGTATGGTTAAATTTGCATCAAAATATATTTTCATATGTAACATAAAAAATGGTTAAATAAAATGAGGTCCATTTTGTCTTTTCAGAGGTGATTTTTATGTAGCCTATAACACAACATATTATGTTCCAAAACTCCATAGGTATGTAGTTGACATGTGTATGTATCAATATAATTTTTTTCATAATTTGTTTAAACTTTAAAATAACGTTTCCAAAAAATACAGTTGTAGACCCTTGATCTGGAGTGGTGTGTGGTGTGGTTTTCATTTCGTATGCCAGTTAACCCTAGACGCAGTTCTCCTTCGCCGAGTTCCCCTAATAGGTGGCCTGGAGTGAGATCTGGTGACATGAGAACCTTCGCCCAGGTGGTCGCCGCACCGCAGCCCATGGATCGAAGGTTTGGTGGTTCACCCCTCTCCCGCGCAACATTCAACGTTCCCCTCAAAATTTCCGGCACCTTCCCTTATCGGATGCGGAGAGACATGATGAGAGGAGGTGGAAGGACGAACGCCAGTGGGAGGAAGAGCGCAGAAGGGAAGAGGCTTGGTACAGAGAAGAAGACATGCGACATGATGATGAAGAAAGGCGAAGACCTGAAGAGCGTCGTAGGTCGGAAGAGAGGCACAATCATCTAGATGAAGAGCGCGGCCACACCGAGATCCTCCGAAATTCTAAGCGTCTCGCCAAAGAGCATGCGCTCGTTGAGAAGCAGCATCGTGAAGATGAAGCGGCTAGATCAACCGTGACCGCTGGGTGCACCGCCAAGAGATGCAGCACGGTGGTTCGGCAATGACAGATGTCTCCTCCCAACGGTGAGTGCAAGTCTACATGCCACAGTGGGCTTCGTGTAGGCAAACCAGGTGAGTGCCTCTGTTCCTGTTAGTACTCCCTCTTGTCCTCAACCGATTTAGTCTGGTGGCGCTATGCCAATTTCTGTGGGCTCTGTTCCTGCTCAAGCTTTTGTGATCATGGGGTCCTCTGTACCTCCATCAACACAGAATGTTTCCATTGTAGAGACATAGACAAATACTGAGAAATAGTGTTGGGGATATATTTTCCGGGTATCCTCACTGTGCCTCACTGTCCAGGGTGGTCCACTTCGGGTTAGAGCTTTGCTTCATGGGCAGCCCAGTCAGGGCGAAGATACGAAGTCCATTCTGGCTACGGGAAGGCCCAGAAGACTTACAAGACATAGGCCTATTATGTTACTTGTAGTCCAAGATGTACTCTGTAACCGGCTCTTAGTCATAGCCGGATAGGTCTCTCATATAAACCCTAGGCCAGATATCTATATAAGCCGTCCTAGGACAAGCCTTTAGGGCACCCCACAATAGTTTACAATATCAACTCGCACAGGCGAAACCATTATAACCCATATTCTGGCTCTGTCGTATTACTGGATTGCTAGCAGGAGTAGGATCCGTCCAAAGTCGGCAGATTCGAACCTAGGTAACTTGTGTGCTCACTATCTTGGAACACCGTACGTCTCACACCCCTCTCTTCCGCATGCCTCAAGGACCCCCTCATGGCGTACTGGTCATCAATCCGATGACAGTTGGCACCTACCATGGGGAAAGTGAGCTTCGGATCTGCGTTCCGAGCGGAATCTACAAGAATCGAAATCGGCAAAACCATCGCCATCGACCGCGTCCTCTACGCCAGCGACGTCCCTCTCATCGTTCTCGACGAGACCTGGATTCCGACTGGGGAGGCCGTGACTGCCTACACCATCATGTCATTTGGTGAGATCGATGTTTACATCGGTTTCGCTAAACCTGCCCCACCCACCTTAGCGGTGATGATAGAGGCAGAAGAAGTTTCTGGGTCCACTTTGTCCACGGAGGTGGCAGAGTTTCGGATCTTGGAAAACCCTAATCCCACCTAGCCCGCATCTATTGTGGAGATGATGGAGAAAGCTGAGCCTAAAGCAGATCTTGCGGTGCAAGTCGAATCTGGAGTGGATCTCCCTAGCGAGGCCGAATCCGAGATCGATCTACCCATCGAGGTTGAAATCCAGGAGGAGCAAGACAACAACTTTGGTTCTGACTCTACCAATGTCGGAACAGATCAACCTTTCCCGAGGCATACATTGAGGCACATAATGTTGCAAGGCACAGGCGTGGATGAGGTTCTCGAGACCATCAGGCATTTCGAGGAAGCCCACGAGGAAATCCACAACTACCTCAGGACGCACGCATCGCACTTTGTCGGATATGTTGGATCCGGATCCAGCTCTGCCGATGCTGGAGACAACAAATACTCGGTGCTGGAGGCGATCGGAACAAACACCGACTTGCCGGCCTCTTCGGATGATTCCATGATGTTGGTGGATTTCCGAAAGTTCTCCACGGAATATGAAGAGGAGTTCAACTCCAAAGATGTAGAAGAAGGAGAAGCCATGGACGAAGGATCCGGAGAAAACTCTCCCAAAGCGTAGGATAACATGGATCTCGGAGACAATCCCGACGTCCAGATGTTCAAAAGCACCGATTAGAGCTTGACTCCGGGAAATGGGCCCAAAGCCGTCTTTGCTACCGGCGCTGCCAAGAAGGCAAAGAAGAGGAACAAGAAGAACAAGACTCCGGCGAAAGATCCTCCAGCAGAGGAAGTGATTGCCGAAGAATATGAAGAAGACTCAGATGGATCTCTAATCCTAGACGAGCCAAAGGAAACTCTGGTGGATGGATACGTGGTTACTGCTGGTGCCCGTAAACTCATCGATGATGCATTAACTTTGCCTATCCCTACTGCTGCAAAGCTTACACCCGCAGAATTGGATGAAAGGGATCAAGCCCTAGAAGCGCGTTATCAAGTCTCCTGGATGAGGCTAACAACCTTATGGAAGAGAAGAAGCGCATTGCGTCTGCGGAGCAGTTCAACTCTCTGTAGCACCAGAAGACCTGGAAAGGCCATGTGCTGGCCGACAAATATCCGGAGGTCCACAAAGTCCTCTTTGAGGGAGACCCAGGAGCACCTCGGCTCGACAACAAGGGATATCTGGTGTATCCAACACCAGTGCAAAATACGGATGTAGCTCGAGATATCCTACGAACAATCCAAACCAGATCAAGTCTGGTTGGGCGTGAAGCTGCACACCAAGGGTCTGGAGCAACAGAAGTTCGCGAAATTTGGAAGCGGAAAACTGGTCTCTCAATCCGACCAATGTCGCACGGATCCGCCTGGAATGACATTAGGCCCCAACAGGTCCCGGAACAACATCACTATTCCGACCGTCGGGAAGATAACTACTCAAGAACCGAATCTTCAGGGCAACAACACAGAATCTTCCCACTTTAAAAGAACTGGCTATCATTCTTTCTATTCTATCTCCTCGCTTTAGGTTGGGTCAATCATTTGCTTCATTAGTTCCAACAGTGGCAGCTGCGGAATCTGCTATTGGATTAGCCATTTTCGTTATTACTTTTCGAGTCCGAGGCACGTGACTAGAGCAATGTTGCTCCAGCCACAGAACGAGACACGGTTGCAGCACTGGTTCCGAGACACCCTCCCCAGCGAGAGTCGAACAATCACAGAGAAGAAGACAAAGAGAAGCATCGGGAGGAGGACCGACAAAGGATGCCACCTCCTGGACATACAAGTCGTCCGGATGAACCCCACCACGGTGGGGGAATGACGGAAGAAGGAACGATGGACACCGTGTCGAGTCAAGCTGACAGGGGGCTCGTCATAATGAAGACCTTCCCCGAAACCGAAATAATGATGCTCTAGATGGGGGTCGGCGATCAGTCGGAAACAACCCATCTGCACCACCCTCTCCACCAAGCAGCCATCACAACGGCTCTCAAGGAGGCCAAGGAGGGTGTCATGGCAGAGGAGGTGGTGGCAGGAGAACAAGTCTGGCTCCAAGGCACCGCAACCACAGCCAACAACCAAGACGGTGTTCCCTGTCACCAAGTGATGCGAGACACCAGATCAACTCCAACATAGAGGCGCGGCGCTACGAGAACGACGATATCTACGTGGGTCCAAAGTGTTTCGGACCACGACTTCGACAAACACACTTCCAGAAGGATTTGCTATCTCAAGACACATCCAAGCCTACGATGGAGTGGCCCGGCCACATACTTGGCTCCAGGATTTTTTCTAGGCTTGCTGCACCGCCAAAGGCGAAAATAGCTTGGTTGCGATCCGGTATCTCCCACTTATGTTGTGGAAGATGGCACGATCCTGGCTTAATGAACTTCCGGAGAATACCGTCCACAACTAGTATGATATGCAAAGTGCGTTCTTTTGGAATTTCGAAGGCACATATCGGAGGCCCTGTACATTAGGAGACCTACAACGTTGCACCCAAAAAGCCGGAGAAACTTGCCGAGATTACCTCGGACGATGGATCGACGCCAAGAACTCCTGTGAAGGGGTAAACGATCAAACTGCGATTGAAGCTTTCATTGCAGGACTCCCAATTGGTTTACTACGTTACCGCTTGAAGTGCGACAAGGTCACTGATTTGGGAGAGATGATAGAAACGTTAAGAAAATATGCAGATGTCGATGACGATGTAGAAGGACTACTAAACATTCTGGTGTTACCACAGTCGGCAAAACAGCCGAAGCAACAAGCTCAGAAGCGCAAGAACACCTCGGAAGAAAAGCCCAACACGGAAACCGCAGTTGTCACTGCTACTTTCGGGTCTGGAGGACGAGGAGGGCGTGGAGGCGGCCGCGGACGTGGTCGGGGGACGTCAAGCGTCCAGGGTAGAAGAGACCAACAACCTGGCAAAACCTACTCCTAGGCCGACATTTCCAACAACCCGTGTGTGCATCACTTAGATGCCAACGGGGGCTCGTCCCACACAAATGCTAAGTATCATTTCAATGATGACATCAAGAAAGATGATCCTGCTGGCTACAGGGCTAAGCGGAAGAAGGGAAAGAAGAATCCCGAAAAAGAAAAGGAGACCAAGGAAGATTCCGACATGGAGAAAGCTGACCCTTCAAATCCCAAGTCGGATGGAAAGAAGAACTTCCCAACGAAGAAAGACACTTATGTCACTTTCCTTAGGTCTCAACCAGCTAAGGTCAAGAAGGTAGTTTTGCATGAGCTCAATGCAACTGTTCTGGTTATCCCTCAATTCTTGGACTGGTCGGAAGTGACAATCACCTTTGACCGTGTTGATCATCCGCCTAAGTTGCACAGGTGAGGAAAATACGCCTTAGTCGTTAATCCGCTTATCGACGGCTATGGTTTCTCCAAGACTCTCATGGACAGCTAATGGCTCTTTAATGGTTCCAGAAAAATGCTGGTGCGGTGTTGATGTAGAGCTCGTTGGGAACCCCAAGAGGAAGGTATGATGAGCACAGCAGCAAGTTTCCCTCAGTTATGAAACCAAGGTTTAATCGAACCAGTAGGAGCAAGGAAACACCCCAAAGGTGTTACTAGCTGAGCCTTGGCAGGGCGCACTATCGGTGCTAGTAGCAACATGGAGACCTACACAACACAACCACAGAACTTTGTCCCCAACTTGCGATGAGGTTGTCAATCTCACCGTGTTTTGCTGAAAACAAAGGATTAAACGTATCGAATGGAAAGAAGTAACAGTTTGCAGAAAGTAAACACAAAGCAGTAAACAGTTTGTAGATTGTATGTAAAGAAAGAGGACCGGGATCCATAGTTCACTAGAGGTGGCTCTCCTTAAGATAGATAACATGCTGGGTGAACAAATTACAGCGAGGCAATTGACAAACACCGAGAAAGCAATACATGCATATACTAATCATCTTGACTCCTTTGGAACTTGATTGGGCATTACAACATTATACATAGACCGCCATCCAACTGCATCTATGACTAATAATCCACCTTCAGGTTATCATCCGAACCCCCTCCAGTATTAAGTTGCAAGCAACAGATTATTGATTTACGAACTGCGTGTAAATTAAACAATACGATTGTTCTATGAATAAAGGATTGTTGTTTTCTCCCTAGTAGCAATAGCACATCTAGTACCTTATAGATTTCTTTCACTTCCCCAGATTACGAGAGGCATGAACCCACTATCGAGCATAAATACTAACTCTTGGAGTTGCTAGCATCTACTTGGCCAAGATAACTACTAACAACGGAAAGCATGCAAGATCACAAATAACAAAGACATGATAGAATCAATAATGAATCTGAAATAGCATCTCAATATCCATCGGATTCCCGCAAACACAACATGTAGAATTACAAATAGATGATCTTGATCATGAACGGAGCTCACAAGATCTAGACATGAAAGCACAAAGGAGGAGAACCAGCCATCTAGCTACTACATGGATCTGTAGTCCAAGGATGAACTATTCACGCATCACACCGGAGGCTTGCATGGTGATGAAGAAGGCCTCCAGGGTGAATTCCCCTCTCCGGCAGGGTGCCGGGAAGAGCTTTAGATCCCTCCCGATCTAGGGATGGAGATGACGGCGGCTACAGACACTTTCGTGGATTTTTGATCGGGTACTTAGGGTTTTGGTCCCGAGGGCATCTTATAGGCGGAAGGAGAGGCCGAGGAGGTGCCTGGGCTGGCCACACCACCCCCTGGCGCGGGCCAAGCCTGGCCACACGACCAGGTGGTGTGGCCGCCCTCTGGCCCTTCTCCGTCTCGTATTCTGGCATCTGATGACTTCCGGAAAAATAGGCACTTTGGCTTTTGTCCCGTCCAATTCTGAGAATATTCATTTTTTGACTTTCCTGGAACCAAAACAGCAGAAACAGGCAGCTGGCAATGTGGCTCTTGTTAATAGGTTAGTCCAAGAAATCATATGAAAAGTACTCCAAAGTGTGGACAAAACACAAGAAAGTGGATAAAACCAAGCATGGAACATCAAAAATGATAGATACATTTGCAATGTATCAACATCCCCAAGCTTAACTCCTGCTCGTCCTCGAGTAGGTAAGTGATAAAAAGAAAGAATAATTTTTGAGGTGACATGCACCATCAAAGACTTGATCAAAGTATTTATAAAACATTCAAAGTTGGGATCATAGTACTTCAATCATAACATGAAAGACAAAGTTCTAAAAATAAGACAAAGAAACTATGATGCAACATGAAAATGCACAAACAAAAGATTCATGAATAACAATGCTTTGCAAGACTTTTGTTTGTTTCACATAAAGAAAACATAGCATAATAGTATTCATCTTGTCCCTCATAGAGTAGCAAAATATATATGCATAGGACACCTTCAAAGTTCATAAGAGTGACTAGATACATATAGTTTAAAACAAGCAATATCAAGTTATGCATCAATCAACTAGTCTTGGGACAATGCACATAGAACTAAGAATGGCCTCTATGCTCTCAAAGTAGGTGCATAAAGATAGAAGGTGGAGACTCAATATAATGGTGGAAGAAAGGCCTTCATAGAAGGAAGTAGGGATTCAAGTCTCATAAAGAGCTTCCAAAAATTATGGTACTTATAGCTTTCAGCTCTCATTGCCCCTATCATAAGCATCTTTAAGGTGATTAAGGTTAAAGTGACACAACTAAGAGGATATGCTTGACAAGTTATAAACCGAAATCTCATGCCCCTTACTTACGAAGACCGATCCTCATGCTACTCAACTTTAGTCACAAGTAAGCTCTTGTCATTGTAAGTACATATGTATCATAAAGAATCGCCAACGGGGTACCCCTTGCACATGATACATGAGTTATCCCATAATCAAAATGACAAGGCAAGTAGACAATGAGCATCTCAACGATCTTTTTATTTGCTATTTGCATAGGTTTTTATTGAGGATGCTTCATAGAGTGCTCATTACTCTGATGCATCAAGTTTCCACCATGATTAGGCATGACTTAGGCTAGCGGCCCAGGCGTTTCTCTAACACACATACAAACTCCATGATCTTACAAGTTCCACTTTTATTTCACACCGCCGGGATCCGTAAGCAAAAGAACATGATATCAACAGGATACAAAGTACAAGTGCAATGTTGAAAGTGTTGCCCATGATACATGGTTCTGCTAGTTTCAACTTATAAAGCGCAAGCATATACGCAACAAAGAAGGACCCAATGGTTCAAGTTTATTAGATGCAAAAAAGTAAAGTGTGCCATCAAGTTCATGAGAGCTTTAATCACTAGTTTTCTCATAACAAGTTTAATTTGGAAGATAAACAAAAGCATGAATATACTTGGAATAGAATAAGCTAGTAGGTAGGTATGGTGGACTCATTGGAATAACTTGGTTTAGCGAGTTGGATGCATGAGTGGAACTCATACTTGGTTGTGGAGGCTAGCAAAAGACTGGGAGCGACAAACTAAGAGAGCAATAATGGCCATAATCATGCAGAGCGGCAAAACATAATTGATCAAAACATAAAGTGATACTACAAGTTGAAAACTAAAGGATCATAAAGGCTATGGTGACTTGAGATAGTCATAACATGGTGTGAGCATGCGCCAAGTCAACCCAAATAAAGCATCAAAGGAGAATACCACTATACTATGCTTTAATATACTAAAACAACGCATGATTCATCCAAGGCACATTAAGCAATATCAATTGTTTATAACAAGTCATGCTACAACAAAGAATACTAAGCATAAAGCCAAAACAATATCAATCATGGCATGACAAAGCATAGGCCACAGTCAAAAACAAGCTCTTTTTACCACTTAAGCATGAACTTTCCTACTCTTTTCCAGACCAAACCAAACTATTTGCAAACCAAAGTATGAAAGAGGGGGTCCAACCAATTTTATTCAGAAAACTAAGAAAATCAAGCAAACAAAAAACCAAAAAAAAAAAAAAAAAAGAAGACGCTCCAAGAACAACACAACTGTGCATGAAACAATAAAAATGAAGCGTTTGGAAGAAACTTGGGATTTTTATTGATGAAGAAGAGAATGATTGTACTTCTTGGATATTTCTTTGGGTGACACGCGTGGCATCCCCAAGCTTGAGCTTTGGTCCATCCTTCATCTCATTACTCATTCCTTCTATACATCTGAAAATTTTCCTTCATACAAAACTTCACACAATCTTTATTAGCAACATTAGTGCACTCAAGATAAATAAGTCTTAAGGTTCAGTTCTAACACCAAATAAACTTCCATTGGAATACTAGCTACTGTAGCACTTCCCTCAAAAATCTCAATTACCCAAAAGAACTCAAAAAGGAACTAACAAGAAGCAAATGCAGAAAATGGCAGAAATCTGTCAAAACAGACCAGCAGGTAAAGACGAATTTTTTCGAAGACCTTCTGTTGCTCAAATAAAAAAGTGTTGAACTAACAAAAGTTATATAACAACCTGGGGAAGAATCACAAAAATTCACTCCTCAAGAAGACGTTCATATATTTTACACGAATTTTTACGGTGAAGCACAGAAATCTGTTTCGGGACAACAACTTTCCCAATCACTACTTCTCTCTCATTAGGGGTTACTCTTGGCACAAAAAGCAAATAAAAAGGATAAGGAGTGGTTATTACTGAAGTAATAACTTCCAAGTCTCATCTAAAACTTTTGGGTTATCTCCCAATAAGTACTTTTCTTTAACGCTTTTAAGTTAGGCATGACAGTTTGAGAAGATGCTCACATATGAAATATGAATTGAAGTAAAAGAGAGCATCAAGAAGCAAATTCAAAGCACATTTAAGTCTAACCCACTTCCTATGCATAGGAATCTTATAAAGAAACAAGTCATGAAAGCACAAAGCAATAAGCATAGTAAAGCAAAACGAGTGCAACTTCAAGACTTTCAGCATAAAGAGGGGAAACTTAATATTGTTGAGATACATAAAACCATGTTTCCCTCTTTCATAATAACTTTCAGTTGCATCATGAATAAAATTAACAATATAACTATCACATAAAGCATGCTTTTCATAATCTACAAACACTAGAGATTTATTATAAACATTTTCAAAAGAATCCTCGGGAACATAACATTCGTCCTCCTTTCGTAAGCATGGGGGACAATCAAATAATGTAAGGGGTAAAGAGTTACTCTCATTAGAAGGTAGGGATGGGTAGATCCATTCTTCCTCCTCTTGATCATCACTCTCCTCCTCTTTTTCATCCAATGAGCTTCCAGTTTTAGCAATTTCTTCTTCCATAGACTCCTGCAAGGCATTAGTCTCTTCCATTGGTGGAGAGCATCTATTAAGATATTCAAGAATATAGCCATTTTCTACCTTGTAATTATCAAAGCAAAATTTAAGTATATCATAAACCTCATATTTATAAGGTGAATCATCGGTATTTTCAAGCAAACTAGCAAGTTCAAATGCACCCTTCCAAGCAATAAATTCTTCAATTTGTTCGATATCATAAAAGTCATAATTCCCTTTAACATAAGAAGATATGGTAACATTATCATTATACTCACATTGAAAAGGGAGGTGTTTATACCTCCTACAGCAACAAGATTTGTCAAAGAAATAAGTAACATTATAAGTAGAGCACACGTTTCTAGCAATGATTTTCAATTTATCAATTTGTTCCCATAAGTGTTTCCCTTTTTGTGACAAGCGGTGTTCCTTATAATAATATTTTTGTTATTCCGTGAACCCACCTTGCCAATAAGATTCAGTTTGAAAGAAACCAACCATTGATAGAAAGCATGATAAAGCAAGACAATAACAAACCAATGAAAATAATAACTATAGTAGGAACTAATTTTTGTGTGTTTTCAAATAAGAAAGCAAACTAGTAAAACTATTTTTTTTTGTTTTTGATAACAAAACAAGCAAACAAAGCAAAAAGAAACTAAGCAAAACAAAAATAACAAAGTAAAGAGATTGGTTATGAGGGACTCCCCTTGTGAAGATGTCCTTAACTCCCCGGCAACGGCGCCAGAAAAATGCTTGATGGCTCTATAATGGCTCCAGAAAAATGTTGGTGCGGTGTTGATGTAGAGCTCGTTGGGAACCCCAAGAAGAAGGTATGATGAGCACCGCAGCAAGTTTCCCTTAGTTATAAAACCAAGGTTTAATCAAACCAGTAGGAGTAAGGAAACACCCCAAAGGTGTTACTATCTGAGCCTTGGCAGGGCGCACTACCGGTGCTAGTAGCAAGGTGGAGACCTGTACAACACAACCGCAGAACTTTGTCTCCAACTTGCAATGAGGTTGTCAATCTCACCGTGTTTTGCTGAAAACAAAGGATTAAACGTATCGAATGGAAATAAGTAATAGTTTGCAGAAAGTAAACACAAAGCAGTAAACAGTTTGTAGATTGTATGTAAAGAAAGAGGACCGGGATCAATAGTTCACTAGAGGTGGGTCTCCTTAAGATAGATAACATGCTGGGTGAACAAATTATAGCGGGGCAATGGAGAAACACTGAGAAAGCAATACATGCATATACTAATCATCTTGACTCCTTTGGAACTTGATTGGACATTACAACATTATACATAGACCGCCATCCAACTGCATCTATGACTAATAATCCACCTTCAGGTTATCCTCCGAACCCCCTCCAGTATTAAGTTGCAAGCAACAGATTATTGCTTTATGAACTGCGTGTAAAGTAAAAATATGATTGTTCTATGAACAAAGGATCGTTATTTTCTCCCTAGTAGCAACAGCACATCTAGTACCTTAGAGATTTCTGTCACTTCCCTAGATTACGAGAGGCATGAACCCACTATTGAGCATAAATACTAACTCTTGGAGTTGTTAGCATCTACTTGGCCAAGATAACTACTAACAACGTAAAGCATGCAAGATCACAAATAACAAAGACATGATAGAATCAATAATCAATCTGAAATAGCATCTCAATATCCATCGGATCCCCGCAAACACAACATGCAGAATTACAAATAGATGATCTTGATCATGAACGGAGCTCACAAGATCTAGACATGAAAGCACAAAGGAGGAGAACCAGCCATCTAGCTACTACATGGATCCGTAGTCCAAGGATGAACTACTCACGCATCACACCGGAGGCTTTCATGGTGATGAAGAAGGCCTCTAGGGTGAATTCCCCTCTCCGGCAGGGTGCCGGGAAGAGCTTCAGATCTCTCCCGATCTAGAGATGGAGATGACGGCAGCTACAGAGTCTTTCGTGGATTTTTGATCGGGTACTTAGGGTTTTGGTCCCGAGGGCATCTTATAGGCGAAAGGGGAGGCCGAGGGGGTGCCTGGGTTGGCCCAAGCCTGGCCGCGTGGCCAGGTGGTGTGTCCGCCCTCTGGCCGTTCTCCGTCTCGTATTCTGGCATCTGATGACTTCCGGAAAAATAGGCACTTTGGCTTTTGTCCCGTACAATTCTGAGAATATTCATTTTCTGACTTTCCTGGAACCAAAAACAGCAGAAAACATGCAGCTGGCACTGTGGCTCTTGTTAATAGGTTAGTCCAAGAAATCATATGAAAAGTACTCCAAAGTGTGGACAAAACACAATAAAGTGGATAAAACCAAGCATGGAACATCAAAAATTATAGATACATTTGCAATGTATCAACTGCGACAGCAGCATTAACATCCTCTACATTGAAACGCTGCGTCGGATGAGGATCTCAGAAAATCACCTGAATCACAGCTCTGTGATCTTTCACGGAGTTGTCCCAGGAAGACAAGCAATTTTTCTGGGAGTGATCACTTTGGATGTTACTTTTGGAACTCCAAATAATTACCGGATGGAAGCAGTTTCCTTTGAAGTGGTCCCATTCAAGAGCGCATACCATGCTATATTCGTACGTCCGTCCTACTGGGCTTTCATGGCTCGTCCGTGTTACATTTACAATATGATGAAAATTCCAGGTCCGAAGGGCATGATCACCATTAGGGGAGACCCGAAGAAAGCACGAGAATGCGAGGACGGAAATGCCGCCTTTGCTGAAGCTGTGCTGCATGTCCAGGAGTACCTAGAGATCAAGAAGACCATCGACCCATCCGAGATGCCCACGACGAAGAAGGAGGTGACAAAGCCGACTCTGGAGTTCAAGGCATCAAAAGAGATGAAGACGATGCCATTGAAGGATGATGACCCCTCCAAGGTGACCCAGATAGGTGTAGGTTTAGATAGTGCATAGGAAAGCGCGCTCGTCAATTTCCTCCAAGCAAATCAAAATATCTTCGTATGGCAGCCATCTGACATGACCGGAGTACCTAGGGAATTTGCCGAGCACTCTCTAAATGTACACCCAAAAGCTAAACCCGTCAAACAGTCCTTACGATGTTTCGGTGATGAAAAGAAAAAAGCAATAGCTAAGGAACTAGCTTTCCTAGAGTTAACCGGATTCATAGAAGAGGTCATCCACACTGAGTGGTCGGCCAATCCTGTAATGGTCCCTAAAAAGGATACCACTGATTTAAGGATGTGTGTTGATTATACTGCCTTGAACAAGGCTTGTACCAAAGATCTGTTCGCTCTGCCTAGAATTGATCAAGTTATTGATTCTACGGCAGGCTCGAAACTCCTATGTTTTCTCGACGCATATTCCGGTTATCACCATATTCGGATGAAGGAATCAGACAAAGTCAAAACTTCATTCATAACCCCCTTCAGAATCTTCTCTTTCGGTACGATGCCCTTTAGGCTCAAGAGCACAGGAGCTACGTACCAGCATACTATGCAGCGTTACCTCCATGATCAAATCGGACACAATGTACATGCATATGTGGACGAGATAGCGGTGATGTCCAAAAAGAAGGAAACCATAATTTACGACTTGGAGGAAATGTTCGCTAATCTACGAAAATACAACATAATTCTTAACCCAAAGAAATGTTTTTTTGGAATACCAGCCGACAAATTGTTAGGTTTCATCGTGTATCAAAGAGGCATAGAGGTGAACCGGGACAAAATTAAGGCTATACTCAATATTTCCAGGCCGACTCGCCTGAAGGACGTTCAAAGACTAACTGGTTGCATTGCTATAGTCAGTCGGTTTGTAAGCCGGCTCGGTGAAAGAGCCGCACCACTCTAGAAGCTCCTGAAAAAGACTAAAAAGTTCGTTTGGACTGACGAAGCTGAAGCTACACTACAAGACATGAATGCAGTACTCTCATCTGCTCCTATCCTTGCAGCACCAGAACCTCATGAACCGATGTTGCTCTATCTCGCTACGACGAATAGAGTCGTCAGTGTCATCATGGTGGTGGAGAGACCAGAGGAAAAACAGGAACACCTGATGCAGCATCCGACTTATTACCTCAGCGAAGTCCTACCTGAATCAAAGCAGCGGTATCCGCACTATCAAAATCTAGCTTACGGTGTGTTCTTCGCATCTCGGAAGTTATGACATTACTTTCAGTAATATTCAATTACCATGGTGAGCACTAATACATTGCAAATGTATCTATAATTTTTGATGTTCCATGATTGTTTTTTATCTACTTTCTTATGTTTTGTTCCAACTTTGGAGTACTTTCTATACACTTTCTTGGACTAACCTATTAACAAGAGCCACAGTGCCAGTTGCCTGTTTTCTGCTGCTTTTGGTTCCAGGAAAGTCAGAAAATCAATATTCTCGGAATTGGACCGGACAAAAGCCAAAGTCGATATTTTACCGAAAGACTCATGGAGCCAGAAGACGAGATGGAGAGGGGCCACACCACCCCTAGGCGCGGGTCCCCCTGGCCACGCCAGGGCATGGTGTGGGCCCCCTGGCCGGCCACCGACCTTGCCTCTTTCGCCTATATATCTCCCGCAATACAGAAATCCTAAAGAGTCAAGCCTCCAGCCACGAAAAGTTCCGCAGCACCGCCGCCACCTAAGGGGAGATTCGGGGGACAGAAAGTCTCTGTCCCGCCACCCTGCCAGGATGGGGAAGTGCCCCTGGAGCCATCTCCATCGATCTCCACCACCATCTCCATCGCCGTTGCTGATTTCCATGATGATGAGGGAGTAGTTCTCTCTCGAGGCTAAGGGTTCTACCGGTAGCTATGTGTTCATATCTCTCTCTATGCATGATCATATTGTGATCATGAGCTTTGTAATCAAGTAGATCTACCTTGCTACTCAAGTGCTTTCATAGATCTTTGGCTCTCCCCATGTGTGTGAAAGTGACATCGTGCACACCATGGTGGCACTTAGGCTAGACATTACAAATACTTGTTATGAGTTATATATGGAGTTGGATGTTTCTATGAAATGTGGTGTTTGTTGGAACCATCTAGAGCTCAAGGTGACAGTGTGGGGTTTTCTAGATGGGAAAGGCTTACTTTGAGGTGTGCTGTTATAGCCCTACCATGGATTAGAGTGTCCAACCGGAGAGTAGTTTAGAGTAGTATCATAAAGAGAAGATATTTATATGAGAGTGTTCACTAGTGAAAGTATGATCCCTAGTCCTTGTTTCTACGCATTGAAACACCGTTTGCAACTAGATCTATTACATGTTTGCTTGCTTCCATCTTTATTTCAGTTGCCTTTAGTCTCTTCCATGCCATCATGCTATTTTCTAGCACCGTTGTCTTATATCCATACCACTTGTATTTTACTATCTCTTCGCCAAACTAGTGCACCTATACACCTGACAAGTGTATTGGGTGTGTTGGGGATACAAGAGATTTCTTGTATCTTGATTGCAGGATTGCTTGAGAGGAAATACCTTTGACCACTTCCTCCCTGAGTTCGATAAACCTTGGGTGATCCCTGAGTTCGATAGAAGTTAGGCCAACTCCTTTTCCCATCATGGGCCTCTGGACGACATCTGTCCCGTGCCCATCTTGTATGACCATTGGCAGTCTGACACTGTCACATCCGGGAATCCCACGCCCAGGCCTCGTTCCAGGTTTTAGGGGCATGCTTGACTTAAGCGCTTATCTCCTCCAGGAATTTCGGTAGAGAGAGAAGCACTGACTCTGAGGCCGACTCACTCCTTTCTGAGCACGCCAACCCCTGAGTCGGCTATACCGAGATGACTTGGCCAGGATGGTACCAGCATACAGAAAACAACACACACACTGTGCCAATATAAGATATATCTCGGATTGGTCTTGCCGGGATAACCCGGCTTGGTTAATTAGGCCTTTACTCGGGCAACCCTTTTATACCTCGGCCCACTTATACCTCGGCGAGCCTTGTCTTTATACCTTAGCTTGACCCTACCTGGTGTCATCCCCCAACACGTGTCTCTACGGGATCAGGAGGTGATTTTCTCGTCTCCCTTAAAAAAATTATTGGCCGGGTGTTTTGAGGTGTCTGATCTGACCACTTTTTCCGACAAAACCATAAAGTGGTGGTTATTTTAAGATTTCGGGATAGATACGGGGTCTGCTAGAGATGCTCTAAGTGAGTGAGAAGAGTAGTCCATGCACACTTCTCCTCCTCCACCCGCCCCGCTTCTCTCACACGACGTGTTTCGTGAATTGAGTTAGAGTTAAAAACTCATTTTGTGGAAGACTAAATTTCT
Organism: Avena eriantha; assembly: GCA_910589775.1. Taxonomy (NCBI): domain Eukaryota; kingdom Viridiplantae; phylum Streptophyta; class Magnoliopsida; order Poales; family Poaceae; genus Avena; species Avena eriantha. The sequence continues at coordinate 143,254,769 of OU342741.1, read as the reverse complement.
GCTTGGTGCACCGACTTAGACGGAGACAAAACAAATTTTAGAGGTCTATGTTCTTTCTCTGTCTCTCTCATCCTTTGTTCCTTTTGCTGCGTTGCTCTCGGGGCTTTCCTATCCTGACTAGTGCGTGCACAGCTGCCTGGGAGAGTAGGTCTTCGAAGGCATGTCCGTTGAGGTCACGCACCGGAAGACAGACGATAAAGTTTTTAGAGAGTGTCTCGACACAACTGGTTGCTCTTCTTCTACGTTTAAGCCAGCAATGCGTTCGGCTACCGGAAACCTCAGCACCATCATGGCCAACATCAACGATGCCGCTATGATGGTGACTTTCCCGATCAACATGTATGTATTCCTTGTCTTCTTGTTTACACTAGGATTTGGTCCATATGCAGATATAGCACCCAGCTAAAACCACTACTAGAAAATCGCTGTGTTTTTGTGCATTGCATCATCATGACCGCATGCTCATGTTATCATGCCACATTGCATTTGAGCATCATCATGTCATCATACATTGTTTGCCTTAAACTATTTTCTAAACGCGTATCTTTGTTTTCTAAATATCCCCTGTATTTATTTCAAATCAAAACCTCGGTCTTTTCCGGATATTTCGTTTGCCTAAAAGATATTTGCAAATGTGTTTAAATAAAAATAAATAAATAAAACTATTTTTCTAGCGGGGGAGGCAGCCCAGCCGTTTAGGCCAGGCCACCTACTACCCCAGCAGACCCGGCCCAAGCCCACCACCACCTAATCCTAAACTAGTTCCTACCCAAACCCTAACCCTCACCACTCACCTCACCCAACCTGCCGACCCACCCTATGGGCCGCACCACACCCCTGCGGCACACACCCACCTAGCACCTACACGCACGCACACAAGCCCGCACCGGCACGCCACGTTCCTAGATGCAACCACACCCCACCTGCAGCCACTCACCCCACCTACCACCGACCCGACGCCCGCACCTACCCCGCTCGCGTCCCACGCACGCGCGCGTGTTGCGTCTCGCCCTGCTCGGTCTCGCGTCATGATGCCAGCGCACGCACGCGAAAACCCGCCCGCAACCCGCTCCCGCCTGAACCCCACCACCATATCCCTCTCCCTGACGAGATCCCCAATCCCCGTAGGCAAACCACCCAGCGTCCCCCGCCACGTTGTTCTCCCGGATCGAGATCGACCACGGGTCGCGGCCCTCCCGCAAGTCTGGCCGCGCCAGCATGCGTGACCTCTGTGCCGGCCGCCTCTCCTTGCCCCTGCAACCTCCGGCCGCCCACCTTCCTCCAGCTCTCCGCCGCCCCTGGGAATCCGGCAGCGAGCTTGCCCTGCCTTTCTCGTCGTGGTGGCCGTCCCCGGCATCATCTTTCCCCGCGTCGTGGCCGCCTCCCTCGCCTTCGCCCTGCATGGCTCCTCCCCAAGCTCCTCGCGCCACGTGTGCCCTTCTTTTAGAAGCTCCTCCGGCCTCCCTCGCCGTGCCGAGCCACGGCTGGCCCTGCACCTCTAGGTCGCTGCAGCACACCCCGCAGAGCCGACCGGCCCGCCCTGCAGCGCAACCTCTCCGCCCGGCTCCGTATCCTCCGCCGGTCCTCGTTCCCGACGCGCGTGCACGCCATTGTCGGTGTGACCCTGGCGTCCTTCTCTAACCATCGCCCCTAGCCGTTTGTGCTCAACCTCTCCAGGGCCCCGCCGCTGACCTCCATGGCTGCCGCCGGTTCGGCACAACGCCAGTGCCTCGCGCGCCGCTATCTGGCCCCGCGTCCCCGCGCCTTGTCTCTAGTTACTACCGGTCGCTCGAGCTACGCACCGGGAGGTTGCTATTTTGGTCTAGCACGCCTCATGTTCAAGTTCCACATAGTTCTGATCATCTGCCGATGTGTGTTCACTGTTTGTGAGTTTGTTGTCTCTATTGGTGTTTAGTGATCTGGTGAGTGTTGTATGGATGACCAAAGAATCGTCAAGACCATCCAGAAGTTGGACAAGGACCTCGGGATGCAAGGACACCTACTTGGACCCTAGCTTTGATCTGAGCTCGGTACGACAAGAACTCCAACATAGGAACCGGAGGCGACGATGTTAGATTGACAAGATCTCCTTCACGGACGCTGATACCTTTGACCATGGATCCGATGGCCGAGACCCTGAAGACCCAATCCCGAAGACCGCGGATGCGACAAGATCGTCTCTCGGACGCCAAGTCCTTCGGCCCCGGAAAAACCGACGACCCGACCAATATCCGAAGACCGAACCCTGGCGCGCCAAGTTCTTCGACCCCGAAGACCGGTCGGATACGCCAAGGTCTCCTCCCTGGAACGCCACGAACTCCTTCCCGAAACCTGAAGACCGATCCTCCGGACGCCAAGACCACCACCCCGGACGCCAAGGTCGCCCACACGGAACGCCAAGTCCTTCTTCCCGGAAAGCCAAGTCCTTCTTCCCGGAATGCCAAGTTCTCCTTCCGTTGTCCAAGACCGATCCCGCTAACCCCATCGAACCCTGAGACCGGACCCCGAACCCCCGGAACCCAAGATCTTCCGAATCCAGATGTGTGACCCTAAGTCCCTATTTTTATAATATGACATTATCAACTGTCGCATTTAAATTGTTCATGCATGCATACCTGTCTGTGGTTTGGGGGCATTATGCCGATTCACCTCATAATTAAATATGGAGTGTTTATGCGGGATATCTTAGTCTTATTCTGGACTCCATTTAAATTGGTGTAGCGAACCGATGCCATGTTTTGCCTTGTTAAGACAACATTTAAATTGCGGGGTACCAAAAAAACATGAACCATCTAATTAATTGTCGGGACCCTAGTTCCGCTTAATATTGCCTAATTGCACCGCATCTGTGCCATGCCATGCATCATCCCATAAACATGCCGGATCTTCTGCCGTAGTATTAAATATTGCATCCGGTGTTTCTTCTAGTGTTTGCTTCTTCGTAGATTAGGCCGATGAGTTGATGCGAGTATCGACAAGTTCTCCGGATACGAATCTCCGACAGTGTTTCCCAGGCGAGCATCTCTCCCCCTTCTACCTTTGAATTTATAGTCTTTATTTCCTCCTGTTGATCTATTGCTATCTGTGTCGCGATGCTTTAGTTTCTGTGCACCATTTATACTCCTTACAGCCTCTATATTGACATGGACACATCCTATTGCCTGTTGTTTGATAGATAGTCGGCCTTGCGAGTCGTAGTTGCTTGCTTCTGTGTTGCTTCGCGTCGTTGTCGTTCCACCGTTGACGGCAAGTTGGCAGCTGATAATGGTGGAGATACTTAATGGTGGAGATGCTTAATGGTGGAGATGATCATGACTTTAAATACAACTATTAAATTGCTAGATATAACTAATGCAGAGGCATTGGTGGGCGATAGATGTTATTTGGTTCTTCCACGCTCACTTGTGTCTCGTAGGCCCCGAGTACTTGATACCTCGTTTGGTCTCGAGAGGGGTAAGAAAGACCTATTCGGATCCTACCTAATACTAGCACCAAACATACCCATCCTGGTATTTCCCCCTCGAGACCAAACGAGGAAGTCGTACCAAGGAACTCACACAGTTGGCAGTTTTACTCATTCCATTATAGTTGTAGCATTTACTAGTGAGATATATAGCATGAGTCATCCAATGCCTCCCACGCACGCGCGCGCGTTGCGTCTCGCCCCGCTCGGTCCCGCGTCACGACGCCAGCGCACGCACGCGAACACCCGCCCGCAACCCGCTCCCGCGTGGACCCCACCACCATCTCCCTCTCCCTGACGGGATCCCCAATCCCTGCAGGCAAACCACCCCGCATCCCCCGCCTCGCCGTTCTGCCGGATCGAGATCGACCGCCGGCCGCGGCCCTCCCGCAAGTCCGGTCGCACCAGCATGCGTGACCTCCGCGCTGACCGCCTCTCCTCACCGCTGCAACCTCCGGCCACCCACCTTCCTCCAGCTCTCCGCCGCCTCTGGGAATCCGGTAGTGAGCTAGCCCTGCCTTCCTCATCGTCGTGGCTGTCCCAGGCATCTGAAGGAAATATGCCCTGAGAGGCAATAATAAAGTTGTTATTATGTATTCCTTGTATATGATAGATGTTTATTTTGCATGCTATAATTGTATTGAGAGGAAACATCAATACGTGTGTGTTTAATAAACAAAAAGGGTTCCTAGTTATGCCTCTCTTATAAACTAGCTTGTTGATTAACAAGATGATCAAGGTTTCCTGATCATGGACATTGGATGTTGTTAATAACAAGGCCACAGCATTTTTGAAATGATGTGATGAATATTCATCCGAAGTATAGCATTACAATCAAGTCATTATGTTTATACTGCTATAACATCATACAAAGTAGTCTTAGTCCTTAGACCATGAGATCATGTTAATTGCTAACACCGGAAGAGTGTCTTGATAACATCAAACGTCACACCGTAACAGGGTGACCATAAAGGTGGGTTCAGTGCTATGAAGGTGTTATGTTGAGGCTCATGGATCAAGAGTGGAATTTGTCAATCCCGATGACGGATAGATATACTCTGGGCCCTCTCGGTGATATCACATTAAGATAGCTTGCAAGCAAGTGATGTGATCACTAGAATGTTACATCACAGGAACGAGAAAAGAGTGCATGTCGGTAACGAGATCAAACTAGGTATTTGGATACCGATGATCGAATCTCGGACATGTATTATATCATGAGACAAAGGGATTAAATTGCTGACGTTTAAGGTTCTCACGATCACAGAAGTCATCGTTGAATATGCAGGAGTCAGTATGGATCTCCAGGTCCCGCTTCTGATTATTGATCTGGAGTCTCAATCATGTCTGCATTATTCGCGAACCGTAGGGTGACACACTTAAGGGTTGCCGGACACCATTTAGGAGCACATATGTTCCAGACAAAAGGTTTGCAAAGCGCAGGAAAAGTTTCGATAGAAACATGAATTGTTTTGATAGAAACCGGAATTGTTTTGGGTGAAATTGCAGAAAGTGGTTCTGCATGTGATATTGAAATGTTGCAAGGGGTTTTATGTGAATGTTTGTTAATTAAAGTAATTAACAAAATTCTGAATAAAATAAATAAAAGAGTTTTATTAATTGAGAGTTGCATTTAATTTGGTGGAAATTAAATACATGTGAGTGGGATTTTGGGTGGAGGCCATGTTTATGTGAGTGGAGGTTCGCCACATGAATGAAGGAGGGGAGGAGTCCCCCCCCCCATGCGTCGGCTATGGGAGGGGAGGGGTCTCCCTCCCTCCTATATAAAGCCCCCCTCTCCCCTCTCACAAACCACACCTCCTCGTGAAGGATATCTCTCCCCCTCTAGATATTCCCCCATGGTCTCGGATTAGCGAGATACATGTTCCCGGTGGCCTTGCGTCTGGAAGGAGTTGCTGCTTCCGCTGATTCGCTGGAGCGAGGAGGTGGAGGTTGTCCGGTGACTTGAACGTGTGTGCGAGGACGGGTGCGCTGCTGGTTTGTGGCGCTCGGACTTCCACACGATCTTGAGATCAACAAGCGTACGACTACATCAACCACGAGTTCCTACTCGTTAACAAAACTCGTTGTCTTCGTGGGTAAGTTCTCCATGGATGTATGTCCACCCGTTGCTCTGTATCTAGTAGATAGATCTTGGCGTATAGTTCTCATCGTAGGAAATTTTTTGTTTTCTATGCTGCGGACCCAACAGTGGTATCAGAGCCTGATCTATGTGTAGGTGCTTAGCACGGGTAGTACACATATGTTGATATGTGGGCGATGATGATCATGTTATTTCATCTTCTATGTATTTTGGATATTGGTGGCATAGTGGGATGAAGCGGCCCGGACCAACCTTACATGTCATCGTACATGAGACCGGTTCCACGACTGACATGCAACTAGTTTTGCATAAGTGGCTAGCGGGTGTCTGTCTCTCCTACTATAGTCAATATCTGATTTACAACGAGTTGCTAATAACTTGGTTATCCTCGTTGTGGTTCATGTTCGTAGGTAAGACCGGTTCTATCTCCGAAAGCCCTAAGCCACGTAAAACTTGCAATTGATAAATTAGAGGCGTCTAGTTTAGATCGTTGCTGGGCTGGTGTCTTGATATGGTATTGTTGTAAGTAGATGTATGATAGATACTCTTACAACTCACTTAACGTGTAAATTCCATAGACCTTGGCCTTACACATAAAGGAATGATAGAGATCATACCACGATGCAAATGATAGAGATCAAATGCATGGACCATATCACCTCACTTCACACATTAGATGTTAGCATCTTATATTGCTAGTTTGGCGCTTTTGGTAGCATTATAAGATGATCCCTCATTTAGATATCAAGATAAAATGTGTTCTTCCTTAAGTATGCACCGTTCTATGGATCGTGTTTTGAGGCATCACGTGATGATCGGGTGTTCTCGACTCTACGCTTTCATACAACGGGTGTAAGACAGTTTTACACACGCGAATACTAAGGTTCTTACTTGACGAGCCTAGCATGTATAGACATGGCCTCGGAACACGGACCGAAAGGTTAAGCATGAGTCATATAGTTGATATGATGCCCATATAGATGCTCGCCTTTGAAGCTACACCGACTCACGTGATGATCGGACTTGGTGTAGTGGATTTGGTTCATGTAATCACCAAAAGGACACGAGGGATGTCGTTTTTGAGTGGGAGTTCATTAGTAATTTGGATTGGTTGAACTCAATCTATCATAAACTTAGTCTAAATATATTTTACAAATTCTGTTGTAGATGGCACCACCTGCTTTTAATTTCAATGTGTTCATGGAGAAAGAGAAGCTTGCTGCGAATGGTAGCAACTTCACCAACTGGGCTATGAATTTGAGGATTCTCCTCACTGCTGCACAAAAGCAATATGTGCTAGAGGCGCCGCTAGGCCCCCCACCAGCTCTTGATGCCCCTGACGAGGAAAAGAACGTCTATATAACTCGTCAGGAGGACCACAACTTAGTTCATTGCGGCATACTGTATGGGCTAGAGCCAGAACTTCGAAAACGTTTCGAAAATGGCAATGCCTTTGATACCATGGGAGAATTGAAAATGATTTTCGATACCCATGCTGCCGTAGAGAGTTATAATGCTTCTGAAAGGTTCTTTAGCTGCATGATGGAAGAGAACAGCTCCGTTAGTGAGCACGTACTCAAAATGTCTGGGTACGCCGATAAGCTTGTGTCCTTGGGAATAACGATTCCCATTGACTTAGGCATACATCGTGTTCTCCAATCTCTGCCACCTAGCTACAAGAGCTTCGTGATGAACTATAATATGCAGGGCATGAAGAAGTCTCTTCCCGAGCTTCTGTCAATGCTTAAGACTGCAGAAGTAGAGATTAGGAAAGAACATCAAGTGTTGATGATCAATAAGACCACCGGTTTCAAGAAGGACAAGAAAGGCAAGCAGAAGGGAAAGAAGGGCGGAAAATTTGTTGCCGCGCCTGAAAAGAAACCCCGAGCTGGCCCTAAGTCTGACACGGAGTGCTACTATTGCAAGGGGACTGGCCATTGGAAGCACAACTGCCCCAAGTATTTGGCGGACAAGAAGGCCAGCAAGGCAAACAAAGGTATATGTGATATACATGTTATTGATGTGTACTTGACTAGTACTCGCAGTAGCACCTGGGTATTTGATACGGGATCGGTTGCTAATATATGTAACTCGATTCAGGGGCTGCGGAACAAGCGACAATTAGCAAGGGATGAGGTCACGATGCGGGTCGGCAATGGATCAAGAGTTGATGTGATCGCCGTCGGAACGCTGCCTCTCCATATGCCGTCGGGATTAGTTATAAACCTAAATAATTGTTATTTGGTGCCTGCACTGAGCATGAACATTGTATCCGGATCATGTTTGATGCAAAGTGGTTATTCGTTTAAGTCTGAAAACAATGGTTGTTTGATTTATATGAATAATATCTTTTATGGTCATGCACCTGTGTTGAATGGTTTATTTCTGTTGGATCTCGATAGTAGTATTACGCATATTCATTATGTTGATGCTAAAATGATTAAACTTGATAATGATATATCTGCATATATGTGGCACTGCCGTCTAGGTCATATTGGCGTTAAACGCATGAAGAAACTCCATTCTGATGGACTTTTGGAATCACTTGATTTTGAATCATTTGATACATGTGAGCCATGCCTTATGGGCAAGATGACTAGAACGCCGTTTTCTGGTTCAATGGAAAGGGCGACAGATTTATTGGAAATCATACATACTGATGTGTGTGGACCAATGAGTGTGTCAGCGCGAGGTGGATATCGTTATTTTGTTACTTTCACGGATGATTTGAGTAGATACGGGTATATCTATTTGATGAAACATAAGTCTGAAACCTTTGAAAAGTTCAAAGAATTTCAGAATGAAGTGGAAAATCATTGTAACAGAAATATCAAATTTCTGCGGTCCGACCATGGAGGAGAGTATCTTAGTTACGAGTTTAGCTCACATATGAAAGACTGTGGAATAGTTTCACAACTCACGCCTGTCGGAACACCACAACGTAATGGTGTGTCAGAACGTCGTAATCGTACTTTATTGGATATGGTTCGATCTATGATGTCTCTGACTGACTTGCCACTGTCATTTTGGGGTTATGCACTGGAAACCGCTGCATTCACTTTAAATAGGGCACCATCTAAATCCGTTGAAAAGACACCGTATGAATTATGGTTTGGAAACAAACCTAAGCTGTCATTTCTTAAAGTTTGGGGATGCGATGTTTATGTGAAGAAACTTCAACCGGATAAACTCAAACCCAAAGCGGAAAAATGCGTCTTCATAGGATACCCTAAGGAAACGATTGGGTATACCTTCTATCACAGATCCGAGGGCAAGGTCTTTGTTGCCAAGAATGGATCCTTTCTTGAGAAGGAGTTTCTCGCGAAAGGTGTGAGTAGTCGGAAGGTAGAACTCGAAGAGGTTATTGAACCTTCTGTTCATGAAATGGCGAGTAGCGCAGCACCGGAAGTTGTTTCGGAGTTGACTTCACCTAATGAAGAGAGAGCTAATGATATTGATCATGAAACTCCGAAAGAGGACACTACCGAACCTCGCAGGTCAGGCAGGACACGTGCAGCTCCTGAACTGTACGGCAATCCTGTTATGAATTTCATGATTGATGAAATAGATGACCCTGCGACGTATGAAGAAGCGATGATGAGCCCTGATTCCAACAAATGGCTAGAAGCCATGAAATCCGAGATGGAATCCATGTATGAAAACCAGGTTTGGACCTTGGTGGACTTACCTCACGATCGAAAGGCCGTTGAGAATAAATGGATTTTCAAAAGAAAAACTGATGCTGATGGTAATGTAACCATCTATAAGGCTCGACTTGTCGCAAAGGGGTTTCGACAAATTCAAGGAGTTGATTACGATGAGACATTCTCTCCCGTAGCGATGCTTAAGTCGGTTAGGATTATGTTAGCAATTGCTGCATATTTCGATTATGAAATATGGCAGATGGATGTCAAAACTGCGTTCCTCAATGGTAATATTGAAGAAGAGTTGTATATGATACAACCTAAGGGTTTTGTCGATCCTAAGGATGCTGATAAGGTGTGCAAACTTCAGCGATCCATATATGGACTGAAGCAAGCATCCCAGAGTTGGAATCTCCGCTTTGATGAGGTGATCAAAGAGTTTGGATTTGTCCAAACTTATGGAGAGGCTTGTATTTATAAGAAAGTGAGTGGGAGCAGTGTGGCATTTCTGATATTATATGTGGATGACATATTATTGATTGGAAATGATATAGATCTTTTAAACAGTGTTAAAAGTTACCTAAACAGCAAATTTTCGATGAAGGACCTTGGTGAAGCTTCATATATATTAGGCATTAAAATCTATAGAGATAGATCAAGACGCCTAATTGGGCTATCGCAGAGTACATACCTTGATAAGATATTAAAGAAGTTTAATATGGGCGGAAGTAAGAAGGGGTTCTTACCTATGCTACAAGGCAAGACATTGAGTAAGACTCAAAGTCCGGCTACAGCGGAAGAAAGAGAGATAATGGATAAGATCCCCTATGCCTCAGCCATAGGCTCTATAATGTATGCCATGCTATGTACAAGACCGGATGTGGCACATGCTATTAGTTTGACTAGTAGGTACCAATCTGATCCAGGTTCGGAACACTGGATAGCGGTCAAGAATATCCTTAAGTACTTGAGAAGAACTAAGGATATGTTTCTTGTATACGGAGGTGAAGAAGAGCTAGTCGCTAAGTGTTATGTCGATGCTAGCTTTAACAATGATCCGGATGACTCTAAGTCTCAATCCGGATACGTATTTCTCTTGAACGGAGCAGCAGTTAGTTGGAGGAGTTCCAAACAACCTGTGGTGGCTAGATCAACGACGGAGGCAGAATATGTTGCTGCTTCAGAAGCGGCGCAGGAAGCAGTTTGGATGAAAGAGTTCATTACGGAACTGGGTGTGGTTCCCAGTGTGTTGGACCCGATGGTGATCTATTGTGACAACAATGGAGCCATAGCCAACGCCAAGGAACCAAGGTCTCACAAGAATTCCAAACATATTAAGCGCCGGTTTCACTCCATCCGTGAGCATGTCAAGGATGGAGATATAAAGATTTTTAAAGTGCACACGGACCTGAATGTAGCAGATCCGTTGACTAAAGTACTCCCTACGGCAAAACATGATCAACACCAGAACTCCATGGGTGTTAGATTTATCACTATGTAAACTAGATTATTGTCTCTAGTGCAAGTGGGAGACTGAAGGAAATATGCCCTGAGAGGCAATAATAAAGTTGTTATTATGTATTCCTTGTATATGATAGATGTTTATTTTGCATGCTATAATTGTATTGAGATTAAACATCAGTACATGTGTGTTTAATAAACAAAAAGGGTTCCTAGTTATGCCTCTCTTATAAACTAGTTTGTTGATTAACAAGATGATCAAGGTTTCCTGATCATGGACATTGGATGTTGTTAATAACAAGGTCACAGCATTTGTGAAATGATGTGATGAACATTCATCCGAAGTATAGCATTACGATCAAGTCATTATGTTTATATTGCTATAACATCATACAAAGTAGTCTTAGTCCTTAGACCATGAGATCATGTTAATTGCTAACACCGGAAGAGTATCTTGATAACATCAAACGTCACACCGTAACAGGGTGACCATAAAGGTGGGTTCAGTGCTATGAAGGTGTTATGTTGAGGCTCATGGATCAAGAGTGGAATTTATCAATCCCGATGACGGATAGATATACTTTGGGCCCTCTCGGTGATATCACATTAAGATAGCTTGCAAGCAAGTGATGTGATCACTAGAATGTTATATCACGGGAACGAGAAAAGAGTGCATGTCGGTAACGAGATCAAACTAGGTATTTGGATACCGATGATCGAATCTCGGACATGTATTATATCATGAGACAAAGGGATTAAATTGCTGACGTTTAAGGTTCTCACGATCACAGAAGTCATCGTTGAATATGCAGGAGTCAGTATGGATCTCCAGGTCCCGCTTCTGATTATTGATCTGGAGTCTCAATCATGTCTGCATTATTCGCGAACCGTAGGGTGACACACTTAAGGGTTGCCGGACACCATTTAGGAGCACATATGTTCCAGACAAAAGGTTTGCAAAGCGCAGGAAAAGTTTCGATAGAAACAGGAATTGTTTCGATAGAAACCGGAATTGTTTCGGTGAAATTGCAGAAAGTGGTTCTGCATGTGATATTGAAATGTTGCAAGGGGTTTTATGTGAATGTTTGTTAATTAAAGTAATTAACAAAATTCTGAATAAAATAAATAAAAGAGTTTTATTAATTGAGAGTTGCATTTAATTTGGTGGAAATTAAATACATGTGAGTGGGATTTTGGGTGGAGGCCATGTTTATGTGAGTGGAGGTTCACCACATGAATGAAGGAGGGGAGGAGTCCCCCCCCCTCATGCGCCGGCTATGGGAGGGGAGGGGTCTCCCTCCCTCCTATATAAAGCCCCCCTCTCCCCTCTCACAAACCACACCTCCTCGTGAAGGATCTCTCTCCCCCTCTAGATATTCCCCCATGGTCTCGGATTAGCGAGATACATGTTCCCGGTGGCCTTGCGTCTGGAAGGAGTTGCTGCTTCCGCCGATTCGCTGGAGCGAGGAGGTGGAGGTTGTCCGGTGACTTGAACGTGTGTGCGAGGATGGATGCGCTGGTGATTTGCGGCGCTCGGACTTCCACACGATCTTGAGATCGGCAAGCGTGCGACTACATCAACCACGAGTTCCTACTCGTTAACAAAACTTGTTGTCTTCGAGGGTAAGTTCTCCATGGATGTATGTCCACCCGTTGCTCTGTATCTAGTAGATAGATCTTGGCGTATAGTTCTCATCGTAGGAAATTTTTTGTTTTCTATGCTGCGGACCAAACAACATCATCTTCCCCCGCGCCGTGGCCGCCTCCCTCGCCTTCGCCCTGCACGTCTCCTCCCCAAGCTCCTCGCGCCGCGCGCGCCCTTCTTTCAGAAGCTCTTCCGGCCTCCCTCGCCGCGCCCAGCCACGGCTGGCCCTGCACCTCCAGGTCGCTGCAGCGTGCCCCGCAGTGCCTACCGGCCCGCCCTGCAGCGCGACCTCTCCGCCCAGTTCCGTATCCTCTGCCGGTCCTTGTTCCCGACGCGCGTGCACGCCGTCGTCGGTGTGACCCTGACATCCTTCTCTAACCACCGCCCCTAACCGTTTGTGCTCGACCTCTCCAGGGCCCCGCCGCTGACCTCCATGGCTGCCGCCGGTTTGGCACGACGCCGGTGCCTCGCGCACCGCTATCTGGCCCCGCGTCCCTGCGCCTTGTCTCTAGTTACTACCGGTCGCACGAGCTTCGCACCGGGAGGTTGCTATTTTGGTCTAGCACGCCTCATGTTCAAGTTCCACATAGTTCTGATCATTTGCCGATGTGTGTTCACTGTTTGTGGGTTTGTTGTCTCTATTGGTGTTTAGTGATCTGGTGAGTGTTGTATGGATGACCAAAGAATCGTCAAGACCATCCAGAAGTTGGACAAGGACCTCGGGATCAAGGACACCTACTTGGACCCTAGCTTTGATCCGAGCTCGGTACGACAAGAACTCCAACATAGGAACCGGAGGCGACGATGTCAGATTGATAAGATCTCCTTCATGGATGCTGATACCTTTGACCATGGATCCGATGGCTGAGACCCTGAAGACCCAATCCTGAAGACCGCGGATGCGACAAGATCGTCTCTCGGACGCCAAGTCCTTCGGCCTCGGAAAAAACCGACGACCCGACCAAGATCCGAAGACCGAACCCTGGCGCGCCAAGTTCTTCGACCCCGAAGACCGGTCGGATACGCCAAGGTCTCCTCCCTGGAATGCCACGAACTCCTTCCCGAACCCTGAAGACCGATCCCCCGGACGCCAAGATCACCACCCCGGACGCTAAGGTCACCGACACGGAACGCCAAGTCCTTCTTCCCGGAACGCCAAGCTCTCCTTCCGTTGTCCAAGATCGATCCCGCTAACCCCATCGAACCCTGAGACTGGATCCTGAACCCCCGGAACCCAAGATCTCCCGAATCCAGATGTGTGACCCTAAGTCCCTATTTTTATAATATGACATTATCAACTGTCGCATATTAAAATTTTCATGCATGCATACCTGTCTGTGGTTTGGGGGTATTATGCCGATTCACCTCATAATTAAATATGGAGTGTTTATGCGAGATATCTTAGTCTTATTCCGGACTCCATTTAAATTGGTGTAGCGAACCGATGCCATGTTTTGCCTTGTTAAGACAACATTTAAATTGCGGGGTACCTAAACAACATGAAACATCTAATTAATTGTCGGGACCCCGGTTCCGCTTAATATTGCCTAATTGCACCACATCTGTGCCATGCCATGCATCATCTCATAAACATGCCGGATCTTCTGCCGTAGTATTAAATATTGCATCCGGTGTTTCTTCTAGTGTTTGCTTCTTCGCGGATTAGGCCGATAAGTTGATGCGAGTATCGACAAGTTCTCCGGATACGAATCTCCCACAGTGTTTCCCAGGCGAGCATCTCTCCCCCTTCTACCTATTTTGCATTTAGAGTCTTTATTTTCTCCTGTTGATCTATTGCTATCTGTGTCGCGATTGTTTAGTTTTCGTGCACCATTTATACTCCTTGCAGCCTCTATATTGCCATGGGCACATCCTATTGCCTGTTGTTTGATAGATAGTCGGCCTTGCGAGTCGTAGTTGCTTGCTTCTATGTTGCTTCGCGTCGTTGTCGTTCCACCGTTGACGGCAAGTTGGCACCTGATAATGGTGGAGATGCTTAATGGTGGAGATGATCATGACTTTAAATACAACTATTAAATTGCTAGATATAACTAATGCAGAGGCATCGATGGGCAATAGATGTTATTTGGTTCTTCCACGCTCACTTGTGTCCTATAGGCCCCGAGTACTTGATACCTATTTCTTGACTATTCGCACTATCCACATACGGGAGACTCTATGAATCCCCCTTAGCCAGAGCTTGATTCATTTCTTATTTCTTGGGGCCACAAACTAGTTTGGGGTTTTATTACTATCCTGTACTTATGCCATGTTTTACTGCTTTATTTACGATTATGCGTGGAGCACCTGTACTATTTAGGATTGCGGAGTGTTTTCGCGGTATCGACAAGCCCAGTCACACTTTCGGGTTCCCAGCCGTTTACAGCCATTGGCGCAAACCTTGGGTCCGCCTCGGAGCCGGCCAACTTCGTTGCGGGTAGCTTAATGGGGTGGCCCCCTGAAATAAATTATGAATCCTGTGATTGCTTTGTCGTGAAAGCCTCGTTGGGTTTTGATTTAGTTTTTCCGAGGTTGATCGTGTGCGTGTTGCTATTTGTGCACCCCTACAGGGTAAATCTTTCTGAAAGCCGTGTCCGCGGTTATGGACGACTTGGAGCACAGTATCTCGATCATAGACAAGCATAACTAAAGTAGTGTTATAAATTTGACTTAATATGTGACTAGTTATCAGCTTCACTATAATGGAATGGATAATAAAAATGCCAACAACTGGTGGATCTGTGGTGATCTGTGTCATACTATATCTGCCTAGTAAGTATTGCAACTCCAATGGAACGTGATAAAAGTGCCAACAACTGCTGGGTTTTGGGATTCCTCAGGACAATTATATCTGACTAGTAAATGTTCCAACTACAACGAAATGTTAACTACAACGGCCCACTACTTGTGTTATCAGGATGACTCATGCTATATATCTCACTAGTAAATGCTGCAACTATAATGGAATGAGTAAAACTGCCAACTGTGTGAGTTCCTTGGTCCGACTTCCTCGTTTGGTCTCGAGGGGGAAATACCAGGATGGGTATGTTTGGTGCTAGTATTAGGTAGGATCCGAATAGGTCTTTCTTACCCCTCTCTAATAGCCGCCAGTGATACCGAGTCTCTATAGGTTGTTTAGTGCATGATTCGCTGCCGCTTCAGTCCATCATACCTATGTAGGCGAGAGCCGCCGGATTCTAGCCTCGCCGTGTACTGGCCTCAGTACTGACGCTCCTCTTTTTCCTTTGCCCTTTGTCGGCACCCCTTTTGTTTTAGCAGGTTTGAGATCGATGTCGTTAGCAGGGTTACCCTTCCAGCTTGGCCTGGGCAGGGTTATGGACGCCATTGGTTATTCTTCAGGGCTCTTAGCCCAATTTGCTTCTTGTCCATACTCGGACGCTGTATTGTTTTTAAGGTGATTTGGATCTTTGTAATGTATATCTGTATTTTTGACTCTTGGAGTCGTGTATATATATATATATATATAATATATATATATATGTCTGTTCTGTGGGTCCATCGAGGACTGTTGTGTAACGGTATTATTTCGTTTTCCACCCACACGCAAGTGCCTGGTGGGCGTCTTTGAATCGTTTCTATGCGGGTTTGGGGGAAGCGCTAAAACTTGTATAGGGCCGATTCGAGGGTGTTACAGCAGATCTTCTTGGAGTGCTTAGTACGATGCATGCGGTTAAGTTCACTAGTGCATGAATATATGATCTTGATTTCGATAATTAATCTCACTAAAAAATTGTCTAATAACCTAACAAGAAAATATACAAATATATGCAAAGGCACCTAAATATGGAACACATTCGGCCTCAATAAAATGCCATGTACAAATTGGAACCCCTATAGCCGGGAGTAGGTACGCTTAAGCAGTTGAATGTCATCCCTCAAACAAAAAAAAAGCAGTTGAATGCCATATACAAATTGGAAACATTACAACCGGGAGTACGTACGCTTAAGCAGTCGAGCAGCTGCCGAGTTACACTAGCTTCTCTGAGCTTGCCTAAAGAAGAGGGTAGAAAGACGTGGCACATTCGGCCTCACTAAAATGCCAGCACGGCTCACGTTTTTGAGCAAACCCATATACCTAGTGCGCACAGGACTTGGAAGATGCCAAAACAAAACGCACCCGGTTCGCCCCGGTCCATTTTCGCATAGCGAATCTACCGGTGTCATCGTGAGATTAGTTAGACGACATGGGCATGGGCTTTCCTTTTCCTCACGCGAGGACCAGTGTGCGTGCCCTTTTTGATCGCGCGCGCAGATGGAGCCCAGACGTGACAGGATGGATGGACTTGAACCGTGTGGCTCACTCTGGTTTCCGGTTGGATCGCATACGTGCATTGTGGCTGGTCCCAACGGAGCGAGCTTTCGCGCCCGTGACCCCGACGTTTTATTTTTTGCCGGTACCTTTTTTTTTTTGCCGATAGACGTTTTCAAGTTAGTCATCGTCTGTGCGTCACTGGGGTGCGGATTTTTTTAAACGGGGCACGGCATATTGACACGTGTGTTGGCTGGCGTTGCGCGAGTACGTGGCTAGTGGAGTATTTGGGCCATGTATGTACGCGCCGTGATGTGTGCCCTTCCGTCATTTCCGAGCGCCCTATTGGCTAATTCCAAAGTAAACCAAGCACTGCTGCTACCGAAGTGCGTAGCCCAACTCGACCACGAAAATCCTCTTAAAAAAAACTCGATCACGAAACCGATTCATTTGAAAGTGCATGCATACGCACGAAAGTGTTCCACGTAACATTTTCTTCGGCTTGTGTTTAGCTAACCCTACCTAGCTTTCAATATATACTTTGGAGTACTACCATTTGTCGGACAAATGTGGAGCAAAGGAACACCGCGTCGTGTAAGAAATCGGGTCCCGAAGCTGTCGGCAAATGTCTGCAATCTTCTTCTCTAGCTAGTCTCTCTTTACCCCGCACCAAACACGGCGCGAGAGACAGCCAATCGGAGGAACCGATCGGTTACAATCTCGCCTACCCAAAATGAAGTTCCGGCCGAGGGCCGATAGAACCAGGTTCGCATTGCAACCACTAACTTTGTCCCACTACTACACGATAGTATGATGCGGGTAGGCCCCGTGCATCTATCGCAAACAAATAAGTCTGCCTGTACCCGACACGAGCCGCATCGACCGATCGATCGATCGGCAGGATAAAGAAGGGAAAGGTATCGGCAGCAAAAGCGAGCGCAGCGGAAACGGCCGGACCCGGTACGCGAAAATCAACACTGAAAGCGGCTGCCCGACGACCGCGAGCGCGAGCGCGGCCCGGACATACGATACGATACGACGACAGCGGTTCAGGAAGGCGCGCCCCCGGCCCCAGGCCGGAAGCTTCGTTCGCCGGCGCGTGCATGCACCGGCAGGGGAGCCATCGATCATGTACGTACGATCACCCTGTAAGTGGACGTGTCCACGGCCAACCGTGGCCTTGCCGCTTGTGCCGTTTAATTAGGTGGGACTAAGATTTTATCCACTTATGTCCTGCCTAGTAGCCGCGGCATCCGTCGGCCCCGCTAAACCGTGACTGCAGTCCATGAGTTGTCACGTTCGCTCAGCTCCTCACCTATACTCCTCTCTCCAGACCACCAAAACCTACGATCTCGATCTAAAAAAAACGATCTCATCGAACGCGTCAGGTGCTGCCGCTAACATAAGATACTGAAAGTTACTCCCTCTGTTACAAAATACTATAAGATGTGTTTACATTTGTGAAAGAAACTAGACCCCTTTTAATATATAGGTTCATGTAGATTTGAAGTGAACCTACACACTAAAAGGGGCTAAATACACTTCTTTCACAAAGATAAAACATCTTATATTTTGAAACGGGAAGAGTAGGTGGATTGAAATTTTGATAGTTGCCGATGTTAGAGCTATCTCCAATGGGAGCTGCAAATCGGGGGCCGCGTTAAAAAACCAGCCAAAATAACGCGCTATATCTTTTGCCACTCGCATGTGTTCGGCGACATCGATCGGGACGCACATCCTCGAGTACGCGTATCGCCATTAACAAAGGATTGCAACTTCATTAACCGTGGTCATCATCACCGGCAACCATCTACACCAAGATCATCGCCACATCATCGCCGCCACCACCAATCGTGGTCATCGTCAACGCCAACAAGTTCTTCTCCACGAGCGACGTCGCGCTCATAGAAGCGGAAAATACGGGTCTAATCTCCGAAATCGACTACCGCTACAATTCAATCGCCATCTACAACTACCACCGTCACCTTCGTCCACCACGACCTTGCTGTCAAAGTCGCGGTCTAATTTTTATTTGCACAAGTTTGTGCTCACTTTTTTCTTCTTGCGGCCACTTCGTCTACTTCGACACGGCGGACAACTTCTACACCGACCATTTACGGAAAATTTCCTTTGCTCCTCAATCCGGCTCTGGCACGCATGGCTCATGTCTTCGCACGTTCGGTATTGGCAACACCGATACGTGCCTTCGTCCCCGACATGCTCTCGAGTCTGGCAAGCTCGGCATTGCGGGTCGAGCTACTTCGACTCAAATTACGTCTACCTCAATTACTACGGCAAATTCTTCAGGCTCAAACAACGACATCGACCACAACACAACAACAACATTGACATCATCGACTTCATCAACGGCGGCAACTTCCCCAATAACACCATCGACCACAACTACAGCGTCCTCACACCCGGCTACATCAACATCGGCTTATTCTCCAGTCAGACCGTCCGCATCACTACCGATCCGACTACGGGGGATATTCGAGTATATGCCGGTTAGGTTATATTTGGTAGTTTAAATATTGTAATCTAATTATATCTCTATTAGGCTTCTTGCTCCTCAAGTCTCTTCTAGTACTATATAAACATCCTAAGGGCTCACGATGTAATCACCTCAAGCGATCTTTCATCCACATCCCACACCCACCAATAGTCCCGCGTCGCGCCGCGCCCTGCCTCGCCGCACCTTCCCCTTCCTGTCCCCATCCCCGCGCTAAAGCCCGCCATCCGTCGTCGGCATACCGCCTCGTCGCCGCGGTCCGCTGAGTTCGTCGGGGTTCCGGGAGTGCACGTGCGTCCGAACGGTACCTACTATGCTGAGCTCCGCGTTGTTGACCTAGATGGGTAGTAGCGCCCTTGATCTGGGGCGGCCAGATGGGCCTCGCACGGCACCAGAGTTGGGAAGGCTGACTGTTGCTCAGCCATGCACCGCGCCACCCCGCTTGTCCTCGCCATCCCGCAAGATCCCGACGCCGACATGCCTGCTCATTGGCTGGACCCATAGAACAGAGGAAATGTAGAATAAGAAGGTGGCGCCGCATCGCCCGAGCCGTGCCCAACGTCAGGCGCCGACGACGACAGAGGGGGAGGGGAATGGGGAAGGGAGGCGGCGGCACACGCTAGGCCGGGGAGAGGGAGACGACGAGGAGCGCACTATACATGAATACTCTCTCTCCTGAAAAGATGTCTCGGATTTTTTCAAGTTTTATATGTATCTACATTACAACAAGTCTAGATACATACTTCCTCCGTTTTAAAATAAGTGACTTAGATTTGTTTAGATTTACATACATCTAAACGCATTTAGTGTGTAGATAAATACAAATCTAGATAAATCTAAGTTACGAATTTAGAAAAATGTTGCAACGTAGAAGACGGAGAGAGTATGACTTGCATACATTGCTCAAAGTCTGAAGCGATCGTGCTTCTGGTTGCTGATGCCTCGCTCGCTGCTTGCTCTGTACCGAGGTCAGCTTTGCTAGCGGCAGTAGCGGACGGGCCGCGGTTGGCCGCCAGTTTACTAATCTTATTTATGGGTGTTCACAGACTCGATTAAATGGGAACGGTGTGGCGGCGCCGTGGGCAGCCGCCCCCACTTGCACCCTGTCGTACGATGCGCTCGCGCGCGCGGCCGTCGCGTCAGGGCGGGCGTATCCGCTCTGCGGACGAGACACGAGAGCAAGACGGGACGTAGCTAGCTAGGCTGGGACCGCCGGTCGCTCTAACGGACCGGGAACAGTTGTTCCGTTAGAGCGGACTCTCTCGCGGTCGCTCGCCCTGGCCGGTCGCCACCAGGCCGCTGTCGGCTGTCGCGTCGCGCGTGGTCGCATGCTCTCGGCTCGGCCCGTCTGCTAATTACCGTGCCGCGACCGGACGTGGAGCAGATCGATCGCTCGCATCAACGCGCGTTCGGGGGGATGAGAGCAGACGGATGGGCTGATGGCAACCAATGTTACGTTACGTCAGTCGCTCTGAAAAAACAAGTGCTCCCTTGACGGTGGGACGTCAGGTTGGAGCATACAGAAAATCGGTGGCGAGAAGACAACGCGTTCACGTTATGGCACAGTAAAGTTAATTGGCCGAGCGCCGTAGATATATCTTCCTAGTAGTATCTTGCTTTCTTTGTCTTCATCTGCTGATGGTTACTCAAGGGCTCGTGTTCCGGGACAAGATGTTTCCGTTCAACCGTGACGCCGGCGAGTTACTACTTGTTTAATCCTAGGAAGGTGCTGTCCTGCTTTTGGGGCGCCACGCACGGGGTCCTTCGGCGGTAAGAAATCGAGTTAAATATGCTAACTTACTCAAGTTCAGAATTGTATAGACTTTATGTATGTTTCCGTTATGTATATATATATTACTCCTTTAAAAAGAAGTCGGAAATTTGTCTAAATTTGGATAGATCTATATACTCCTCCGTTCACAAATAATTGTGCTTATAGGCTTTATCCTAAGTTAAACTGAACAAAATTTGACCAACTTCTGAGGCAATGACATAGCTCCCTTTTGAAATGTAGATTCATAATATATGAATTTAATTATATATATATATATATATATATATTGCTACATTTGTCTACAAAATGGGTCAAATTTTTAAAAGTTTGACTCACAACAAAAGTTAGAAGTACACTTACTGCGGAAGATGCCCTCGTTGGTTTGGAAGAATTGGGCCCCCAAAAAATGCAAGTTTTTTTGCTTGGTTAGTGATTCAAAATAGAGTTTAGACGACGGATAGACTTCAAAAAAGAGGATGGCAAAATTTTGGAAGATGCAAGCTTTGCAACCAAGTGCAAGAAACCGCTCCACATCTCATTTTCAAATGTCGTTTCACCGTGCGTGTTTGGCGGCAAATCAAGGAGTGGCTTCGACTTGATGACATTGATATCCATAGTTGGCGCGACATGACATCAGTCAAGGAGTGGTGGAGGGACAAGATTCACAAGATAGGTAACTCTAAGAAGGCTTTGGCATCACTTGCAATGTTGGTTTCATGGGAAGTTTGGAAGGAAAGAAATGTTAGGGTTTTTACAAACAACGCCTCAACAGTAATGATAGTGGTTGCCAAGATAAAAGAAGAAATTGGCTTATGGAGCCTTGCCGGTGCAAAAGCGTTGAGTATTGTAATACCGCGAGAGTAGGCCCTTTGTTCCGCCTTGACCATTATGGTCAAGGTTTTATTTGTAAGACCTCTAATCCTCTTCTTAATCAATGAAAATGGCAATCGATTGCCTTGTTTCAAAAAAAAGTACACTTACTGACGGACGGATGGAGTACTAAATAGTGTCTAGATACATCCGAATTTAAACAAATCTGCGATATCCTTTTCAGAACAGAGGGGGTATTTGAGAGCAATGATGCGAAGGTTGATCAAGTCATGTTTTTTTTGCGAAATTTCACCGATCTATTAATAATCATCAACAACAGTACGAATGGTCCCCAAAGTAATAAAAATTACAAATAGGTCAATGAACCACCTAGCGACGACTATAAACATTGGCATGAACCGAAGGCGCGCCGCCGTCCTCGTCTCTCCATCACCGGAGCCGGGCAAAACTTGTCGTAGTAGAGCTTGTTGTAGTAGATGGACAGATGGAGTACTAAATAGTGTCTAGATACATCTGAATTTGAACAAATCTGCGATATCCTTTTCAGAACAGAGGGGGTATTTGATAGCAATGATGCGAAGGTTGATCAAGTCATGTTGTATGCAAGCAACAAATCTAGCAATCACTGAACACTTTAGTGAGACAGAGAAGGAGGAATGGCAAATGAGGCCCTTCCGTGAGGTTGTGGAAGACTGCGACCTTATAGACCTGGGCTTTGCAGGGCTGCCATATACGTGGGACAACAAGCAGGCAGGGAATGCCAATGTAAAGGCTCGGCTAGATAGAGCTTTTGGAAATACGGCCTTGACACAGATCTTTACAGTGATCAAAGTGCGACATATAAGCTTGGTCGAATCAGATCATTGCCTTCTTATGTTGGAATTGTGTCAGCAGTCGTCACAAAGAAGGCCAATGCAGAGATTCAGGTATGAAAATGTCTGGCAGACCCATGGGGACTATGATCGAGTGGTTGCTAACTTGTGGCGATCAGGAGTTAGCGGTGCAGGTGCGCCAGGTTTCGCGCGTACTCTGCAGGACATGCAAAAAGGTTTGCAGAGTTGGGGTTCAGCTACTTTCGGAAATTTTAAAAAGAAATTGGGTGAGTTGCTTGCTCTTGTCCTTGGAAAACTGGTCGGGGCTATGAGAGAGGTAATGGAGGTGCAGTATACGGAAGCGGAGATTAAGACGATACTATTCCAGATGCACCCGTCCAAAGCGCCGCGGGTGGATGGCTTCAATGCGGGGTTTTTTCAACGACACTGGGAACTTGTTCGTGAGGATCTGGTCCGTGCAGTCCTAGGTGTTTTGAATAGGGGGGAATGGATATCAGACATGAATGATACGGCTATCGTGTTGATACCAAAGGTACGCCATCCCCAGTCTATCAAACAATTCCGACCAATTTCTCTATGCACGGTGGTGTATAAGATGTGTGCAAAGGTCATTGCAAATCGGATGAGACCTTGGTTGGAAGAGGCTGTTAGCAAAGAGCAGAGTGCATTTGTCCCGAGGTGACTTATCACTGATAATGCTCTAGTTGCTTTTGAGTGTATTTATACAATGAAAAGAAATAAGAAAGGGAAGAAAGGTATGTGCGCAGTAAAGCTGGACATGATGAAGGCATATGACCGGGTCGAATGGCCCTTTCTTCAAGCTATGATGCTAAAGATTGGTTTTCCAGCGCGCATGGTGCAGTTGATTATGAGGTTTGTTTCATCAGTCCGATTCTCTGTAAAGGTGAATGGTGAGCTGCTTCCGCAATTCTCCTCGACTAGAGGACTGCGCCAGGGCGACCCCATGTCCCCATACCTATTTCTGCTATGCTCAGAAGGGTTGTCGATTCTGTTAAACCACTTTCAGTTGGGCCCTATTGATAGAGGTATCCATGTGTGTAACAGGGCACCATGGATTACACACTTATTGTTTGCTGATGATAGCCTCATTTTCATGAATGCAACAGAGTCCAGTGCTACACGAATGCAATATTGCATATCTATAATGAAGCGTCGGGGCAGCTGGTAAATAGGGACAAAAGTTCTATCTTCTTTAGTCCTTGTACTAGTGACATCCAGAAAGCAGCAGTGAAGTCTAAGTTGGATATTTCTGTTGAAGCTTTTAGCGGGAAACATTTGGGCTTACCGACGACCGCGGGACGACTAACAAGCAATGAGTTTGAATATATTGCAGAGGTCACGAGGAGTAGTATGAACGGCTGTGCGAGGATGTTATCATATCCAGGGAAGAAAGTTTGGCTGAAATCAGTAATACAAGCCAAACCGACATACAATATGAGTGTGTTCCAGCTATCAAAAGGCACATGCAAGAAATTCTCATCCATGACGGCCAAGTTTTGGTGGAGTAGGAATCTAGATAAGAGGTCAATGCATTGGCTCTCTTTGGGAAAATATGTCTCTACCAAAAGGAAGAGGAGGGATGGGCTTCCGTGATTTTCGTCTGTTTAATCTTGCTCTTCTCGGGAAACAAGGTTGGAGACTAATGGCTTCGCCAGGATCGCTGTGTGCCTAGGTTTTGCGAAGCAGGTACTTCCACAACGCAGACTTCTTGTCTGCAACAACGCCGCAATCAGCCTCCCGTACGTGGCGGGCGATCATCGCTGGCAGAGAAGCATTACAAGCTGGGATCATCAAACGGATTGGTTATGGCAGTTCGGTATCGATTTGGCATGACAATTGGCTACCAGGTGCTCAGCATATGCGTCCGCTGGGAAGGAAGACAGATGGCACGGCTGAGATGGTGAGTGACCTAATCAACCCCAATACCCATTCTTGGAACCTGGAGGCTTTGGAGGCGAATCTCTTCCCTGTCGACGTGGAGATCGTGCGACAGGTTCCTCTTCGAACTTCTATGGGGGAGGATTGGATGGCATGGGCTCTCGAAAAGTCAGGAGTATACTCAGTTCGCTCGGCATACCGGGCTCTAGTGGCTAACCAACTGATCAGTGACGAGGCGTCGTCGTCTGAAGAGAGAGCAGAGGTGTGGAAGAAGCTATGGAAGCTGGTTGTGGTACCCTGAGTGCGCGTTTTTTGGTGGAGAGTTCTACGAGGCATTATACCTAATTACTCGACTCTCACCCAGCGGCATGTCAGAGAGATCGCCACTTGTGGGATATGCAAATCAGCTCCAGAAACTCTGATGCACGCACTGCTTGAGTGCTCGCATGCACGCCAATTTTGGTTGGCGGCTTATGAAGTGTTTCATATGAAAATGCCTCGGCTCCACCCGGAGACATGGACGGCCGATATCTTGTGTGAAAGGTGGTTCTCTTCAATAGAACAGGCAAAAATGATTTCAGTCATGGCTGCTATATGGGACTCGAGAAACAAGCTGGTGCATGGTGGCTCCGGTATGACCAGGGAAAGTGTGTGGAGTCCATAGAGAAAGACCTTCTGGAGATCGTACTGCCAAAGGAGGTGGTACAAATCAGACCTACAAAACCTGTATGTAGGTGGAGTGCCCCCGAGGGAGGCTTGGTGAAGCTGAACTCTGACGGGGCGATTGGCTTAGCTGAAGGACGAGCAGAAAGTGGCGGTGTGGCTCGGGATGCGGTGGGGTTCAGAGGTGCTTGGGCGAAGGTTTATGCTGGAGTTCAGGATCCATTCATTGCAGAGACACTAGCGCCACGCGACGCGGTTCTTTTTGCGTGTGCACGAGGATATGCGGAGGTAGCCTTTGAAACAGACTGCCAAGAGCTATTGTTTCGGAGTTTCTCTCTGAACTTTGTTGGAAGGTTGGGCAATCAGGTGGCTCATGCATGTGCAAGGTTGGCATGCGCTGACAATGTATCGCATGAGTGGCTTGGGTTGTGCCCAGACTTTTTAGTTGACAGCGTTCAGGCTGATTGTAAGTTGTAACCAGGGGATGTTGAATTAATAAAGGGTGAAGTTTCTTCAAAAAAAAAAATCTAGCAATCGAGTATACGACTTCACAAACAACGTAACTGTATATGTTTTCAGCAAAATAAAAATCAATTTCAAAGTTTCTTTTGAGAGAAAATAAGGTTGAAAGTAGATGGCGAGTTTTTTGTTTGAGGGAAACTAGATTTCGAGTAGTTTTATTTTTTTTGCTAGGGAAAGTATAGATTGCTAGTTTTTGTAGAGGGGCATTCGCATTCACCAACCTAAATATTTCAGCCCAATCTAAAAAATATATATTTCAGCCCGTTTGTCTCACGTCTGCTAGACCACAGGCAGGCCGGCCGGGCAGAAGCGATGGGCTGCATCTTCACGCGCGTGGAAATGCTAGACCTTGAAAATGCTGTGCTGCCCGCAGGCTAACAGCAACTCGGTCAAACCAGCAAAATACCTCTGTGTTTTACGGTTTTGGTCCAAAAAAGGCAAAAGTATACCCGTGTGTTGTTAATTATTGTTTGCCTTTGTACTTTAATTTCTTTTAGTGCAATTTTTTTAATATTTTTTACTAAGCTTACCTGCATATGTCAGTTCATTAACAATCAGAGATCATATATTTACATTTCCTTGTTTGATCTCAGACGCCAACATTACATTTGAATGCGCTTGTCTTTCCTTTTGAGCTTTTTTTCCAGGTAACCCTCATCTCCTTACAAAGTCAGTAGGTGTTTTATTTATTTACATTTTGTAAATGTGTAACTAGCACGTACTATTTCTTACCCTGGAAATGGGGATGTCAGCCAAACCCATACATCTGTAACATTCCAAGATTAGAGGTTAGAAATAGAGAGGACACATGTTTTTGCATTGGATTCATGCATAAGAAAATCCGAAGAATTTTTGTTCAAAATTAAGAGAGTGTAGAGTGATCAAGATCTTTCTCGTTCTGATAAGAAACGTTAGGACAACTGCGGCAGATTTCGATATGAGCTCTATTGTATCTCTGTGTTTGAGGGGAATTATTTCAAATTTGAATGTTCAAATAATATATTTGAATTCAAAACAAATTTGAAGTTGGATTATAAATGGAAAATGAATTACAATAATAAATAAGAATTGAATTCTTATTTATAAATAGATATCATTATTTACAAGATTCAAAGTACAAAAGAAAGAAAATTTAACTTTATTAAAAAGATGAGATAGTGCTAGGAGGAACTAGACACTTTTTTGATATAGCAGAAGTGGGTCGGCGTGAGGATTTCGGAAATTTGTCCCTGACAGGGATTGAACTCCGGTCATTAGGATGCGCCAACTGCGACCCAACCACTAGGTTATTGCCTCGTTCTCAAAATTTAACTTTATTAATATCATACAATAATACATTGTCTTTACAACAAGTAAGAGCAATCCTTGAAAAAGAAATGAAATCGAAAAGAATACATTTTATTACAATAGATATAGTACAAGTTTGCAAATGAATAAAAAATAAGGTTAAAAGAAAAACCTAAGACTAAATTCTATAACTAATTCTTCTGCTTGATCATTTCTTGATCTTGTTCTTGTAAGAGAATAAGACAAACAACGAAAAAGAAAGAAAGATTAGTGGTAAAGGCAACTCTCAGAATGGCATAGAATTGCCATGCCAATATCATCATTGAGTAGTTAAAGAGGGGCCACTAATAGTAATTTGTTCTTATCTAATTGATTGCCTCGGACTTATTGCATCATAGGCATAGAGGCAAGTTTCACCAAATCAGTAGAAGGAAAAAGGTAAAATCCTAGGAATAGATCATAGCTTTACTTGATCTCATCCACAACACTAGGGTTATAGGCATTGTAACTTGCACACAACAAGGCCACTTGCAAGTAGCTTACACACCACATGCAACTGGTGTGCTGTCCTCACCACAAGGGAAGGGTCTGGTGCATAGAAATGAAGCCTAGTCGTAGCCCAGTTTGTCACCAAAGCCTGTTCCTCATTCAAACCCCGCAAAGCTCCACTTCTAGTTCACAACACATTCAGGAAATCAACCAAAAACCTCACCAACCCCATCATAGTCAACATGATCACCTAGTGGAACCACTGGAATAGATCAAGAAGGAGTTCAGTAGCATCAGGAGGAATAGGTCATCAAGCTCAGGAGCTAGGAGAAGGCAAGGATGAGAAGGCCCCTAGAGCAGCAGTGGTTGACCAAGATCCACCACCACAACATCCATAACCAAATCATCTGTCCACACTACAAGCAACATCATACTAGTACCTGTCCTTATCATTTTAAGCAAGCATCATTTGGGGAGAGGGAGAGCTCTCATTCCAGCATAGGAAAGCTATGCTAGGATCATCACAGAGCCTGGAAGGCAACTACAATATCTATTCTTCCTACAAATCCTAACGCCAGCCTTTTCATCATGGGCATGACCTAAAATTAATCATAGTATCTGTTCTTATGTATCAATACCTCAGCCTTTGCATCATAGGCAAGCTAAGAAATCAAGTGCCAAATCTGTTTTTATCCAGCTTATCTCACAAGATAGTAGAACACACAAGAAGATTGTACAAGAGTGTACAAGCAACCTAAACCAACTAATCATCTAGATCTGGTCTAGGAGATCAGTAGGGGTCACTTTGCACATCCACATACACTTTTATGCATTTAATATATCAACAGAATCAGACGATCAGTGGATCATCTAGACCTAGCAACAAAACCATCTTAGATAAGTAACATCATTTCCATCTATCTTTCATATATATCTGCTAAGCAAGTATGCTAGGAATGAGCTAATGATCTCAAACAGAGGTACCACACTGATTGTGCAACAAATCATAGACAACAAAGTAGCTAAAAACAAACTACCAAAGTACATAATCTATCTACTAACATCAGTACTTGTAATTCTACATATTTAAAACCAAATTGATGTATAACCAATAACCTGACAAGAGTGTTCTAGACAGGTTTTCAACCTTTAGACTTCAACCACAAAAGCATATACTTTAGGGAACCTAGAATTGTTGAAATAAATTGAATATCCAAAATGTATGCTTAGGAATTAACCACTTGTTCCAAGGTTATGTGATCCAATTCAAACAATAAAATGACCATATGTAGGACCTCATTACTTGGTGATCAGCAAACCAACCAGAGCATGTCCTAGCCAATACACCATCTCTAGATCAACTACTTCAAACCGTAGTTGCCTAACAGCCATATCAGAACCTAGTAACATTATTGCTACTATCAACATATGCCAGACCACAACCATATATATGCTCCTATTCATTCCATGTATTTTTGCAGAAGGAATACAACATGTATCCTTTATTTTTTTAAGAATAGAAGGTTGCACTAACAACAACAATATCACCTTAGGAATTCTTCCAATATCTCACAACTTAAAGATTAAGCTAACATAATATCTACAAGCAATTGAATGCAACTTAAAACATGCTCTTGTTAATATTCAAAAGCACACTATGTGCAAACCCAACACAAGAACCACCCAACTAGAACCTATACTGGGGTGAGCATTCTCCCAGTATTACACAAGATGTGACCCAAGTCACAAGTAGACATGCACAATTGTGGAACATAAGTAACTAGGACTCGAGTTTAGCTTAGGAGTACCAACAACCAAGAGTGACAGGGAATATATGCAAGTAAATAACCAATCTCGGCTAGTACCAAATCTACAAAAATTAACCACTATAATGGTATGTAATCAAGACCTAGATTAACACTCTTCTCGAAGCTAGTCAGAGAAGAGGCAGAGGTAATTTCGAGAGTGGCGGCAGAGGTCAACACCGTGACATGGTGGCACGCGGAGCACTAGGAGCACGACAAGGTCAATGGAGCACAGCGAGGTCGCGATGTCCGAACCCTAGCGCCAGACAACGGAAGGGGGCGAGCAGTCTCAAGCTCAAACTCCAGATCAAGAAGGATAGGTAGAAGCAGTGGAGGATGAAGATTTGGCAACGACTAACGGTGGCAGCCGCAATGGTCTGTGCCTGTCGGAATCGGGTGGCAAGGGCATCATACCATCACACGCACGGGAAGGAGAGGGGACCGAGTGGGTCAGGTTGACCGGCTCAATCCACTGATCAGGTTGGTCTAGCCCAATCATGGGCCAGACTGACGGGTGGTCCCAAGGCCTTTTCTAAAAACAAAATACCAAGAAAGTAAATAAAAAGGAAAAATGGGAATTACCAAAATAACCCTGAGATTGTTTTAGCTCTAAAAAAATATAAAAATATCCTAAAAATATATAATATATCAAAATAATCACAAAAATAATCTCTACCTAGGAAAAATATAATGTTACTTGTTTGAGTTAAACAAAATACAACTAAATATTAAAGCCACTGAAATCCTCAATGAAATATAACAAAATAAATAAAAGTCCTAAAAATCAATAGAAATCATTTTTGTGTATAGAAATAAATCTATTATTTCATGAACATGCTAATTATAAAATTCCAAGTCATTTTAGGATTTATAAACAAATAAGTGCTATAATTAACTTTATAGTCTTTTTCTTCTATTAAAATAAAAGGGAGATATTCTCTTTATTCATTTATAAATTAACATAAATCCTTCTTAGCTTTAATTAACTACTTATGATTTATTAAAGCATAGAATGTAGTTATTAAGACTAAAACATGTATAACTAATATAAAATTGTTTTTTAATAATAGAATTAACTCTTGAGTTTGTATAAATACTTCGAGCCCTAACAAAATAATGAGATCATCTAATTATGCTTCCATGAATGAGTTACATCATATTTCTAGAACTATCATAGCAAAACAAATCCTGAACTCGTTGTTCACTTACAATGGAAGTGAATGATTTCCCATCTTTGATTATGCTTAGGAAAACCCTAGAACTTGGTGATGCCATAAACATGATGTCTCAAGCCCATTATTATTTGTATACTTAACTTTGGTGTAATATACAATAAACTAGAAGTATAATAACTCAAGATCACTTGTACTTTATAGAAACCATAGTTTTAATCCTAGTAATCTTCAGAATTGATTAACTTAACATAAACAATATTTTCTTCAAATGTTATTCTTTTTGCTACTTCAAGCAAACACATCTTTTAAGCCTTAACAACTTAAAACATGAAATTTCATAACAGTTACATGTTATTGATCAACCTTAATCTTGTATTACTGTCATACTTTACTTTTTGCATCTTGTATGTTAGTATTAAGTTTCTTGTAGATTTATTTTCTTGTAAAGTATAGTTGAAGATAAACCAAATCTTAAAGAAACCACCTAAGTTCAACTCACTTATAATATTGGGGATTCACTTTGGGAGTTTTATAAAATGCATAACATTACTTATGCATAATAGCATATTGCTTCTTTAAACATTAGTCTTTACCAGACCAATGATGTTGTTTTCAGATTTTGGATCTTATATCATCTTGAAGATAGTGATTGCATAATCTTGTGATCACAAAGGCAAGTTCACACTTGCTCATTTCCTTTGGTTATTTTATATTAAGTATTTACAACCTATTATTGTTATCACCTGCATTTCAAAAAGGATGATAGAAAATACTATTTTCATGATTAATATGAACTATTGATTATTGATCGAGAGTGATGAGTTAATATATTATGACTGGCAATAGAATCACCCTTGCACATGAATGTATCCTTTAGGACTTAACAACCAATGTCGCTAATGATTCTGCACCGTATAATACGCGTTAACCATAAGACTTGGAATGGGACGGGAAAATTATCAGGATCTTCTTTCTTTTGCATGTCAACAGATGCACGGGTCGTGGCTGTTATCCTTGGACTATGAGTGTAATATCAAGAGAGGATATACAACAGAAGGGTGGGAGCCCACAACGTCCCATGGTAGTTCTAGCATCTATAATGGTCTGTACGTTTCATTACGGTAATACAAAAGGTGGGCATGGCGTACACCAAGGGGGCATGCGAGGTCGCGGAGAAGGGCAGCGAATGGCTTGGATCATCTACTGGGTCCCACACCTAAGGAAGTGTGGACAGGAAAGATTCCCCCGGTTGTGCAACAAGGATTTGATCTCTTATGGGTAAAGTAATGCACCTCTAGAGAGTGTAAGAATTGTAACATGCTACTCCCTATTCCGGGAAGGAGCTATGAACAAGGCAGGAAAGGAACTCCATAAGGTTTTGGTAAACCTGTGAAGGCCGACGAACATAGTTTTTCAGAATAAAAGCAACCTTTGAAGAAATGTTTACGAAAACCTACATAGCCTACGACCGATGGTTAATGACTGTAGATAGTGCAACAAACAATCCATTTTAGTCAACTTTATGAGTATGCTTGTACTCAACCGTACCTTCTTAACCCTTGCTAGATCACTTGAATAATTGAAGACATCCAGTGGGAATCAACGAAGTCGGTGACTACATCAGCGACAATATAAGAGAAGCTGAAGAGTAGAGTAAAGATAAATTCTTAGATATTAGAACCTACTTTTGTAGAGCATTGATAAATAAGAAATTGCAAGCCATAGTTATATATTAATAGTATTATTATGTCTAGATTGGACTTTGAGTTGTTGTTTCTGAATTTCTTCTGTATAGTGTTTTCCTCGTTGTTTTGAGAAATGTTTTCTGGATCTTCTGTAAAGTTCTAGGTTGTAATATATTGTCATGTATTGGACCCGCGATGTTTTTGTTGAACCACTCTAAGGGATGTAAAACTAGTGTAACGGTGTTTCATTGGTGTTATGCCAACGACTATAGTGTACTACATCATGCAATGGTATGCTAGGTCAACACAACAATTCAGCCCTGGCTAACATGTATGGTAGCAGACTAGCAGAGCAACACGAGTTGCATGATATTGTAGTTCTTCCATTATATCCGGTTCCAAGTGAGGACTCTTTGTTACCAGGAAGCATTACTTGTTTCTTGGCAAGTGAAAGGGAAACGGATGTTGCCTAGAGGGGGTGAATAGGCATCTTAAAATATTATGGTTTAGGCTCTAATAAATGCGGAATAAAACTAATGTTTAATTTATAGAGCACAAAACCTAAAACAACTAGGTTCACTAAGTGCACCAACAACCTATGCTAAGCAAGACAAGAAACAAGGTGATATCAAGATATAATACTTCATGCACTAAGGATATCATAATGTAAATTGCATAAGTAAAGGGCTTGGTTAAGAGATAACTGATGGACATGGAAATAATGATTTTTATCCCGAAGTTCACTTCCAAAGAAGCAACATCTCTGTTGGAGAGGTGCAATGGTGCAATGTACTTCGAACTCCACAAATGGCTCACCTTGAGGTGTGGTGGTTTGATGCTCACCCAACGCCACACAATGCCTCACCCCAAGATGCGAAGGAACGCAACACACTGACGCCACAAAAGGCTCACCCTATTCTCCCGTGAGCTCGCCACAAAGGCCTACTCACGATCCACTATGGGACACTTGAGGGCGGTCACCGAACCCGCACAAGTCTTGGGGAAATCTCCACAACTCAATTGGAGGGCTCCCAAGAAACACCACAAAGGCCACAAGTTTGAGGAATCTCCACAACAATTGGAGGCCTCAAGAACAAAGCCACAACATGCCACAAGAACTCACCAAAACTCCACACAACCGTCTAGGGTTATAAGAACCCAAGAGTAACAAACCCAAGAGCTTGAACTCACTGAATCTCTGAGGAGAACTCAAACCTATGCACCAAATGCAAGAGGCAAGTGCTTCACTCTCAAATTCCACCAACACTACAAAAGCTATTAGGGGAATAAGAGAGGGAGAACACAAAATTCTCCAAAATCTAGATCCCAAGGATTCCTTCACAAAGAAGGATTTGGTTTGGTAGGGTTGTAGATCTAGATCTCCTCTCTCAAATCCCTCAAAAAGATGCAAGAATCATAGGAGGGGGAGGGGGAGAGGGCAAGTTCTCCAAGGTCAACAATGGAGGAGAGAGTGAAAACCCGGACCAAAAGAACTAGTGCCCACGAAGGGGAAGAGGATCCCCATTTAAAGGGCTCCCAGATCTTCCCGTTACGCACAGATTCGTGCACAGCCGGTAGTACCGGTGGGGGTTCGGTACTACCATTGGAACCTAGCCAATTGTCAGAAAAACAATGATGCGAGAGACAAAAAAACAAGCCTGGCCAGAACTTCCAGTGGGGACAGTACTACTGCCTTTATTTCCGACCAAAGTTCCAACAAATAGCAATCACCAAATAGAGAGGATACTGACCAGAAACCAGCCCTTGGAGGAAGTGAGGCCGGAGCTTCCATCGGTACTACCGGCGGCAAGATTCTCGAGCGGTACTTCCGGTGGAGCGGCGGTACTTCTGCCGGGGACGGTACTGCCACCTAAACTTCTGATGAAAGTTCCACCAAATAGCACTCACAACACAAAGAGGTAACTGAACCACAACCAGGATGAGCGGAAGTGGCTTTGGTACTTCCACCGGTACTGCCGGCGGCAAAAATGCCCTCACGGTACTATCGGTGGCTCGCTGGAAATATTGGTCAGGAAAAACTTTAGAACTGAAAACTGCCACAACTTTTGCATCCGAACTCCAAACAAGATAACCACAAGCTCTAGATCCTCACATGGACAAGATCCAAATAGAACCTGTCATTGGATTGATGAAAAGTACGCCACGAGGGGGTCCTCGAGGAGTGCGGAAGAGAGGGATGTGAGACGTATGGTATTCCGGGACGAAGAGCACACAAGTTTACCCAGGATCGAATCCGCCGGCTTTGGACGGATCCTACTCCTGCTAGCAATCCAGTAATACGATAGAGCTAGAATATGGGTTACAAGGGTTTCGCCTGTGCGAGTTGAGAGTGTAGACTATTGTGGGGTGCCCTAAAGGCTCTCCCTAGGACGGCTTATATAGATATCCGGCCTAGGGTTTACAAAAGAGACCTCTCCGGCTACGACTAAGAGTCAGTTACAGAGTACATCTTGAACTACAAGTAACACTATGGGCCTATGTCGGTAAGTCATCTGGGCCTTCCCATAGCCGGACTAGACTCCGTCTCTTCTCCCTGACTGGGCCGCCCGTGAAGCAATGCTCTAACCCGAAGTGGGCCACCCTGGTCAGTGAGGCACAATGAGGATACCTAGAAAGTATATCCCCAACAGTAGCCCTCGGAAGCCTCCAAGATCCCGAGTCAGATTTCATTATCGTCTAGCTTGATCTTCGGCTTGTAGAATCTTGAAGGGTTCCTGAAACTTCAAAAGAAAGGATAGGATCCGAGTCTCAAAATGAGTCGGACCTGTGAGTACATTATTCAGGTTTCCAGCTTGAAATTCAAACTTTAAGCCGGAACTTGGTCTCTGACGTAACCTAACATCAGTCAAGGTCAAGTCATGTCATTGCTAGACATTCTTGAAACCACGACCGTTGTTAGGTCCGCATCACGTGGAACCGAGGCGTCGTTTTAATGCATGCATGGAGATCGAGGCGGCGTAATCTTCGTGAGGAGGTTACCCAACACCTTCCATGACACATGGCACGTTTTACTGTTGCATTCACATGAATCTTGGCGCAACTGGAGGATATAAGTGGTCAGGATTCCCTTCTTTCTTCTTCACCAGCACTTGCGCCCCTTCCTTCCTCTCGACGCCTCCCATGAAACAGAGCTCTTCTGCCTCCCCAACTCCCACATCGCCTCCCATCCCAAGTCACCAGAGCCCAAAAGATGGCTGAAGCCTCATCTTCTGCAGCGGCGGCAGCAGTAGCAATGATGGCAGTGGAGAAGGAAAGCTTTCACAGGGTCTAGATCCCCTGTGTCCTCGATGATGCCAAGCTCCACATCATGGAGAACGAAGGGCTCCTCCGCGCCGACGACTGGCGAAGCGGCTATGGAGAAACCATCCCCAACCCCAACACCAACAAGCGAGTGCATTTCGGCACTCACCTTGACAGAGGTCTGAGTTTTCCTCCCTCAAATTTCTTTTCTGAGGTGATAGATTATTATGGAGTTCAAGTCCACCATCTACCGCCAAACTCTCTCTTAGAGATGAGCGCCTACGCTTCTTTGTGCGAGGGTATCTCGGCATTAGGCCGAGTCTTCTTCTTTTCCAGTTTTATTTTCATACCTGGAGAAATTTCATCACAGTCGGTAATCCCTACATTACCGGTATGCTTGGCTTTTCTGTTAGGAGAGAACGTGTCTACCCTAGTATTAAGGCTAGCGAGTTAGTGAAAAGTGGTCGTCCACATTCTTTTATCATAAGGACAAACCGGCTCCCGGTAAAGCCACTGCTTTTCCGGCTTTTGTTGACGGCGCCGCCACGCCCCAAGAGTCCTGGGATGTAGATGCTCCAGCACTTACGGACGATCTGCTTCTTGCAAAGAGGTGGATCAAATATTTGATGAAGCACAAGGGTCTGAAAGGATCCGACTTAGTGCACTGCTGGCTGGCACACCTGATTCAGCCTCTTCAACATCATGGAGACCGGCTTATGCATTCTATTACCAAGAGCAAGACGAACTCTCTCTGGGTCTGCTCCAAGGCTTATTCAAATAAGGACTATGAATGCCAAATCAAGTGGCTGATCAAGGAGTGGGTCGAGAGGAAGATTCTGGATCTATCCTTGGATATGCATACAACTGACAACCCCGTGATACCAGTAAGTTTTCCAGCTGTAACTCGAATATGTGTTCATCTTTCTTGTGTCTTTTTTGCAATACTGAGATACGTTTTCCTTTTCAGCTTGCCAACCTCCTTGAGTTGGAGCTTGCTCCTATCAAGGGATATCCTCCTGAGTTATCTCAGGATGATGGAGAGTTGGTTCCACCGCCGGATGCACTTACCCGAAAGCGTAAGGCTCCGACAGTGTCTATCGGCACAAAGGAAGTGCCTGTTGTGAAGAGGTAACTTTCCTCACAAGGTATTTTGTATTTTATCTATTATTCTTTCCGAAGTGTAATGATTTTCATTCTATTACCTCTTCAAAGCTATGCAACTCACCAAGGGCAAGGGGAAGGGAGGTCCATCAAAGCCTATGCGCTAGTCAAAGCTGAATTTGACTTCTCCTTCCGCAGCTCCTCTGACTCCTGCCCCACAGCCTTCCACAGCGCCGGAGATTATTCCATCTCCACCCGTTATGGAAGATCCAGCTCAAGAAGCAGAGCCAACGATCCTTGGGTCGCAAACTGATGTCACCATTGGTGGCTTGGAACTTGATATGGGTGAACCCTCTAAGGCTAACGATCCCTCGGTAGAGGTCTTCGCTAAAAACCTCCTCAGCAATTTGGGTCTTGCCAGACTCGACATTATTCGGAAATCTTCGGAGGAGATCCAACGGCTAGCCCAATAGTGCTTGGAAAGCCGGAACATTACCGCCGAGGAGGAGGCACAAGAAGCAGAGGACGTAAAGTACTATGAACTTCTTGAGCAAGTCCATCTCTGCGATGAGAGGTTGAGAGCAGGCGTGGTTCCTCCTCCACTGGTAATCCCGCTGACCCTCGCCGAGAAGGTTAGCACCGAGGTGAACATGAGCCTGAGCAAGTTCACTCATGAACATTTTGTAAGTCGAATTTCCAACTCATCTTTTTTACTTTACTTCATATCATATCCTCTAGCCCCCAAGGATGAAGTTGGATATATAATCCGGATTTATGCTTTCATAGGATGCCAAAGAACAAACTAGTATATCCCCAAGGCTCGTGCTGATTTTAGTTAAAATATTAGCCCGAGTCTTTTAGTAGACTTATAACTCTGGGTATTCTGACTTACAGGAATTGTTGAAGAACATCTGCAACAAGCGGAGAGAGATCAAGGCTCTCCGTTTTGAAAATGCTTAGTTAAAGGTGTCAAGGGATGAGGCTAAAGGTAAACATTTCAGTCCTTAACCTTGCTCTTTCTTTCATAATAAAATTATTTATTCAACTGTTGTTCTTGTACTTACAACACTGGTCAAACAATCCTGTGCCATGATTGAAGAGGCCGAGAATCTTAAGACCCTGGAGGTGGAGAATGCCGATTTACGTCGAGAGCTGAATAAGCTCAAGGCAGATCACGAGAAGAGCATTGCTCAAGTCCTTGAATCCTCCTCCATGGCCATCGAAGAACGCGATCACAAGATCGTGATCCAGGATAAGAGAATCTCGGAACTCAATGATGAGCTATTGAGAGAGAAGGACATCACCGAGGCGCTCCGGGATGAACTCCAAAGCCTTAGGGAAGAGAAGACCAAAGTTGATGATGTCATCTTTGGTATGTTTCCTACTTTTTGACTTTCTTCTTTTTTCCGATTCTTGGAATTCGGATATGCTTTCTAACGTTTGCATTTTATGCGCAGGTCCTCTGAACTTACTGGATTCCTCCTCCACCGAGTCTCGCATCAGCTGACTTACACAAGTCAGTGATTTGCTTCACGATTTCCTCCAATCTTTGGAGGATATTGGCGAAGTACTCAAGGTTCTGGACATGAATAGAATGTCTGGCTTTGAGGTGCGAGACAAGGCTAAGGAGATGCCCCAACTCATCCAAGACTGGAACATGTCCTATGCGTGAACCGCAACACATAACGCTCTCACCATGGTCATGAGCCACCATGGAAGCATGGAAATTTGGCAAGTGACCAGAGGGTATTCGACTATGGATGAAGATGGACAGGAGCAAGATATCAAGGCCATCATGGACTCCTGTGCTGGATATGGGTGTCACATAGCTGATCTAACCAGCTATGACACTCCTTTCTTCACTCGCGTAGAGACGCCTCCTTCGCCTGCCAAAGAAACTGGTGAAGTTTCCGACGATGAACTAACCGTATCAGATTTGAACGTCTCGGAAAGATATCGGGGCGAGGGTGATGTATCCAGTGAGCCGGCTGCTCCTACCTCTCCTCTTGCATTGTAAAAGTGCCAGAAGAAACAATATGTTATTCTGAAACAATCAGATTGTAAATAAGTAGTGTAATACTTTTGCTAGTGCTAAGATTTGATATTCCTATTTAGCACTTTTGGCTTTATATTTGTTGTGCCTGAAATATTTACATAAGCACTTATTTATTTTGCATGCACTTATCGTTTGTCTGGCTTTCTGCCTCGTCCCTTTCGCGAGCCGGCTAACCTTCCACATGGAATCTCTGTCGAGCAATTGAGCTCAATTGCTAAACCAGTTTAAACTCGGAAACTGAGCCGGCTTTCAGTACCAACACTTCGCTACTCAGAAAATGCCCGCATCCGTCAATCAGATAAAGAACCCAAGTACAAGTTAGAAAATTTAGATTATACCCGAAGGTAGCATTTTTTAGAATCGGAAATCTAACCAGAACAAACATGAGCATAAAGTACTTTCAAGTAATCAAGGATTTTCGACTGTGACATGATCATTCGGAAATAAGATGGCAATATAAAACTTCTCAGAAAATATTGAGGAAACCAATACTTTATTTCTCATTGAACATGTACACATATATGATTACAAAGAAAGATAATTTTAAGAATAAAAGGGACGTAGCTGAGCAATATTCCATGGGCCATCTAATTCTTCCAGGTATGTACTGCCTCCAGCTCTCTTTCTCTTCTTAGTAGCAGGTCTTTCTTTGATTGGCCGCATATCAGTTAGATAGTAAGAACCATTATGCAATACTCGACTAACTAAAAAGGGCCCTTCCCATATTGGGGAATTTTTGTGCTTTCTTTTCTCCACAAGCCGGAGAACCAAATCGCCCTTGTTAAAATACCAGTTTCTGACTCTCTGGCTATGATACTTGTGCAACTTCTGCTGATAGGCTGTTGATCTCATTTCAGCAACGACGCGAACTTCTTTGACCAAATCTAGATCACTTTGTCAAGAAATTTCGGCATCCTCTTCAATATATGCGGCAATGCGGGGAGAAGTGTGGATCAAATCGCTTGGAAGAACTGCTTCTGCGCCATAGACCAAGAAGAAAGGTGTGTATCCGGTTGACCTATTCAGAGTTGTTCTCAAGCTCCATATCACAGAAGGTAATTCCTCTGCCCCAAGCCCCCGAGGCACGACGTAGTGGTGCTTCGAGTCTTGGTTTTAGGCCTTGTAGGATTAAACCATTTGCTATTTCAACTTGTCCAATAGCTTGGGGATGTGTGACTGACGCAATGTCAAGCCAGATATTTAGTTCATCGTAGAATTCAGCAAGTTCTCCCTTAGAAAATTACTCCCGTTGTCCGTAATAATGCTATGCGGATATCCGTATCGGATTATAACATCCTCGACAAATATTCTGGCTGTTGCTCCATCACAACTTGTGACGGGTTTAGCCTCAATCCATTTTGTGAATTTATCCACCATCACTAAGAGGAGAGTAAACCCACTTGGAGTTCGTTTAAATGGTCCTACCATGTCAAGCCCCCAGACCGCTAACGGCCATGTTATAGGTATTGTCCGGAGCTGATCAGCTAGAACATGAGCTTGTTTGGCGTACTTTTGGCAGCCTTTGCACGTCTTGACCAGCCGTTCGGCATCTGCCTTAGCTGTAAGCCAGAAAAATCTGTGTCAGAAGGCTTTTTCCACTAAAGATTTGGCTGCAGCGTGATGACTGCATTCACCTTCATGGATTTCCCTTAGGATTTACACTCCTTCTTCCGGAGATATATAGTGCAGAAATACCCTAGACACACTCCGCTTATGAACTCTGGTGGATCCATATGTGGTTTGTGAAAAGAACAGACATGCAATGAACTCTGGTGGATCCATATGTGGTTTGTGAAAAGAACACACATGCAATGACTCTAGCTGTGGTTAATGGGAAGAACACATATGCAATGACACTGGTGGATCCATAGGTGGTTTGTGAAAAGAACACTCATGCAATGGACTCTAGTGGATCCATATGTGGTCTACGAAAAGAACACACATGCAATGAACTCTGGTGGATCCATATGTGGTTTGTGAAAAGAACAAACATGGAATGAACTCTGGTGGATCCATATGTGGTTTGTGAAAAGAACACACATGCAATGACTCTAGATGTGGTTAATGAGAAGAACAAATATGCAATGACACTGGTGGATCCATAGGTGGTTTGTGAAAAGAACACACATGCAATGAACTCTGGTGGATCCATATGTGGTCGATGAAAAGAACATACATGCAATGAACTCTAGTGGATCCATAGGTGGTTTGTTAGAAGAACACACATGCAATGACACTGGTGGATCCATATGTGGTTTGTGAAAAGAACATACATGCAATGACTCTAGCTGTGGTTAATGAAAAGAACACACATGCAATGACACTGGTGGATCCATATGTGGTTTGTGAGAAGAACACACATGCAATGACACTGGTGGATCCATATGTGGTTAATGAAAAGAACACACATGCAATGACACTGGTGGATCCATAGGTGGTTTGTGAACAGAACACACATGGAATGAACTCTGGTGGATCCATATATGGTCTGTGAAAAGAACACACATGCAATGACACTGGTGGATCCATAGGTGGTTTGTGAAAAGAACACACATGCAATGAACTCTGGTGGATCCATATGTGGTATGTGAAAAGAACAGACATGCAATGACATTGGTGGATCCATGTGTGGTTTGTGAAAAGAACACACATGCAATGAACTCTGGTGGATCCATATGTGGTCTATGAAAAGAACAGATATGCAATGACTCTAGTTGTGGTTAATGAAAAGAACACACATGCAATGACACTAGGGGATCCATATGTGGTTAATGAAAAGAACACACATGCAATGACACTGGTGGATCCATGTGTGGTTAATGAAAAGAACACACATGCAATGAACTCTGGTTGATCCATATGTGGTCTATGAAAAGACAATACATGCAATGAACTCTGGTGGATCCATAGGTGGTTTGTGAAAAGAACAGACATGCAATGAACTCTGGTGGATCCATATGTGGTCTGTGGAAAGAACACAAATGCAATGAATCTAGCTGTGGTTAATGAGAAGAACACACATGCAATGAACTTTGGTGGATCCATATGTGGTCTATGAAAAGAACATACATGCAATGAACTCTAGTGGATCCATAGGTGGTTTGTGAAAAGAACACACATGCAATGACACTGGTGGATCCATATGTGGTTTGTGAAAAGAACACACCTGCACTGACTCTAGCTCTGGTTAATGAGAAGAACACACATGCAATGACACTAGTGGATCCATAGGTGGTTTGTGAAAAGAACACACATGCAATGAACTCTGGTGGATCCATATGTGGTCTATGAAAAGAACATACATGCAATGAACTCTGGTGGATCCATATATGGTTTGTGAAAAGAACAAACATGCAATGAACTTTGGTGGATCCATATGTGGTTTGTGAAAAGAACACACATGCTATGACTCTAGCTGTGGTTAATGAGAAGAACACATATGCAATGACACTAGTGGATCCATAGGTGGTTTTTGAAAAGAACACACATGCAATGAACTCTGGTGGATCCATATGTGGTCTAAGAATAGAACAAACATGCAACAAACTTTGGTGAATCCATATGTGGTTTGTGAAAAGAACATACATGCAATGAACTCTGGTGGATCCATATGTGGTTTGTGAAAAGAACTCACATGCAATGACTCTAGTTGTGGTTTGTGAATAGAACACACATGCAATGAACTCTAGTGTATCCATATGTGGTCTGTGAAAAGAACAGACATGCAATGAACTCTGGTCGATCCATATGTGGTTTGTGAAAAGAACACACATGTGATACATTGTAAACGTACCTATAATTTTTGATGTTCCATGCTTGTTTTATATCTGCTTTCTTATGTTTTGTCTATACTTTGGAGTATTTTTACACATTTTCTGGAACTAACCTATTAACAAGATGCCACAATGCCAGTTGCCTATTTTCTGCTGTTTTTGGTTTCAGAAAAGCTAGAAAAGAAATATTGTCGGAATTGGACCGGACAAAAGCCAAAGTCCATATTTTACCGGAAGACTCACGGAGCCAGAAGACGAGACGGAGAGGTGCCAGGAGCTGGCCACACCACCTGGTGGCGCGGGCCAGGCCAGGCCGCAGCAGGGGGTGGTGTGGGCCTCTTGATACTCCATCGACCTTGCCCCTTCACCTATAAAAGTCTCCCGGGACGAAAACCCTAAGTACCCGATCAAAATTCCACAAAAGAGTCTGTAGCCACCGCCATCTCCATCCCTAGATCGGGAGGGATCTGAAGCTCTTCCCGGCACCCTACCGGAGGGGAGAGATCACCCTGGAGGCCTTCTTAATCACCATGCCTTCCTCCGGTGTGATGCGTGAGTAGTTCATCCCTGTACTACGGGTCCATGTAGTAGCTAGATGGTTGGTTCTACTCCTTTGTGCTACCATGTTTAGATCTTGTGAGGTCCGTTCATGATCAAGATCATCTATTTGTAATCCTACATGTTGTGTTTGCGGGGATCCGATGGATATTGAGATGCTATTTCAGATTGATTATTGATTCTATCATGTCTATGTCATTGTGATCTTGCATGCTTTCCGTTGTTAGTAGCTATCTTGGCCAAGTAGATGCTAGCAACTCCAAGAGGGAGTATTTATGCTCGATAGTGGGTTCATGCCTCTAGGAATCTGGGGAAGTGACAGAAATCTCTAAGGTACTAGATGTGTTGTTGCTACTAGGGAGAAAACAGCAATCCTTTGTTCATGGAGCAATCGTATTGTTTACTTTACACACTTTGCTTAATGCAATTATCTGTTGCTTGCAACTTAATACTGGAGGGGGTTCGGATGATAACCTGAAGGTGGATTATTAGTCATAGATGCAGTTAGATTACAGTCTATGTATAATATTGTAATGCCTAATCAAATCTCATAGGAGTCAAGATGA
This sequence comes from Avena eriantha, assembly GCA_910589775.1. Lineage (NCBI taxonomy): Eukaryota > Viridiplantae > Streptophyta > Magnoliopsida > Poales > Poaceae > Avena > Avena eriantha. The sequence continues at coordinate 143,211,392 of OU342741.1, read as the reverse complement.
TTAGTATATGCATGTATGCTTTCTCGGTGTCTGTCAATTGCCCCGCTGCAATTTGTTCACCCAACATGTCATCTATCTTAAGGAGAATCACCTCTAGCGAACTATGGACCCCGTTCCATTCTTTTACCATCAATCTACAAGCTATTTACTGTTTACTGTTTACATTCTGCAAGCAATTACTATCTTCCACACAATACGTTTAATCCTTTGTTTTCAGCAAAACCGGTGAGATTGACAACCTCACTGTAAGTTGGGGGCAAAGTTCTCTGGTTGTGTTGTGCAGGATTCCAAGTTGGAAACAACACCTTGGAGGTGTTTCCTTGCTCCTACTGGTTCAATAACCTTGGTTTCATAACTGAGGGAAAACTTGCTACTGTGCTCATCATAGCTTCCTCTTGGGGTTCCCCAACAAGCTCGATACATTTTGAGCCATCAACATGCAATGACACTAGTGTTTCCATAGGTGGTTTGTGAAAAGAACGCACATGCAATGAAGTCTGGTGGATCCATATGTGGTCTGTGAAAAGAACAGACATGCAATGACATTGGTGGATCCATGTGTGGTTTGTGAAAAGAACACAAAGGGAATGAACTCTGGTGAATCCATATGTGGTCTATGAAAAGAAAAGATATGCAATGACTCTAGTTGTGGTTAATGAAAAGAACACACATGCAATGACACTAGGGGATCCATATATGGTCTATGAAAAGAACATACATGCAATGAACTCTGGTGGATCCATAGGTGGTTTGTGAAAATAACACACATGCAATGACACTGGTGGATCCATACGTGGTTTGTGAAAAGAACACACATGCAATGACTCTAGCTGTGGTTAATGAGAAGAACACACATGCAATGACGCTGGTGGATCCATAGGTGGTTTGTTAAAAGAACACTCATGCAATGAACTCTGGTGGATCCATATGTGGTCTATGAAAAGAACATACATGCAATGAACTCTGGTGGATCCATATGTGGTTTGTGAAAAGAACACACATGCAATGAACTCTGGTGGATCCATATGTGGTTTGTGAAAAGAACACACATGCAATGAACTCTGGTGGATCCATGTGTGGTTTGTGAAAAGAACACACATGCAATGACTCTAGCCGTGGTTAATGAGAAGAACACATATGCAATGACACTAGTGGATCCATTAGGTGGTTTGTGAAAAGAACACACATGCAATGAACTCTAGTGGATCCATATATGGTCTACAAAAAGAATAGACATGCAATGAACTCTGGTGGATCCATATGTGGTTTGTGAAAAGAACAGACATGCAATGAACTCTGGTGGATCCATATTGTCGTGGTGGTGTCACGGCAGATGCCATGGATAGGCTAAAGGTGGGGACTAATACACGCTAGGGGAATCCAGGGAGGGATAGTGAAGTGATTCTCCACACAGGAGTTTGTATTGATTTCCTTCCAAGGTTACAAGTGCTCCTAGAACTGTATTGGCGAGAGGAGGAAGAAGGAGCTCTCTTACTCTCACCCACAGATCACACCTGAAACCCTAGCCCAAAACAGAGTAGCAGAGAGACCAACCCCTCCTACAGAAGTCCTAGCCCCCCTTTTATAGAGGAGGCTCGGTTCCTGCCTAGGGCATATGTGGAGGCATATTCCTAAGAATATGCCTCCTCCCAAAGTGGCAAGCCGACCAGGGTGCTTTTTCCCCTGCGTCACACATGCTTTAGCTACGTGAGCCTCTGCGGCGCCCGCGTCAGCCGACATGGGCATCGTCACCCTTGTCGGCCACGCCCCGGTGGTCCTGTCCTTGCTTGCTTCGCTCAGGTAGTGCGTACCGGGGCTCCTTTTTGACCAGCAAGATTCCTTCCTTCTCCTAGAAGCCAATCATGACCCGGATCACAGCTGACCCGGGCAACCCTGTTCCTGCGTACATGTAAACATACACTTCCGACTTACTGCGTAATTCGGTTGAGACAATGTTAGGCGATCACCCCCGGTCCGGGTTACTTCGTGATCCGGCCTGCCTTGAGGTGACCCGGCCAGCATCCGCTTTGGCCTTGCCGAACCTCGGCTAACTCGGCCTTTATACCCCGGCGTGACCCTACCCGGGGGTATCCCCCCAACATTAGTCCCCGAAGCTGGTGCGGTCTTAGCTGCCTTGGCCGCTGAGGCCACATCAGGTTCAATCTTTACCTCGAATTGTATGGATTTACGTTCCCTTCGCACATTTCAAGTTTTCACTTGCCGGCTGGGTTACCACAGTTCCATCCGGGTCTTGCTTCCTTCTCTCGTACGCCTAACCCATGTGAAGGGTAATCATTATGTCGTCTTATTTTAAGGGCCTGCGCAGTAACCGCCGCAGTAACTGTTAGTTATCACTGTGCGTGGGTCACGTCATGCCTGCCTCCTTGTTTACCGCATCAGCGCGTCGGGTCACTGGATTCTCTCCGCCCTGTGTTCCTCCGTGTGGCTCCCCACTGATTGGTCCGAACGGGTGATACACGGCCACTGCGTGTGGCCGGTCCACAGGACGCGATCCCACTCACCCCTGGTGGGAGTGGTTAAATAGCGGAGGGGTGCGTCCCTTAGGATTTTTCCCCCTCCGCACCCTTCTGCCCGTTGCTATTCTTCTCCGTCTTCCTCGCGACCGCGCCGCCACCAGCACTACCAAATAGCAGCGTCGCTGCCGCGCTTCTCCGTCGCACCTCTGCGACGCAAATTTCTCGCTATGGGTCCTCGCCAATCTCGGCCTCTTTCCCCCACCGCCTCTAGCTCCAGCGAGGGCCTCGAGGACCAGATGACAGAAGAAGAACTCATTGTTGCTGAACAAGAGATGGAGGAGGACGCCGTGGCGGCGGACTGCGGTGCATGGGCCGGCTCCTGGGTCTGCCAAGACGACCTGGACTGGCTCTACCGGACCAGACGCATCCCCACCGGCGTCGCCGCTCGCCTTCCTTCTAACGAACTGGCCCCCTCACCCAATCCGGGCGAGTTCGTCGTGTTCTTGTCCCATTTCCAACGGGGCTTTGGCTTGCCGGTGAGTGATTTTTTCCGGGACTGGCTCGGTACATACCAACTCCAGCCGCACCACCTTCCAGCGAACGCCATCACCTCTCTCTCTGCCTTTGCTTCTACGATCGAAGGCTACGCCGGACTATGGCCCACGGAAGAGCTATGGATCCGGTTCTTTGGCCTCCGTCGCAATGTCATTCCCAACATCCATGCTGATCCAGAGAACAAGCGGCTCACTCAATTCGGAGCGGCCTCCATTTCACCCCGGAGGTTTTTCGTCTTTCCCCGAGTCACCGGGTTAGAATCCTGCAAAGGGTGGGCCCAGACCTTCTTCTATGTCCGGAATACGGGCACTGAAGACTTGATCCGGTTGCTTCCCTACACTCCGGGCCCACCTAACCCGGATATGTGGGATGAGATCCCCAAGAAGCCCACAGCCTTGGCCAACCAAGTGAACAAAAGGTTCGCGGAACTGAAGGAGCTCGGGCTACGCAACGAGGATGCCATGATCACTTTTGTGCGTAACCGAATCTCACCCCTCCAGAAGCATACCCACAAGGTGTGCCACATGAGTTTTGGCCGCGATCCTAACCGGACCTCATCCTTCGAGCTGAGCAACACGGAGATTTACCGCCGGGTTAAGGCTCTCTTCACCACTCACAAGGACTTCTCCACTGAGTGGACATGGGGGATTGAGCATTTCTACCGTGACCGGCTTCCTCCCATGGTGAGTTTCATGTTGCAAACTTACCCCGGACTAATTACATATCAGTTATTGTCGCATTTTTGACTCTTTTGTTCGTTTTCCTCAGCAATTCCTTCAGCAGACCCTTGAGGACGGCACCGATCCGACCCTTAAGTGGGCGCCAGACCGGGAGACTCCGAATGAGGAAGAACCGGACCAGGAGATGTTCCTCCCCATGACTAACGCCACGAAACGACCCACGGGTAAATCCTCTTCTATTAGAGATTGGCCCGATGATGAAGATGACTCGAATATTGAGGTGATTGAATCTTTTGAGGCTGTCCCCCTTTCTTTTGCTTTTCCGCCATCAGCTCACCCTGACGGTCATATCCACGAGGATCCCCCTCTCGCTACAGGCAAACCTGTTCTGGTGGCATCGAAGAAGAAACGTGGGGCTTCTTCAAGTTCTTCCTCCGGACCTTCCCAGCTCGTTAAAAGGCGAAAGAAATCCGGGGACAAGACCGCCTCCAAACCAGCAGGCAAGGCCCCAGCACGAAGGGCTTGGAAACCCAAGGAGGCCGAAACCTCGGATGCGTAAGTCATTCTTTCTTCTGTAACTTGTTCTTCCTTACTTCGTCATAATTTTTCTTCTGACATTATTTGATTTTGCAGGGCTCCGGTGGAGGTCCCTCAAAGTGGATCTAGCATCTCTTCACCTCTCCGACCTAGCCCTTCTCCCCGTCGTGACGACGAGTCACGCCCGCTGAGCCCTATTCCGGAGGGTTCTGCGGTCGCTCCGGGTTCAGCTCCACCTCGGGAAGAGGAGGGTAACCTTGGAGCGGGGGAGACCGGCCCAGCCGGAGCAACGGCATCCACCGCCTCGACAACACCTCAACCAGCAGCCACTGAGGCTACATCGTCTCCAGCACCAGTCCAGTACCAGCGACTAGATCAGCACCAACCCCAACCTCGGCATCAGCACCAACTCCGGCAGCGAAAGCTTCAGCGCCGGCACCAAGTCCATCAGCGAGAGTCCCAGCGCCTAGTTCCTCTGCATCTTCCGAGTCTTCTCAACCTCGGCAAGGAGCTACCCCGGCAATTTCTAAGGGGAAAACTGCTGCTACGGCTTCCTCTACCCAGCAGGCTAAGGGCAAGAAGGCTCCAGACACTGCCAAGCCCACTGCCGTCGAGTCTGGGCAGTGCACCCTTGTGTCAATGCTCCCCAAGAAAACGCTAACAGCAAAGGACGCGCCTGCCGAGCCAACCGATGCCCAGCAGTTGGTTCTGCACAGCAGCCCCGCCCTTGCCTTGGTGGAGAGGAAAGAAGCGCATGCAAAGGGCTTGGTGACGCCCCATATGCCCACCGGTGAATGGTACCCTCCGAGCCTGATGGAATTTGTTATGAATTGGAACAAGGCCGAGATAGTTCAGGATTCTGATCTCCCGGAAAGGTTCGGCCCTGCCGAGTTTTCTGCTCAGATGAACACAGTGGCAAAGGCAATTAACCTCGCTGGGCGAATGATGGAGGTACGTCGCTTCCCCCTTACAAGTTGTAGATAATAACCATTAGTCCCCGAGCCTCCGGGGGAGTAACTTGTTACTCGGCCGGATGCTCTTTTAGAAATCTAACGTAGCTCCATGAGAACTTCGAATATGCACACACCTAGAGCCGGGTTAAGTTCCACTTGGCCCAGATTTTAGTACACTTCGAATATGTACACACCTAGAGCCGGGTTAAGTTCCACTTGGCCCGGATTTTAGTACACTTCGAATATGCACACATCTAGAGCCGGGTTAAGTTCCACTTGGACCGGATTTTAGTACACTTTGAATATGCACACACCTAGAGCCGGGTTAAGTTCCACTTGGCCCGGATTTTAGTACAGTTCAAATATGCACACACCTAGAGCCGGGTTAAGTTCCACTTGGCCCGGATTTTAGTACACTTCGAATATGCACACACCTAGAGCCGGGTTAAGTTCCACTTGGTCCGGATTTTAGTACACTTCGAACATGCATCAAGCTGACTTAAGTTTCTGTATCCCTTTCAGGTGACCACCAACCGCCGGAGTGCTGAATTCCAACGCTTGCCGGATACCCACAAGAATTTACGCGCAAAGCAGGCTGCACTTATTGCGGAATACGAGAAGAGGGGTAAATTTCTTCCTTAACGCTCCTTCGTTTTTCTTCATTTTCCTTTGCCGGACTAACCTGATTGTTCGGTTTCCGTAGCTGGGGTGGAGGCTGAGAACAAGATAATGCGGAAGAACTTGGAGCAGATCAAGGGTACGTACTTTTTAACTGTCTTTACCGTGCTTTCCATCGGCTTTTCCTCCTTGGCTCGGCAAACATTCATACCTCGGCACTGCCGGGCCAACACACTATTTCAGCATCGCTTGAAGATAGTGTGCCCGTGCCTGATGTGATGCTACATTTTCTCGAACAAGCAGGGCAGCACCAAGCCGAGCTAAAGAAGAAAGATGATGAGCTCGCCCTCCTCCGGACCAAAGACGATGAGATAGCCAGGCTCAAGGCTGAGATGGCTAAGATGAAGGCGCAGCACCAAACCGAGCTAAAAAAGGCTGGCCAGGACTACACCGAAGAACGTGAGCGCCTCAAACTCCAAAATGCTAAGGACCGTGAGCTTCTTCTGGAAGCCGAGGTCAAACTTGAGTCGGCGAATGCTGAGCTTGAGCAGCTTCGGAAGAGGCGTGATGCTTGTACCAAGGAACTGACTCGGATTCATAGCCACATCTCACGTAATTGCTTTTCCCTTATCCGCCTTTTCCCCGGGTTACTTCATACTTCTTGTTTTCTCAACTTCGTCCTTTGCCTTGTTCCCTAGGCCACTTTCCAGAGGGTACTGCTATTGCAAGTGCTGCTGTTGCCAATTTCCGCCGAGAAAGGGGTACTCTCGTCGCTCCTGACGGTGAGAGCATTCCCTTTGACATGGAGGACCTATTGGTCAGCCTGTCGTCTCGCGTGGAAATTATTAAGAACTACGGCAGAGATCTCCTTGATGTTTCAGTCCGAGTCTTCAACACTTTCTGGCCCGCTGATGATGCTCCGGAGAGAGTTACACATCTCGCTGAAAAGCTTTCGGAAATCGAGACCTAGCTCGACCTCTGGAGAGAGTCCGCTGGACGTGCCGCAGCTGATACCATCCTTCACCACATTCTGACGTGGTATGAGAAGATAGATCTCAGCCTCCTCACACGCCTGCTCACAGGATCCAAATGGACAGACGACCCGGAGTGGGTAGCTCGGCGCCGGGCTTGCGCCCATAGCCTCATCGAATATGCCCCCATTCACGAATGGACTGAGGGTCCGAGCTTCCTAGAAGTCGCTGGCGAAGAAGAAGTTGAGAATGTTTAAGATGACTCAGGTGAGGACGAAGAGGACACTGCCTCGGATATCGAAGAGGGCGACGATGATGCCGAACTTCCTCCCGCTGCTCCTTAAGTAAAAACACTTGAAAATTTATGAGATCCCCGGTATGCCGGGTGGAATTGTATTTCAAACACATGTGATATTTTGCTACTAAGTGCTAGTGCCAGAGTAACTTGGGCGTAGTCCCCAAGTTCCTTTTTCTTGTTCGTTCAATCTTTTGGCTCGGATTGTGTCTACCTTGATTCGGTTTTACAACTTACGAATCCGAGCTTCAAAATTGTTTTAACAATACTAGGAAACTTTTAGACTTAGCTCAAAAATAAAACTGTATAACAACTTGGAAATGAATACGGGGTTAGTCCGAAACACAAACGTCGGCTCGAATAAATTCTTTTCCTTAGTCGTTTTTCATGTGCTACGCAATTCCAAACTTGTTCTCTTGCTTGCCATGAAGCCAATTCTTGTTGGACAACAACAAGTCAAAGAGTTGGGTTTTTGGTGCTCGCACACTACTAATCCGAATTAAGTAGAATAACTTATTCCAGCTGACGCGCAGAAAACAACAAACATTATTAAGGCAGTCCCCGAGTTACTGCTCGAGGTTCCAGCATTCCATTGATAAACTCATTGCCGACATACATACCGACATATGAGATAACTCGGATACATACACTCTTTAGTTAAGTGTAGAAAGGACGAAGTAGAGCTATATTCCATGGTCTCTTAGATTCCTCTCTGGACCTGTCCGCCTTGTTCTTTTCCTGTGGCTTTGCATCTATAAGATAGTAAGAATCGTTGTGCAATGCTTTGCTCACGATGAATGGCCCTTCCCATGGGGGGGATAATTTATGCATTCCAGTAGTACGTTGTACCAACCGGAGCACCAGATCGCCTTCCCGAAAGACTCGGGGGCACACTTTCCGGCTATGATAGCGTCGGAGATTTTGCTGATATATGGCGGATCTGGACAATGCTAGTTATCTCGCTTCTTCCAGCAGATCAACATCATTTTGCCGGGCTTCTTACACTTCGGCTTCTGTGTATTGGGTGACCCTAGGCAAATCATGCTCTATGTCGGCTGGTAATACAGCTTCTGCCCCATATACCAGAAAGAACGGCGTATAGCCTGTTGATCGATTCGGAGTTGTTCTTAAGCTCCACAGTACCGCTGGTAGTTCTTCTATCCAGCACCCCGCTGTTCTTTGCAGCGGCTCAATGAGCCGGGGTTTTATCCCGGATAATACTAATCCGTTGGATCTTTCCACTTGTCCGTTCGATGTGGGGTGGGATACCGAGGCTACGTCCAGCCGGAACCTCTTATCCCGGCAGAAACGCGCAAATGCTCCTTCCGCAAAATTCGTGCCGTTATCAGTTATGATACTGTGAGGGTAGCGTATCTCAAGATGATATCTTTGAGAAACGTCTTGGCCGTAGCTCCATCACATTTTCTTATAGGCTTTACCTCGATCCACTTCGTAAACTTGTCCACCATTACCAGAATGTGAGTCATATTTCCCCTTGCTGGTTTGAATGGGCCAACCATAGCCAAGCACCATACGGCAAATGGCCAAGTGATTGGGATGGTCTTGAGTTCCGACATTGGCATATGTGTCTTGGTAGCGTACCTCTGACAACCATTACATTTTCTCACCAGATCTTCCGCTTGCTCTAAGGCATTTGGCCAGTAGAATCCGTGCCGGAAAGCTTTTGCTACCAAGGCTTGGGATGAGGCATGATGCCCGCACTCCCCCTAATGTATATCTCGGATGATTTCAAGCCCTTCTTCCGGGTCAACACACTGCTGGAGGACATTGGTCACACTTCTTTTGTATAGCTCGGAATTGATGATTGTGTAGGCCTTTGCCCTCCTCTGTGTTTGCCTGGACAGCACCTCCTCAGGGGGTAACGTTCCATCCTTCAGGAATTGAAATATAGGTAGTGCCCAAGCCGGTATTGGTCGCACGGGGAACACATCGTCGTCTATCTCCATCTGATCCACTGGCATAACTTCAACGGGATCATGCTGAACAGTCCCCGGGTCTTGCGAAGCAGTCCCCGGGTCTTCCGAGGCAGTCCCTAGGTTTCGCGCACCACTTCCTGTGTCAACGTCCATGGGCACAGCTCCGGATTCGGTGTCCTCCGGGACATAGATTGACTCGGATTCTGGGGATGGCCTGATCGATGGTTTCCTGAGGTGCTCTAATGCTACACCCGGTGGAATTGCTTGTCTGGTTGACCCGAGCTTCGACAGCATGTCGGCAGCCTCATTTTCCACCCGGGGTACATGATGATATTCGCATCCCTCAAAGTAACCAGATATCTTCTGCACATGAAATCTATATAGTGCCATGTTTGGATCAAGGGCGTCCCACACTCCGGACACTTGTTGCACCACCAAATCCGAGTCGCCAAAGCATATGATCCAACGTATGCCAATTTCTTTTGCTGTCTTGAGCCCATGCACAAGTGCTTCATACTCAGCGACATTGTTTGATGCCGTGAAATGGATCTGCAGCACATATTTCAACTGGTCCTTTTTTGGCGACGTGAGTACCACTCCGGCACCTAGCCCGGTTTTGGTTTTTGATCCGTCAAAGTGCATTCGCCAATAGTTCGGATCAGGAAGTGGTGGTTCATACTGCACCTCGGCCCAGTCCACGAAAAAGTCCGCCACAGCTTGAGATTTGATGGCTTCTCGTCTGTCATATTGCAGAGCATAAGGAGCTAGTTCAATTGCCCATTTTGCAATTCTGCCGCTCGCATCCTTGTTACTCATTATCTCGGATATGGGGGCCTCACATATGACCCGGATGGGATGCTCCTCAAAGTAGTGCTCAGTTTCTTGGCGGCCATGTACACGCCATATGCCACTTTCTGATAATGTGGGTAGTTCTGCTTTGAGGCTGACAACACTTCACTCAAATAATACACCGGCCTTTGCACCGACTTACCTTCCTCATCGCGCTCCACCACTATCACTGCACTTACAACTCGGTTGGTTGCGGCTATATAGAGTAACATTGGCTCCTTGGATAGTGGTGAGGCTAGCACTGGTGCCGTGGCTAACATCTTTTTTAGGTGGGTAAAGGCTTCATCGGCCTGCGGTGTTCAAATGAACTTATTCAACCTTTTCATGAGTTGGTAAAGAGGCAATGCCTTTTCTCCCAACCGACATACAAATCTACTTAACGAGGCCAGGCAACCTGTGAACTTCTGGACATCGTTAAGACACTTCGGCAGTTCCATTCGCTCGATGGCCTGGATTTTGGTTGGATTAACCTCGATACCTCGGCTGGAAACAAGAAAGCCGAGCAATTTTCCAGCCGGGACACCAAAGGTGCACTTTTTCGGGTTAAGTTTCATCCGGAACCTCCTTAGGTTCGCAAACGTTTGCCTGATGTCGTCAAGGAGCGTTTTGCTTTCCTTGGTCTTGATAACTACATCATCCACGTACACCTGTACATTTTGACCTATTTGGTCGTGCAAACATTTTTGCATACATCTCTGGTACGTTGCCCCTGCATTACGTAAACCAAACGGCATGGTGCGATAGCAATAAGCCCCATACGGGGTAATAAACACAGTCTTTATTTGATCATCTGGATTCAGAGGTATCTGGTGGAAACCAGAATATGCATCAATGAATGACAACAGTTCACATCCAGCAGTTGAGTCTGTGACCTGATCTATTCTTGGCAGCGGAAATGGATCTTTCGGACACGCCTTGTTCAGGTTCGTGTAATCAATACACATGCGCCAAACCACTGCCACGTTCGGGTCATCCTTCTTCTTCTCCACCAGCACCGGATTAGACAGCCAATCCGGGTAAAGAACTTCCATGATGAATCCTGCGGCTAGCAACCGAGCTATCTCATCCCCAATGACTTTCCTCCTATCTTCGGTGAAGCGGCAGAGTGGTTGCTTCACCGGCTTAGCCCCTGGTCTTACATTCAAAGAGTGCTCGGCCAACTCCCTCGGAACACCTTGCAAGTCCTGTGTGGACCAAGCAAAAATGTCCCGATTCTCACGGAGGAAGCTAACGAGCTCGCTTTCCTATTTATCACTTAGCCCGGCCCCAATTGTTACGGTGCGCTCTGGGAACATGTCATCGACAGGAACCTTCTTGGTATCTTTCGTGGCCTGGAAGGAAACAGATCCATGCGGGTTGCTCAGCGCCGGCATATACTGCTGTGCGGACTGAGCCAAAGCTGCCACTTCTTGAATTTTCCTTTTTTCCTGCGCAATCACAAGCGACTCGGCTAAGTTTGATCCTGCCGACACACTCCATGGAACGTCGGAAGTCCCCAGCAATGGTAATCACTCCGTTTGGTCCGGGCAATTTCATCTTCAAGTAGCTAACGTGACAGCTTGCCATGAATTTGTTCAGGGCTAGCCTTCCGAGTAACGCATGATATGCACTTTCTAAGTTCACCACTTCGAACTCGAGATTTTCAGTTCGGCAGTTGTCTCTTGTGCCAAACAACACATCAACCCGGACTTTGCCTATGGGCTCACAAGAAATGCCGGGCACAATGCCATGGAAAGTTGTCCTCGTGGCCTGGAGCATGTTCTCCGAGATACCCAACTTGCGCATTGTGTCCGCATACATGATGTTTATGCTACTGCCATTGTCGATCAACACCTTTAAGAATCTTACGTTAATGCTAGGTCCAATGAATGTAGGATCCAGCACCAACGCATACGCACCAGGGCTTGGCATGAGCTTGGGATGATCCCTGATGCTCCAGGTGATTTCCTGATCGGACCAAGGCATATACCTCGTCACTGCAGGCATTACTGCATTCACCTCCATATGCCTACGCTGCAAGCTTTTTCTATCAGTTTCTTCTGTGGTGAATACACGGTAGCTCTGGTGATGCTCCCTGTACTCGTTTCTCTCCTCATTTCCGAAGTGCCTCTGATCCGGCTGATGCTGATTTTCTACCTGATGCACTGCATCCCTTCTCTCGTTGTTATCATACCTCGGCGGAGGGGGAGGCAACATTAGCTGTTGCGTGTTTGCTCCGGAGAGATTTGCTACCGGGGTAACTCCTGCCGAGGCTGATCATTCCGGGGTGCCTGAGCATTCCCCGAACCACCTTGTTCAATCTTGCGCATCCACTCACATTGTCTCGTCGTATGACCCGCTGGGTTGTTCGGATTTGGCGTGTGAAAATTACACGGCTGGTCCAACATCGACTCATAAGTATACCTCGGACGGTCTTTCCTTTCTTGCCACTGTTTCTTTTGCTCCGGTGTCCAAGTTTTCTTGCCGTCGTTTCTTGGGGTCCACTGCCCTCCAGTTTTCTAGCGCTGGCTACCCCTACTCCGGGTTGATCTTGATTCACAGCTGCAACTTGGTGCGAACCGTACCGGTGGTCCGGTCTATCATCTCTCCTTTTTCCTCTGTAGTCGTTCCTACGGGATGATCTGGCTCCATCTCTCTGATAGTACTCATCGCTTGACTCGTTTGACGTGAGCCTTGGTTGGGTCGGATCAGCCAACGCATACGAATCCGCAATCCGGATCATTTCTACCAACATAGCTGGCATTTTTCTTTGCAACTTCATCCACAGTTCACTTCCATATCTGCAGCCCTGTGCAAACCACGCTATGGCCTGTGATTCTATCACGCCCTCACACGAGTTTCTCACAGTACACCACCGGGTCAAGAACTCCCGGTCTGTCTCATTAGGCCTTTGCTTGCACATAGCTAGGGTCTGTGGTCTATTTGGCCTCTGATATGTACTCGAGAAATTGCTGATGAACATTTCCTCAAAGTCTATCCAGCAGTTGATGCTCCCTGGTGGCAAATTGTTCAGCCATACCCTTGCCGGGCCTTCCAACATCTGGGGTACGTATCGTACTGCCCATCTCAAGTTGCTAGTGGCAATTTTCACGACTGTAGCATAGTTTATCAGCCAATCCTCCGGCTTGGTACTACCGTCATACGTCTTTGTGCCCCTGGGCAGCTGAAAGTTCGGTACTGGTGGCTCTTTCATGATCCGGGGTCCAAAACATGCTAGACCCGGTGGTCCTTGATATTCAATCTACTCCGACCTATATAGTCGATCCAGTTTCAACCTTGCATCATCCGGCATCAAATCTCTGCTTCCCAATCTCGACCCTATCACATGATAGTCCGGTCTTGGGTACCCCGTGTTAGCCATCTCCGAATCACCATCGTTGTACCGGTTTTTCTCTTGTGGCGCACCTTTCTGTTGCATACCTCGGCCGGCACTGTGCTCTTGCCTTGGCATGTTCCGCTGCTGCGGTTGTCCTGCTCCAACCGAATTTCGCTGTCCGGCATTGCCATTGACAACGTTCCCTTAACCGACATTGCCTTGGCCGTGGTTACCTCGGCCAGCTTCGCGTCGGCTCACACTCCGTCGATCATCATTTTTCTACGCTTCTTTTCCTTTCCCTGCCCGCGTCGGGTCATACGGGATGATCTGTTTGTTCCGTCTGGCCGAGGTTACCACCTCTTCTCTCCTTGGACCACCATGAGGGGACGATGCAGCTCCAGCGGATTTCTCCGGGTTACCCTCCGCCGAATGGATGATCTTGGAGGCTCCAGCTCTCTCCGGGTTGGCCCTGAGCAGTTCCTCGTTTTGCCTATTTGCAATCTAAACCAGCTCGTTAACCCTATCTTGCTGTCTTTGCCGGGCTTCACCCGTCAGTCCCTCTAACTCGGACGCAGCTGCATCTGCTGCTCTGAGGTTCTTGGCCGGGGTACTATACCTCGACAGCCCCACGGACAAACAGTTTTCTGATTCCTCAATTCCAGCATCACCCTCTCTGTTCATCTCGCTCATGAGATTTCTCCCTTTCACTTTTACATTATGAACTTTGTTCGCCTTAGCGTACTCACGCAGCTTCATGTTCAACGACTGCTGGGCCGCTGCTATTTTCTTTGCACCCTCTAGTATTTTCTGCCTAGTTTCTTCCAGCTCGGCCTGTGCACGAGCCGGATCTACCGCTGCTACTACAGGGTTTGCCAAGCTGTCCATCGCCTCTCTCAACACATTTTTCGGCCTCTCTAGCGGAGGACCTCTACCTTTCCTCGGTGCCTTGGGCGTTACCTCCGGATCTGGCGCCGGATCCTTGCTCGCGCCCGCACCTGGCGCAGTCATCATCACCTCTGCATGGTCCGGGGAACGAGCGATACACGCCCCACGAGCCGCAGTGAGGGGTAGTTCGCCTGCTTCGACGACGTGGCACGGATGAACGCAAGACACGTCCACCGCAACATAGACCTTGTGCGCGCCGAGCTTGACGAAGATGCCGTTGTCGCTGAAGCAGCCGGCGTTGTCGCTGACGAAATCCCGCGCTCCAAAGCGCCGAACGAGCCCAGAGACAATGCGTTCGCCGGTGGCGATGAGGTTTCCCGTCTGGATCTTGAACCCTGCTAGCGCCGCTAGCCCCACGGTGGGCGCCAACTGACGACCGTGCCGCCACCAGCACTGCCAAATAGCAGCGTCGGCGCCGCGCTTCTCCGTCGCACCTCTGCGACGCAAATTTCTCGCTACGGGTCCTTGCCAATCTCGGCCTCTGTCCCCCGCCGCCTCTAGCTCCAGCGAGGGCCTCGAGGACCAGATGACGGAAGAAGAACTCATTGTTGCTGAACAAGAGATGGAGGAGGACGCCGCGGCGGCAGACCGCGGTGCATGGGCCGGCTCCTGGGTCTACCAGGACGACCTGGACTGGCTCTACCGGACCAGACACATCCCCGCCGGCGTCGCGGCTCACCTTCCTTCTAACGAACTGGCCCCCTCACCCAATCCGGGGCTTCGGCTTGCCGGTGAGTGATTTTTTCCGGGACTGGCTTGGTACGTACCAACTCCAGCCGCACCACCTTCCAGCGAACGCCATCACCTCTCTCTCTGCCTTTGCTTCTACGATTGAAGGCTACGCCGGACTATGGCCCACGAAAGAGCTATGGATCCGGTTCTTTGGCCTCCGTCGCAATGTCATTCCCAACATCCACGCTGATCCGGAGGACAAGCGGCTCACTCATTTCGGAGCGGCCTCCATTTCACCCCGGAGGTTTTCCGTCTTTCCCCGAGTCACCGGGTTAGAATCCTGCAAAGGGTGGGGATCCATAGGTGGTTTGAGAAAAGAACACACATGCAATAATCTCTGGTGGATCCATATGTGGTCTATGAAAAGAACATGCATGCAATGAACTCTGGTGGATCCATATGTGGTTTGTTAGAAGAACACACATGCAATGGCACTGGTGGATCCATATGTGGTTTGTGAAAAGAACATACATGCAATGACTCTAGGTGTGGTTAATGAAAAGAACACACATGCAATGACACTAGTGGATCCATATTTGGTTTGTGAGAAGAACACACATGCAATATGACTGGTGGGTCCATATGTGGTTAATGAAAAGAACACACATGCAATGAAACTGGTGGATCCATAGGTGGTTTGTCAAAAGAACACACATGCAATGAACTCTGGTGGATCCGTATGTGGTCTGTGAAAAGGATAGACATGCAATGAACTCTGGTGGATCCATATGTAGTTTGTGAAAAGAACACACATGCAATGACACTGGTGGATCCATAGGTGGTTTGTGAAAAGAACACACATGCAATGAACTCTGGTGGATCCATATGTGGTCTGTGAAAATAACAGACATGCAATGACATTGGTGGATCCATGTGTGGTTTGTGAAAAGAACACACATGCAATGAACTCTGGTGGATCCATATGTGGTCTATGAAAAGAACAAATATGCAATGACTCTAGTTGTGGTTAATGAAAAGAACACATATGCAATGACACTAGGGGATCCATATGTGGTTAATGAAAAGAACACACATGCAATGACACTAGTGGATCCATGTGTGGTTAATGAAAATAACACACATGCAATGAACTATGGTGGATCCATATGTGGTCTATGAAAAGAACATACATGCAACGAACTCTAGTGGATCCATAGGTGGTTTGTGAAAATAACACACATGCAATGACACTGGTGGATCCATAGGTGGTTTGTGAAAAGCACACACATGCAATGAACTCTAGTGGATCCATATGTGGCCTGTGAAAAGAACAGACATGCAATGAACTCTGGTGGATCCATATGTGGTCTGTGAAAAGAACAGACATGCAATGAACTCTGGTGGATCCATATGTGGTCTATGAAAAGAACACACATGCAATGACTCTGGTGGATCCATATGTGGTTTGTGAAAAGAACAGACATGCAATGACTCTATCTATGGTTAATGAAAAGAACACACATGCAATGACATTGGTGGATCCATATGTGGTTTGTGATAAGAACACACATGCAATGACACTGGTGGATCCATATGTGGTTAATGAAAATAAGACACATGCAAAGACACTGTTGGATTGATATGTGGTTAATGAGAAGAACACACATGCAATGACACTAGTGGATCCATAGGTGGTTTGTGAGAAGAGCAGACACTGGTGGATCCATAGGTGGTTTGTGAGAAGAGCAGACATGCAATGAACTCTGGTGGATCCATATGTGGTTTGTGAAAAGAACACAGATGCAATAACTCTAGGTGTGGTTTGTGAAAAGAACACACATGCAATGACACTGGTGGATCCATAGGTGGTTTGTGAGTACAACACACGTGCAATGAACTCTGGTGGATACATATGTGGTCTATGAATAGAACACACATGCAATGAATTTTGGTGGATCCATGTGTGGTTTGTGAGAAGAACACACGCGCAATGACTCTAGTTGTGGTTAATGAAAAGAACACACATGCAATGACACTAGGGGATCCATATGTGTTTAATGAAAAGAACACACATGCAATGACACTGTTGGATCCATGTGTGTTTAATGAAAAGAACACACATGCAATGAACTGTGGTGGATCCATGTGTGGTTAGTGAAAACAACACACACGGAATGACACTGGTGGGTCCATAGGTGGTTTGTGAAAAGAACACACATGCAATGACTCTAGCTGTAGTTAATGAAAAGAACACACATGCAATGACACTGGTGGATCCATATGTGGTCTATGAAAAGAACATACATGCAATGAACTCTGTTGGATCCATATGTGGTTTGTGAAAAGAACAGACATGCAATGAACTCTGGTGGATCCATATGTGGTTTGTGAAAAGAAGAGACATGCAATGACTCTGGTGGATCCATAGGTGGTTTGTGAAAAGAACACACATGCAATGAACTCTAGTGGATCCATATGTGGTTTGTGAAAAGAACATACATGCAATTACTCTGGTTGTGGTTAATGAAAAGAACACACATGCAATGCCACTAGGGGATCCATATGTGGTTAATGAAAAGAACACACATGCAATGACTCTAGCTGTGGATAATGAAAATAACACACATGCAATGACACTGGTGGATCCATAGGTGGTTTGTGAAAAGGACAGGATACGTTGCAAACGTATCTATAATTTTTGATGTTCCATGCTTGTTTAGTATCTACTTTGCGTTGTTTGTCAACACTTTGAGGTATTTTTATATGTTTTCTTGGACTAACCTATTAACAAGATGCCATAGTGCCAGTTGCCTGTTTTCTTCTGTTTTTTATTCGAGAAAAGGGAGAAAATCAATATTCTCGGAATTGGACGGGACAAAAGCCAATATGCCTATTTTTCCTGGAGCAACATGGAAACACGAAGCAGAGACGGAGTAGGGAAATAGGATGGGCACACCATATGGTGGTGCGGGCTAGCCCTGGCCGTGCCACCAGGTGGTGTGGGCCCCCTGGCCTCCCACGGACCTTGCCTGTTCGCCTATAAGATGCCTCCCGATGCAAAAAACCCTTAATCGAATAGCCTGTAGCCACGAAAAGTTCCACAACGCCACTACCACCGAAGGGGAGATTCGGGGGACAGAAAGTCTCTGTTCCCGCACCCTGCCGGGACAGGGAAGTGCCCTCAGAGCCATCTCCATCGATCTCCACCACCATCTCCATTGCCGTTGCTGATTCCCACGATGAGGAGGGAGTAGATCTCTCTCCAGGCTAAGGGCTCTACCGGTAGCTATGTGTTCATCTCTCTCTCTATGCATGATCTTATTAAGATCATGAGCTTTGTAATCTATAGATCTATTCTGCTACTTAACTACTTTAATGAATCTCTGCTTATCCCCACGTGTGTGAAGTTGACAGTGTGCACACCATGGTGGCACTTAGGCTAGAGATTACAAATACTTGTTATGAATTATATTTGGAGTTGGATGTTTCTATGAAATTGTGGTGTTTGTTGGAACCATCTAGAGCTCAAGGTGACAGTGTGGGGTTACCTAGATGGGAAAGGCTTACTTTGAGGTGTGCTGTTATAGCCCTACCATGGATTAGAGTGTCCAACCGGAGAGTAGTTAAGAGTAGTATCATAAAGAGAAGATATTTATATGAGAGTGTTCACTAGTGAAAGTATGATCCCTAGGCCTTGTTTCTAAGCATTGAAACACCATTTGCAACTAGATCTATTACATGTTTGCTTGCTACCATATTTATTTTAGTTTGCCTTTAGTCTTTTCCTCCCGTCAAGCTATTTTCTAGCACCGTTGTCTTATATCCAATTATCCATACCACTTGTATTTTACTATCTCTTTGCCGAACTAGTGCACCTATACACCTGACAAGTGTATTCAGTGTGTTGGGGACAAAAGAGACTTCTTGTATATTGATTGCAGGGTT
The DNA here is from genome assembly GCA_910589775.1 of Avena eriantha. NCBI lineage: Eukaryota > Viridiplantae > Streptophyta > Magnoliopsida > Poales > Poaceae > Avena > Avena eriantha. Next base: position 143,192,642 of record OU342741.1, on the reverse strand, counting down.
GCTTGAGAGGGGATACCTTTGACCACTTCCTCCCTGAGTTCGATAAACCTTGGGTAATCCACTTAAGGGAAAACTTGTTGCTGTTCTACAAACCTCTGCACTTGGAGGCCCAACAATTGTCTATAAGAATAGAAGTGCATAGACATCAGAACACACATGCAATGACTCTAGCTGTGGTTAATGAAAAGAACAGACATGCAATGACATTGGTGGATCCATGTGGTTTAGTACGAAACATGCATTTTCCATTTCTTAAAGGAACACACATGCCTACTCTTTCTATTTCCATTTGAATCCCTTATTTTGTCTTGCCCTTGGTTTTTTGATACTACTCAGATTTGCCCTCCCTCTCGGTCACAAATCTCACAAAAGCCCAAACGTGTGCTCACTCTGGGTGCTACGCCCTGATTAGCTGACACAGATGTCACGCGGATCGTCTCCACCAACCGTTGATCCTCTGTGATCCAACGAGCAGGATAACCCCTCCCTTCTCCACTTTTTTTATGCAGGGTCTATCCGTGCCACCTCTCTATCCGTGCCACCGATAATTTACCTCCATAAACAAGTGAAAATCCATCTAAATAAAATAAATAAAATAAATGATCATATTTTGAAGAAGCTACCGTCCTTATCTTCTGCTTCGTCCTTGTCTTCGTCAATGCCATGGTCCTTGCCATCACCGCCATCGCCGTCCTCCTCTGATGACTTGACACCACCCCCTTCCTCGTATAAGCGCGCTATCTCCTCGTCGGAGTCCTCCTCCTCCTCTTCGTAGTCCCACGAGTCCACGTCACTCTCCTCCGCTTCTGCCTCCAACTGATCGATGAATGCCTCCTCATTGGCCGAGTCGGACTCGTCCAAATAGCTGTCTCCTCTCTTCTTCTTGGTCTTCTTATCGTTCCTCTTTTTGTCCGTACTCGCCAGTGCAACACGGGCCCCGTCCTGGCTGCTACTTTGCACTCGTCTGTCACTGCAGGTACCCCACGCTCCTCCTGTGCGGCCGGTACGAGCTTCGACGTTGCGGTGTCCTCGAGTGCCGATGTCGATGGATCCTGGCGCGGTCGGACACGACGTGCTACCTTAGTAGGCGACTCGCGAGCACGAATGATGCAGTGAAGAGCAGGGGACGCAGGACGGTCAGTGGATGGCTTGGACCTGCCATTGCCATGGTGAGGGGGCATCGTGCTTGAGGAAGTTGTTCGGAATGGTCAATGGCGGGTACCCAGAGTTGGGTGCCGATATGATCAAGGACGAGCAGCGGTTTCGTGCGTCGTGTTGTTGATTATCAAAAAATGTAATATCTCGCGTACTGAACATAATTTGATCACAACAAAAGTGGCACAACATATTCTAGACTTGTAATATCCCGTGCGTACCTATCGACGTGGAGTTCAACGGAGTTCGATGTGCCGACGTGATTGTGCAGCAGTTGCGTGTGTCATTTCCCCCATCAACACGTGACACACGCATGTGGGACGTGCATGCCGATGCCTGTGATTACCACCCGCCTCGCACTCCTCTTATTATATACTAGATTTTAGGCGGCGCCGAAGACCATTGAACTGTCCATCGCAATAAAGACAAGTCCCATCGATTCCCTATCCCTGCCTCCCTGGCTTCTTTGAGAAGGTAGACCGTACACGGTGGTCTTGTATAATAGTAGTAGTACTACTGGACCACGACATGTACTCTTTGACTCTTCTCCCACACTAATCACTATCTTCTTCCTCCTGCCGCCACCTCCCTCCCCTTGCAAGCCATGGCACCCCTAAGGAGAGGCCGGTCGACCATCCTCGCGGAGAAAAGGGAGAGAGCTCGCCGTGAGTCAGTTCTTGCTCTACCATCCCCTCAAGTGCCCCTCTCACTGAGGCCCAATCTCTCCCGACAATGGCGCTGAATGTTCTAGCAGGCGAGGGCTCCTCCCGGTATGGTCTTCTTGTGCTACTTCTTCTCCATCTCTCTCTCCATCATGATCTTATTCAGCTTCTTCTTGTTCATCTTCTTCTTCTTCTTCTTGCTCTTCCTCTTTTACATATTACAGGCTGGCCGTGGAGCCAGAATCCACCACGACGGAGGCGTTTGATGACCCACAAGTATAGGGGGTGTATCGCAGTATTTTGATATGTAAGAGTGTCGAACCCAACGAGGAGCAGAAGGTGCTGGCTAGTGGTATGGATCAGGAATTCTCTACAAATACTTAGCAAACGGATTTTTAGGGGTTTTTGATAAAGCAGGTAAACGAAGTATGAGTAAATAAAATACAATAGGAATACATGCAGCAAGTGGCCCAATCCTTTATGCAGCAAAGGACAAGCCGGTTGTATTACTTAAGATGACCAAACGTTCTCGAGGACACATGGGAAGACTGTCAAGTGCTTTCGCTTGATATAGTTGATTAATCTTCTTTAGCTTGCTAAGTGTTGTGTGGGTGAACCTGTGCTAATGTACCGACCTTCCTAGGACTAATACATACTTGTGATTATACCCCTTGCAAACATCCGTAAGTACAAGAAAGTAATTAAGGTAGAAACCTAACCACAACTTTAAACTCTAAGACCCTTACGTCCCTTGTGCAATGGTTTCCTAACGGGGCTTCAAGTTTCTGTCACTTCGGCAACCCCTACGATTAGTATCCAAATACACAATTCATTCCCCTAGGCCCATATAGGTGAAGTGTCATGTAGTCGACGTTCACATGACACCACTAGAAGAAGTACACCACAACTTAAATATCAAACTATTGAATCTTTCTCAACACAACTCCACTACTAACAACATGACTTCTCCCATGTCCTCAAGAACAAAACGAACTACTCACAAGACATCATATGGATCATGATCAGAGATGGAATAATGATGTATAACAATCTGAACATAAACAATAATTCAATGGTTCACTCAATAGCATCAACTACAAAGAGTAATCAACACCGGGAAAGTTTCCCCTATGAACTATGCAAGATTCAACCCAATTGTTACAGCAATATGGAGATGGTGATGAGGGTGCTGATGGTGATGATGGTGGTGATGATGATGATGATGATCCCGATGAATACCAGCTTGATGGTGGTGTTGATGGCGATGATCTTCCCTCTCCGGGAAGGAATTCCCCCGGCAGAAATCTGTCAGCCGGAGAGATCTTTCTCTCTCGGTGTTTTCCGCCCCGCAGATGCGGTGGAATCTTTCTATGGTCGCTCCCCGAGTCTTAGGGTTTCGGGGGGGATGATATACGCCAGAGGGGAGAGGCTGGAGTGGGCCAGGATGGCCACACCACCTCCTGGCGCGGCCTAGGGTTGCCCGCACCATGGGGTGGTGTGGGCCCCCTGTGGCCCATCTCAACTACAAAGTAAAAGAAAGGCCCTTCGAGAGGGAATCAGGGATTTCAAGTCTCATAAAGAGCTCCCAAAAATTATGATACTTATTAGCTTTTAGCTCTCATTGCCCCTATCATAGGCATCTTTTGGTGGTTAAGGTTAAAGTGACACAACTAAGAGAATATGCTTGACAAGTTATAAGTTGAAATCTCATGCCCCTTACTTATGAGTACCGAACCTCATGCTACTCAACTTCAGTCACGAGCAAGCTCTTGCCATTGTAAATACATGTGTATCATTGAGAACCGCCAACGGGGTACCCCTTGCACATGACACAGGAGCTATCCCATAATCAAAATGTCAAGGCAAGCAGACACTGAGCATCTCAGCGATCTTTTTATTTGCTATTTGCATAGGTTTTTATTGAGGATGCTTCATAGAATGCTCACTATAGTTATGCTGCAAGTTTCCACCATGATTAGGCATGGCTTAGGCTAGCGGCCCAGGCGTTTCTCTAACACACATATAAACTCCATGATCTTACAAGTTCCACTCTTATTTCACACCGCCGGGATCCATAAGCAAAAGAACATGATATCAACTAGGTACAAGTACCAATGAAGTGTTGAAAGCGGTCCCCATTATACATGGTTCTGCTAACTTCAACTCATAAAGCGCAAGCATATACGCAACAAAGAAGGACCCAATGGTTCAAGTTTATTAAATGCAAGAAAGTAAGGTGTGCCATCAAGTTCGTGAGAGCTTTAATCACTAATTTTCGCATAACAAGTTTAATTTGGGAGGTAGATAAAACAAGAATTTACTTGGAATAGCAATAATGCTAATAGGTAGGTATGGTGGACTCAAATGGCATGGGTTTTGGTTTAGGGAAGTGGATGCACGAGAAGTATTCCCTCTCAGTACAGGTTTTTGGCTTGCAAGGTTGGGTAGCAAGTACAAGAGTTGAAGGAAACAAACAAACATACAATTGATAAAAACAAACATGCAATTTTCCTTGGAAGCACAAAAGATCTTAACTAGAGAATACTAGACTTATGAGCAAATCAAGAAAGAAAGATGATGAAATTATTTTTCTTTAGAGTACTTCTATCTTTTCATTCAACTCTCAAAAATAGTGTTGCTACTGACCGAGCCAGGTTTGCCAAAACCAACTAAATTAACTCAATGATCCCAAAGTGATACCAATACTAACAATAAGATCAATCTTATAACCACGAATTGAAAACTAGTATAAGCTATGAAAAAGAGTAAATGATAGAACTTCTCATTAATATTCCATAACGGAAACTCACACCAAGGGATACATATCTAACGAGAGAGGGGACACTTCCATAATGCAAAGCATCCTACATAATAACTACTTTATTCATGATATGACTCTACTAAAAAGGTAAGATAGAAGATAGTGATGTGATACCGCGACACTCCCCCAAGCTTGGAACAAACCAAGGGGATGCCAAACCTAATGACGAATTACTCCTTCGGTGGTGGTGGTATCCTCTCATCTTCGTCCGACTTCCAGGGTAAGGGCTTCCCATCAACAAAGGACATCGTGGTCTCCAGCATCCTGAAACTTGCAGTAGCACTTATACATTTAAACCTAACCTCATACTCACAGTTTTGATTTTGAACATCGTAGAGCTGTGCTTGCAGTTCGTTGGTTGTTTGGCAGAGTGAGAAGACTTCATCCTTGAGCTCAGCAGTCTCCTCTTGGTGCCCGGCGATGAGTTCGGAACAAATCTTATGGATGATATCCACTTCGTGTTCTGCCGTCTTCTTGTACCTAAAGACTTCTTACTCTAGTGCTTCCATCATGTCCTCCAGACTTCCTTCACCTTTAGGGCCTTGAACTTCCTTTATCCGGACCTCCCCGTCTTCAAACAACAACTCCTTGGGATGAATCTTCAACTCTCTCATGTATGGGTTGATGATATATTCTAAGGAATCTCCCTTGGCTGATCCAGAGGAAGACATTGTGGTTCCAAATCTGGAACTCTACCTGGCAGAAACAGATCGAAACGAAAACACGACGAAAATACGATATAAGAACCTCGGAAGATCTGGGGGGTTATGTATTACGAAGTTTCATATCAAAAGGAAGGTACTGGGAGAAAACGAGTCGGAGGCGGAGTCTAGGGCGGCCACACCACCTGGTGGCGCGGCCAGGGGTGGGCCCGCGCCACAGGGTGGTGTGAGCCACCCTGGCTCCGTTTCCGTCCCTTTTTCGCTTCGTAACTTCCCTTATTGCCTAAAAACTGCAAAAGTATAGTTGGATAGTATTTTTGCGGAACTTTTCTTACCAAAACTATTACCTATTTGAAAACAGCCTCTGCAGGTCTCTGAATTTGGTCCTTGATGAATTTCTCTGGAGTTATAACTTGAAAGGCATTAACATCTTCATTGTAAGAATCTCCAGCAATATAGTGCTTGAGTCGCTGCCCATTCACTACTTGTGTAGTATTATATTTTAAAGAAGAAATTTTTATTGCTCCTGAACGATATACTTCTTCAATAATGAAAGGTCCTTCCCATTTTGACAGTAGCTTTCCTGCAAAAAACCCTAAGACGAGACCTATACAATAGAACTTTCTCACCAACATGAAATTCCCTCTTAAGTATTCGCTTGTCATGCCATCTTTTAACTTTTTCCTTAAAGGGCCTAGCATTTTCATAGGCTTCACTCCTCCATTCATCTAAAGAACTTAAGTCAAATAATCTTTTCTCACTAGCGAGCTTACAATCTCTATTTAGTTCTTTAACTGCCCAGTAAGCTTTGTGTTCTAATTCTAAGGGTAGGTGACAAGCTTTCCCATAAACCATTTTATAAGGAGAAATCCCCATAGGATTTTTGTAAGCAGTGCTATAAGCCCATAAAGCATCATTCAACTTTTTAGCCCAGTTTTTTCTAGATCTAGTAACAGTCTTTTGCAAGATGGATTTAATTTCTCTATTTGATAACTCTACTTGCCCGCTAGTTTGGGGGTGATAAGCTGAAGCAATTCTATGATTAACATCATATTTAGCAAGGGTCTTTCTAAAACGACCATGAATGAAATGAGAACCCCCATCAGTCATGAGATACCTAGGCACTCCAAACCTAGGAAAGATAACATCCTTAAGCATTTTTAGAGAGGTCTCCCCGTCAGCACTCTTTGTAGGAATGGCTTCTACCCACTTAGTAACATAATCAACGGCAACAAGAATATGAGTGTAACCTTTTGAAGGAGGGAAAGGACCCATAAAGTCAAATCCCCAGCAATCAAAGGGTTCAATAACTAGAGAGTAGTTCATAGGCATTTCATTGCGTCTAGAGATATTACCAACACACTGACATTCATCACAAGATAAAACAAATTTTCTTGCATCTTTAAAAAGGGTAGGCCAGTAGAAACCTGATTGTAGCACCTTTTGCGCAGTTCTATCTCCTGCATGATGTCCTCCATAAGCACTACCATGACATTTACGCAATATCTCCTTTTGTTCATATTCTGGAACACATCTTCGCATAATACCATCCACTCCTTCTTTGTATAAGTGTGGGTCATCCCAAAAATAATGCCTCAAATCATAGAAGAACTTCCTCCTTTGCTGAGCTGTAAAAGTTGGAGGCAAATACTTGGAGACAATAAAGTTAGCATAATCGGCGTACCAAGGGCTCCCTCGCGAGCTTACCCCTACTGCGGCTAACTACTCATTTGGGAAACTATCATTAACAGGCATAAGGTCAAAAGAGATGTTTTCCAATCGAGATAAATTATCAGCTACAGGGTTTTCAGCACCTTTCCTATCCACTATATGTAGATCAAACTCTTGTAAAAGCAGCACCCATCTAATAAGCCTAGGCTTAGCGTCCTTCTACGTCATAAGGTATTTAATAGTAGCATGATCAGTATGAATGGTGACTTTTGAGTCTACAATATAGGGGCCTAAACTTATCACAAGCAAAAACGACAGCTAGAAATTCCTTTTCAGTAGTAGCATAATTCCTTTGAGCAGCGTCTAGAGTCTTACTAGCATAATGGATAACGTTTAACTTTTTATCAATTCGTTGCCCAAGGACAGCACCTACAGCAAAATCACTAGCATCACACATTATTTCAAAGGGAAAACTCCAATCAGGTGGTTGAACAATAGGGGCTGTAGTTAAATCCTTCTTAAGAGTTTCAAAATCTTCCTTACAATCATCATCAAAAACGAAGGGTACATCTTTTTGAAGAAGATTAGTGAGGGGTTTTGATATCCTAGAAAAGTCTTTAATAAACCTTCTATAGAAACTAGCATGACCAAGGATACTACGAATACCTTTGATGTCTCTTGGACATGGCATCTTCTCAATTGCCTCAACCTTAGCTCTATCAACTTCTATGCCTCTTTCAGAAACTTTATGCCCGAGGACAATCCCTTCATTAACCATCAAGTGGCATTTCTCCCAATTAAGAACAAGATTAGTTTCTTCACATCTCTGCAAAACTTTATCAAGGTTGTGCAAACAATTATCAAAAGAAGTTCCATAGAAAGAAAAGTCATCCATGAACACTTCTACAATTTCCTCACAAAACCATGAAAGATAGCAGACATGCACCTTTGAAAAGTAGCAGGAGCATTACATAAACCAAAAGGCATACGTCTATAAGCATAAGTTCCGTAAGGGCAAGTAAAAGTAGTTTTTTCTTGATCTTGTTGTTTAACAGCAATTTGAGAGAAACCAGAATAACCATCAAGAAAACAAAAATGGGTCTTTTTAGACAACCTTTCCAACATTTGATCAATAAAAGGAAGCGGGTAGTGATCTTTCTTAGTAACTTTATTGACTTTTCTAAAATCAATGCACATCCTATAGCCTACTACTATTCTTTGAGGAATAAGCTCATCATTATCATTAGGAACAACGGTAATACCTCCTTTTTTAGGAACACAATGAACATGACTAACCCATTCACTATCAGCAATAGGGTAAATAATACCAGCATCAAGGAGTTTCAATACCTCATTCCTTACCACTTCCTTCATCCTAGGATTTAAACGTCGTTGGTGCTCTACAACCGGCTTTGCATCTGGTTCTATGTTGATAGAATGCTGACATATAGTAGGTGAATCCCTTTTAACTCATCCAGAGTATAGCCCATAGCTCCTCGGTGTTTCCTCAAAACCTCCAATAGCCTTTCTTCTTCCTTTCCTGAAAGTTTAGCGCTAATAATAACAGGATATATATTTTTTATCATCAATATAAGAATATTTAAGATCATCAGGGAGAGGTTTTAGATCGAAAACCGGATCCTTTTTAGGTGGCAACGTGGTACGCAAGTCTTCTATAGGCAAGTTATGCTTGAGCATCTTAGGCTGATCACGGAGAATCTTGTCAATCTCATTCCTTTCTTCCATCAAGATTTCACTTTCATGAGCTTCCATAAATTGCTGCAAAGCATTGTTAGGAGCAAGAGAAATAGAAGCAAGTTGTTCAACTCTAAAATCCTCATTATGGGTTTCCTCTTCACAAGGTTCTTTAGAGAATTTCGAGAAATTAAACTCATAAGATTCCCTAGCAAACTTAGTCAAGATTTTCTCCCTTTTGCATCTATAATATCTCCACAAGTACTCAAGAAAGGTCTTCCAAAAATAATAGGATAAGTTTTACTAGCAGCTGAACCGAGTACTAGAAAATCAGCATGGTACTTAATCTTACCACAAAGAACTTCCACGTCTCGTACAATACCAATTGGAGAGATGGTCTCTCTATTAGCAAGGTGAATAACCACATCAATCTCTTCCAATTCGCAGGGACTGATTTCATGCATAATTTCTCTGTAAAGCTCATAAGGAATAACACTGGAACTTGCACCAATATCACATAAACCATAATATCAATGATCACCAATTCTAACAGAAAGCACATGAACACTAGCTTTTTTAGTTCTATTAGGATGTGAAACAATATTAGAAGCATCCTCACAAAGGACTATGTGTCCATCTTCTATGCTTTTAGTGACAAGGTCTTTCACAATTGCTACCACAGGTTCAATGTTTATTTGTTCATCAGGTTTTACAGTTCTTTTTTCACTTTTGGTGATTACATTAGTTATCATAGGATGATCCTTTACCTTTTCTGGGAAGGGAATCTTCTCGATATAAGGTTCAGGTAAGATAGGATCAATAATGCAATACTCAGCACTCCCAATAGGAACATAGTCAAGAATATCTTTGTAAGGTGCATGATATTTATTCCAGCCCCTTTTTGGAATTTCAATATAAGAAGCAAAAGCTCTAAAGCAATTCGTAATAACTTGCAAATCAAGACCATAAGCATTACTAATATTTTGAAAGTCATCAGTTCCCATAAAATATTCAATGCATTCATAATCATAATTTATACCTGACTTTCTACCTTTGTCATTCTCCCAAGCTTCAACATTGTCTTGAATACGGTCCAGAAGATCCCATTTAGCTTCTTCTTCCATGCGAGTGAATGATCCAGCACAAGAAGCATCCAATAAATCCTTGTCATGTAGAGGGTGCCTTGCATAAAAGTTATTGATAATAATATTGTTGGGGAGCTCATGAATGGGACATTTGAGCATTAGTAACTTCAATCTCCCCCAAGCTTGAGCTGTACTCTCTCCATCAAGAGGCCAAAAGTTGTATATTTGATTCCAATCTTTATGAATCTCACTAGGAGGATAAAACTTTGAATAAAAGAGAGGCACTATTTCCTCCCATTCCAGAGCTTGACCATTCTTCAGCAGCTTATACCATTCCTTAGCTATTCCATTCAGCGATAATGAGAATAACTTCTTCTTAACTTGATCTGTAGTAATACCTGCACACTGGAACAACCCACATAATTCGTGTATAAAGAGCAAATGATCACCGAGATGGACAGTTCTATCCCCAACATAATAGTTATCCATAACACGATCAATAATTCTTGTAGGTATTTTGAAAGCATCATTCTCAGCAGGTGGTGGTTTATCTACTTCCTTAGCAGTGGTAGTAACATTACCAAATAAAAAACTCAGCGAATTATCCATAACGAAAATAAAGCAACTAACAGAAGTAAACAATACTCACAGTAGAAGTTTCTTTTATCAGTTCCACTCTCCAATAGCGCTTCACTCCCTGGCAACGACGCCAGAAAATAGTCTCGATGACCCACAAGTATAGGGGGTGTATCGTAGTATTTTTGATAAGTAAGAGTGTCGAACCCAACGAGGAGCAGAAGGTGCTGGCTAGTGATATGGATCAGGAATTCTCTATAAATACATAGCAAATGAATTTTAGGGGTTTTTGAAAAAGCAGGTAAACGAAGTACGAGTAAATAAAAGACTATAGGAATAAATTCAGCAAGTGGCCTAATCCTTTATGCAGCAAAGGACAAGCCGGTTGTATAACTTAAGATGACCAAACGTTCTCGAGGACATATGGGAAGACTGTCAAGTGCTTTCGCTTCATATAGTTGATTAATCTTCTTTATCTTGCTAAGTGTTGTGTGGGTGAACCTATGCTAATGTACCGACCTTCCTAGGACTAATACATACTTGTGATTATACCCCTTGCAAACATCTGTAAGTACAAGAAAGTAATTAAGGTAGAAACCTAACCACAACTTTAAACTCTAAGACCCTTACGTCCCTTGTGCAATGGTTTCCTAACGGGGGTTCAGGTTTCTGTCACTCCGGCAACCCCTACGATTAGTAGCCAAATACACAATGCATTCCCCTAGGCCCAAATAGGTGAAGTGTCATGTAGTCGACGTTCACATGACACCACTAGAAGAAGTACACCACAACTTAAATATCAAACTATTGGATCTTTCTCAACACAACTCCACTACTAACAACATGACTTCTCCCATGTCCTCAAGAACAAAACGAACTACTCACAAGACATCATATGGATCATAATCAGAGATGGAATAATGATGTATAACAATCTGAACATAAACAATAATTCAATGGTTCACTCAATAGCATCAACTACAAAGAGTAATCAACGCCGGGAAAGTTTCCCCTATGAACTATGCAAGATTCAACGCAATTGTTACAGCAATATGGAGATGGTGATGAGGGTGCTGAAGGTGCTGATGGTGATGATGATGATGATCCCGATGAAGTCCAGCTTGATGGTGGTGTTGATGGCGACGATCTCCCCTCTCTGGGAAGGAATTCCCCCGGTAGAAATCTGTCTGCTAGAGAGATGTTTCTCTCTCGGTGTTTTCCGCCCCGCAGAGGCAGCAGAATCTTTTTGTGGTTGCTCCCCGAATCTTAGGGTTTTGGGAGGATAATATACGCCAGGGGGGAGTGTCAGGGGTGGGCCAGGGTGGCCACACCACCTGGTGGTGCGGCCTAGGCTGGCCCACGCCAGGGGGTGGTGTGGGACCTCCTGTGGCCCATCTCCAGCCCCCCTTATGGCTTCCTTCGTCTTCTGGAAAAATAGGATTTTCCGTATATTTTCCCGGATTTTCTGATCTTCATGAATTTTGCCTCCAAACAGCACCTTTTCCATCAGAATCCTGACTGCAGCGGTCCATGCTCCAAAAGTCATCAACCATGCAAAAACAGATGAAATAACATAAGTATCACCTCTCAATACGAAATATATCAATGAATAACAACGAATTATAACATAGAATAGTGATGCAAAATGGACGTATCAGCGTTGCAGGACCCATTCGGTCCCGTTCCACGTCTCGGTGAGGTAGTAAATCTCCACACTATTATTTCTCCGAGTTGTGATGTGGATTTCTTAGACCGTGTCCGCCCCGCATTGGTTTTTTCTTCTTCTTTTGCGAGTTGTATTAGTTTTCATGATTATGATTGGATCTCTTGGTCTTTCCTTAATACCACGGTTCATAGATTCAATATGGATTTTTTGTGATTAGGATTAGTTTATCGTGGTTATGAATAGATCTCTAGGTCCATTTTTAACACTACTGTCCATATATTCAACGGGGATTTTTTGATCTATATTAGTATTCTCCTGGAACCTGGAGTGTAATTATAGAATTTCTATTTCAATTAACATGAATAATGCAGCGATCGAAGGCCGAGTATCGTGACAAGGTGGCCGCGATCAGTGCCAAGATTGACAACCAACATGAGCTTGCATGCTCCCTCACCTAAGCTAACGAGAGCCTACGCAAGCAATTATCTATGCAGAAGGAGATCTCGCTAGATTTTGCACGTGACGTCATGAGGCTACAGAAAGTGCTCGACCGTAACTTAAATAGGAAAGAACAGGCTATCAAGATAATGAACAAGCTCATGGAGGATAAGAAGAATCTCGTCGAAAGGTGCACCCTCCTATAGGACGAAGTCACCGAGGCACTCAGAGGACGCGTCGAGGAAACCAAGGGTACCATCCGAGCCTACCATGATAGGAACCGTAGCCTGGATGCAGTGAAAGAGATGAAGGAGGACATGAGCAGAGGTATCACCGTATTCGAGGGTGTTCGGAAAGAGAACGAGGAGCTAAGGGCTTGTCTGGAGGCGTATCAGAGCAATCCCAAGTCCGATTCCCGTTAGAGGGGGCACGCATATCAGTTCTTGCTCCATACCTTTTGTAATATTTAGGGTTGATGACCCACAAGTATAGGGGGTGTATCGCAGTATTCTCGATAAGTAAGAGTGTCGAACCCAACGAGGAGCAGAAGGTGTTAACGAGTGGCTTGGAGCAGGAATTATCTGTAAATACTTAGCAAATGGATTTTTAGGGTTTTTTGATAATGCACGTAAATAAAATACGAGTAAATAAAATACAATAATAATAAATGTAGCAAATGGCCCAATCCTTTATTTAGCAAAGGACAAGCCGGTTGTATTACTTAAGATGACCAAACGTTCTCGAGGACACACAGGAATATCGTCAAGTGCTTTCGCTTCATATAGTTGATTAATCTTCTTTAGTTTGCTAAGTGTTGTGTGGGTGGACCTGTGCTAATGTACTGACCTTCCTAGGACTAATAAATACTTGTGATTATACCCCTTGCAAGCATCCATAAGTACAAGAAAGTAATTAAGATAGAAACCTAACCACAGCTTTAAACTCTAAGACCGTGACGTCCCTTATGCAAAGGTTTCCTAACGGGGGTTCTGGTTTCTGTCACTCCGGCAACCCCTACGATTAGTAGCCCAATACACAATGCATTCCCCTAGGCCCATATAGGTGAAGTGTCATGTAGTCGACGTTCACATGACACCACTAGAAGAAATACACCACAACTTAAATATCAAACCATTGAATCTTTCTCAACACAATTCCACTACTAACAACATGATTTCTCCCATGTCCTCAAGAACTAAACGAACTACTCACAAGACATCATATGGATCAAGATCAGAGATGAAATAATGATATGTAACAATCTGAACATAAACGCTAATTCAATGGTTCACTCAATAGCATCAACTACAAGGAGTAATCAACACCGGGAAAGTTTCCCCTAAGAACTATGCAAGATTCAACCTAATTGTTACAGCGGTATGAAGTGGTGATGATGGTTGATGGATCAAAATATATTGAGCTTGTCGAGGAACCCCAAGAGGAAGGTATGATGAGCACATCAGCAAGTTTTCCCTCAGTACGAAACCAAGGTTATCAAACCAGTAGGATCAAGGAAACACCCCAAAGGTGTAGCTAGCTAAACGTTGGCAGGGCACACTACCGGTGCCAGCAGCAACGTGGAGACCTGCACAACACAACAACATAACTTTGCCCCCAACTTGCGATGAGGTTGTTAATCTCACCGGTTTTGCTGAAAACAAAGGATTAAATGTATCGAATGGAAGGACGTAATAGTTTGTAGAAAGTAAACACAAAGCAGTAAACAATTTGATAGATTGAATGTAAAAGAAAAGACCGGGGTCCATAGTTCAGTAGAGGTGGCTCTCCTTAAGATAGATAACATGCTGGGTGAACAAATTACAACGGGGCAATTGACAAACATTGAGAAAGCATACAAGCATATACTAATCATATTGACTCTTTTGAGATTCGATTGGGCATTACAACATTATACATAGACCGCCATCCAACTGCATCTATGACTAATAATCCACCTTCAGGTTATCATTCGAACCCCCTCCAGTATTAAGTTGTAAGCAACGGATAATTGCATTACGAATTGCATGTAATGTAAACAATACGATTGTTCTATGAACAAAGGATTGTTGTTTTCTCCCTAGTAGCGACATCACATCTAGTACCTTAGAGATTTCTGTCACTTCCCCAGATTACCAGAGGCATGAACCCACTATCGAGCATAAATACTAACTCTTGGAGTTGCTAGCATCTACTTGGCCAAGATAGCTACTAACAACGGAAAGCATGCAAGATCACAAATAACAAAGACATGATAGAATCAATAATCAATCTGAAATAGCATCTCAATATCCATCGGACCCCGCAAACACAACATGCAGAATTACAAATAGATGATCTTGATCATGAACGGAGCTCACAAGATCTAGACATGAAAGCACAAAGGAGGAGAACCAGCCATCTAGCTACTACATGGACCCGAAGTCTAGAGATGAACTACTCACGCATCACACCGGAGGCTTGCATGATGATGAAGAAGGCCTCCAGGGTGAATTCCCCTCTCCGGCAGGGTGCCGGGAAGAGCTTCAGATCCCTCCCGATCTAGGGATGGAGATGACGGTGGCTGAAGACTCTTTCGTGGAATTTTGATCGGGTCCTTAGGGTTTCCGTATCATAGGCAATATATAGGCGGAAGGAGAGGACGAGGGGGTGCTGGAGGCGGCCAGACCACCCCCTGGCGCGGGCCAGGCCTGGTCACGCGGCCAGGTTGTGTGGCCAGGCCCCAGCCCCTCTCCGTCTCGTATTCTGGCTCTAGATGTCCCCCGTAAAATAATGACTTTGGGTTTTGTTCCGTCCAATTCCGAGAATATTCATTTTCTGACTTCCTGGAACCAAAAACAGCAGAAAACATGCAGTTAGCACTGTGGCTCTTGTTAATAGGTTAGTCCAAGAAATCATATGAAAAGTACTCCAAAGTGTGGACAAAACACGAGATAGTAGATAAAACCAAGCATGGAACATCAAAAATTATAGATACATTTGCAATGTATCAACATCCCCAAGCTTAACTCCTGCTCGTCCTCGAGTAGGTAAGTGATAAAAAGAAAGAATATTTTTTGAGGTGACATGCACCATCATAAACTTGATCAAAGTATCTGTAAAACATTCAAAGCTGGGATCATAGTACTTCAATCATAACATGAAAGACAAAGTTCTAGCAATAAGACAAAGCAACTATGTTGCAACATGAAAGGCACAAACAAAAGATGCATGAATAACAATGCTTTGCAAGACGTTTGTTTGTTTCACATAAAGAAAACATAGCATAGTAGCATTCAGCTTGTCCCTCATAGAGTAGAAAATATAAATGCATAGGACACCTTCAAAGTTCATAAGAGTGACTAGATACAAATAGTTTAAAACAAGCAATATCAAGGTATGAATCAATCATCTAGTCTTGGGACAATGCACATAGAACTAAGAATGCCCACTATGCTCTCAAAGTAGGTGCATAAAGGTAGAAGGTGGAGACTCAATATAATGGTGGAAGAAAGGCCTTCATAGAAGGAAGTAGAGATTCAAGTTTCATAAAGAGCTTTCAAAAATTATGGTACTTATAGCTTTCAGCTCTCATTGCCCCTATCATAAGCATCTTGAAGTGATTAAGGTTAAAATGAAGAAACTATGGTGTACATGCTTGACGAAGTATAAGTTAGAAATCTCATGTCCCTTGAATACGAGGGCCGCTCCTCATGCTACTCAAGTTTAGTCACCGGTAAGTTCTTGTCATCGTAAGTACATGTGTATCATAGAGAACCGCCAACAGGGTACCCCTTGCCCGATGATACGGAAGAATCCCCATATCAAAATGACAAGGCAAGAAGACAACGAGCATCTCAGCAATCTTTTCTCTCTTTCCTCTTTTCATAATATCTTTTTTTCTTTTTTTGTTTTTTTCTCAATATAGGACTCTTTTTTTATAAGAAGAATGCTTCATAGTTATCTCATTATGGTTACGCTGCAGGTTTCCACCATGTCAGCATGGATTAGACCAGCGGCCCAGGCGTTTCTCTAACACATATACATAACTCCAAGGACTTTCAAGCTCCCCTTTCATTTCACACCGACGACATCCATAGACAAAAGAGCATGATATCAACTAGGTACAAAGTACCAATGCAATGTTGAAAGCGTTCCCCATGACAGCATGGTTCGGCTAATCTCCAACAAATAAGTGCAAGCATATACAACATAGACGACACGATGGTTCAAGTTTATTAAGGGCAAGAAAAGTAAAGTGTGCCATCAAGTTCGTGAGAGCTTTAATCACTAGTTTTCTCATAACAAATTTAATTTGGAAGGTAAACAAAAACATGAATATACTTGGAATAACCTAAGATAGTAGGTAGGTATGGTGGACTCTTTGGAATAACTTGGTTTAGGGAGTTGGATGCATGAGTGGAACTCATACTTGGTTGTGGAGGCTAGAAAAATACTGGGAGCGACAAACTAAGAGAGGAATAATGGCCATAATCATGCAGCGCGACAAAACATCATTGATCAAAACATAAAGTGATACTACAAATTGAAAAATAAAGGATCATAAAGGCTTATGGTGACTTGGGATAGTCATAACATGGTGTGAACATGCGCCAAGTCAACCCAAATAATGCATCAAAGGAGAATACCACTATACTATGCCTTAATATGCTAAAACAACGCATGATTCATCCAAGGCACATTAAGCAATCTCAATTGTTTATAAAAAGTCATGCTGCAGCAAAGAATACTAAGCATAAAGACAAAACAATATCAATCATGGCATGACAAAGCATAGGCCACGGTCAAAAACAAGCTCTCTTTACCACTTAAGCATGAACTTTCCTACTCTTTTCCAAACCAAACCAAACTATTTGAAAACCAATGCAATGAAAGAGGGGGTCAAACCAATTTATTCAGCAAACTAAGCAAACAAAAGCAAACGAAAAACCAAACAAAAACAAAAAAGAAGACACTCCAAGAACAACACAATTGTGCATGAAACAATAAAAATGAAGCGTTTGGAAAAAAACCTGGGATTTTTATTGATGAAGAGGGGGATGCCCAAGGCACCCCCAAGCTTTGATGCTTGTACTTCTTGTATATTTCTTGGGGTGACACGTGTGGCATCCCCAAGCTTGAGCTTTAGTCCATCCTTCATCTCATTACTAATTCCTCCCATACAGCTGAAAATTTTCCTTCATACAAAACTTCACACAATCTTTATTAGCAACATTAGTGCACTCAAGATAATAAGTCTTTAGGGTTCAGTTCTAACACCAATAAAACTTCCATTAAAACACTAGATACTGTAGCACTTCCCTCAAGAAGCTCAATTCCCCAAAAGAACTCAAAAAGGAACCAACAAGAAGCAAATGCAGAAAATGGCGGAAATCTGTCAAAAAAGACCAGCAGGTAAAGACGAAATTTTTCGAAGACCTTCTGTTGCTCAAATCAAAAAGTGTTGAACTAAGGAAAGTTATATAACAACCTAGGGCAGAAGCACAAAAATTCACGCTCAAAAGGACGTACAGAGATTTTACTCGAATTTTTACGGTGAAGCACATCAATCTGTTTCGAGACAACAACTTTCTCAATCATTACTTCTGTCTCATTAGAGGTTAGTCTTGGCACAAAAAGCAAATAAAAAGGATAAGGAGCGGTTATTACAGAAGTAATAACTTCCAAGACTCATCTAAAACTTTTGGGTTATCTCCCAATAAGTACTTTTCTTTAACGCCTTTAAGTTAGGCATGATAGTTTGAGAAGATGCTCACATGAGAAATATGAATTGAAGTAAAAGAGAGCATCAAGAAGCAAGTTCAAAACACATTTAAGTCTAACCCACTTCCTATGCATAGGAACCTTGTAAGAAAATAAATCAAAGAAGCACATAGTAGCAAGAATGGGTAGATAAAACAAGAGCAACTTAAAAACTTTCAGCACATAGAGAGGTGTTTCAATACCATGAAAACTTCTATAACCATATTTCCCTCTCTCATAATAATTTTCGGTAGCCTCATGAATAAACTCAACAATATAACTATCACATAAAGCATGCTTTTCATGATCTACAAACACTAGAGCTTTATTATAAACATTTTCAAAAGAATCCTCAGGAACATGACATTCGTCCTCCTTTGGTAAGCATGGGGGACAATCAAATAATGTAAGGGGTGAAGAGTTACTCTCATTGGAAGGTAGGGATGGGTAGATCCATTCTTCCTCCTTTTGATCATCACTCTCCTCCTATTTTTCATCCAATGAGATTCTAGTTTCAGCAATTTCTTCTTCCATAGGCTCCTGCAAGGCATTAGTCTCTTCCATTGGTGGAGAGCATCTATTAAGATATTCAAGAATATAGCCATTTTCTACCTTGTAATTATCAAAGAAAAATTTAAGTATATCATAAACCTCATATTTATAAGGTGAATCATCAATATTTTCAAGCAAACTAGCAAGTTCAAATGCACCCTTCCAAGCAATAAATTCTTCAAATTGTTCCACATCATAAATGTCATAATTCCCTTTAACATAAGAAGATATGGTAACATTATCATTATACTCACATTGAAAAGGGAGGTGTTTATACCTCCTACAGCAAGAAGATTTATCAAAACAATAATTTACATTATAAGTAGAGCACACATTTATAGAAATGGTATAAAATTTATCAATTTGTTCCCATAAGTGTTTCCCTTTTTGTGACAAGCGGTGTTCCTTATAATAATATTTTTGTTCTTCCGTGTACCTACCTTGCCAATAAGATTAAGTTTCAAAGAAACCAACCATTGATAGAAAGCATGATAAAGCAAGGCAATAATAGACCAACAACTATACTAGGAACTAATTTTTTTATGTTTTTGATAAAGAAACAAGTAAACAAAACAAAAGTAAACTAAGCAAAACAAAAATAACAAAGTAAAGAGATTGTTTATGAGGGACTCCCTTGTGAAGATGTCCTTGACTCCCCGGCAACGGTGCCAGAAAATATGCTTGATGGCCCAAAATATATCGAGCTCGTTGGGGAACCCCAAGAGGAAGGTATGATGAGCACATCAGCAAGTTTTCCCTCAATACGAAACCAAGGTTATCAATCCAGTAGGAGCAAGGAAACACCCCAAAGGTGTCGTTAGCTGAATGTTGGCAGGCGCACTACCAGTGCCAGCAGCAACATGGAGACCTGCACAACACAACCACAGAACTTTGCCCCAACTTGCGATGAGGTTGTCAATCTCACCGGTTTTGCTGAAAACAAAGGATTAAATGTACCGAATGGAAGGAAGTAATAGTTTGCAGAAAGTAAACACAAAGCAGTAAACAGTTTGATAGATTGAATGTAAAAGAAAAGACCAGGGTCCATAGTTCAATAGAGGTGGCTCTCCTTAAGATAGATAACATGCCGGGTGAACAAATTACAGTGGGGCAATTGACAAACATCGAGAAAGCATACAAGCATATATTAATCATCTTGACTCCTTTGAGATTCGATTGGTCATTACAACATTATACATAGACCGCCATCCAACTGCATCTATGACAAATAATCCACCTTCAGGTTATCATCTGAACCCCCTCCAGTATTAAGTTGCAAGCAGCGGATAATTGCATTACGAATTGCGTGTAATGTAAACAATACGATTGTTCTATGAACAAAGGATTGTTGTTTTATCCCTAGTAGCAACATCACATCTAGTACCTTAGAGATTTCCGTCACTTCCCCAGATTACTAGAGGCATGAACCCACTATCGAGCATAAACACTAACTCTTGGAGTTGCTAGCATCTACTTGGCCAAGATAGCTACTAACAACGGAAAGCATGCAAGATCACAAATAACAAAGACATGATAGAATCAATAATCAATCTGAAATAGCATCTCAATATCCATCGAATCCCCGCAAACACAACATGCAAAATTACAAATAGATGATCTTGATCATGAACGGAGCTCACAAGATCTAGACATGAAAGCACAAAGGAGGAGAACCAGCCATCTATCTACTACATGGACCCGTAGTCCAGAGATGAACTACTCACGCATCACACTAGAGGCTTGCATGATGATGAAGAAGGCCTTCAGGGTGAATTCCCCTCTCCGGCAGGGTGCCGGGAAGAGCTTCAGATCCCTCCCGATCTAGGGATGGAGATGACGGCGGATACAGGCTCTTTCGTGGAATTTTGATCGGGTCCTTAGGGTTTCCGTATCAGAGGCAATATATAGGCAGAAGGAGAGGCCGAGGGGGTGCTGGAGGTGGCCAGACCACCCCCTGGCGCGGGCCAGGCCTGGCCACGTGGCCAGGTGGTGTGGTCAGGCCCCAACCCCTCTCCGTCTCGTATTCTGGCTCCAGATGTCCTCTGGTAAAATAATGACTTTGGCTTTTGTCCCGTACAATTCCGAGAATATTCATTTTCTAACTTCCTGGAACCAAAAACAGCAGAAAACAGGCAGTTGGCACTGTGGCTCTTGTTAATAGGTTAGTCCAAGAAATCATATGAAAAGTACTCCAAAGTGTGGACAAAACACAAGATAGTAGATAAAACCAAGCATGGAACATCAAAAATTATAGATACATTTGCAATGTATCAATGGTGCTGGTGGAGATGATGATGGTGATGATGATGATGACCCTGATGAAGTTCAGCTTGATGGTGGTGTTGATGGCAACGATCTCCCCACTTCAGGAAGGAATCCCTCGACAGAATTCTGTCTACCGGAGAGATCTTTCTCTCTCTATAGTTTTTCGTCGCGTAGAGGCGGCATAATCTTTCTATGGTCAGTCCCCAGGTATTAGGGTTCCGTGGGGATAATATACGCCAGAGGGGAGAGCCTGGAGTGGGCCAGGGTGGCCACACCACCTGCTGGTGCGGCCTAGGGCTGCCCGCGCCAGGGGGTATCTCCACTCCCCCTTCTGGCAATCTTCATCTTCTAGAAAAATAGAATTTTCCATGTATTTTCCCAGATTTTCTGATCTTCGCGAATTTCACCTCCAAAGAACCCCTTTTCCATCAGAATCCTGACTGCAGCGGTCCATGCTCCAAAAGTTATCACCCATGCAAAAACACATGAAATAACATAAGTATCATCTCTTAATATGAAATATATCAATGAACAATAGTAGATTATGATGTAGAATAGTTATGCAAAATGGACGTATCAACTCCCCCAAGCTTAGACTTCGCTTGTCCCCAAGCGAAAACTGAGCTCAATAAACATGACCTCAGGTTTATGGAATGAAGAGTCGATAAAAGAATACGGACAAGAAGCATCACATTCATCAATACAAAAATCATAATATAAGATAACTCACTATTATATAACTTAACTTGCAATAAGTAAAGGAAACACAATAAAGATACATAAAGTAAATCACAATTGGTAATGGCAAACTTAGCTCTTGGTCGAAGAATAGTTGACGATTTGCAGGAGTTCACACATAAAGGGTTTTCAATTATAGCTTTCAAAGTAGTACTCACTAAGATAAGAGCAATGTGCAAAACAAGGAACATAAGAAACATGATTGAATAAATCATCATATGAATGAATGAAACACAACAACTCAAAATACTTGCTTGAGATAGAAGGGAATAGGTTTACTGACTCAACTAAAAAGTAAAAGATAGGCCCTTCACAAAGGGAAGCAGGGATTTCAAGTTTCATAAAGAGCTTCCAAAAATTTATATATTTATTAGCTTTCAGCTCTCATTGCCCCTATCATAGGCATCTTTAGGTGATTAAGGTTAAAGTGATCAAATATGAGGATATGCTTGACAAGTTGTAAGTTGAAAATCTCATGTCCCTTGAATACGAGGGCCGCTCCTCATTGTACTCAAGTTTAGTTACCGGTAAGTTCTTGTCATAGTAAGTATATGTGTCTCATAGAGAACCGCCAATGGGGTACCGCTTGGCCGATGATACGGAAGAATCCCCATATCAAAATGACAAGGCAAGCAGACAACGAGCATATCAACAATCTTCTTATTTACCATGGGAAAATGGTGCGTTTTTTCTCTCTTTCCTCTTTTCTCATCTCTTTTTTTTCTTTTTTTGTCAATCTCTATCTCTTTTTTATAAGAAGAATGCTTCATAGATTGCTCATTATGGTTACACTACAGGTTTCCACCATGATTAGTCATGGATTAGACCAGCGGCCCAGGCGTTTCTCTAACACACATACATAACTCCATGGACTTACAAGCTCCCCTTTCATTTCACACCGACGACATCCATAAACAAAAGAGCATGATATCAACTAGGTATAATGTACAAGTGCAATGTTGAAATCATTCCCCATGATAGCATGGTTCTGCTAATTCACAACTTACAAAGCGCAATCATATACGCAACATAGATGGGCACAATGTTTCAAGTTTATTAAGTGCAAGAAAGTAAAGTGTGCCATCATGTTCATGAGAGCTTTAATCACTAATTTTCTCATAACATGTTTAATTCGAAGGTAGATAAAAAGATGAATTTACTTGGAATAGCAATAGTGCTAGTAGGTAGGTATGGTGGACACAAATGGCATAGGTTTTGGTTTAAGGATTGGATGCACGAGAAGCATTCCCTCTCAGTACAGGTTTTTGGCTAGCAAGGCTAGGTAGCAAGCATAAGAGTTGAAAGAGACAAACAAACATGCAAGTGATAAAAACAAACATGCAATCTTCCTTGGAAGCACAAAAGATCTTAACTAGAGAATACTAAACTTATGAGCAAATCAAGAAAGAAAGATGATGAAATTATATTTCTTTAGAGTAATTTTTATCTTTTCATTCAATTCTCAAAAATAGTGCTGCTACTGACCGAGCCAGGTTTGCCAAAACCAACTAAATTAACCCAATGATCCCAAAGTGATACTAGTACTAACAACAAGATCAATCATATAAGCATGAATTGAAAACTAATATAAGATATGAAAAAGAGTAAATGATAGAACTTCTCATTAATATTCCATAACGACAACTCATACCAAGGGATACATAGATATCTAACGAGAGGGGGACACTTCCATAATGCAAACCATCCTACATGATAAGTTCTCTATTCATGATATGACTCTACTAAAAAGGTAAAAAGATAGAAGATAGTGATGTGATACCCCGGCAGTCCCCCAAGCTTGGAACAAACCAAGGGGATGCCAAAACCTGATGACGAATTACTCCTTCGGTGGTGGTGTTCTCTCGATGATCTTTTTGATCAATTTCCCCAAGTCCTCAATCTCGAAGGTGAGAGTAAGAATCAACTCCGAGTTGTGCTCGATGTGGTGCATGATCATGTCAGGTTGTGAATCCCAGCTCTTGCGATTCTTTCCCCACTCTTCCTCCTTGAAGTCTTCTTTTCCTGCATGGTTAGAACGAGGCATATCCCAATTGGAGGGTAGTTTCTCCTTGGGCATATTCTGGAATTGATGCTCATGGATAAGGGCATGGAAGGGATTCTTGGTGCGTGGAGAAGGTGACCGTGGAGCCAAACAGTGACGCAGAGGCTTCCCTCCAGTTGACATCCGTATAGTCCTTTTGATCTTGGCATGGTTTGCCAACACTCCAATGCTTGCAATGGTAGTGCCGTTGTGCGGATGCTGGCTTTTCTTTGCCTCCTCTTCATCGATCTCCTTCTCCTTCCCAGGGTCTTGGGGATCCTCCTCCGCAGGCTCTTTTCCCTTATCCTTGGCGGAGACCATTGTGCTTCTAAACTTTAAGAATAGTTCCTGGCAGAAACAGATCGAAATGAAAACACGATGATAACACAATATACGAACCTCGGGGGATCTGGGAGATTATATATTACGATTTTTTACAACAAAAGGAAGGTACTAGGAGAAAACGGGTCAGAGACGGACTCCGGGATGGCCACACCACCTGCTGGCGCGACCAGGGGGCTCGCAACGGGGGTGGTGTGAGCCACCCTGGCTCCGTTTCCGTCCCTCTTTCTCTTTGTACCTTTTCTTGTTGGATAAAAACTGTAAAAATATAACTGAACAGATTCTTTGCGGACTTTTCTTACCAAAACTGTTACCTATTCGAAAACAGACTCTGTAGGTCTTTGATAATTTTTTTCCGGAGTTACTACTTGAATAGCATCAATATCTTCATTGTAAGAATGTCTAGCAATATAGTGCTTGAGTTGCTGACCATTCACCACTTGTGTAGTGTTATCTTTTAAAGAAGAAATTTTTATTGCACCTGAACGATATACTTCTTCGATAACAAAAGGTCCTTCCCATTTTGAAAGTAGTTTCCCTGCAAAAATCTGAGACGAGACCTATACAATAGAACTTTCTCACCAACATGGAACTCTCTCTTAAGAATTCTCCTGTCATGCCATCTTTTAACTTTTTCCTTAAAGACTCTAGCATTCTCATATGCTTCACTCCTCCATTCATCCAACGAACTTAAGTCAAATAATATTTTCTCACCAGCAAGTTTGCAGTCTCTATTAAGTTCTTCCACATTTCCTATTATAGGTTCATCATCCATTTGTTTATAAGGTTCCACAACTTTATTTGTACTTTTATTAATTACACTAGTTATCATAGGATGCTCCTTTACCTTATCCGGGAAGGGTATTTTCTTGATATAAGGTTCAGGTAAGATGTGATCAATAGTGCAAAATTCAGTACTTCTAATAGGAACATAACCAACAATATCTTTATATGGTGCATGATACTTGTTCCATTCCTTTTTTGGAATTTACATATAAGAGGCAAAATCCTTAAAACAATTTGCAATAACTTGAGAATCAAGACCATAAGCATTACTAATATTATGAAAGTCATCAGTTCCCATAAAAGATTCAATGTATTCATAATCATAATTTATACCTGACTTTCTTCCTTTATCATTCTCCCATGCTTCAACATTGTCTTGAATACGGTCTAGAAGTCCCATTTAGCTTCTTCTTCCATGTGTGTAAATGATCCAGAGCAAGAAGCATCCAATAGATCCTTATCATGAAGAGAAAGTCTTGCATAAAAGTTATTGATAATAATATTGTGAGGGAGCTCATGAATAGGACATTTGAGCATTAGTAACTTCAAGCAGGATAAAATTTGGAATAAAAGAGAGTTACTATTTCCTCCCATTCAAGAGCTTTACCATTCTTCAGCATCTTATACCATTCCTCAGCTCTTCCTTTCAGTGATAATGAGAATAACTTCTTCTTGACTTGATCTGTTGTAATATCTGCACACTTAAACAACCCGCCTAATTCATTTATAAAGAGCAAATGATCACTGGGATGGACAGTTCCATCTCCAAAATAGTAGTTATCCATAACACGATCAATAATCCTTGTAGGTATTTTAAAAGTATGATTCTCAGCAGGTGGTGGTTCATCTACTACCTTAGCAGTGGTAGTAGCATTACGAAATAAGAAATTCAGCAAATTATCCATACTGAAATAAAGCAACTAACAGAAGAAAACAATACTCACAGTAGAAGTTTCCCTTACCAGTTCCACTCTCCAATAGCGCTTCACTCCCCGGCAACAACTCCAGAAAATAGTCTTGATGACCCACAAGTATAGGGGGTGTATCGCAATATTTTTGATAAGTAAGAGTGTCGAACCCAACGAGGAGCAGAAGGTGTTGACGAGTGGCTTGGAGTAGGAATTCTCTGTAAATACTTAGCAAACGGATTTTTAGGGGTTTTTGATAATGCAGGTAAATAAAGTACGAGTAAATAAAAGACAATAATAATAAATGCAGCAAATGGCCCAATCCTTTCTTTAGCAAAGGACAAGCCGGTTGTATTACTTAAGATGACCAAACGTTCTCGAGGACACACATGAATATTGTCAAGTGTTTTCGCTTCATATAGTTGATTAATCTTCTTTAGTTTGCTAAGTGTTGTGTGGATGAACCTGTGCTAATGTACCGACCTTCCTAGAACTAATACATACTTGTGATTATACCCCTTGCAAGCATCCGCAAGTACAAGAAAGTAATTAAGATAGAAACCTAACCACATCTTTAAACTCTAAGACCCTGACGACCCTTGTGTAAAGGTTTCCTCATGGGGGTTTAGGTTTCTGTCACTCAGGCAACCCCTACGATTAGTAGCCAAATACACAATGCATTCCCCTAGAACTATATAGGTGAAGTGTCATGTAGTCAACGTTCACATGACACCACTAGAAGAAATACACCACAACTTAAATATCAAACCATTGAATCTTTCTCAACACAATTCCACTACTAACAACATGACTTCTCCCATGTCCTCAAGAACTAAACGAACTACTCAGAAGACATCATATGGATCAAGATGAAAGATGAAATAATGATATGTGACAATCTGAACATAAACGATAATTCAATGGTTCACTCAATAGCATTAACTCGAGGAGTAATCAACATCGGGAAAGTTTACCCTAGGTATTAGGGTTCCGTGGGGATACTATACGCCAGAGGGGAGAGCCTGGAGTGGGCCAGGGTGGCCACACCACCTACTGGCGCGACCTAGGGTTGCCCGCGCTAGGGGGTGGTGTGGGCCCCCCCGTGGCCCATCTCCACTCCCCCTTTGGCAATTTTCGTCTTCTAGAAAAATAGAATTTTCCATGTATTTTCCCGAATTTTCGGATCTTCACGAATTTCGCCTCCAAACATCCCCTTTTCCATTAGAATCCTGACTGCAGCGGCTATGCTCTAAAAGTCATCACCCGTGCAAAAACAGATGAAATAACATAAGTATCATCTATTAATATGAAATATATCAATGAATAACAGTAAATTATGATATAGAATAGTGATGCAAAATGGACGTATCAAGGGTTCAGGGAGTAGTGCCCAACTATGCTTTCCATTATAGGGTTCAATAAGAATCCTAGGTCAACCACTTATCTATCTGGACATATGTAGGTGTTCATGTTCATGAATGGACACCATGCGCTCTTTCCACTATGTATCTGGACATGGGTTTCTGCATTATGAGTTTGCCACTATCCCACTACTATTTGGTGACATTGGAAAAAATCCACAGCACACTAAACTGCAGATAAACCTTATTTGTCTTTTAAATTGAAATTATGACAATGCCACTAGTCAATTCATAAAATGTTGATTAGTCTTAGACTGCTTGTTCCTTGAAATTATGACAGTGCCACTAGTCGATTCAGTTAATTATGGAAACTAACCAGCTTGTCCTGGTGAACTGAACAAACCATACTATATATTTTTGTTCAAGGAAAGAGGCAAAAGCTCAACCAGGACCTGATGACCTGGCTAAATGACAAGATAGCCAGCCAAAGGGAGAAGCAGAATTCCCAGAAACTGGCCTTTGACCACCTGCGCGCTAAAGTCGCGGTCCTTTTTAACAAGTGCCAGAAACTGAAGGAGGTAAATGCCGGTTGGATGAAGCTTCACAGGGAAGGTCACATATCGGCTAGGAAGCAGACAGAGATCATGAAAAGGGATGTTGAAGGAAAATCGTATGGCTATGGACCAACTTCTCAAATCCGTGACGGACCGCTGGAACCTGCAGCTAGCACACGACAAAGTACTGAAGAAGCTGGCCGATCTTAGAGAGGAAAACAAGCAACTCCGGGCCAAGCTCGCTTGAACACTACATATGTCTATCTAGTACTGAACTGCCTGGTTTATCCTCTGCAGTGGTGATTTTGTAAGCGTGAACTTAACTCTATGCACGATATGTGTGTTCGCCTGAAATTAATTTGCTCGAGGATAGAGTTTGGCTTGGTTAAGAAAGTGCAACTGCAAGTCTTACAGTTAACTAGTTTTAGGCATTGGCACAACATGAATTATTCATCTCGAATTTCCTTTATCCTCTGTAGTCTGTCCTTGTTCACCCTCACACGCCTTCTTCAATTCCTTCAACAGATCCGCAATGCAGTAGTCTAGCTTCTTCTTGTCTTCCCTGAGCTGATCCCTCTCCTTTTCTGCATTATGAATCAGCAACATGCGACTATCCTGAAGCTTCTTTGCAGTTCCAACAACCAAGCTCCCATTGATTCTGCCACTTAGTTCTGATTGCAAATTCTCGATTTCTTGTTCTAGCTCCTTATTTTGTATCGACAGCTTGTAATTTTTTTCAGCTGCATCAGTAAATCTCCCCGACCTTTCCAACTCATAAATCTCCCACAACTGTGCCAAACATTTCTTAAGTGCATCTGGCCACTCAAGATCCACCCACTCTACTGCTTTACACACCGGACCAACCTAAAAAAACACACACTATAGTGTTATAAACATACACGATACATTTTTCTTCATGTCACCGTTGCACATAATGTAAACAAACCTGATTTGTACAACCCCAAAACCTTCTCCCAGTGTTACTGCCTTCAAGTGCAACATATCTCCTCAGTTTTAGCCCATGGTCACATGGTACTTCTCCATCGAGATCTAGACCCTCCCATTCAGAGTCGTAGATCGTCCATGGTACCTATAGGTAAATGCAAAGCTGGAATCGAACACGATTGCATGCACATATGGAGCTCAGATCGAGGGATTTACCAATGCCTAACCCTAGCCCGAGAAAACAGAGGAACTCACATCATGGAAGGAATATTCGATGTCGGAGAGAAGGCTGTCGCTGCTCGACTGGTCGTCCTCGTCGTTCCAGGACAACATGGCGAATGCGTCGTCGCTGGCGATAGCGTCGGCGACGGTGTCGGTGAGGAGAGAGAGAGCAGCCCTTTGATGACCCAAAATATATTGAGCTCGTTGGGGAACCCCAAGAGGAAGGTATGATGAGCACGACAGCAAGTTTTCCCTCAGTTATTAAACCAAGGTTATCAATCCAGTAGGAGCAAGGAAACACCTCCAAGGTGTTGCTAGCTAGACTTTGGCAGGGCGCACTACCGGTGCCAACAGCAACATGGAAACCTGCACAACACAACCACAGAACTTTGCCCCAACTTACAGTGAGGTTTTACAATCTCACCATTTTTGCTGAAAACAAAGGATTAACCGTATTGTGTGGAAGAAAGTAATAGTTTCAAAAAGTAAACATAAAGCAGTAAACAGTTGTAGATTGATGATAAAAGAAAGGACCGGGGTCCATAGTTCACTAGTGGTGGCTCTCCTTAAGATAGATGCCATGTTGGGTGAACAAATTACAGCAGGGCAATTGACAAACATCGAGAAAGCAATATGCATATACTAATCATCTTGACTCCTTTGAGATTCGGTTGGGCATTACAACATTATACATAGACCGTAATCCAATTGCATCTATGACTAATAATCCACCTTGAGGTTATCATCCAAACCCCCTCCAGTATTAAGTTGCAAGCAACAGATAATTGCATTACGCATTGCGTGTAAAGTAAACAATGCGATTGTTCTATGAACAAAGGATTGTTGTTTTCTCCCTAGTAGCAACATCACATCTAGTACCTTAGAGATTTCTGTCACTTCCCCAGATTACTAGAGGCATGAACCCACTATCGAGCATAAATACTAACTCTTGCAGTTGCTAGCATCTACTTGGCCAAGATAGCTACTAACAACGGAAAGCATGCAAGATCACAAATAACAAAGACATGATAGAATCAATAATCAATCTGAAATAGCATCTCAATATCCATCGGATCCCCGCAACCACAACATGTAGAATTACAAATAGATGATCTTGGTCATGAACGAAGCTCACAAGATCTAAACATGGTAGCACAAAGGATAAGAACCAACCATCTAGCTACTACATGGACCCGTAGTCCAAGAATGAACTATACACACATCACACCGGAGGCTTGCATGGTGATGAAGAAGGCCTCCAGGGTGAATTCTCCCCTCCGAAAGGGTGTCGGGAAGAGCTTCAGATCCCTCCCGATCTAGGGATGGAGATGACGGTAGCTACAAACTCTTTTGTGGAATTTTGATCGGGTACTTAGGGTTTCTGTATCGGAGACATCTTATAGGCGAAAGAGGAGGCCGAGGGGGTGTCCGAGGCGGCCAGACCACCCCCTGGTGCGGGATAGGCTAGGCCACGTGGCCAGGTGGTGTGGCGGAACCCTGGCCCCTCTCTGTCTCGTACTCTGGCTCCGTCCCCTCGGTGAAAAACTGGCTTTGGCTTTTGTCCCATCCAATTCCGAGAATATTGATTTTTTGACTTTCCTGGAACCAAAAATAGCAGAAAACAGGCAACTGGCACTATGGCTCTTGTTAATAGGTTATTCTAAGAAAGTGTATAAAAAGTACTCCAAACTGTGTACAAAACATAAGAAAGTAGATAAAAACCAAGCATGGAACATCAAAAATTATGGATATGTTAGCAACGTATCAACATCCCCAAGCTTAACTCCTGCTCGTCCTCGAGTAGGTAAGTGATAAAAAGAAAGAATATTTTTTGAGGTGACACGCACCATCATAAACTTGATCAAAGTATTTGTAAAACATTGATAGCTAGGATCATAGTACTTCAATCATAACATGAAAGATAAAGTTCTAAAAATAAGACATAGCAACTATATTGCAACACGAAAAGGCACAAACAAAAGATTCATGAATAACAATGCTTTGCAAGACGTTTGTTTGTTTCACATAAAGAAAATATAGCATAGTGGCATTCAGCTTGCCCCTTATAGAGTAGCAAACATAAATGCATAGGACACCTTCAAAGTTCATAAGAGTGACTAGATACAAATAGTTTAAAACAAGCAATATCAAAGTTATGCATCAATCAACAAGTCTTGGGACAATGCACATAGAACTAAGAATGGCCACTATGCTCTCAAAGTAGGTGCACAAAGATAGAAGGTGGAGACTCAACATAAAAGTAAAAGATAGGCCTTCCTAGAAGGAAGTAGAGATTCAAGTTTCATAAAGAGCTTCCAAAAATTATGGTACTTATTAGCTTTCAGCTCTCATTGCCCCTATCATAAGAATCTTGAAGGTGATTAAGGTTAAAGTGACACAACTAAGAGGATATGCTTAACAAGTTATAAGCTGAAATCTCATGCCCCTTACTTACGAAGACTGAACCTCATGCTACACAACTTTAGTCACAAGTAAGCTCTTGTCATTGTAAGTACATATGTATCATAGAGAACCGCCAACGGGGTACCCCTTGCACATGATACAAGAGCTATCCCATAGTCAAAATGACAAGGCAAGCAGACAATGAGCATCTCAGCGATCTTTTTATTTGCTATTTGCATAGGTTTTTATTGAGGATGCTTCATAGAGTGCTCATTATAGTTATGCTGCAAGTGTCCACCATGATTAGGCATGGCTTAGGCTAGCGGCCCATGCGTTTCTCTACCACAAATACAAACTCCAAGATCTTACAAGTTCCCCTTTTATTTCACACCATCGGGATCCATAAGCAAAAGAACATGATATCAACGGGGTACAAAGTACAAGTGCAATGTTGAAAGCGTTCCCCATGATACATGGTTCTGCTAACTTCAACTTATAAAGCGCAAGCATATACGCAACAAAGATGGATGCAATGGTTCAAGTTTATTAAGTGCAAGAAAGTAAAGTGTGCTATCAAGTTCGTGAGAGCTTTAATCACTAGTTTTCTCATAACAAGTTTAATTCGGAAGATAGATAAAAACATGAATATACTTGCAATAGCATATGATAATAGGTAGGTATGGTGGACTCTTTGGAATAACTTGGTTTTAGGAGTTGGTTGCATGAGTGGAACTCATACTTGGTTACGGAGGCTAGCAAAAGACTGGGAGCCACCGACTAAGAGAGCAATAATGGCCATAATCATGCAGAGCGAAAAAACATCATTAATCAAAGCATAAAGTGATATTACAAGTCGAAAACTAAAGGATCATCAAGGCTATGGTGACTTTGGATAGTCATAACATGGTGTGAGCATGCGCCAAGTCAACCCAAATAAAGCATCAAAGGAGAATACCACAATACTACGCTTTAATGCTAAAACAACGCATGATTCTTCCAAGGCACATTAAGCAATATCAATTGTTTATAACATGTCATGCTACAGCAAAGATCACTAAGCATAAAACTAAAACAATATCAACCATGGCATGGCAAAGCATAGGCCACAGTCAAAAACAAGCTCTCTTTACCACTTAAGCATAAACTTTTCTACTCTTTTCCAATCCAAACCAAACTATTTGAAAACCAATGTATGAAAGAGGGGTACAACCAATTTATTCAGCAAACTAAGAAAATCAAGAAAACAAAAAACCAAAACAAAAACGAAAAAGAAGATGCTCCAAGAACAACACAACTGTGCATGAAACAATAAAAATGAAGTGTTTGGAAGAAACCTGAAATTTTTATTGATGAAGAAGGGGATGCCTTGGTCATCCCCAAGCTTTGACGCTTGTACTTCTTGGATATTTCTTGGGGTGACACGCGTGGCATCTCCAAGCTTGAGCTTTAGTCCATCCTTCATCTCATTACTCATTCCTTCCATACACCTGAAATTTTTCCTTCATATAAAACTTCACATAATCTTTATTAGCAACATTAGTGCACTCAAGATAATAAGTCTTTAGGTTCAGTTCCAACACCAATAAAACTTCCATTAAAACACAAGCTACTGTAGCACTTCCCTCAAAAATCTCAATTCCCCAAAAGAACTCAAAAAGGAACCAACAAGAAGCAAATGCAAATAATGGCAGAAATCTGTCAAAACAGACCAGCAGGTAAAAATCAATTGTTTCGAAGGCCTTCTGTTGCTCAAATCTAAAAGTTTTGAACTAATGAAAGTTAGATAACAACCTGGGGCAGAAGCACAAAAATTCATGCCTCAAAACGATGTACAGAGATTTTACACGAAATTTTATGGTGAAGCACAGAAATCTGTTTCGGGACAACAACTTTCCCAATCATTACTTCTCTCTCGTTAGAGGTTACTCTTGGCACAAAAAGCAAATAAAAAATATAAGGAGAGGTTATTACTGAACCCATAACTTCCAAGACTCATGTAAAACTTTTGGGTTATCTCCCAATAAGTACTTTTTTTAACGCCTTTAAGTTAGGCATAAGAAGCAAGAAAAAGAATCAAGTGTTCTCAAATGAAGAAGCATTAAGAGCAAATTTTGTTTTCATAGGAGAGGCAAAAGAAATCATATCTCTCTTCTTAGGGAAGTGTTCTATACCTTTCTTGAGTGGGAGTTTATATTCAATGGTGCCTTCTCTCATATCAATAATGGCACCAACAGTTCTAAGAAAAGGTCTTCCCAAAGTAATAGGACAAGAAGCATTGCATTCAACATCCGAAACATAGAAATAAACGGGGACATAAGCATTGTTAACCATAATAAGAACATCATTAATACTCCCCATGAGTTACTTTTTAGCATTATCATCAAGTGGGACATTCAAATAACAATCTTCCAGTGGTGGCAAATCAAGCATATCAGAAAGCCTTCTAGGCATAATAGAAACACTAATATCAAGATCACATAAAGCTTTGAAATCAAAATTATTCACTTTCATATTAATGATGGGTTCCCAACCATCTTCTTGTTTTATAGGAATAGAAGCTTTATGTTTCATCTTTTCTTCTTTAATTTTTATGAGAGCATGAGTAATGTGTTTTGTAAAGGCCATATTCATAGCACTAGCATTAGGACTTTTAGCAAGCTTTTGTAGGAAGTTAATAACTTCAGAGATGTTGTAACCATCAAGATCAAAATCATAATTATCATCTAAAGTAGTAGAGCTATTACTAGCCTCAACACTAGTGGTAGTGATAGTATAAACACTAATGTTTCTAGAAATTTCATCTTCTCTTTCCCACTTAGCATGCAATTCATCTAAGAATCTAACATTTTAATCAATTCTAACTTGTATGGCATTAGTGGCAGCAAAGGGATTATCAATAGTTTCAGGTTTAGCGGCCATTTTATTAATCAAAGAGGATTATGCTTCGGACAAAGATGATATATTTCTTTCAGCATTAGAAAGTTTCAATTGCAAACTAGGAATTTACCTATTAAAGCTCTCAAGTTGATGACTAATATTCTTCAAAAGGGTAGATTGTTCCTCCATAGTTTTAGTAAATAATTTCTTTTGTTCATATTGCATTTGCATGAAGTTCTTAGTGGCTCTTTCAACTTCTAAAATTCTTCCTTCACTAGGTATTCTAGGTTTGCCATTATAACCATAAGTATTATTAGGAGGGTAGGGCCTATAATTGTTATTACCATAAGCATTGTTACCAAAATTATTATTTCTTATAAAGTTCACATCAACTTGCTCTTCTTGATCAACCAAAGAGGCTAAAGGAACATGATTTGGATCAATATGAGCCTTCCCATGAACAAGCATAGACATAATAACATCAATTTTATTACTCAAGGAAGAGGTCTCTTCAACAGAATTTACCTTCTTACCTTGTGGAGCTCTTTCAGTGTGACATTCAGAATAGTTAACCATCATATTATCCAGAAGCATTGTTGCAGCACCCAAAGTAATGGTCATAAAGGTACCTCCACCAGCAGAATCCAATAGATTTCTTGAAGAATAGTACAATCCTGCATAAAAAGTTTGGATAATCATCTAAACAGTCAGTCCATGAGTTGGAAAATTCTTTACCAAAGATTTCATTCTTTCCCAAGCTTGAGCAACATGTTCATTATCAGATTGTTTAAACTTCATTATTTCACTTCTCATAGATATAATCTTAGCAGGAGGATAATATTTTCTAATGAAAGCATCTTTGCATTTAGTCCAAGAATCAATACTATTCCTAGTTAAGGAATTCAACCATTCTTTAGATTTTCCTCTCAAAGAGAAAGGAAACAATTTAAGCTTAATAATATTTCCATCTATATCCCTATGCTTTTGCATCTCACAAAGTTCAACAAAGTTATTTAGATGAGCAGCAGCATCTTCATTACCAATACCAGAAAATTGTTCTCTCATAACAAAATTAAGTAAAGCAGGTTTTATTTCAAAGAAAGTAGGTTCAGGAATAGGTGGAGCAATAGATGTGCTCATGAAATCATTGTTGTTGGTGCTAGTGAAGTCACACAACTTAGTATTTTCCAGAGTAGTCATTTTTTGGTGTTTTTAATGAAGAAAGCAAACTAGTATAACTAATTTTTGTGTGTTTTTGATAAAGAAACAAGCAAACAAAGCAGAAAATAAACTAAGCAAAACAAAAACAACAAATTAAAGGGATTGGTTATGAGGGACTCCCCTTGTGAAGATGTCCTTGACTCCCCCGCAACGGCGCCAGAAAAATAGCTTGATGGCACAAAATATATCGAGCTCGTTGGGGAACCCTAAGAGGAAGGTATGATGAGCACAGTAGCAAGTTTTCCCTCAGTTATGAAACGAAGGTTAGCAATCCAGTAGGAGCAAGGAAAAACCTCCAAGGTGTTGCTAGCTAGACTTTGGCAGGGCGCACTACCGGTGCCAGCAGCAACGTGGAATCCTGCACAACACAACTGCAGAACTCTGCCCCCAACTTACAGCGAGGTTGTCAATCTCACCGGTTTTGCTGAAAACAAAGTATTAACCGTATTGTGTGGAAGAAAGTAATAGTTTGGAGAAAGTAAACAGAACGCTGTAAACAGTTGTAGATTGATGATAAAAGAAAGGACCGGTGTCCATAGTTCACTAGTGGTGGCTCTCCTTAAGATAGATGACATGTTGGGTGAACAAATTACAGCGGGGCAATTGACAAACATCGAGAAAGCAATATGCATATACTAATCATCTTGACTCCTTTGAGATTCGATTGGGCATTACAACAGTATACATATACCGTAATCCAACTGCATCTATGACAAATAATCCACCTTCAGGTTATCATCCGAACCCCCTCCAGTATTAAGTTGCAAGCAACAGATAATTGCATTATGCATTGCATGTAAAGTAAACAATACGATTGTTCTATGAACAAAAGGATTGTTGTTTTGTCCCTAGTAGCAACAACACATCTAGTACCTTAGAGATTTTTGTCACTTCCCTAAATTACTAGAGGCATGAACCCACTATCGAGCATAGATACTAACTCTTGGAGTTGCTAGCATCTACTTGGCCAAGATAGCTACTAACAACGGAAAGCATGCAAGATCACACATAACAAAGACATGATAGAATCAATAATCAATCTGAAATAGCATCTCAATATCCATCGGATCCCCGCAAACACAACATGTAGAATTACAAATAGATCATCTTGATCATGAATGGAGCTCACAAGATCTAAACATGGTAGCACAAAGGAGAAGAACCAACCATCTAGCTACTACATGGACCCGTAGTCCAAGGATGAACTATTCACGCATCACACCGGAGGCTTGCATGGTGATGAAGAAGGCCTCCAGGGTGAATTCTCCCCTACGGCAGGGTGTCGGGAAGAGCTTCAGTTCCCTCCCAATCTAGGGATGTAGATGACAGCGGCTACAGACTCTTTCGTGGAATTTTGATCGGGTACTTAGGGTTTCTGTATCGGAGGCATCTTATAGGCAAAAGGGGAGGCTGAGGGGGTGCCGGAGGCGGCCAGACCACCCCCTGGCGCGGGCCAGGCTGGGCTGCGTGGCCAGGTGGTGTGGCGTCCCCCTGGCCCCTCTCCGTCTCGTACTCTGGCTTCATGTCCCCCTCGGTGAAAAATTGACTTTGGCTTTTGTCCCGTCCAATTCCGAGAATATTGATTTTCAGACTTTCCTGGAACCAAAAACAACAGAAAACAGGCAGCTGGCACTGTGGCTCTTGTTAATAGGTTAGTCCAAGAAAGTGTATATAAGTACTCCAAAGTGTGGACAAAACATAAGAAAGTAGATAAAAACCAAGCATGGAACATCAAAAATTACGGATACGTTAGCAACGTATCACCCTTCTACCACTGCAACAATGACTAAATTGGCATGTTACAATAGTTTAATGGATACCATGTCCTTTCCCTGGATTACAGTCTCCTGCCTAATATGGTTTCTCTTCATACATTCTTATTTCAAATATTAAACATGCACTCCCTCCATCCCAATTTCATTGCCTAAGGAAAACATACCAGTATATTACATCATCTAAAGAAACAAAATCATGTCAACTACAAGGTACTTATGCATCACTTGTTCAGTCATGGTTTCCCAAAACATTACATTACAATCAATCAACAAACATAATCACAGAACCAAGTATATTACGTCATCTAAAGAAACAAAATCATGTCAACTACAAGGTACTTATGCATCATTTGTCCAGTCATGGTTTCACAAGACATTACATTACAATCTCTCAACAAACATAATCACAGAACCAAGTATATTACATCATCTAAAGAAACAAAATCATGTCAACTACAAGGTACTTATGCATCATTTGTTCAGTCATGGTTTCACAAAACATTACATTACAATCTCTCAACAAACATAATCATATAACCAAGTATATTACATCATCTAAAGAAACAAAATCATGTCAACTACAAGGTACTTATGCATCACTTGTTCAGTCATGGTTTCACAAAACATTACATTACAATCTCTCAATAAATGTAATCACAGAATAAAGTATAGTACATCATCTAAAGAAACAAAATCATGTCGACTACAAGGTACTTATGCATCACTTGTTCAGTCATGGTTTCACAAAACATTACATTACAATCTCTCAACAAACAGAATCACATAAACAAGTATATTACATCAACTCAAGAAACAAAATCATGCCGACTACAAGGTACTTACGCATCACTTGTCTAGTCATGGTTTCACGAAACATTACATTACAATCTCTCAACAAACAAAATAACAGAAACAAGTACAGTACATCATCTCAAGAAACATAATCATGTCAACTACAATGTATTTATGCATCACGTGTCCAGTCATGGTTTCACAAAACATTACATTACAATGTCCCAACAAACATAATAACAGAAACAAGTATAGTACGTCATCTCAAGAAACATAATCATGTCAACTACAATGTACTTATGTCTTATTACAACAACGATGGTTTCAGTGAGTGGCATGTCCTAAAATCTCAACAGCTCGCACAACATTATATCGCAATCTCTCAACAAACATAATCACAGAAACACAATCTAAATGCAACAACAGTCAATGTTACAAATACATGCAGGGGAACCCCGTGGTCCATATGACAAGCCTAGGGTAGCATCTCTCATCAGATCTCATCAAGGTCGACCATCTCATTCTATTCAGCCACTACAGGGGCCTCTACATCCACTACAACCTATTCAACAACATCCGAAATGGTACCAAGGAAGAACACCTTCCTGGTTCGCTTCTTTCGTCTCATAATCTACATAAGATCTTCAGTATCCAAAACATCTATGAATTACTGCTTCTTATGATGCCACCACCAGATTTGTGCCATCTGCTTAGGGACAATACTGATTTCCTTACCAATCATCTCTCCTATTTCATCAAGAGTTATGTTTTTGGAATCGATAGTGATCTCCACAGTACATGAAGAAACTGTCTTATTAACTCCCTCATCAAGTTTTTCTATGTATGAATCCACCTCTAAGCGTATACTGAACTTATCTAGATCAGCATCTATTGGTCCATAGTCTATCGGAGACGAAGCTCTAGCAGCAAGATCTCCAGCATCTGCATACATATCATCAATCATCGCTTCAACTTTCACCTTACAATCAGCTGCACAAAACTCCCAAACCATATGGAGCTCATGGGAGTGCTCATTTTGCTGATAGGTATCATTCATGTTGCGCCACACCAATTTTGTCCTCTGTCTAGAACCCCAGGGAATCCTAACGGCAAGCATATTTACCAGCTGCGAAATAGACACAACCTCTTTGCAATTCACAAGCAGATGCACATCTTGCCCGAACACAACCCTCTCGTAACCAAAATCAAGTTTTGCAGTGTACTGGTGAACGTGAACTCATATAGGTCCCTTGTATCAAACTTATGCCTAATTTGATTAAAAAGGGGAACTTTTCAGTTCATTCGATTCTATTATGTTGTAACTAATCTACTTGTAAGATAAGACACAGATAAGAAAAATTCACCTCTCGCTCTTCTCCCAGGTTTTTTTCTTCGAGATCTGGGTGCCGCATCTGCCCACCAGAGCCGAACAATTCGCCACCGGTCTTGCTTTTCTCTTCAACCCGCTACTTGTAGGTACCTTGGGAGCAGAATCCTTGCTGACCTACTCACTAACCGGGGCTAAATACCTAGCCGCTACTTCGTGTTGAGCCCCAGACTCTAGCCTCGACGGACCTGAATCAGTTGGCTATGTAGCTACAACCTTCGCCTTGCAAGACATGCTGGGCCACCACCGTCGGATTCAATGTTGGGGCAGGGAGAAAAAAGGTCCTCCGCCGTCGGCAGATTCATGGTCGGGGAAGGGAAGAAAAAGGACGATCACCACCGCAACCAGATTCAGTGTCGAGAGTTAGGGAAGTATAGTAATGGATTTGCCCCTATGACACATGCAGGGTGGCTAAGAAGAGTGACTAGCGAAGAAGGGGCACAATAGGAACAAGTGTAATGGAATATCCTGACTTAACGGGCGCGATTTGAAATTATTGGGTTTGGCCATCATTCACTCGAAACACCCCTCTCAGCAATTGGTGCCCCAACTTTTTGAATCGTGGTGATTAAAATCAACTTGGGTACCGGGTTGCCTGGGCGCCTCAACTTTCGGGCTACAAAATGATATTCTCATCCGGGAGTCATCCCTCCGACACTAACCCCCGAGCGCGTGTAGATTTTGCCCTTAGGTGAAATGTGCGCGCGCCCCCTCTTGAATTTGAAATCCGTGTCAGGCTACGCCTGACGGTTGCGCTGCTAGTGACGTTAGTGCTGACGCCGTCCACGCGCGCACGTGCCATCATTTCGCTGCGGCGTGCAACCTAACGTCGCGTCGCACGTCGCCTCGGGAACTGCCGTCTGGCGCTTCGGTTCCCGGCCCTGGATCTTCTGCGCACCCGGCGCCTGCACACGAAATCTGGGGTAGTAGTGCGGGTGGGGCGCGGCTCGGTGAGTGATACGTTGCAAACGTATCTATAATTTTTGATGTTCCATGCTTGGTTTATATCTACTTTCTTATGTTTTCTCCACACATTGGAGTACTTTTTATACACTTTCTTGGACTAACCTATTAACAAGATGCCACAGTGCCAGCTTCCCGTTTTCTACTGTTTTTGGTTCCAGGAAGTCAGAAAATGAATATTCTTGGAATTGGATGGGACAAAAGCAAAAGTAAATATTTCACCGAGGGGGACATGGAGCGAGAATACGAGACGGAGAGGGGCCAGGGGCCGGCCACACCACCTGGCCCGTGCCGGGGAGTGGTGTGGCCGCCTAGGGCACCCCCTCGGCCTCCCCTTTCGCCTATATATTTCCTCTGATACAGAAACCCTAAGGACCCGATCAAAATCCACGAAAGAGTCTGTAGCCGCCATCATCTCCATCCCTAGATCGGGAGGGATATGAAGCTCTTCCCGGCATCCTGCCGGAGGGGAGAATTCACCTTGGAGGCTTTCTTCATCACCATGCAAGCCTCCGGTGTGATGCGTGAGTAGTTCATCCTTGGACTACGGGTCCATGTAGTAACTAGATGGTTGGTTCTTCTTCTTTGTGCTACCATGTTTAGATCTTCTGAGCTCCATTCATGATCAAGATCATTTATTTGTAATCATACGTGTTGTGTTTGCGGGGATCCGATGGATATTGAGATGCTATTTCAAATTGATTATTG
This sequence comes from Avena eriantha, assembly GCA_910589775.1. Classification (NCBI taxonomy): domain Eukaryota; kingdom Viridiplantae; phylum Streptophyta; class Magnoliopsida; order Poales; family Poaceae; genus Avena; species Avena eriantha. The sequence continues at coordinate 143,151,632 of OU342741.1, read as the reverse complement.
ATTCTATCATGTCTTTGTTATTTGTGATCTTGCATGCTCTCCGTTGTTAGTAGATATCTTGGCCGGGTAGATGCAAGCAACTCCAAGAGGGAGTATTTATGCTTGATAGTGGGTTCATGCCTCTAGTAATCTGCGGAAGTGACAGAAATATCTAAGGTACTAGATGTGCTGTTGCTACTAGGGAGAAAACAACAATCCTTTGTTCATAGAACAATCGTATTGTTTACTTTACATGCAATGCATAATGTAATTATCTGTTGCTTGCAACTTAATACTGGAGGGGGTTCGGATGATAACCTGAAGGTAGATTATTAGTCATAGATGCAGTTGGATTATGGTCTATGTATAATGTTGTAATGCCCGATCAAATCTCATAGGAGTCAAGATGATTAGTATATGCATGTATGCTTTCTCGATGTTTGTCAATTGCCTCGGTGTAATTTGTTCACCCAACATGTCATCTATCTTAAGGAGAATCACCACTAGTGAACTATGGACCCCGGTCCTTTCTTTTACCATCAATCTACAACTGTTACTGTTTTCTGTTTACTTTCTGCAAGCTACTACTATATTCCACACAATACGTTTAATCCTTTGTTTTCAGCAAAACCGGTGAGATTGACAACCTCACTATAAGTTGGGGACAAAGTTCTGTGGTTGTGTTGTGCAGGATTCCAAGTTGGAAACAACACCTTGGAGGTGTTTCCTTGCTCCTACTGGTTCGATAACCTTGGTTTCACAACCGAGGGAAAATTTGCTTCTATGCTCATCATACCTTCCTCTTGGGGTTTCCAACGAGCTCATCGTATCTTGAGCCAACAAGCATCTTTCTGGCACCGTTGCTGGGGAGTCAAGGACATCTTCACAATGGGAGTCCCTCATAAGCAATCTCTTTACTTTGTTTTATTTGTTTGCTTAGTTTATTTCTGCTTTGTTTGCTTGTTTCTTTCTCAAAAACACAAAAAAATTAGTTATACTAGTTTGATTTCTTTATTTAAAACACAAAAAATGACTACTCTTGAAAACACTAAGTTGTGTGACTTCACTAGCACCAACAACAATGATTTCATGTGCACACCTATTGCTCCACCTGTTCCTGAAGCTACTTTCTTTGAAATTTAACCTGCTTTACTCAATCTTGTTATGAGAGAACAATTTGCTGGTATCGGTACTGAAGATTCTGCTGCTCATCTAAATAACTTTGTTGACCTTTGTGAGATCCAAAAGCATAGGGATATAGATGGAGATATTATTAAGCTTAAATTGTTTCCTTTCTCTTTGAGAGGAAAAGCTAAAGAATGGTTGCAATCCCTAACTAGAAATAATATTGATTCTTGGACTAAATGCAAAGATGCTTTCATTGGAAAATACTATCCTCCTGCTAAAATTATATCTATGATAAGTGAAATAATGAAGTTTAAACAATCTGATAATGAACATGTTGCTCAAGCTTGGGAAAGAATGAAATCTTTGGTAAATAATTGTCCCACTCATGGTCTGACTGCTTGGATGATTATCCAAACCTTTTATGCAGGATTGAATTATTCTTCAAGAAATCTACTGGATTCTGTTGCTGGAGGTACCTTTATGACCATTACTTTGGGTGCTAAAACAAATCTTCTGGATAATATGATGGTTAACTATTCTGAATGGCATACCGAGAGAGCTCCACAAGGTAAGAAGGTAAATTCTGTTGAAGAGACCTCTTCCTTGAGTGATAAAATTGATGTTATTATGTCTATGCTTGTTAATGGGAAAGCTCATATTGATCCAAATCATGTTCCCTTAGCCTCTTTGGTTTCTCAAGAAGAGCAAGTTGATGTGAACTTTATAAAAAATAATAATTTTAGCAACAATGCCTACATGAATAATTTTGGTAATAATAATTATAGGCCATATCCTCCCAACAATGGTAATGCGTATGGAAATTCCTACAACAATAATAGGAGTGCACCCTCTGAACTTGAAGTTATACTTAAAGATTTTATTAGTAAACAAACTGCTTTCAATAAAACTATTGAGGAAAAACTCTCTAATGCTGAAAGAAACATAACATCATTGGCTGAAGCACATTATTCTTTTAATAAAATGGCTGCTAAACCTCAAACTACTGAGAATTCCTTTGCTACTACTAATGCCATACAAGTTATAATTGATGAAAATGTTAGACTATTAGCTGAATTGCATGCTAAATGGGAAAGAGAAGATGAAATTGCTAGAAACATTAGTGTTTCTACTATCACTACCACTAATGTTGAAGCTAGTAAACCCAGTGGAACCTTTGCTAATAAAAATGATGAAATTCTTCGGAATATGGGAAACAATAGCTCCACTACTTTAGATGATAATTATGATTTTGATCTTGATGGTTGCAATATCTCTGAAGTAATTAAGTTCCTATATAAGCTTGCTAAAAGTCCTAATGCTAGTGCTATGAATATGACCTTTACAAAACACATTATTGATGCTCTCATAAAAATTAAAGAAGAAAAGATGAAACATAAATCTTCTATTCCTATGAAACTATAAGATGGTTGGGAACCCATCATTAATATGAAAGTAAATGATTTTGATTTCAAAGCTTTATGTGATCTTGATAGTAGTGTTTCTATTATGCCTAGAAGGATTTATGATATGCTTGATTTGCCACCATTGGAAGATTATTATTTAAATGTCCCACTTGATGATAATGCTAAAAAGAAACTCATGGGGAGTATTAATGATGTTCTTATTATGGTTTAGAATGCCTATGTCCCTGTTGATTTCTATGTTTTGGATGTTGAATGTAATGCTTCTTGTCCTATTACTTTGGGAAGACCTTTTCTTAGAACTGTTGGTGCCATTATTGATATGAAAGAAGGCACCATTAAATATCAACTCCCACTCAAGAAAGGTATAGAACACTTACCTAAGAAGAGAGAGAAGATTCCTTTTGCCTCTACTATGAAAACAAAATTTCCTCTTAATGCTTCTTCATTTGAGAACACTTGATTCTTTTTCTTGCTTCTTATGCCTAACTTAAAGGCGTTAAAGAAAAGTACTTATTGGGAGATAACCCAAAAGTTTTAGACGAGTCTTGGAAGTTATTACCTCTATAATAACCGCTCCTTATCCTTTTTATTTGCTTTTTTTGCTAAGAGTAACCTCTAATGAGAGAGAAGTAATGCTTGGGAAAGTTGCTGTCCCGAAACAGATTTTTGTGCTTCGTTGTAAAAATTCGTCTAAAATCTCTGTACGTTGGTTTGAGCTGTGATTTTTTTGTGCTTCTGCCCCAGATTGTTACTTTTCCATTTGAGCAACGAGTGGGTTCATGCCTCTCGTAATCTGGGGAAGTGACAGAAATCTCTAAGGTACTAGATGTGCTATTACTACTAGGGAGAAAACAATAATCCTTTGTTCATAGAACAATTGTATTGTTTACTTTACATGCAATGCTTAATGCAATTATCTGTTGCTTGCAACTTAATACTGGAGGGGGTTTGGATGATAACCTAAAGGTAGATTATTAGTCATAGATGCAGTTGGATTACGGTCTATGTATAATGTTGTAATGCCCAATCAAATCTCATAGGAGTCAAGATGATTAGTATATGCATGTATGCTTTCTCGATGTTTGTCAATTGCCCCGCTGTAATTTGTTCACCCAACATGTCATCTATCTTAAGTAGAATCACCACTAGCGAACTATGGACCCCGGTCCTTTCTTTTACCATCAATCTACAACTGTTACTGTTTTCTGTTTACTTTCTGCAAGCTACTACTATCTTCCACACAATACGTTTAATCCTTTGTTTTCAGCAAAACCGGTGAGATTGACAACCTCATTGTAAGTTGGGGACAAAGTTTTGTGGTTGTGTTGTGCAGGATTCCAACTTGGAAACAACAACTTGGAGGTGTTTCCTTGCTCCTACTGGTTCGATAACCTTGGTTTCACAACTGAGGGAAAATTTGCTGCTGTGCTCCTCATACCTTCCTCTTGGGGTTCCCAACGATATCATCGTATCTTGAGCCAACAAGCATCTTTATGGCGCTGTGGATTGAAGGAACAAGAACCCACGTCAACCACGCGCCAGCAGTGAGCTCCGCGTGGCGCCATAGATGGTTGCCCTCCTTGGTCCTTAAAAGTCCGCCCGGGGGAGCCACTTCTCCCTTCCTCTCACTGCCTCCCCAGTCTCCTCCTTGCGCCCTTGCCTTCTCGCCTCTGTCTTGTGAGCTCTCGCCGCTGGACTTAGCCGTGCCGCTCGTTTAGTGCTGCCGGAGACACGGGCCACTACTACTCCGCTCCTAGCACCACGGCGAGTGAACCCGCAATGGCTTTGGAACGCGGAGCCTGGTGCGGCTCCTCCATCACGGAGGAGCATATCGCCAAGTACCAGATCACCCACGTCCTGCCACCGGAGTCAGAGGTGAAGGTGCGGCTGGCCCTGCCAGAGGAGGAGTCACCGCACCCAGCGGAGGGGGAGCGGGTCATCTTCCTCTCGCACCTCACCCACGGCTTCGTGCTGCCCGCGCATCCCTTCTTCCTCATCTTCCTCGCCTTCTTCGACCTCTGCCTCCACCACCTCGGTGCCAACACGATAGGCACGCTCGCACACTTCGCGGCCTTTTGCGAGAGCTACCTCGGGATCTAGCCGGATCTCGGGCTGTTCTGCCGGCTGTTCTGCGTGTGGCCGCAGGTGCAGTTCACACAGGGGCCGCTAGTGACGTGTGGCGGTGCCTCCATCTACTCCTGCACTTAGACCGGCTACCCGAAGTTCCAGCTGCAGGACATAGTGCGACTGTGGCAGCAGTCGTACTTCTACGTCAACAACGTCACTGACGTGGACCGGATCAACCTGCCGGCTTTCTAGTACATGGAATCTAGCCGGTAGAACTAGGACCTGAAGATCCACGGGGACAAGGCGGAGTCGGATGCGATGTTGCAATGAATGCGCTCCCTCGACACCACCGGCTTGACCGGCCTAGACATCACCCTCAGCTGGATGTCCTTGCTGATGATGTCGCAGCAGCAGCGTGCACACAAGATGTGCTACTACTCCAGCCGGCTGGACCCAACCTGGTTGTCCCACCATGATCCCCGCTACCACAACCTTAAGGAGTGGGTGTGGACGATCACCAAGGAGCGGCTGTCGGAGAACTGGCGGTTCAAGCTGGTCCCCTACAGCCGCGACAACCGCGCACCCCGAGTAAGTTTTCTTGCCGGTCGGTTCTTTCTGTTTTTGGTCCGCCTTGTTATCCGGCTGAGTTCTAGTCTTCCTTTCTTTTGACAGAGTTTCCCCTACATCATCAGGGAGAAGGGTGTGACGCCCCTCTAGGTCTTCACGCCTGACCTTCCCGAGCCGCGCGCGTGCCGATGCGGCGAGGAGTCAGACGGGACGCTGATGTCTTCCCTAACTGGAATGATGAGCCGGCCCAGGACCCCCACGTGCAGGTCGACGAGGAGGAGGAAGCTGCGCCGGCTCCTGAACCGTCTCGGCCCTGCGCGGCGGACGGCGACTCCAGCCAGTCGGGCGCCGGGGGAGTGGCTCCAACCGGTCGGGCACCGGAGGAGACAGGTCTAGCCGGCCCATCATGGAGGAACCACCCCCCAAGAGGAGCCGGACTGGCGCCCTCCCCCTCAGCAGGGTTGGCTGCAAGAAGGCGCCGACTCCAGTGGTGCAGGGGTGAGTATTCCTCACTCTTGCCTTGCGTTTCTTCCTCCTCTCTTTCTTTTGCGTGACTTTCTGCCTTTTGCGTTTCTTACTTGCTCCTTTTTCTTGTCTTTTGCCTTTCAGGTTGCTCGTCTCCTTCGGTGCCGCCATCCCGGCGCGAGCGCCGACTAGCTCGCCGCCCCACACGCTGGACACCGCTCCACCTTATGCTATCTATCGATGCCGCCCCCACTCCTTCGCCCAGGGTCCCGCCTCCGCCTCGCACTGATCTAGTTACTACAACCGGGGTTGGGGATGCTCCGCCGACCATGGTCGTGCAGTTGAACTCGGTTGTAGCGACCCCACAAAGTGGAGGTAGTTCTCCCGCAGGGGCAAGGAGGGCCTCAACCGACAAGGAGCTCGTGGTCGTCGCCGACGACAGCTCCGACGACGAGCCGGGGGAGTGGCGGATGGCGGTTTGGAGGCGAAGGAGTCGCTGACCGTTAGTGCTATTGACGACGATCTTTCTCCCGCTACCTCGCTGGCGGATCTGGCTGCCACCCTTGAGCTGCTGGTGAAGGAGATCCGGCTACTGGAAGCTGCGTCTAGGGGCAACCAGACCCTGTACCAGAAGCTGGCTGCCACCAACGGAACCTCCCAGAGTAAGTCTTCTCTCCTGACTTTCGTGGCCGATTACTTTCTTCTTCCTCTTCTTTTTTTGCTGATAGCCGGCTTCTTGCAGCTATCATGGTGTGAGCTCAGTGGGGGATCGATCGTCTGAAAAGTGCGAACGACCGTCTGGCCAAGTCCAACTCTACCCTCTGGTTGCAGAATAAGGACTAGCACTCCAATATGGATGCGCTGGAGGCCACCATCAAGGAGCGTGACCCCGCCCTCACCAGCCAGGCCTAGGCCTTTGATCTCCTTGATGCCCAGAATAAGGACCAAGAGAAGGAGATCAAACGGCTGGCAGACCGGGAGAAGGCCTTGCTTGAGGAGTTGATGCAGATCAGGCGCACCGCCAAGGGTAAGTAATTTCCGACTAGCTTTTCCCGTCTGGATCTGGTAGCCAGACCTGACTTTCTTTTTTTTGACAGCGTTTTATCCTGGCGTAGACCTGCTGGTGTATAACTGGTTGTAGGCGAACTAGCCAGGGGAGCAGCCCACCTCCCAGGAGCTAGTCTCCCTTCTCAGCGAGGTGGCCACTGAGCTGCGCAAAGCGGCTCACGCGGTCTTCGATTTCTTGTGGACGGATGCCACGGTGCCGTAGATGATCGCCTAGCTGGCGGCCAAGGTAATGGAGGTGCCGGCTACCGTCGAGCGGCTGAGGGATATGGGGGCGCGAGCCGGAGCGGAGATGGCGATGGCCTTGATGCTTTCTTGGTACAAGTACACATGCGTCAAGAAGATCGACGGAGGTTTTCGTGCCGGTGCCGACCTTGCCGCCATTCGCCAAGCCCATCCCGAGCTCCACGCTTCTGCCATCAAGATCGCTAGCTGCGCTGACGTTGACGAGGTCATCACCGACTCGGAGTCCGCCAGGACACCGGATGCGAGAGTCGAAGCCTCGTCATAGCCGACTGGCAGAGTTGTCGGAGCCGGATCTGCCAGTGCGCCTCTTACGCCTCCTGAAGCCGCCTCTGGCCAGAACCAACCTCATGGCAAGGGTCCTGCCGTCTAGATATGATCCCCAAGATGCCGGGTGAAATTGTAATTACTTCGTCTTGTTGAACTTTGTTGCTTGCACCGACTATGTTGGATGCCAGTTGAACCTTATGGGAGCTTCGACTCCCCTTTTAATCATGTTTCTTGTTTGCTCCTATTTTCCTTGTGATCTTTCGTGCTTCAAAGTTTTTACCCTTTGCCGATTACACTTATCTGGCTATCTTCGCATGGCTGAACATCTTTAGCCGAGGGAATTTCACCTCGTGCGTCCCCACTTGGTTAGCCCCCGAGATTAGGAGTAGCTGGCGAAGCCAGGTGCTTCGAATCTTCCTTCTTGTGCCCTTGCCCTCATCTGGGCTCCAAATATCCGGCGAAACTCCTTTAGCCTGTTGGAACTACATGATTCCACTAGGGGCGCGCGAGCGCACCCAGTGGTTGTAGCCCCCGAGATTCGGAGGACTCCGAATCTTCTTTCCTTTTGACGACTGACTCCATGTAGTCGTACAAAACAAACATACATATAGATTCGTTGTCAATACGCTAGCCGGTTAAGGTACCGCTTTTAAGCCAGAAAGTATCTTCGGTTTTTTCAAAAAACTAGCTTGCGCTTCTCTAGACACTTAGTCGCTTTCTCGTGTGCTTTGCTGTTTACGCTGCGTCCTTGCCGGGCAGCCGGGTTGCGGTCTGCGGCCCGAATCGAAGAGAGCTGACAGTAAATTGCGCATGATACTCGAGGCTTAGTAGCCAGATAATCTCAAACTAGCACGAGGCCAGAACGCCCAACCTATTGCATCCTTCGTCGTTTTTCATGTGGGATGCCTCGGGCTTTTGCTCTTGCTAGCCGGACAGACGGATTGCGGTCTGTAGCTGAGACGAAGAGTGGGCCTCTAACATGGTCGCACACTACTCAGCCGGTTTACAGATTTAGCAGGTGGGGCCAGCCGGCGAGCCCGTGGGTAGGGGTTACCGGAGACGAAAAAACTAAACCAGAAAAAGAACACATGCAAATTTCTGGCAAGGAGCCCCCAAGTATCTCTCGGGGTTCTGCATTTTTCATTCATTGAGTTTGCGGGATACATACACTGTCAGCTAACTAGGTGTAAAATGGACGGAGCAGTGCTGCGTTCCAGGGGCGTTCCATCTCCTCGTCCGACTTGTCCATCTTGTTCAGGTGCGACTGCCGTGCGTCAATGAGGTAGTAGGAATTGTTGTGCAGCGCTCGGCTGATGATGAAGGGGCCCTCCCAAGGCGGCGATAGCTTGTGCATGCCCTTCGTGTCCTCCACCAGCCGGAGAACCAGATCGCCCTCGCGGAATATGATGGGGCGGATCCGGCTCGAATGGTAGTGGCGTAGGCGCTGCTGGTACAGTGCCGATCTGGACAGTGCCAGCTCGCGGGTCTTCTCGAGGAGATCCACACCATCCTCCCATGCCTCCTGATTGGCTTTCTTGTCATAGAGGAGCTTGCGCGGCGAGTCGAACTCAATGTACGCGGAGAGGACGGCTTCCGAGACGTAGACGAGGAAGAACAGGGTGAAGCCGGTTGACCTATTTGGCGTGGTGCGGTGGCTCCACAACACATCCGGAAGTTCTTCTATCCAGCATCCGGGCGATCGATCTAGGGGATCGATGAGGCATGGCTTGATGCCGGCTAGCACTAGGTCGTTTACCCTTTCGACTTGCCCATTGGACTACGGGTGCGTGACGGATGCGAGGTCCGGCCGGATGCCCTTGTTGCTGCAGAATAGGGCGAAGGCCCCCTTGGCGAAGTTTGTGCGGTTATCCATGATGATGCTATTGGGGTAGCCGAACCGGTTGATGATCTCCATGAAGAAGGTGATGATTGTCGCCCTGTCCAGCTTCTGGATAGGCTTGGCCTCTATCCACTTTGTGAACTTGTCCACCGCCACCAGCAGGTGGGTCATGCTTGCGCGTGCTCGCTTGAAGGGACCGACCATGTTGAGCCCCCAGACGGCGAAGGGCCAGGTAATCTGTATGGTCTTGAGTACCGTAGTCGGCATGTGGCTGAGCTGCTCGAAGCGCTGGCATCCGTTGCACACGTGGACCACCTGCTCGGCATCCTCGAGGGTGGTGGGCCAATAGAAACCATGGCGGAACGCCTTGGCGACTATCACCCGAGATGAAGCGTGGTGCCCGTGCTCGCCCTGGTGGATATCCTTGAGTAGCCGGTAGCCCGTGTCCACGTCGATGCATCTCTAGAAGATACCAGATACGCTACGCTTGCACAGTTCTTTGTTGATGATGGTGTACGTGTGCACGCGTCGCCAGATTTGCCTGGCCTCCACCTCGTCCTCCAGAAACTCCCCGTTGGCGATGTAGTTCATGAAGGGCTGCGCCCAGGATGGTATTTCCTGGATGGTCAGGATGCTCATGTTCTCCGGCTGAGGGAGGTCAGGGGGTCGTCCGGGTGAGGTGCCCGGGGCGGCAGCCCCCGAGCCACTTGACGAGCTGGCAGCCCCGGGTCCTGCGAGTCGGAGGGTGCGGACGCGCCGGAGTCAGTGCGAGCCTTTTTATTTGCGGCTTCTGTAGGTTCCGTGTTTGCCAGGCCATTAGCCAGCGTGCTTCCTGCCTAGATGATGGAATCTGACTCGGGAGACGGGTTGATCGAGGGCTTGCGTAGATGCTCCAAGGAGACCCCTGGCGGGATCGCCTACCTGGTGGATCTGATTCAGGCGAGCGAATAGACTGCGTCATTGTTGACGTGAGGGACGTGATGGACCTCACATCCGTCGAAGTAGGCACTGAGTTTCTGCACGTGGAACCGGTAGAGGGCCATGTTCGTGTCGCGAGCGTCCCATTCTCCGGATACCTGCTGCACCACCAGATCCGAATCACCAAAGCAAAGGATCCGATTGATTTGATCTCCCTGGCTAGCCGGAGACCATGCACGAGTGCCTCGTATTTAGCGACGTTGTTGGAGGCCTTGAAGTGGATCTGGAGAACATATTATAGCCGGTCTCCCTTGGGCGAGGTGAGGACGATGCCGGCTCCCAAGCCCCCGAGCATCTTCAAGCCGTCGAAGTGCATCCTCTAGTGGTCCGAGTCGGGAACCGGCGGGAGGTATTGCGTTTCGGCCTAGTCAACGAGGAAGTCCGCTAGAGCCTGCGACTTGATCGTGATCCTTGGCTCGTACTAGATGGAGTAGGCGGCAAACTCGATGGCCCACTTGGCGACTCGGCCGATGGCGTCCTTGTTGCTGATGATTTCCAAAAGGGGCGCGGTGTCCACCACCTTATCGGATGCTCCTGGAAGTAGTGCGTGAGCTTCTTGCACGCCAGGTACACGCCGTAGCACATATTCTGGTAGTGGGGCTAGTTCTGCTTGGCGAGGAGAGAACCTCGTTGATGTAGTAGATGGGTCGCTGAATCGGCTGAGCCTTGCCTTCCTCTGGGCGCTCCACCACAGGATGACGCTGACGACCCGGCTAATGGCTGCTATATAGAGCAACATCAACTCCTTGCTAGCCGGTGTGGCTAGAACCAGTGCTGAGGATAGCATGCGCTTGAGGTCGTGAAAGGCGGCATCGGCATGTGAGTGTAAGCATTTCTACATACATCGCTGATAGGTAGCGCCTACATTCTTCAGACCGAAAGGCATGGTTACATAGCAGAAAGCCCTGTAAGGGGTGATAAACGACGTCTTTATCTGATCAGCTAGATTTACCTGGATCTGATTGTAGCCAGAATAACAATCCAAGAAGGACAACAAGTTGCAGCTCGCCATGGAATCGATAACCTGATCGATACGGGGCAAAGCGAAGGGGTCTTTTGGACACGCCTTATTCAGGTTGGTGTAGTCAATACACATGCGCCAAGTCTTGTTTTTCTTCAACACTAGGACTAGATTGGCCAGCCAGTCTGGGTGGTACACTTCCATGATGAACCCGGCTGCAAGGAGCTGGGTGATCTCGTCACCGATGATCTTTCGCTTCTCTTCTGCGAACCGTCGCAGGGGCTGCTTGACCGGCTTGGCATCCAGCCGCACGTGAAGTGAGTGCTCGGCGAACTCCCTCGGCACACCGACATGTCCTTGGGTGACCATGCGATGATGTCCCGATTCTCATGGCAAACTCCCTCGGCACACCTGCATGTCCTTGGGTGACGAGCGCGCCTTCCTATTTGTTGTCCAAGTTGGCACCAATGGTGACAAACTTGGTTCGGTCGGTGGGGTTGAGCAGGATCTTCTTCATCTCCTTGGCCGGCTGGAAAGCCGCATCTCCAGCATCTCTTGCTGAGCAATGGCCATGTTGCACATGATCTCGTGCTTCTCTTCGGCTATGATGAGGGCTTCAGCCAGCTTGGAGCCGGCTGATGTGCACTCCATCGACTGCCTGAAGTAGTCGGCGATGGTGATCATGCCGTTTGGTCCCGGCATCTTTGTCTTGAGATATGCCTAGTGGGGGACAACCATGAACTTGGCGAGGGTGGGGCGCCCGAGGAGAGTGTGGTAGGAGCTTGCCAGGTTCACCACCTCGAACCATATCGACTCACGCCAGAAGTTCTCCTCGGTCCCAAAGATGATGTCCAGCTGGATTTTACCTAGCGGGGCACAAGCCAGCCCTGGCAGTACGCCGTGGAATGTCGTGGTAGTCGGGCACATGTCGCATTTGCGGATGCCAAGCTTCTTCAGGGATGACTGGTAGAGCAGATTGAGGCTGCTGCCCCATCGATGAGGACGCGCAAAAAGCAGCAGGTGCGCTCGTTGGAGACGATGAGGGGGTCGAGCACCATCACGTAGCCCTCGGGATTCAGAAGCTGATCCAGCTGGTCCTCCCGGTTCCAGGTGATGGGGGTCTCTGACCAGTTCAGGTACTGGGGGACTGGGGAGACGATGGCGTTGACCTCCTTGGAGCGCCGTCTGCGGCTGTGCTTGTCATCCAGCTCGGTCTCAAAGTTGTGGTAAGCGGCACGCAGCTGAGGGTAGCCGTTGTTGTTGTTTCCGCTGTTGCCACTATTACCATTGTTGCCAGCAACCCTAGCCGGTGGTGGTGGTCTGTCAGGAGGGGCGGGGGTAAACAAGGTTGGTTGCCTTAGTCCTTCATCTAGCGGGTCTAGCTGCAGTTCCAGGTGATGTGCGTAGCCGGCTTGAAGGGTCCGCTATGCCACTTGCACGGGCCATCGAACATTTGGTCGAAGGTGAGCTGCAGCTTCTGCCTCCTTGCAGCGCCAGCCGGTGCATCAGGCGCGCCCTCCACAGTATTGACCTGCCGCGCATGGTAGCGAGGCTTCTGCTGTCCGGCATGGTGGTCCCCGTGGAACTGGTTGTTGTTGGTGTGCCGCCTGGAGGATCCGGCTTTGCCACCCGGGTTACTTGGCCGGCCATGAGCCGGCTCCGAGGGAGTTGTCCGCCCATCAGCATTCACCTGGAGCGGCTTCTTCATCGCGGCGTCAGCCATGGCGTACTGGTCTGCAACCGTCATGAGCTCTGCCATGGTTTTCGGCTCGTCACTCAGTAGCCGTTGGCGAAGCATGGTGCCTTCTCGGCACCCCTCGATGAAGAACCTGATTGCCTGGCTCTCCAGAATGCCCTCGCAGGTGTTATGCAGCTCCGTCCACCTGGCGAGGTACTTGTGGTGTTACTCGCGGTCGCCCTGGATGCACAAGGCTAGGTCGCGCGGGCGAACCGGACGCTTGTACATGCCATTGAAGTTGCGGACGAACACCTTCTCGAAATTTGGCCAGGCGTTGATGCTGTTGGGCGCGAGGCTGTTGAGCCATGTCCTCGCCGAGCCGGTTAGCATGAGGGGGACTTAGCACACCGCTATGCGCTTGTTCCCATGGGCCATGCTAACTGCCGTGGCATAGTTGGCCAGCCAGTCCTATGGCTTCATGCTGCTGTCATACTTGGGGGTATCCCGGGGCAGGGTAAACTTATCCGGAAACGGATTGTTCCAGATGCGAGGTCCGAAACAAACCGGCCCGATGGAGTCTTCCTCTTCCGTGACGCGCGCTTGAGCTAGGAGCTCGATGCGGTCATGGGCATCCGGATGGTCTGGGTAGGGCGCTCCTACTCGGCCCGAGAGGCGGGAACCGGTAAGTCATGGTGCTCTGGTTGGTCGAGGGGCGGTGGTGGGTTGCTATTCACCGTCTGCTCCTGGCGCGGCTGGCCCCTGTTGCCCGAGTTACGGCGCCGACTACGGGATCTAGCCGGAGGAGGGGATGCCTGCAAGGTCTCGCAGGGTGCGCCCTTGCTGTTGCTAGGTAGCTTGCTTCCCCTGGAGAAGCTAGGGTCCGCGTGCATCTGCCGGATGTCATCAGCCTGCTCGTCCGCGATCTGGAGGAGCTCCTGTACTCAGGCGTGCTGCCGGTCTCGCTCCTCGCCCTCCAAGTTGGGCAGCTCGTCCGCCACGGATCGCGCCGCGTGCAGGTTCTTGATGGGCGTGCTGTAGGTGGGTTGAACGAGAGCAGGTGGCGGATCTGGCTCGCCGTCCCTCTCTATCCTTCCGCCTAGCTCGCCGCCCTGATGTCGCACTTGCCCGCGCCGTCTTGGCTCCACGGAAGCCGGAGTGTGGCCGTGGGCACGGTCGTACTCGTGCATGGTGATGTTGACTTGCTTCTTGGCCGCAGCCAGCTCGATGGCCTTCTGTAGGAGGAGCTGCCTCTCCATGGCGAAGTTGGCCTCCACCTCCTCCGGGTTGTCCCCGAGGTTAACCTGCATGAGGATCCGGTCAATGGCCTCTTCCACCGGGTTCTTTGACCACGGTGGGGTGGAAGTTCCGACCTCGTCCGTACCCTGCTCTCGAGGACGGCGAGGCTGGGAGCTGGAGCCGGCCATCATGACCTTGAAGCCATGCGAAGTGAAGGAGATGCCGCGGCTAGAGAGAAGTGGTTCCGAGATGGGGACGATCTCCCTAGGGAAATGCTCCGGCACGGTGGCGACGTAGACGGGAAGATCGCAGAAAAGCAGGATAGAGCCGTTTGCTAGAAAGGTGGTTCCGGAGAAACACGACGCGTTGTCGATGACGCAGTCGAACTTGCCAAGCGTAAGCACTAGGCCGGAGGACACACGCTCACCAGCTGAAGTGCGGGGTCCCGTGCGGAACATGACTCCGATCGAAGCCAGCTAGCCCCACGGTGGGCGCCAACTGTCATTGTATTGGGAAAGGCAGTACCTGAAAAGGTTAGATAGAGGTGTGGGGACTAGAAGGGAAGCTCTCGACGGTGTCTGTAGGCGGGATTGGGTACGAGCTAGTGTAGCGGGACACAAGAAGTACCCAGGTTCGGAGCCCTCGTGAGGAGGTAAAACTCCTACTCCTGTCGATCTGACTATGAGTAGTATACGGGCTACAATCGCTCCTTGAGCTGTATCTCCTAGATACCTTCTTAAATGCTCTGAGACCAACCCTTGCTATGAGAGCCTGGCCCCTCCTTATATAGGTAGAGGGGCAACGATCTAACTAGCCATGCCGGCTGGCGGGCCCCATAGGCGGGTCCCAGCCGGCTGGTCATCTACAGTATCCGGTACGGTATGTCCAATCGAGGTACATGTCATAGAGGTCGTCGTCGGTACAGTGTACATTGTGCGAGCCTGTCGTCAGCACCGGGCCAATGTGCCTGCATCACCCCACAAAGTCTTCGGTATGGCTTCGTAGTGGTGGGTCTTGTCGTTGTACCAGGGGGTACCATGCACTATGTAGCACGTCTCCCTATCCTCTTAATTGCGTCCGGCTACGCTAGTGTAGCAGGTCTTGAATCTTGCCGCTCCTCCTGGTTTCGGCTACTGGATGGTAGCCGGTACGAAGTGTCTGTGTCTGGCTGCGCCCTGTCAGCCGGACGTGAAACGCCTGCCATAGTTCTTGTCTGGTTGGGGCATCCGGGAGTCATCCCCCCGACATTAATTACTTTCTTGTAGTTGTGGATGCTTGCAAGGGGTATAATCACAAGCATGTATTAGTCCTAGTAAGGTTAGTACATTAACATAGGTTCACCCACACAACACTTATCCAACCAAAGAAGATTAATCAACTATATGAAGCGAAAGCACTTGACAATATTCCCATGTGTCCTCGAGAACGTTTGGTCATTTTAAGTAATACAACCGGCTTGTCCTTTGCTAAAGAAAGGATTGGGCCACTTGCTGCAATTATTATTATTGTCCTTTATTTACTCGCACTTTATTTATCTGCATTATCAAAAAAACCTAAAAATCTGTTTGCTAAGTATTTACAGAGAATTCCTGATCCAAGCCACTTGTTAACACCTTCTGCTCCTTGTTGGGTTCGACACTCTTATTTATTGAAAGTACTAAGATACACCCCCTATACTTGTGGGTCATCAAGACTATTTTTTGGAGCCGTTGCCGATGAGTGAAGCGCTATTGAAGAGTGGAACTAGTAAAGGAAACTTCTACTGTGAGTATTGTTTATTTCTGTTTGATACTTTATTTTCAATATGGATAATGCACTTAGTTTATTATTTCGGAATGCTACTACCACTGATAAGGTAGTAGATGAACCACCACCTAGTGAAATTGATCCTTTCAAAATACCTACAAAAATTGTTGATGGTGTTATGGATAACTACTATTTTGGAGATGGAACTGTCCATCCCGGTGATCATTTGCTTTTTATACATGAATTATGCGGATTGTTCAAATGTGCAGGTATTACAACAGATCAAGTTAAGAAAACTTTATTCTCTGTATCATTGAAAGGCAGAGCTGAGGAATGGTATAAGCTACTAAATAATGGCCAATCTCTTGAATGGGAGGAAATTGTACATCTCTTTTATTCCAAATTTTATCCTCCTAGTGAGATTCATAAAGATCGGAATCAAATATATAACTTTTGGCCTCGTGATGGAGAGAGTACCACCCAACCTTGGGGGAGATTGAAGTTACTAATGCTCAAATGTCCTATTCATGAGCTCCCTAATAATATTATTATGAATAACTTTTATGCAAGGCTTTCTCTTCATGATAAGGATCTATTGGATGCTTCTTGTGATGGATCATTTACACGTATGAAAGAAGCTAAATGGGATCTTCTAGACCGTATTCAAGACAATGCTAAAGCATGGGAGAATGATAAAGGAAGAAAGTCAGGTATACATTATGATTATGAATGCATTAAATCTTTTATGGGAACTGATGACTTTCATAATATTAATGTTTCTTATGGTCTTAATTCTCAAAGTATTGCAAATTGTTTTAAGGCTTTTGCCTCTTATATTGAAATTCCTTAAAATAAAGGGAATAAGTATCATGAGCCATATAAAGATATTGCTAATTGTGTTCCTGCTAGAAATACTAAAGTTTATACTGCTGATCATATTTTACCTAAAACTTACATCGAGAAAATACCTTTCCCTATTAAGGTAAAGGAACATTCTATGATAGCTAGTATGGTTAACAAAAGTACAACGAAAGCTGTAGAACTTGATGAAAAAATAGATGTTGAACCTGTAGTAGCAAATATGAAATACCTTGTCACTAAAAATGCAGAAGATGGGCACATTATACTTTGTAAGGATACTTCTAATATTGTTTCACATCCTAGTAGAACTAGGAAAGCTAGTGTTCCTGTGTTTTCTGTCAGAATCAGTGATCATTGCTACTATGATTCATGTGATAGTTATATTGTTAAATTTATTCATGATGCTGAAAGTTATTATGAGAGAGGGGAAAATGTTTTTATGCATCTCAATAATATTAGGTTTCCTCGCTTTATGCTGAAAGTCTTTATGTTGCACTTGTTTTGCTTTCCTATGCTAGTAGCCTCTGGTTTCAATAATTAATTTTCTTACAAAATTCCCTTGCATAGGAAGTGGGTTAGACTTAAATATGTGTATGTTTTCTTCTTGATGCTCTATTTTACTTCAATTCATATTCTTATGTGAGCATCATTGAAATTTATCATGCCTATCTTAATGGCTATAAAGAAAGAGCTTTTTGGGAGATAGCCCATTATATTTTTGCTTTTAGTTTATTTTTGTTTATTTGAGTCTTGGAAATTATTGCTTATGTAATAACCTCTACTTATCCTTTTGTTTGGTTTTTGTGTCAAGATTAGCCTCTAATGAGAGAGAAGTAAGATTTGGGCAAGTTGCTGTCCTGAAACAGATTTTTGTGCTTCACTGTAAAAAATCATGAAAATCCCAGAACGTCGTACTGATCTGTAATTTTTTGTGTGCATGCCCTAGGATATTATTTAACTTTCATTAGTTATGCACTTTTTCATTTGAGAAACATAGGATTTTCGAAAAAATTGATCTTTACCTGTTGGTCTTTTTTGATAGATTTCTTCCATTTTTGCATTTGCCTCTTAAATCGATTTCCTTTTTGAATTATTTCAGGCTTTCGAAAGGAGTTGCTACAGTAGCTTATGTTTTGATGGATTTCAGTTGAAATTGAACCCAAAGGTTTATTATCTTGCATGCACTAATGTTGCTAATGAAGATTGTGTGAAGTTTTGTATGAAAGAAATTTTCAGGTATTAGGAGAGAATGATAACTCCTCCTGCAACATTGTTCGCCATCCCAAGATGCACATGCATGCACAATATGGTCACATTATCACAAACTATGTCACGATTCTGGCCATAACATTGGTGTTTGACCTAAAAGCCATGAAACCTCGAACAAGATAGGTCATTTTTGTGAAGGTTTTTTTGAGATGTTCGCAATATACCAAGTTTGGTATTTTTCCTTGAAAATATGTCACATAATATGACACCACGCGAAGGTTTTACATTGTTTGGACCGTTTTTGAATTTTTCATACCCGTTTCGAACTATGGTCAAAACGGCGGGCACAAAGGTTCATAGATAGGGGATGAGCCTCGCTAAAATTTCATTGGATCTATGAAGAAACATCATATTGTGAACCTAAAAATGATTTTTGCAAAAAATCAGGAGCATTAGATCTAGTAGTTGTAGTTTAAACCGGACCCACTTCCTACTGATTCGGTAGACATTTGTCTTTTTCACCAAGGGTGGGCGGAAAGGTTTGAGATATCCTACTTGGGACATTGTCTATGTAAGGTGGTCTAGTATTTTTGAAAAATATGGTGGTAGCATTTTAAATTAACCATTTGGTGGTTGCTTAACAAAACTCCCCGTTTTTGGCACTCAGAAAATGGAAGATGGTTTTTCCGTTGGACGAAAAGAAAAACTTCCTCCTGCAACATTGTTTTCCATCCCATGATACACATGTGTGCACAATATGGGCACATTATCACAAACTATACCACGATTATGGCCGTAACATTGGTCGTTTGGCTTGAAAGTCATGAAACCTCGAACATGATAGGTCATTTCTGAGAAGATTGTTTTGAGATATTTAGAATATAGAAATTTTGGTATTTTTTCTTGCAACTATATCACATAATAAGACACCACGTGAAGGATTTAGATTGTTCGGACCATTCTTGAATTTATTATGCCCGTTTCAAAATTTTCACATTTCAAACTATGCTCAAAACCGCGGGCATGAAGATAGGGGATGAGCCTCGCTAAACTTGCACTGGATCTTTGATAAAACAGCATATTGTGAGTCTAAAAATGATTTTTGCAAAAAATCACGAGCATTAGATCAAGTACCTGTAGTTCAAATCAGATCCACTTCCTACCGATTCGGTAGGAATTTGTATTTTTCACTAGATATGGACGAAAAGGTTTTAGATACCCTAGTTGGGATATTGTCCATGTAACACGGTCTAGTATTTTTGAAAAATAGAGTGGTACTATTTTGAAACTTTCACTTGGTAGTTGCTTAACAAAATGCCCCATTTTTGGCACTCGGAAAATGGAAAATGGTTTTTCCGTGGGACGAAAAGGAAAACTTCCTCTTGCAACATTGTTTGCCATCCCATGATACACATGTGTGCACAATATGGGCACATTATCACAAACTATACCACGATTATGGCCGTAACATTGGTCGTTTGGCTTGAAAGTCATGAAACCTCAAACATGATAGGTCATTTCTAAGAAGGTTTTTCTGAGATATTTACAATATACCAAATTTGGTATTTTTCCTTGCAACTATATCGCATAATAAGACACCACGCGAAGGATTTACCTTGTTTGGACTGTTCTTACATTTATTATGCCCGTTTCAAACTTTATTTTTGTGTGACTAATTAGAAGAGAAAGCCAATCTACCCACGGATCACCTACTGAATCAGATATCAGCCATTGATAGGGCCTCCATCCAACGCTCCAAATTCCTAGCACCAGTTTCTCGCGCCTCCCACACTTGGGCATGAATGGACCGAAACGCCCTAGTTGCTAGTATTGCAGCACATAAATGATAAGGGGTAGTTCCGTAAAATCCTCCCACACCCATGACCCATCTGCCCAAACTCGACCCTAATCCCCACACGCGCCCGTCCCCGCCGCCACTTCTTCCTCCTTCGCGACCAGCAAACCCTAATCCCGCTGGCGCCTCCCTCTCTCTGCTTCGCCTACGCCACCACCTCTCCCTCCGCCCCCGTATCCCGCCATCTGCTAGAGCGCTCACCACGTCCCCCTTCACCCCTATATCCCGCCATGTCGGAGTCGCTAGATCTGGCCACGCGATCCCTAGGCCGACCGGAGCTACAGCGGACACGCACTATGCCATGGCCGCGTCGCTAAACCACTAGTACCTCCATGTGGATGTTGTGATTGTCGCCAGCAGGAGGACGCCGTCCTGGCGAGGGCGCTGTAGCACTACGGATGTCCCACTCCGTCGTCGCACCACCGGCTCCCCACCCGGTCTCCGCCCGCCGCCACCCGCGGGGATGTCAGACGGGCAGCCCAGGAAGCGGCCCTAGAGCTTGTCCCTGTCGTCGGACCAGCACAGATCGAGGCGAAGAGACCGAAGCTCGAGCGCCGGAGAACCTGCGGTGGATGCTCTCCTAGGAGGTGCTTTCCTCCTCCTCCTCCTCTAATCCTCTGATAAATATACTAGGTTTGTATATAGATCTTGGATCCGTTACTTTGTTCATGGATTCTAGTCCGAATCTTCTGCTTGTGTTTGTTCATGGCCTAGGTTGCTTGTGTTCATGGATTTTAGCATTTTCACAATTGGGCAACAGCTTAGATACTGCCTGTTAGAGTTCCATCAGCGAGGTTTGTATTGTGTAGTTAGTGACTAACTTAGTATGTTCCGTCAGCTGATATACTATACTGTTAATGTTGTACATTGTCTCTGTTTTCAGCATGTTGTTAGACAATATTGTGTAAATTGGCTCACATGCTGTTTAAAGTAAGGACATGATATAAATTAAAATTTGCTTGTTGCACTACACTGCTTGTGTAGTCATCTTTTGTATTTGTTGAAATACACATTATTTTGTCTTTAAATTTGTTGAGAACACATTTGAGCTCTTATATTTTGTTCACTTAATCATATGTTTTGTGCCTTTGTTTCAGTGTATGCATGGACCTAAATGCAGCGTTGGAAGGTACTATACAATAGGAAGAAGATTGCAACAGATTAATATTTTGGGTGGCCTAATCTTCTTGTACGGGGCACCGTAGAAACATCCCTAAATATGCAGGTTTGTTTTCTGTTCTTCGAAAAAGTCAAGACTGCAGTTCATTCATACTGCAGTTTACACATGCTCACAGAAAATATATGGGGCACACTAGATTAATATACTACTTTATTCATACTGCAGTTTACACATGCTCACAGAAAATATATAGGGCACACTAGATTAATATACTACTTTATTCATACTGTAGTTTACACATGCTCACAGAAAATATGCAGTTTTCATATTTGAGTTGGGATTTGTGTATATTAAAATTTTAGTGCTTGGCTGCTTGCATCAGATGTTTTATTAGCTTGAGCGTGCTTCCATGACCACATGACTCTAAAACGAGATCCTTTTTATAATTCTATCAGATTTATAGTTCTCTTTCTGCGAGCGAACATGCTATCTTGCCTGTCTTGGTTTCTACGAGTATCATGAATCCCTTCCTTTGTTACATATATGGGGCAAGGTGTTACCTCTGCTATAGCGTAATGGACCTGTACTGAATGGGTGCTTTGTCCTCGTCATGTGTTATGTTTCCTATTTATTTTGTTCTTAGAGAGTGTAAACATAACTATGCTAGCTAAAGTTCATCATAGCTCACCTGTTCTTTTGTTGCTGACAGGTACCGAGTGTGGTTCCTCACCCTTACAAGAGCTCCAGGCTGATGTTCAAAGAAGCCTTCCTCTAGCTCCACACAACAAATATGATGTAGTTTTAGAGTTAGATTTTAG
This sequence comes from Avena eriantha, assembly GCA_910589775.1. Classification (NCBI taxonomy): domain Eukaryota; kingdom Viridiplantae; phylum Streptophyta; class Magnoliopsida; order Poales; family Poaceae; genus Avena; species Avena eriantha. The sequence continues at coordinate 143,130,122 of OU342741.1, read as the reverse complement.
ATAGCAGATTGATAAGAAGGGATGATTGTAATTGAAATTGTTTTGATTTTATTTGAAATGTTTCACTTGTTTCCATTGTCTATGTGAAATATTGCTTGTTTACTATAAATCTTGGGAAACCGAAACCTAACAATGTGGATTTGAGACATTGAAATCTCGTGAGTGTACTGGTACTTGACATTGAAAATGAATATTGACTAGTGGGACCTGTGGGGAACTGGTACTTGACTTGTGGGACCATGTAGGAAATTTACATTGATAAGAGGGACCCACTGTGTATTAAATGAGAAAAACAAAAATGTTAGGCCTAACAAAATTCGATGGGTCAAAAATTTATGGGCTGAAGTTTTGGGCTTGGCCTTTGTACATGGAAAAAACACACACGAGCTGAATTGATGGGCTGGGCCCATATAAAGCACCGTGCTGGACTAGGCTGAATTTGATCAACGACCATCTGATTTGGTCATGGATTTGCCACGTAGGATCTTATGTGGACACGGAAGATAGCCTATGACCAATTTTTTTGGTCATAGGTTCCGTGACCATCTATTTTGGTCATAGCTGTCCATGACCAATTCAAAAAAAGGTCGTTAGCTCTCTATAGTGACCCTTGGTATGTGACCTACTGTTTTTGGTCATAGAAAGGTCATAAAGTGATTACTATGACCTTTCTATGACCAATATTTAGGGTCACCAGTTAGCACATTCCTTGTAGTGTGTTGCCACGAATTCTCATCAAACTAAAATATTATAAAGGGGAAGGATCTAAAACAAAGGTAGTTGTGCGTACATCGATGGTGTTGTTGGTAAACCCAAAGAATTGATCACAGTGTTAAAGTGTACTCACAGTTCATAAGGCGGAATTTAATTCGATCAACTCCGCGCCTTTGTTCCTCGGAACAACCATAAGGATCCACCATGTGTGTCAAGGTGCTGAAGAACTCAAGCGTCAAGCGGCGGTATGGCGCAAATCCTCAAAGACAAAATTGTACAAACCAACATTGTTGCAAAGTAAATCGAAATTAACACGAATTCCAAGTTGGTTCAGGAAATAAGGACATGCCCACTTGGTGGACTTGATCTTTCGAATCTTGAGACGATCGAAATGGGTCAGATGGAACTCCTCTGTGAACTCAATGCCAAGTGACTCGGGGGTTAATGTATCAACAGGTGACGCGGAAGACTCCGCAGCCATCTCACGTGTACGACTCCTCGTGTTCATCTAATAAATAAAAACAAGACAAAGAAAATAAAGATTACTAATTTTTTTGGTCCAATAGAAACATAGCAATGTGATTCTCTACACTAACTACAAAAGAAACTCCTCTAAAAACAATGCTAAGCATACTTAGTATCAAGATTGAATCAAGAGCAAGACCTAAATCTAGATTGACAATGATGAATGATTAAGTGAAGCTTTTGCACAAATAAGCTGAGGCTCGGAATAGAATCATACCTTAGATCAAGTGTGTGCGAAGAATCGAAGAAAGATTGAGTAAATTTGAAGATCCAATGGATGTGGTTTGAAGTCTGGAGGAAGAAGAAAGAGAAAAAAAATGATTTGGGGATTTTTAGGTTACCTCCTCAGGGTGCTTATGGTGTCCGTGTACGTGGTACAAGTAGGAGGTACGACCAGAGCCCACCCGTATCGGGTGACTTACATTGGGGGTGACGGCCGCTCCCAGGCGGTGCACTCGGTACGGGCGTGCGGTACGGTCGCGCGCGACCGTACTGCTGGTCATTAATGTTGTGGTGACTTCTGCTTAAAATATGATGTTTGGTCGGGGGTACGGTACAGGCGCGTGGTACGGGTGCATCAGCCGTACCAGTGGTTGTTATCGCCACTGTTCCTTCGACAAATATCAAAACTTTTATCTTCCTTTACCTTGAGGTGGTACGGGCGCACGGTACGGTCTAGTCTGGCCGTACCAGTGGTTGTTATCGACACTGTGAACTACAAAACTCAAGAATTTGATTAGTAGCTCCGTGCGCCTTTGCACATCTTATCAAATGGTTAGATAACATCAAAAATACTAAGTAATGATCGAGCAATACTTCTTAGGCCATGTGTGAGTAAAATATAGAGGATTACCTTATTTCTTCTCCTCTCTCCATAGGTCTTCTTAAACACTCTTTATTAAAAAAAACTAACACAATAAAAATATAGTAGAAAATATAAAAGAGAAATTTTATTTCACATGGGTTGCCTCCCATGAAGCACTTCTAGTTAAGGTCAATTAGCTTGACCTTGATAGCAACCACTTAGATTTTTGAAGTGGAACACCCACTCCAAAGTAATTTGCTTTTAAAGTAATTACACCATCATCATCATCATTAGGCTTGGCCTTCTTTTTCCTAGGGAAGTGGACTACAAAAGGATCTCTAGATGGTAGCCCTATTCTCACATTCCCATCATGTAAATTAATCAAAGCTTTAGTAGTTCTTAGGAACGGCCTACCTAGAATTATAGGTGCTATGGGATCTTCAGGAATGTCCATAATAGCAAGATCAATAAGAGCGGGACTACCTTTAATTTCAACAACTATATTTTATTTGATCCCAACAGCTTGTTTATAAGTTGAATCAGCTAGATGGAGTCTTAATTCAGTTGTAACAAATGGCCCCAAGTTTAACTTATCAAATAGTCTTTTGGAAATCGTTGAGATGCTTGCACTAAGATCACAAAGTGCGGATATCTCATTAACTCCCAACTTAATTTTAATTGTAGGCTCAGATATAGCATCTAGCTTAGCTAGAAGCTTATCATCTACTCTTTTATACTCCATCTCTAAATCATGAACCTTAGATGCTACTAGTTGTATAAATTTTTGGTACATAGCATCATTACCTTGTTCTATACCTAGATTCTTAACAATGATCATCTTCAATATATCTTCCATGGTATATTCCGGTGTTGGCGCGTTGCTACAATCTAGCTCTTCAGGTTTTCATCATTGGTTACCACCCTCATCAACTTGAGGTCTTCTACCGGATTTGGCTCGGTTTTTCTAGAAAACTTCGCTAGTATGAGATCTTGGCTCTCGGCTACCTTACCCAGCTGAGCCTCCACGGTATTTGTTCTTTCCTGTAGAGTCTGCACATCATTTCTAATTGCAATAGCTTGGTTAGATAATCTTCATATACTACTTTCATGGTTTTCTGTAATATTAATAAGCATATTATTTTGCTCGGTTAGAGCTTGTATAAATGTTCTAACGATTTTCTCAAATGGGAGATTGCCATGCTTTGCTCCATTAGTATTATCATAATAATTATAAGGAGCTCATGCAGGATTAGCATAATATTTTTGAACATTAGAAACATAATTATTTTTCTATGTAGGATTAAAAGGAGTGTGAGCTATAAAATTAACATCATTAACATCGGTAGTGATAGCATTAACTTGGGTACCTTCCTTACCCTTCACTAAGCTAAGCAACTCATCTACCTTAGATGTAAGCTCCTCATTGTTTACCTCGGTAATTGAACTTACTCTCTTCGAGGTTCTTTCCACATGCCATTGGGCATGATTATTTTGCATATCATCAAGTAACTTCTTTGTAACACTCACATGCTTTCCCATGATCGTTCCTCCCGCTGCAGTATCTAGCATAGACTTAGACATTGGGTTAAGACCATTATAAAATAAATGTAATATAATCCACTCTTCCATCCCATGATTAGGACAGTTCATTACAGGTTCTTTCATCCTTTCCCATGCAAGTGCTAGTGGCTGACGGTCTTCTTGTCTAAAACTCGTAATGTTGGATCTTAGCTGCATAGTCTTAGCTGGGGAAAAAAATTAGTCATAAACAAATTAGTACATTCCTCCCAAGATTTAATAGTGCCCTTTGGTAGAGCTAGCAACCAATCCTTAGCCTTTCCTCTAAGAGAGAAAGGAAATAATCTTAGCTTAAAAACATTTGGATCTACATCCTTAATACGCATTATGTCACAAATTTCAGTAAAAGTATTTAAGTGCAATCCCAAATCCTCAGAAGATGAACCCCCAAATTGGTTTTATTTCATATGTTTTCGCATCAACTATGGGCTGGGTGATGGGTGCATGAATAAAATCATTAGTGGCAGTAGCATACTCCCCTAATCTATTTTGAGCCATGGCTCTTATCTTTTTGGTAATTTTTAAGTAATAAAAACGAATCACAATTAACTATTTTTTGGGGTTTTCAAATAGATAACAAGAAAGTAAACTAATAACAAGAATTAAACTACAACTAATAATAAAACTAAAAAAAGGTCTCTAATGATCTCACTAGGATAGAGAAATTGCTTCCCTGGCAACGGCGCCAGAAAAAGGGTTGATACCTTCGATCTAGATTCACGTATGTAGTATAATAGCTTTTTCCCCTAGAAGTTCTAGGTTTAATCGAACCTCGGAAAGCACTGCTAAAAGGTAATAAAAAAGGACACGTCTATACGACTTTGTTTGTTTGTTTTACCTTAGTTGACCAAACCAATCTAGTTTGCTTTATAACGTGTTTTAATCAATGGATGGAGATAGGCCAGGGTTGAAGATCCACCTACAGCTGCATATCAAATGGGATAAACATAATAATAATCATAGTCATGTATAATGTTTGTATTGAGATAATCTCTTGTGGGCAAGACATCCTAATATTCTAGAGCCCCGTGATGTAGTGGGCATAGCAATAGACTTTTAATCCAACCGAGAGTACACCAAAGCCACGAGTTACAAACTATTATTAAGTGTAAACACGGATGAAAGCGTTAAGTGGTGATGTTGTTGTTGATACCGAATGGGATGCTAAGCGAAGACCGTACTACCCTTTCTGTCACTGAGGTTCCTATGAGATTGCCGCTAGCCAAGTATCTCACCTCAAGCCTTTATCAATCTATGGGATCTTGGGTACCTAAAATTCCAAAGATCGAGACAAGAGATGAAGAAACAAAAGATACAAATCAGGAATTCAAACAAAATACAATTCTCCCATTATCTAGATGCACATAATCGCTGCGAGGTTTCTCCCCAACCCGCAGCCCGTGAGGACTACTCACTCATAACAAATAGATTGGAGATAGAAAACATCATGCAAATACTTAGATTGAAATCAAATATTCTTACAATGGTCACCAAATCATGAGGAGATCTAAAGTACAAAGCTATGGCTATGGCTAGTGGATGGATGGATGGTGGAAGTGATGAACAATGGATGAACAATGGTTTGGATCTCCTTTAATGGTGTTGTAATGCAATCTAAGAATGGCGGCTCTCTGGCCGGTGGCTGGAGCCTCAAAATATATAGGCGTCTTCACGAAAGTTGTAGGGTTTAACGAGACGAAGCTGCTACCACCTGGTACAAGCGGGCGGTACGGGCGGACCGCGCCCGTACCAGTGGTCGTTAAGCATGCTGACGCCCTGGAAAGCTTGTCCAATTACTTGTCTGTGTGTACTTCCTCAAAATCCTTCATTATGACTCCTTATTTCGCTTTAAAAGCCATGATTTCCCGCACAACATAAATCAAAGAAGGAATTTGCATATCTTTGTAATTATTAGTCATTAGTGGAAAGATTTGAGAGTTTTTTGGCACTTGCTTGACCAAAAAGAATGTTTAAATGTAGTGGAAGATGGAAAAAATCAGAGCCATCAGGATGCGTAGCGCCCTCTCAAGTGGTCAGTCGTACCAGTTATCTTCGACGGTCAGGATCACCCCGACCGATGTGCTAGCGTGGGAATCTTGCCGGTGGTGGTATCCCTGACCATCATCAATGTCAAGGTAACCAATATGCTAGTGGATGGAGGTGCGGGACTAAACCTCTTGTCCGCCTAACTCATGAGACAGCTCCATATTCCCATTGAGCGTCTCTCCCCGATGGGAGCACTCCAGGGAATCAACTCGGGGGCGACCCAGACATTTGGGTAGGTCACCTTGCTCATCATTTTTGGAATGCTGGAGAACTTCCACACGGAGAACATCATGTCGACGTGGTGGACATCCTTCTTCCTTACAACGTCATACTTGGGCGGCTAGCTCTAACTAAGTTCATGGCAGCCACACAATATGCCTACAACACTATGAAGATCCCGACTGCGAAAGGGATCATCACATTCAAGGCCGATCCGTGGGACGCTAGCTTTTGCATGGAGCAAGCATACCAGGAATCCGTGGTGGCGGTTTCCTAGGTCTCGCGAGACCCTAATATGTTGGGATCGTCCGTCATGTGAAAGAAGCACCTACCCGAGGATCGTGGCCTTACCAAGAAGATTCCTCTGCTCGACGGGGAGGCTGATCCATCACCATTGGAGCGTGCCTCACGACAAATAGGAAATCACGCACGCCACCTTCCTCCGGGAGAACACTGATGTGTTCGCCTGCGACCCGACGGGTCTACCCAGGGTCCCGAGTGAGGTGATCGAGCACCATATCGAAGTGAGCATAGGAGCCCCCCAGTAAGGCAGATTGTTTGGTGCCAAGCACAGGACAAGCAAGACTTCATTGTCTTGGAGACTCGGAAGTTTAAGGCCACTCGGTTCATCTAGGAAGTATGGCACCCGGCGTGGGTAGCGAACCCCGTCGTGGTTCCCAAGCCGCATAGCAACAACAAAAGGCTGCGCATCAACTTCATAGACCTGAATAAAGCCTGCCCGAAGGATCCGTTCTCGCTGCGACAAGTCGACTCCACGACAAGGTGGAACATTCTCTACTTCCTCGATGCTTTCTTTGGGCACCAGTAGATCAAGATGGCCAAGGAAGATGAAGAGAAGATGGCGTTCATCACTTTGGAGGGATGCTTTTGTTACACTTGCATGCCTTTCGGGTTGAAGAATGCTGGCACCACGTTCCATCGCGCCATGCGGGCGTGCCTCGGAACTCAGATTGGCCGCAATGTGGAAGCATACATCGATGACATCATGGTGAAAACCAAGCATTACCAGACTTTTCTCAGGGACTTGGACGAGACGTTCAACAACCTGCAAAAGGTCAACCCCAAACTCATCCTCGAGAAATGCGTTTTTGGGATCTCTTCGGCAAAGTTACTCGGTTTCCTGGTCTCTCACCGAGGCATAGAGGCCAACCTAGACAAGATCAAGGCCATCGACTAGATGGAAGCTCCTAGGCAGGTCCAACATGTGCAGTGCCTTAACGGGTGTATCACCACCCTAGGGCGCTTCATATCCCGGTTGGGGGAGTGGGCCCTCCCCTTATTCAAACTATTGAAGAAGACTGGACCAATTGAGTGGACCCCGGAGGCGGAGGCAGCATTTCAATACTTGAAACACTACCTTACCTCCCATCCGGTCCTTGTGGCTCAAACCTGGGGAGTTGTTGCTGGTATATGTTGTTGCCACTACTCAGGTGGTCAGTGCAGTGCTCGTCGTGGAGAGGGAAGAAGATGACGTGCATGTCATCGCCAAGGGTCCCGGTCCATGGATCGAGCTAGGCATACCTCCTAAACTCTGTGAGTTGGGAAGCGACCCTAGATGCCCAGAAGCGCCTCTTCCTGATCCCGACGAGGTGGAGCCTATGGAGGGAGATGACTCGGAAATCATCGCTGAGGGCCCCGGCTAAGAACCGAGCCAGGAACACCTCCTGAACTCTGGGAGTTAGGAAGAGACCCTGGATGCCCGAAAGTGCCTCCTCCTGGGCCTTGCAACTCAAGCGTTGAGGACTAGCCGGATCCCCCAAGGAAACATATGGTACATCGCTCCCTGTATTTCATCAGCAGTGTGCTGTGCAATGCCCGGGTCCGCTACCCTACCTTACAGAAGCTCCTGCTGGGTATCATCATCGCCTCGAGGAAGCTTTGTCACTACTTTGAAGCCCATCAGGTCACCATAGTGACTAAGCTCTCGCTGGAGCGCATGCTGCGCAAGAAAGAAGCTACCAGAGGAGTGGTGGAGTGGGCCACTGAATTATCCGGCTTTGGCCTCCACTTCGCCCACACACAAACCATCAGGATTCCGGCTTTGGCCGAATTCATCACCAAGTGTACTCCAAAGTCAGAGGACAAGGAGGAGCCCTTGTCCTCCCTATCAGGGAGCATCAAAGGGCACGACTAGACCATGTACTTCGATGGTTCGTACTCCATCGTCTCGTGGGCTGGCGTGCTCCTCGTGTCACCGGCGTGGGACCAACTAAAGTACGTTTTCCAAATGCTCTACCACAGAGAACCTTCAACCAACAACACCGCTGAATACGAAGGCATGCTTGTCGCCCTCCGGATCACAAAGGATCTAGGGATCAAGCGCCTAGTTGTCCACGGGGACTCTCAGTTGGTCTTCAATCAGACCAACAAATATTATGATTCCCCGCGGATGGCCCCTTATATGAACGAAGTCAGGAAACTAGAGCACCATTTCGATGGGATCCAGATGAAGCACATCCCTCATAGCTCTAACACCATTGATGACCCACAAGTATTCTTGGATCACGAATTCTCTGTAAATACTTAACAAATGGATTTTTAGGTTTTTTTGGATAATGCATATAAATAAAGTGCGAGTAAATAAAAGACAATAATAATAATTGCAGCAAGTGGCCCAATCCTTTCTTTAGCAAAGGACAAGCCGGTTGTATTACTTAAAATGACCAAATGTTCTCGAGGACACATGGGAATATTGTCAAGTGCTTTCACTTCATATAGTTGATTAATCTTCTCTGGTTGGATAAGTGTTGTGTGGGTGAACCTATGCTAATGTACTGACCTTACTAGGACTAATACATACTTGTGATTATACCCCTTGCAAGCATTAGAAACTACAAGAAAGTAATTAAGATAAAAACCTAACCACAGCCTTAAACTCTGAGATCCTACACTCCCTTATGCAAAGGTTTCCTAACGGAGGTTCAGGTTTCTGTCACTCCGGCAACCCCATGGTTAGTAGCCAAATACACAATGCATTCCCCTAGGCCCATAAAGGTGAAGTATCATGTAGTCGATGTTCACATGAGACCACTAGAAGAATAGCACCACAACCTAAATATCAAACCATTGAATGTTTCTCAACACAATTCCACTACTAATAACATGACTTCTCCCATGTCCTCAAGAACTAAACGAACTAATCACGAGACATCATATGGATCAAGATCAGAGATGAAATAATGATAAGTAACAATCTGAACATGAACAATAATTCAATGGTTCCACTCGATAGCATCAACTACAATAAGTAATCAACATCGGGAAAGTTTCCCTTAAGAACTATGCAAGATTCAACCCAATTGTTACAGCGGTATGGAGTGGTGGTGATGGTGCTGGTGGAGATGATGGTGGAGATGATGATGATGATCCCGATGAAGTCTAGCTTGATGACGGTGTTGATGGCGATGATCTCCCCTCTCCGAGAAGGAATTTCCCAGACAGATTTCTACCTACCGAAGACCTCTTTCTCTCTCTGTAGTTTCCGCCCCTCAGAGGCGGCAGAATATTTCTGTGGTCGCTCCTCGAACTTTAGGTTTCCGAGGGGAATATATACAAAGAAGGGCAATGCTAGAGGTGGGCCAGGGTGGCCACACCACCTGGTGCTGCGGCCCAGGGGGGACCCGCACCAGGGGGTGGTGTGGGCCCCCTGTGGCCCATCTCCACTTCCCCTTCTGGCATTCTTCATCTTCTGTAAAAATAGGTATTTCCGTATATTTTCTAGAATTTTCTGATCGTCGCAAATATTGCATCTGGACAGTGCTTTTTCCAACAGAATCCTAACTCCGGTGGTTCATCCTCCAAAAGTCATCAATCATGCAAAAATAGATGAAATAACATAAGTATCATCTCTTAATATGAAATATATCAATGAATAACAGTAAATTATGATATAAAATGGTGATGCAAAATGGACGTATCAACTCCCCCAAGCTTAGACCTCGCTTGTCCCCAAGCGAAAACTGAGCTCAATAAACATGACCACAGGTTTATGGAGTGAAGTGTCGATAAAGAGAATACGGACAAGAAGCATCACATTCATCAATACACAAATCATAATAGAAAACAACTTACTATTATATAACTTAACTTGCAATGAGTAAGGGAAACACAATAAAGATACACAAAGTAAATCATAATTGGTAATGGAAAACCTTGTTCTTGGTCAGAGAACGGTTAACAAATTGTAGAAGTCAAACATAATGGGGTTTTCAATGATAGCTTTCAAAGTAATATTCACTCAGATAAGAGCAGTGTGCAAAACAAGGAACATAAGAAACATGATTGAATAAATTATCATATGGATGATTGAATCTCAACAACTCAAATGCTTGCTTGAGATAGAAAGGAATTGGTTTCCTGACTCAACTAAGAAGTAAAACATAGGCCCTTCGCAGAGGGAAGCAGAGATTTCAAGTTTCATAAAGAGCCTCCAAAAATTATGGGACTTACTAGCTTCGAGCTCTCATTGCCCCTACCATAGGCATCTTGAAGTGATTAAGGTTAATGTGAGTGAAAATATGAGTTATATGGTTGACAAATTATAAGTTGAAAATCTCATGCCCCTTGAGTATGAGTACCAGACCTCATGCTACTCAACTTTGGTCTCCGGTAAGGTGTTGTCATTGTAAGTGTATGTGTATCATAGAGAACCGCCAATGGGGTACCTCTTGCCCCATCACACAGGAGCTATCCCATATCAAAATGACAAGGCAACAGTGAGTGAGCATCTCAATGATCCTTTTATTTTCTATTTGCATAGGTTTTTATTGAGGATGCTTCATAGAATGCCACTATGGTTATGCTGCAAGTTTCCACCATGATTAGGCATGGCTTAGGCTAGCCACCCTGGTGTTTCTCTAACACATATACAAACTCCATGAGCTTACAAGCTCCCCTTTTATTTCACACCACCGGCATCCATAAACAAAAGAACATGATATCAACTAAATAATAAATGCAATGTCGAAAGCGGACTCATCATTTCTTCGACTTTCATTAATGTCGGATTTTCATTGACTTGTTTTTTGTATAGGTCCTCTGAACTTGAAGGACTCCTCCTCGTCCGATCCCCACACTCACCGGCTTACCCAAGTCGGTGATCTTCTTCATGACTACCGCTAGTCCCTTGAGGACATTGGCGAGTCTCTCAGGCTTCCGGACATGCCAAGCATGTCGGACTTCCAAGTGCGGGAGAAGGCCAAGGAGATGCCGCAGCTCGTTCGGGACTAGAACATGTCCTACGCGTAGACTGCTGCGCAGAACGCTCTCACCATGGTCATGAGCCACCATGGAAACATGGAGATATGGCAAGTGACCAGAGGGTACTGCAAAGTAGACGAAGATGGCCAGGAGCAGGACCTTCGAGCCATCATGCACTCCTCCGCCGGATATGGGTGCCACGTAGCTGACCTGACCAGCTACGAGGTGCCCTTCTTCACCCGCGTGGATACTCCGCCACCTCCTCCAGAAGCGCCGAAGAAGTTTCCGACAATGAACGGACCACCTCGGATCCGGACATCTCGGCACGATATCAAGGCAGAGTAACCAGCGATCCGACAGTTCCTTCATCTCCTCCTGCATCATAGATCAGAAAACTATGTATTATTCTGGAAAGACATGATGCGTTTTGTAAATATTAAGTACTATGACTTTTGCTAGTGCTAAGTTTTTTATCTATTCAGCACTTTTGTCTTAGATTACTTGCGTGCCTGAAATGTTTTCACAAGCACTTAGAATTTTCCGCCTCTACTTATCGTTTATCTGGCTTTCCGCCTCGTCCCTTTCGTGAGCCAGCCAAACCTTCAGCCAGAAACTTTGCCGAGCAATGGAGCTCAATTGCTAAACCAGTTTAAACTCGGAAACAAATCCGGCTTCCAGTACCAACAATTCACTACTCGGAAGATACCTGCATCCAGCAATTAGACAAATAACCCAAGTAAAGACTAGAATTTTTTAGAGTTATACCCGAAGGTAGCAGTTTTAGAATCACAAATCTAAACCAGAATGAACATGAGCATAAAGTGCTTTCAAGCATTCTGGGATTTTCGCCTATGACATGATCATTAGGAAATAAGATGGTAAAAACTTCTCAGGAAAACTTCGAGGTAACCAAAACTTTTATTTCACACAGAACATGTACATATGTATGATTACAAAGAAAGATAAACTAAGAATAAAAGGGACGTAGCTGAGAAATATTCCATGGTCTGTCTAACTCATCCGGATTTGTACTGCCTCCAGCTCTCTTTCTCTTCTTAGTAGCAGGTCTTTCTTTGACTGGCCTCATGTTAGTTAAGTAGTACGACCCATTGTGTAATACTCGGCTAACTAAAAAGGGCCCTTCCCATATTGGGGAAAGTTTGTGCTTTCTTTGTTGCACAAGCCAGAGAACCAAATCACCTTTATTGAAATATCTCCGCGTTGGGTTTTTCTTCCGAGGTGTTTTTGCGCTTCTGAGCCTGTTGCTTTGTCTTTGCTGACTGAGGTACAACCAGGACGTTCAGTAATCCCTCTGCATCGTCGTCAGCATCTGCATACTTGCTCGCTGTTTCTATCATCTCTCCCAGATCCGTAACCTTGTCACACTTCAAGCGATGGCGCAGTAAACCAATTGGGAGACCTGCAATGAAAGCTTCAATCACAGTTTGATCATTTACTCCCTCGCAGGAGTTCTTGGTGTCAATCCATCGTCCGAGATAATCTCGGCAAGTTTCTCCGGCTTTCTTGGTGCAACGCTGTAGGTCTCCAACCGTATAGGGCCTCCGATATGTGCCTTCGAAATTCTGAAAGAACGCACTTTGTAAGTCATACCAGTTGTGGATGGTGTTTGCCGGAAGTTCATTGAGCCATGATCGTGCCGTCTTCCGCAACATAAGTGGGAAATATTGGGTTGCGACCAGGCTGTTTCCGCCTTTGGCGATGCAGCAAGCTTGGAAGAAATCCTGTAACTAGGTGTCTGGCCGAGCAATGCCGTCGTAGGCTTGAATATGTCTTGAGATAGCAAATCCTTCCGGGAATTTTGTAGCTCTGATGCGTGGTCCGAAGCACTTTGGGCCCACGTACACGTCATCGTTTTCGTAGCGCCGAGCATCTATGTTGGAGTTGATCATGTGCCTTGCGTCGTTCAGGGATAGGGATCGTCCCGAATATCGGCTGTGGCCGTGGTGCCTTGGAGCCAGACTTCGGCTTCTGCCACCACCTCCTCCGCCATGTCGTCCTCCTTGACCTCCTTGGGGGCCGTTGTGATAACTGTGTTGTGGAGAGGGTGGTGCAGCTGGGTTGTTTCCGGATGATCGCTGGCCTCCGTCTGGAGCGTCATTATTCCGGTTCCGGGCAGGTTCTTGACTATGACGAGCCCCCTGCCGGTTTGTGCCAGCGTGGTTTCCGTCGTTCCTTCGACCGTTGTTCCCACCATGGTGAGGCTCAGCCGCACGGTTTTCATGTCTAGGAGGTGGCATTTTCTGACGATCCTCCTCCCGACGTTTCTCTTTATCTTCTCCCTTTCGGGGAGGATTCCTCGGAATCAGTGCAGCGATCGCGTCTTTCTCAGCTGCTGGAGCGATGTTGCTCCAGTTATGTGTAGTTCTGCGGTGCTGTCCTGGCGATCCGGTTCTTGAATAATTGTCTTCCCTGCGTTCGGGGTGACGATGCTACGCCCGATCATAGTGGGATCTTACGTCAGCCCATGCCGGATCTCTGCGACATTGGTCGGAATCCGAGACCAGCTTTTGACTTCCAGACAGGGCGATCTTTTGCTGCTCCAGTCCCTTATTGAGTAGCTTGATACCCAAACATATCTCCTCTGGTCCTAGATTAGCCGATAGAATTTTGCGAGCTGCCACGGTATTTTGCACTGGTGTTGGGTAAACCCAATCTCCATTGTTGTCCTTCCGTGGCTTTCCCATCTCATCTCCAAAAAGGACAGCACAAACACGTGGGAATTGGTTGTCATCTATGTGACGCTTCCGTGTCTTCTGATGTAGACGGGACATATACTCCTTGTTTGACATGCGCTTCTTCTCCACCTCGATGTTTTTGGCTTCATCAAGGAGTTGTTGACGACGCGCTTCTAGGGCTTGGGCCCTTTCGTCCAGCTCATCTGCAATAAGTTCTACAGCTGTAGGGATAGGTGTGGTTAATGCGGCATCGATGAGTTTACGCGCACCTTTAGTGATCACGTGTCCATCCACCGATGCTTCTTTTTTCGGCTCGTCTGGGATAAGTGCTCCATCCGAGTCTTCCTCGTATTCCTCGGCAATCACCTCCTCTGTCAGAGGGTATTTTGCCGGGGTCTTGTTCTTCTTGTTCCTCTTCTTTGCCTTCTTGGCAGCGTCGGTAGCAAAGACGGCTTTGGGTCCGTTTCCCGGAGTCAAGCTCTGATCGGTACTTTCGGACATCTGGATTTCGGGATTGTCTCCGACTTCCATATCATCCTGTGTTTTGGGAGAGTGTTCCCCGGATCCTTCATCGATGGCTTCTCCATCTTCTGCAGCTTTGGAGTTGTACTCCTCGTCATATTCCATGGAGAACTTTTGGAAATCTGCCAACGTCATGGATTCATCCGAGGATGCGGGAACATCGGCGTTTGTTCCAATAACCTCCAGCACTGAGTCGGTGTTTTCTCCAGCATCGGCAGAGCCGGATCCAGATCCAACATATCCGACGAAGTGCGATGCGTGCTTCCTGAGGTACCTGCGGCTTTCGCGATCAGCCATATCGAAACTTTTAATGGTTTCGAGGATTGCATCTGCGCTAGCACCTTGCAGTATCATACATCTTAGTGTGTACTTGAGGAAAGGCTTGTCTGTCCCGACATCGTCAGAGTCGGAATCAGTGTCGTTGATGTGCTCCTCCTGGATTTCGATTTCCACGGGTGGGTCGATCTGGGATCCGGCTTCTCCAGGGAGATGCACTCCAGAATCGACTTGGACCGTGAGGTCTTCTTCAGGCTCGGATTTCTCCACTATCTCCACAATTGGTACGGGCTGGGTGGGATTAGGGTTTTCTGAGATCCGGAACTCTGCCGCCTCTGCGGACAAAGGGGACCCAGAAGATTCTTCTACCTCTATCATCACCGCTGGGGTGGGTTGGGCAGGTTCAGTGAAACCGATGAAAACATCGATCTTGCCAAAAGACATGATTGTATAGGCAGTCATGGCCTCCCTAGCCGGAATCCAAGTCTCGTCGAGAACGATGAGAGGGACGTCGCTGGCGTAGAGGATGCGACCGACAGCGATGGTCTCACCGATTCCGATTCTTGCAGATTCCGCTCAGAACGTAGATCCGAAGCTCACTTGCCCCACGGTGGGAGCCAACTGTCATCGGTTTGAGGACAAGTACGCCATGAGGGGGTCCTCGAGGCTTGCGGGAGAGAGGGGTGTGAGACGTACGGTGTTCCGGGATGGTGAGCACACAAGTTTACCCAGGTTCAAATCCGCCGGCTTTGGACGGACCCTACTCCTGCTAGCAATCCAATAATACGGCAGAGCCATAATATGGGTTACAAAGGTTTCGCCTATGCGAGTTGAGATTGTAGACTATTGAGGTGTGCCCTAAAGGCTCTCCCTAGGACGGCTTATATAGATATCCGGCCTAGGGTTTACAGAGAGATCAATCCAGCTACGACTAAGAGTTGGTTACAGAGTACATCTTGAACTACAAGTAACATTATAGGCCTAAGTCGGTAAGTCTTCTAGGCCTTCCCGTAGTCGGATTGGACTCTGTCTTCTCTCCCTAACTGGGCCGCCCGTGAAGCAAAGCTCTAACCCGAAGTGGGCCACCCTGGTCAGTGAGGATCTGTGAGGATACCCGGAAAGTATATCCCCAACAGGGGTGGTCTGGCCGACCCCAGCACCCCCTCGGCCACTCCTTCCGCCTATATATTGCCTCCGATACCAAAACCCTAAGTACCCGATCAAAAATCCACGAAAGAGTCTGTAGCCACCATCATCTCCATCCCTAGATTGGGAGGGATCTGATGCTCTTCCTAGCACCCTGCCGGAGAGGGGAATTCACCCTGAAGGCCTTCTTCATCACCATGCAAGCCTCCGGTGTGATGCGTGAGTACTTCATCTCTAGACTATGGGTCCATGTAGGAGCTAGATGGCTGGTTTTCCTCCTTTGTGCTTTCATGTTTAGATCTTGTGAGCTCCGTTCATGATCAAGATCATATATTTGTAATCCATACATGTTGTGTTTGCGGGGATCCGATGGATATTGAGATGCTATTTCAGATTGATTATTGATTCTATCATGTCTTTGTTATTTATGATCTTGCATGCTTTCCGTTGTTAGTAGCTATCTTAGCCAAGTAGATGCTAGCAACTCCAAGAGTTAGTATTTATGCTTGATAGTGGGTTCATGCCTCTGGTAATCTAGGGAAGTGATAGAAATCTGTAAGGTACTAGATGTGACGTTGCTACTAGGGAGAAAACAACAATCCTTTGTTCATAGAACAATCGTATTGTTTACTTTACATGCAATTCGTAAAGCAATAATTTGTTGCTTTCAACTTAATACTGGAGGGGGTTCGGATGATAACCTGAAGGTGGATTATTAGTCATAGATGCAGTTGGATGGCAGTCTATGTATAATGTTGTAATGCCCAATCAAGTCTCAAATGAGTCAAGATGATTAGTATATGCTTGTATTCTTTCTCGATGTTTGTCAATTGCCCCGCTGTAATTTGTTCACCCAGCATGTTATCTATCTTAAGGAGATCCACCTCTAGTGAACTATGGACCCCGGTCCTTTCTTTTACATACAGTGTACAAACTGTTTACTGCTTTGTGTTTACTTTCTACAAACTATTACTCATTCGATACGTTTAATCCTTTGTTTTCAGCAAAACCAGTGAGACTGACAACCTCATCGCAAGTTGGGAACAGAGTTCTGTGGTTGTGTTGTGCAGGTCTCCACGTTGCTGTTGGCACCGGTAGTGCGCCCTGCCAACGTTCAGCTAGCTGCACCTTTGGGGTGTTTCCTTGCTCCTACTAGATTGATAACCTTGGTTTCATAACTGAGGGAAACTTACTGATGTGCTCATCATACCTTCCTTTTGTGGTTCCCCTACGAGCTCGTTAATACACGAGCCAGCAAGTATTTTTCTGGCGCCGTTGCCCGGGAGTAAAGGACATCTTCACAAGGGGAGTCCCTCATAACCAATCTCTTTACTTTGTTATTTTTGTTTTTCTTAGTTTCTTTTTGCTTTGTTTGCTTGTTTTGTTATCAAAAACACAAAACAATTAGTTTTACTAGTTTGCCTCTTTATCAAAAACACACAAAAAAATAACTAATCTTGAAAACACTAAGTTGTGTGACTTCACTAGCACCAACAACAATGATTTTATGAGCACACCTATTGCTCCACCTGTGCCTGAAGCTACTTTCTTTGAGATAAAACCTGCTTTACTCAATCTTGTTATGAGAGAACGATTTTCTGGTATTGGTAATGAAGATGCTGTTGCCCATCTAAATAACTTTGTTGAACTTTTTGAGATGCAAAAGCATAGGGATATAGATGGTGATATTATTAAGCTTAAATTGTTTCCTTTCTCTTTGAGAGGAAAAGCTAAAGAATGGTTGAATTCCTTAAGTAGGAATAGTATTGATTCTTGGACAAAATGCAAAAATGCTTTCATTGGAAAATACTATCCTCCTGCTAAGATTATATCTATGAGAAGTGAAATAATGAAGTTTAAACAATCTGATAATGAACATGTTGCTCAAGCTTGGGAAAGAATGAAATCTTTGGTTAAGAATTGTCCCACTCATGGACTGACTGCTTGGATGATCATCCAAACCTTTTATGAAGGATTGAACTATTCTTCAAGGAACCTATTGGATTCTGCTGCTGGAGGTACCTTTATGACCATTACTTTGGGTGCTGCAACTAAGCTTCTGGATAATATGATGGTTAACTATTCCGAATGGCATACTTAGAGAGCTCCACAAGGTAAGAAGGTAAATTCAATTGAGGAAACCTCCTCCTTGAGTGATAAGATTGATATTATTATGTTTATGCTTGTGAATGGGAAAGCCCATATTGATCCAAACAATGTTCCTTTAGCCTCTTTGGTTTCTCAAGAAGAGCAAGTTGATGTGAACTTCATAAGAAATAATAATTTTGGCAATAATGCTTATAGGAATAATTTTGGTAACAACAATTATAAGCCATATCCTCCCAACAATGGTAATGCTTATGGAAATTCTTACAACAATAATAGGAGTGCTCCCTCTGAACTTGAAGTTATGCTTAAAGATTTTATTAGTAAACAAACTGCTTTCAATAAAACTATTGAGGAAAAACTCTCTAATGCTGAAAGAAATATAGCATCTTTGGCTAAAGCTCAATCTTCTTTGAATAAAATGGCTTCTAAACCTGAAACTAATGATAATCCCTTTGCAGCTACTAATGCCATACAAGTAAGAATTGATGAAAATGTTAGACTATTAGCTGAATTACATGCTAAGTGGGAAAGAGAAGATGAAATTGCTAGAAACATTAGTGTTTCTACTATCACTACCACTAGTGTTAAGGCTAGTAATAGTTCTACCACTCTAGATGATAATTTTGATTTTGTTCTTGATGGTTGCAATATCTCTGAAGTTATTAAGTTCATACAAAAGCTTGCTAAAAGTCCTAATGCTAGTGCTATGAACATGGCCTTTACAAAACACATTACGGATGCTCTCATAAAGATTAAAGAAGAAAAGATGAAACATAAAGCTTCTATTCCTATAAAACAAGAAGATGGTTGGGAACCCATCATTAATATGAAAGTGAATGATTTTGATTTCAAAGCTTTATGTGATCTTGATAGTAGTGTTTCTATTATGCCTAGAAGGATTTATGATATGCTTGATTTGCCACCACTTGAAGATTGTTATTTGAATGTCCCACTTGATGATAATGTTAAAAAGAAACTCATGGGGAGTATTAATGATGTTCTTATTATGGTTAACAATGCCTATGTCCCCATTGATTTCTATGTTTTGGATGTTGAATGCAATGCTTGTTGTCCTATTAATTTGGGAAGACCTTTTCTTAGAACTGTTGGTGCCATTATTGATATGAAAGAAGGCACCATTAAATATCAACTCCCACTCAAGAAAGGTATAGAACACTTCCCTAAGAAAAGAGAGAAGATTTCTTTTACCTCTCATATGAAACCAAAATTTTCTCTTAATGCTTCTTCATTTGAGAACACTTGATTCTTTTTCTTGCTTCTTATGCCTAACTTAAAGGCATTAAAGAAAAGTACTTATTGGGAGATAACCAAAAAGTTTTAGATGAGCCTTGGAAGTTATTACTTCAGTAATAACCGCTCCTTATCCTTTTTATTTGCTTTTTGTGCCAAGAGTAACCTCTAATGAGAGAGAAGTAATGATTGGGAAAGTTGCTGTCCCGAAACAAATTTCTGTGCTTCACCGTAAAAATTCGTGTAAAATCTCTGAACGTCCTATTGAGGCATAATGTTTTGTGCTTCTGCCCCAGGTTGTTATATAACTTTTGTTAGTTCAACACTTTTTGATTTGAGTAACAGAAGATCTTCTAAAAAAATCATGTTTATCTGCTGGTCTGTTTTGACAGATTTCTGCCATGTTCTGCATTTGTTTCTTGTTGGTTCCTTTTTGAGTTCTTTTGGGGAATTGAGCTTTTTGAGGGAAGTTCTACAGTAGCTAGTGTTTTAATGGAAGTTTATTGGTGTTAGAACTGAACCTAAAGACTTATTATCTTGAGTGCACTAATGTTGCTAATAAAGATTGTGTGAAGTTTTGTATGAAGGAAAAATTTCAGGTGTATGGAAGGAATGAGTAATGAGATGAAGGATGGACTAAAGCTCAATCTTGGAGATGCCACGCGTGTCACCCCAAGAAATATACAAGAAGTAAAAGCTTCAAATCTTGGGGATGCCCAAGGCATCCCCTTCTTCATCAATAAAAATCCTAGGTTTCTTCCAAACGCTTCATTTTTATTGTTTCATGCACAGTTGTGTTGTTCTTGGAGCGTCTTCTTTTTCATTTTAGTTTTGGTTTTTTGTTTGATTTGTTTTCTTAGTTTGCTGAATAAATTGGTTGGACCCCCTCTTTCATGCATTGGTTTTCAAATAGTTTGGTTTGGTCTGGAAAATAGTAGGAAAATTCATGCTTAAGTGTTAAAGAGAGCTTGTTTTTGACTGTCGCCTATGCTTTGTCATGCCAGGCTTGATATTGTTTTGGTTTTATGCTTAGTATTCTTTATTGTAGCATGACTTGTTATAACAATTTAGATTTCTTAATGTGCCTTGGATGAATCATGCGTTGTTTTAGCATATTAAAGCATAGTATAGTGGTATTCTCCTTTGATGCTTTATTTGGGTTGACTTGGCGCATGCTCACACAATGTTATGACTATCTCAAGTTGCCATAAGCCTTTATGATCCTTTAGTTTTCAACTTGTAATATCACTTTATGCTTTGATCAATGATGTTTTGTCGCTCTGCATGGTTATGGCCATTATTGCTCTCTTAGTTTGTCGCTCCCAGTCTTTTGCTAGCCTCTGCAACCAAGTATGAGTTCCACTCATGCATACAACTCCCTAAACCAAGTTATTCCAAAGATTCCACCATACCTACCTATTAGCTTATGCTGTTCCAAGTATATTCCAAATTAAACTTGTTATGAGAAAACTAGTGATTAAAGCTCTCACGAACTTGATGGCACACTTTACTTTTCTTGCCCTTAATAAACTTGAACCATTGTATCGTCTGTGTTGTATATGCTTGCACTTATTTGTTGGGGATTAGCAGAACCATGCTGTCATGGGGAACGCTTTCAACATTGCACTAGTACTTTGTACCTAGTTGATATCATGCTCTTTTGTCTATGGATGTCGTCAGTGTGAAATGAAAGGGGAGCTTGTAAGTCCATGGAGTTATGTATATGTGTTAGAGAAACACCTGGGCCGCTGGTCTATTCCATGCTGACATGGTGGAAACCTGCAGAGTAACCATAATGAGCTGTCTATGAAGCATTCTTCTTATATAAAAAAGAGTCTGATATTGAGAAAAAAGAGAAAAATAAAAAAAAGATTATGAAAAGAGGAAAGAGAGAAAAAAGCACCAAATTTCCATGGTAAATAAGAAGATTGCTAAGATGCTTGTTGTCTGCTTGCCTTGTCATTTTGATATGGGGATCCTTCCGTATCATCGGGCAAGGGGTACCTCGTTGGCGGTTCTCTATGATACACATGTACCTACGATGACAAGAACTTACTGGTGACTAAACTTGAGTAGCATGAGGAGCGGCCCTCGTATTCAAGGGACATGAGATCCCTAACTTATACTTCGTCAAGCATGTACACCATAGTTTGTTCACTTTAACCTTAATCACTTCAAGATTCTTATGATAGGGGCAATGAGAGCTGAAAGCTATTAAGTACCATAATTTTTGGAAGCTCTTTATGAAACTTGAATCTCTGCTTCCTTCTATGAAGGCCTTTCTTCCACCATTATATTGAGTCTCCACCTTCTATCTTTATGCACCTACTTTGAGAGCATAGTGGCCATTCTTAGTTCTATGTGCATTGTCCCAAGACTAGTTGATTGATGCATACCTTGATATTGAAACTATTTGTATCTAGTCACTCTTATGAACTTTGAAGGTGCCCTATGCATTTATACTTGCTACTCTATGAGGGACAAGCTGAATACTATTATGCTATGTTTCCTTTGTGTGAAACAAACAAACATCTTGCAAAGCATTGTTATTCATGAATCTTTTGTTTGTGCCTTTTCATGTTGCATCATAGTTTCTTTGTCTTATTGCTAGAACTGTGCCTTTCATGTTATGATTGAAGTACTATGATCCCAGCTTTGAATGTTTTACAAATACTTTGATCAAGTTTATGATGCTGCATGTCACCTCAAAAATTATTCTTTCTTTTTATCACTTACCTACTCGAGGACGAGCAGGAGTTAAGCTTGGGGATGTTGATACATTGCAAATGTATCTATAATTTTTGATGTTCCATGCTTGGTTTTATCTACTTTCTTGTGTTTTGTCCACACTTTGGAGTACTTTTCATATGATTTCTTGGACTAACCTATTAACAAGAACCACAGTGGTAGACCGAGTTAGCACGGACGTGGGAGCTCCTCGGGAGCTCGCGAGTTCGACTCCCATTTCTGCCCTTTTTGTGTAATATTCAGTCTGCTTGACCGACATGCTCTAATTGGTAGTCAATAGGTCAATGCCATATGGAGGTGACATATAGTCATAATTGACACATGACATGTCAACGAAACTTGACACATGGACGTGCCACCTAGGTCAACTTGTTGAGGTGTCCATCGGTCTTTTTTAAGTTATCATGAATAACACCCACGACCATTTAAATTGGTCGTAGTTATCCCATAATTAAGGTCATGGACCAACAATATATATGTTATGACCAATTGGTGTAAGCAAACTATGACTTTTCTGACATAAAAGGTCGTAGTTTTTCATGGTTTGTACCCTCCCAAATGGCCTATGACCAGTTGGTTTAAAATGGTCATACATCTATGACCAAAAAACTCAAGGTCGTTAAAAAAAGGTCACTAGTCAACACATTTCTTGTAGTGACACCCCCAAGGGGAACCAAATTTATCATCCTGCTATTCGATATTTATTCTATGTGATTGCTAACACACTTCAGGCACTTGGTGACTTTACTAGAGTTAATGACGAGGACATGTGGATCCTCACAAAAGCTACACTTATCAATTGTAACTTAACGCCAAATTTGGGCGCTCTACTTGTGTTTTACCTTAAGCATCAGGCTCTTCAATCTTGAGAACAGTATGTAGAGGAGGAATTATGACCGTTCTTGCACGCGCACTTCGCATCAACTGATGGGAATATGCCGAATGGGGTATGCCCAGCAGGACGTTCCGATTGGGCCAAAGGCCTCACGAGTGGGCCTGCAGGACAGTGACTGGAATGCGACTAAGGAGAAGGCCTGTCGACTGGAGACTGGAGGCCCAGAAGCGTACTCGAAGCCCAGTCGGATTAGGTCAAAGCCTCCAAATCTATATCTTGTTCGGTTGTAAACTGTAAACCCTAGCGAGGTGCCTCCTATATAAACCTCCCTAGGGTACTCTGAGGACTTACGTTCCAACATACACCCCTTCAAGCAACTCGCTGCTTAGACGCCAAGCTCGCCACCCTTGTAACTCGCTCTCCATTAATCTAATCTAGAAGGAGTAGGTATTTACCCTCTGGGGGCCGAACCTGGGTAAACCCATGTGCATCTGCCCCCATCTCACACCGCAGATGGCTGCCAGATCTCGCCCTTGATTCTATCAATCGCTGCCTACTGCAGCGACTGCCGTGGCCATTTCCATGATAGTGGCGCCCACCGTGGGGCCTAGCCGGACTGGCCCGAGTTCTGCGGCGAGACCCTATTCTCCGATCGCCACCGGCCGCATGATCGCCATCGGCGAGATCTTACAGATCCTGCCTAGCAGCTACATCCCGGCATCGCGCCCGATCACCCACAACACGATAATGCCGGTCGACAACATCAACCTCTTCGTCGGCTTCACCGGAACGGTCGACCTAGCGGCAACGGTGATCATCAGCGGATCACCACCGTGCCGCGATCTGCTCTCGGAGGAGCAGGTCCTCTCCATCAGGAGCCTCGTCACCGAGTATGACTCGGCCGCCAGCAATGTGGCCGAGACCAACGTCGCTGCAAACGACGCGGCCCTCCATGACGACACCGACTCCGCGACCCCCACATCGGTCGACGAATCTATCACCGTAATATCGCGGGAGGACTCCATCACGCGGGTCTCCAACCCTGAGGACTTCGAGGACTCCTCCATCCTTAGGATCTTCGATTCTGATTCTGGCTCGGAGTCCCCCGAGGACTTTCGTGCCAGATCCAATCGCTTCAACGCGATCTACATGGCGGGCAACACAGTCTCCCCGCCAGATCCATTCTCCACGCCGATCCCGCCAACCGCCACGGCCACGGAGGTGGAGGAAGCCTGCCAGCGACTGGAGGAGGTGACGCGCAAAGAGATAGCCAAGTGCGAGAAATTCTGCCTCGAGCGGGCAACAGCGCAGGAGCTGTCGCTCTGCCACCAGCGCCACATCAGGACCCGCCTGAACTCCAACGTCGAAGGCCGCGTCCTAAACTTCAACGACGAGAGCGACCCCTCACGCGCGGCTGAGTGCGAGTACTACGAGAACGCACCACCAGGCGGCAGCAATCGACCACCACCCAGCGCACCGGCGACTGGGGCCCCGCCACCACCCATTGGTCGTGCACCCCTGCCGGACCAGCCGTGGATCATAATCTCGACACAGGCCCGCGAAGCCAACATACTCCCACTATATTCCACCCGATGGACAATGTCGGTGCGGCCGACGCCACAGTCTCCAACCTCAATGTCCAGGGAGAGGGCGCGTTGCAGATCCAGTACGCCAAGGCCCTACTCGCTAGGGCTGTCGAGCAGCAAGCCGCGGGAGTCGACCCGCGGGGGCGGATGTATTCCCGCTCTTCGGCAAGAAGGGCGGCCTCAAGCGGTCACCCCACTGTCGCCAACGCCGTGACCTATCCACCACCGCAGCCCCTGGCGAACCAGCCACGGGCCGCCAACCCCGCGCTCTCCACTAACGAGCCGCGACTGGTGAACAACACGGTCACTGCCAACGGGCATCCCATCGATGCCCGAACGCACATCGTCAACAACCAAGCCTGGCGGGCGTGCTAGCCCAACAACTTGAGGCATACCCTCAATAACCACGGCGACCCCGAACCCAGGGGCTCGCTCAGCCGAGTCGGCCCCCAGTACTTCGTACCTATGATCCGAGGAGAGAAGTACCCCGCCAACTTCAAGGCACCCAAGGAGATCGAAAAGTACGATCCGACGTACGATCCAGCGGTCTGGCTAGACACATACCTCATGGCGATGGGAATCGCCGGCCACACCGACCTGCTAGCCGCTTGCTACCTCCCCTGATGATGGAGGGTGTGACCCGACAATGGATCAACACCCTCCTCGCCGACAGCATCGACTCCTGGGAGGAGATTCGAGATGCCTTCGTCAGGCACTTTGAGGGTTCCTACACCCTTGCCACCACCATTGAGGACCTGGAGCGATGCATCCAGGGACAACGAGAGTCAACCCGCCACTGGATCCAAAGGTGGCAGGAACTATGGATCAACGCCTCCGCTATCCACCTGGACACGGCGATACATTGCTTCAAGAACGCGTGCCGATACGAGCCCCTGGTTGCTAAGATCAAGAGGGTCTATCGGACGCTCGACAACATCCCCGACCTCCTCGAGATCACCAAGCACTACGCGGAAGAGGAGCCCAACCAAGACTCCGACGACGAGTCAGGAGGAAGATGCCGAACCAGCGGCCATGACAGCGAGCGACAGCACGACATGCGCTATAGCAACACTCGCACCACCGGCAAGCGCCGTAGTGATGGGCGAGTCGACTTCGTCGCCAAGGCCGGCTACGGCCAAGGCAACTCGAAGAACTTCCGCCGGGACGGAGGAAACTACCGCGATAGCCGAAATTCGACCTCGTCGCCCTGCTCAACCAACCCTGCATCTACCATAGTAGGGAGGGAAAACCCGCCACCCACACCACTGCCGACTACCACTCCCTCAAGGAGATCGAAAAGGCAAAGCGAGCAAGGGAGGACCGCAACAACAACCTGCCACAGGATAACAGAAACACCGGCGACTTCGGCAGCGCCGTTGGCTCGCTACACACCTTCACCGGGCTCGGCACCAAACGCGAAAAGAAGGTCCTCGCCCGCACGGTCGCCGTCAATGCGGTGACCCAAGTTGACATCCCCCACTTCCTCAACTGGTCCGAACAGAGCATCACCTAGAGTCACCAGGATCACGCGCCCAGGATCGAATGTCCAGGGCAAGTCGCCCTGGTGGTCAGGCCCAAGGTAGCCGATTACTGGCTGCCCAAGATACTGATGGACGGCGGGAGCTCCATCAACATCATGTACCTGGACACGTTTAAGAGGCTCCAACTCCCAGAAGCAGCAATCGAGCCGACCCTGACAACCTTCCACGGCATCGTCCCTGGTCGAAAGGCGTACCCGATCGGAAAAGTGATGCTGCCAGTCACCTTCGGCACACCAGCAAACTACCGCACGGAGAGGATCGTGTTCGAGCTGGTGAACTTACGCAACCCCTACCACTGCGTCCTGGGACGCCAAACATTCACCAAATTCATGGCGACCCCCCACTACGACTACAACATGATGAAGCTTCCAGGGCCGGTCGGCATCATCACTGTCCACGACGACCCCGATATGGCCGTGGAATGCGAGGACAAAGGCGCTGAGCTCGCTGACACTGTCATCACCACGGAGACCGACCATGCGGAAGAACTCGCGAAATACGCGGGCAACATCAACAAGGACGACCCCACCATACTGAAGAAGCCAATCGCTGCGAGCTCCACGTTCAAGGCGACCACGCACACCCGCACCATCGAGCTCATCCCGGGCGACTCCAGCCAGACGGTCACCATTGGGGCGCACATGAGCCCCGCATAGGAAAGCGCGCTCATCGGGTTCCTCCGTGAGAATCGCGACATCTTCGCATGGAAGCCATCTGACATGCCAGGTGTCCCGAGGAAACTCGCTCAGCACAAACTCAACGCCGACCCCAAAGTGCGACCAGTAAAGCAGTCGCTATGTCCCTTCAATGAAGAGTGTCGTCGAGCAATCGCCGAAGAAGTACAACACCTATTAGTCGCAGGCTTCATTCGGCCAATAAAATACTCCAAGTGGCTGGCAAACCCAGTCCTGGTCCTGAAAAAGAACAACACGTGGAGAATGTGTATAGACTACACCAACCTCAACAGCGCCTACCTGAAGGAGGAGTTCGTCCTACCGCGTATCGACCAGATCATCGACTCGACCGCGGGATCGGAGTCGTTGTGCTTCCTCGACGCGTACTCTGGTTACAACCAGATCAAAATGGCGGTCGACGATGAGGAGAAGACGGTGTTCATCATGCCATTCAGCGCCTTCTGCTACACGGCCATGACGTTCAGCCTCAAGAACGCTGACGCCACATACCAAAGGTGCATGCAGGAGTGCCTCGCGAGCCAAATTGGCCGCAACATTCACGTCTACATCGACGATGTGGTGGTAAAATCCACCCGCCAGGACGACCTGCTCGCCGAACTGGCTAAAACCTTCGCAAACCTGCGGAAAATGCACCTTCGACGTCCCCACCGGACAGCTCCTAGGATACGTGGTCTCCAAGCGAGGCATCGAGGCCAACCCCACCAAGATCGACACCATCGCGCGACTCAGGAAACCCGAGTGCCTGCGTGACGTCCAAAAGTTGGTCGGGCGAGTCGCCGGTCTCAGTCGCTTCACCCCTTGGCTCGGCGAGAAGGCAATGCCCCTATATCGCCTGATGCGCAAGAACCCCACGTTCCAATGGGACGCGAAGGCGGACTACGCACTCAAAGAGCTCAAGAAAGTACTACTCGCGTCTCCACTACTGGCCGCCCCAATCGACAAAGAGCCAATGCTCGTCTATGTGGCGGCCTCCACTCGAGTCTTCAACACCGTGATGGTCGTCGAACGGCCATATGAGGGCAAGGAGCGCCCGATACAGTGCCCCTTCTACTACATCAGTGAAGTTCTCACGGACTCAAGACATCACTACCCGCAGTACCAGAAACTGGTAGACGCGGTATTCCGAGCTCAATGGCGACTCCCCCATTACCTCTAGGAGCACCTAATCACGGTTGTCTCCTCCGCACCACTGCAGGACATAATACGCAATCGCGAGGCAACTGGGTGAGTCGCCAAGTGGGTCATCGAAATCGGCGTCGACAACATCAAATACGAGCCACGCAAACCGATCAAGTCGCAAGCCCTGGCTGATTTCCTCGCAGACTGGGAAGAAGCATAGCAGCCGGATAAGCTACCATACCTCCACTACTGGTCGCTCCATTTCGACGGGTCCAAGAACGCTGACGGTGTAGGGGCCAGGGTCATACTGGCCTTCCCTAAGGGAGACAAGCTTTGCTACGTGCTCGACCTCAACTTCAAGCCCTGCACCAACAACATGGCAGAGTACGAGGCACTCCTTCACAGCAAGCGGGCCGCCAAGGAGATGAACATCAACCGCCTACGGTGCTACGGCGACTCCGACCAAGTCGCTGGCCAAGTCGACGGAACCTGCGACGCCGTCTCCTCGACAATGATAGCGTACCACCAAGGGGTAGACCAGCTGGGAGGACACTTCGATGGCTACTCCGTCGAGTGGATCGACGGGCAAAAGAATGAGGAGGCAGATGCCCTTTCCCGCATCGGGTTGGCTCGACAAACGCAACCTGCAGGCGTCTTCCTCGACATCATCCACAAACCTTCGGTTTGCCCACCGATGGAGATCGACATCGAGATACCACTACAACCCGAGCCGGCCCTAGTCGCCATGATCGTGGAGCCCATCGAATGGACGGCACCATATGTCGCCTTCCTCGAGCACAAGATCCTCCCAAGCAACGAGAAGGAAGCACGAATGATTATGCGCCACTGCAAATCCTTCGTCATCATCAACGGCAAGCTCCACAAATGCAGCATGACTGGCATGTTCTAGCACTGCGTACAGCCATAAGAAGGCCGCAAGATCCTCCAGGACATCCATGCCGGCGACTGCGGCCATCACGTCGGCACCAAGTCACTGGTTCCCAAGGCCATGCAGCACGGTTTCTACTGGCTCACCACGCACGCCGATGCCACTGACATCCTCCAACGATGCTTCGGGTGCTAGAAATATGCCAACCCAGACGCACCTCCCTGGTTCAGCACTCAAGACCATCCCCTTCACATGGCCATTCGCTGTATGGGGCATGGACATGGTCGGCCCGTTCAAGAAGGCCCCATCCGGCTTCACCCATCTCCTGGTCGCGGTCGACAAGTTCACCAAATGGGTCGAGGCCAAGACGATCAAAAAGTGCGATGGCAAGACGGCCACCAAGTTCATGCATAGAAAATCTGAATAATTTTCGTGCTTTTAAATAAAACTTGTCAAAGTGATTGAAGCTTCTCTTAACTTGGTGGAACCAAAGTAGATCATCAAGCTGACTGCGATAAGTTTCAATATGACCTTTGCTAAAACCTTATCTTTGGGTAATATAATTTGAGCTAAGGGTAGATCAAATATAATAAAACTAAGTCACAACACACTATTTAATAAGGAGTACTTGATCTTCCAAAGATCATTACATGGTATTCCATACCACAACTCAAGGAAGAATACTTAATATTCTAAAGATGATATCAAGGTATTGTCTACCACAAACCTTGAATAGCAAAGTAAGTATGTAACTTAAGTAAAGAAAATCTATAACTAAATCTTGAAACACTTGGTTGCCATAGTTACTCCTGCCATGGGTATCATGGTAGTTCTTAAACATTAACTCATATTACAAATAGAGTAGAAAGAGAAGTCAAGCCAAGACCATCCATCACATAACCTTAGTGTCATGTTAATAGATGACAATCCTATTTAACCAAGTCCTAGTGTCTGTTGATCATCAATGTGTGTGATCAATTCTTGACCTAGAACTTATTGACTCATAGCCTTTGACCTATTGTGTTGACCTTCCAAATACCTTAAGTAAGTATCTAGTAATTGAGGAGCTATGAGAAAGCTAGTAGTATTAGTACATTAGATAACAATATCGTAAGGACAAGTGGATATAGACTTAGAATAAGCTTGCTTAACAAGATAAGTCTATAGAAAGACTAGTACAAGTTTACTACGTAGTTGAGTATAAATCTTGATCAGACAAATAGAAGCTTAAGCTTAGTTTGATCAAATGATGGTGGTCATTATTATAAAGTCACTTGAGAATAGATGATTAGGTGTTGAAGAAGAGTTATGAATATACCAAGTTAGGCAAGTCCTAGTAAGCTGAATCATCTAGCTTGATCATTAGAAGTCAAGCTAGAGTATGATGAAGTATTTGATGAGTTGTATGGAGTAGTTAGAGGCATAGTAGCTTAACCAAGTTAATATAAGGAGAACTGGTATTATGGGAGTAGTACTATACCTATTTCAAAGGATCGATATCCTTAGTATGTATGGTAAGGATTGTAGTCTTGCAAACCTTGGAAGTAGTTGCAAGATGAAGTGAATTAAGTTAATAGATGGAGTTAGTAGTAGCTACATTGATAGGTGCATCAGTGGTGGTTAATTAAGAGGCGTTATATACTAGGAGTAAGAATGGAGTATTGTTGAAGTGAAATGACCATGTCATATATGATGATGGATATGGTGGAGTCAGATGATTGCCTTATTTAGGAAAATGAGATCCTTATGAGTAAGATGAGATTTATAGAGTATATTTAGGAAAGGAATTCCTTATCTAAAGATAACCTTGGTGAGGTATTAAGGTAAGGATTCTTTAGAAGCCTTAACCAAGAATATATCAAGCCATGACAAGACCCATGTCTACTGTATTATTCAAGACTCTAGAATCAAATGGACAGTGAAACCATTTCCTATTCCTAGGTAACTATTAACCAATACATCTTGGACAACTAAAGTTTCCAAGAGGTAATTAGAGAACCAAGTGAGTGTTCGAGAAGCCTTGTCCAGTTGATTGTCTTAAACTCTAATAGGAATCTAGAATGATAGAATTATCATGATCACATTACTAAGTAAGTCCAAGATCTCACTCTATGTGGAGATATCAAACTCACTCATAGATTTAGAAGTAGTATCCCTAAACCTTGATCCTTGCTCCTATCTATAATTGAATATGGGTTATTAAAACCTCTCAAAACCTATGTACCTATATTGTTTAAACCTTAGTACTTCTCTATTCATGATTGTTATTGATTTATCATTACCTAACCATAAGTGTTCTGTGGTAATTCTAAATTTTACAAACCAAGTAGAATTGGATTTGGTGAAATCACCAAATATGGAGGACCATGAAAACTAAATCACCCTATTATGAACCACAAGACTAAAAGTATTATAATATACATATATATATATATGAAATCTAATATGATACCAAGTGTGTATAGAATGATAAAATCATCATTAGCCCTTCTAATCATTACCATGGTAATTATCATATTGAAAACGGAAACCATTTTTATAAGGTTTTTTCTATAGAAGGAATGAATTCCTAAAGCCTAAGTCTCATTTGTTCTACTTAATAAAAGAACCTCTCATATAGTTGTATTTTCTTTTGATACAACAAAATTAATACAGGGGAATTGGTTATAGTGAACCTTTATATTATTTTGAATATTCTACCAGAATTTCAAATGCTTAAACCTTGTAGAAATAAAAGTGGAAAAGAAATTGTAAATAGAAAAGAAGGCAGAATATAAAGAGAAAAAAGGGAAAAGACTAGAACAGAAGTCTCTGGCCCATGGCCCAATCCTCCTCGTGTCTATTTGACACTCGCGAGCAGCAGCAGTCATCTTCCGCTCGCTCTGCATCGACCTAGTATCGGCCCGACCCAACATACCCCTTTGGAAGTCCTATCCGTCGTCTTCCTCCTCCGCTGAAGCAGCTCGCTGGAGGGGACGGCGACCACCCGATGCAGCCTCGCCGCTGTGACATCACCGCCGACACTCCTGCGAGGATAAGGACGCCACGATGAAGCCTCATCCCCATCCACTCTTTCTCTCTCGCTTGCTCTCCATCTCTCTATTCCCCATTTCTCTCTAGGCCAGAAACCCTAGATGGAGGTACCTCGCCTCCCCATTGTTCTTAACCACCTCTCGTTCAACTGAGAGCACCACCGAGGTCCCATCGATATCCTCGTTCTTCTCATCTAGGTGCACGAGCTCTAGGAGCTCTAGCAGCCCCAATTGCCATGTCCATTCCGAGCTCTGTTTGCCATCCGTGCCGTCGATTCCGGTCGCCCCGAACCTCGCCAACACCTTCGTGGGCATCCTGGTAAGCTTCTGGTTCTCTTGGAACCCTCCCCATCCTCGAGCTTCTGGTTCTCTTGGAACCCTCCCCATCCTCGATTACTTCTTACATCGTCATCGCGTCGTCGACCCTGGTTTCCACCGCTCGCTGCCGTCGGAGTCGAGGCTCCGGCGACCTAAAACTGGCGGCTCCACTGCTAGTAAGCTCCCCGCGTCGCGCTGCGTCGATCCATCGCATTCGCGTGTCCTCGCGTAGCTCCCAGCCTCGGTCGTACTCGACCTGGGAGGCTGCCCACCAGTGATGACGTCCTGCTGACATCATCACAACGTCAACGTGTCACCGGTCAAACCTAGTCAAAACCACGACCGGACCCACTTCGCTGAGGTGGAGTATGGCATGGCCCCGACCCCACTTGTTCGTGTCTCTGGGTAGAATTGAGGTGGGTGAGGAAAACCTAGCGTCACCATTGACTGGTCCACTGCCCATGTGGCGAATGACGTGTCCCTGACCCCACTAGTCAGTGACTATGGGTAGGAATCACCTAGGTACAAAAAGTATTGTCAGTCACGTAAATAGTTTAAATAGTATAATTCAAATATAAATAATTTCCAGAAATGTAATAAAATGATTAAATCTTATTAATTGAACAACTTTTGTTTTATAATTCAGAAAAATGTATATAATATATCAAAATACTTAGAAAAATAAAATCTATAATATAACTTTATAACAAAACAATATTGTGTTAATTATTTAAATAATTATTACTCAATAAAGATTTTATAAGTAATAATACTTTAAAAGTTCATATTTTAATATTAGTAAATAAGAAAAATATAAATAATATACCAAACTTCTTATAAAAACAAAATCTACATTTACAAACTTGTTTAAATTATTTTTGTATCACTTAACCAATGTTTATTATTTATTAGGTATTTATAAAGTGATAAAACTTGTAAAAATCATATCTTATTATTGTAAAGTCACAAAAATACTTATATTATACCAAAATGATCACAAAAATGAAATCTACATATTAAAAATGTCAACTATCACTATTGAAGTAAAATAAAAGTTAAAGGTGTAACAAATCTTATTTTAACTCTTTTATTTTATGTTAATTCATTAAAAATGTATAAATACTTACTATTACCTTTAGCATTACTAGTTTAAAGTCTAAAAATGTAAGAACAAGTTCAAATAATGTTTAATTGAAGTTAACATAAGTCTAACCATTTTAAGTTATACTTACTAAAACTACCATTTCAAATTAAATAAGTTTTACTCTCTAAAAGTATTTTATCAATTGTAAAATCAACAATACTAGTTGTTTTCTACTTTAGTACTTATAAGTAATAAGAAAACCTTATAGTGTTAGCCTTAAGTTTAAATACTTTTTACTTTGTAATGTAATGTTTTCCTCAAAAGTTATTCTTTTAAGCAACATTAAAAGTAAAGCTTGAACACTTCTATAAAGACTTTAATTGATTAATAATCTTATTTAAGAAATATTTCAGATACCGTACCCCATTTGAATACTTTAGTATTGCATATTACTTGTTGTATCTACTTATTGTTTCACACACACTCTCACAAGCCTTAATAAGAAGCACAAGTGTGAAACTGAGATAAAAGTGCAACACATTCCTAAGAACTCATCACAAACTCCAAACCCTAGATAAGATACGACTATTCCGGGGATTCGTGTTTCTCAAATTGCATTACATTACTTATGCATCGTTGCATCTTGCATCTTTAAACATTAGTCCTTACCGGACCAATGATGCTATTTATAGAATTTGGATCTTCTATTGTCTTGAAGACCGTGAGTGCATAATCTTGCAATCACAAAAGGCAAGTTCACAACTTGCTCATGTGCTTTGATTATTTTCTATGCTTATAACTCAACTATGTCATCACCTATATTTCAAAAAGGACAGAAAATACTATTTTCATAATAATATGATTATGGATTATTTACCAAGTGGTAATAATCTATTGACACAGTTCCAGTGGTAAAGGAACATAAGATCTAGGACTTAACAACCAATGTCGCCAGTGATTCTAGCGCCATCTATCACGCGTCAACCATAAGACTTGGAATGGGACGGGAAAGTCAGTTGTATCTTCTCCCTTTCATATGGAGGCAAGATGACCTTAGCGTGACGTTGGGATTCCCGGTGTGGATCCAACATATGGGTGGGCACCGTTAGGCCCCACGATTTTGGTGTCTAGATTATTTATGAGTGGCTGCCAGAGGTATATACGAACCTCTAGGGGCATCACCAGCTCATAGAGTCTTCGGGAACTCGCCATGGTTATAGCTTGCCCTAATTGGAGGCTTAACAGAGGTGTAGTCAGCCCCGGAGGATCGTGCAGACATATGGGGTCACAGAGAGGGCAGTACTGGCTTGGATCTTAGACTGGTCCCCATACAAAGGAAGTGTGGACAAGCTCATGACTTGGTTGTGCAACAAGGCTAATGTCTCTTTTGGGAAAAGTGACGTACCTCTGCAGAGTGTAAGAATTGTGACATGTTACTCCCTGTTCCGGGAAGGAGCTACGAATGCGGCAGGAAAGGAACTCCATGATGTTCTGGTCAACCTGTGAAGGCTATCGAACATAGTTTTCAGAATAAAATTAAACTTTGAAGAAATGTTTATGAAAACCTGCATTGCCTACGACCTATGGTCTATGGCTGTAGAGATACTGCATCATACACTCCTTTTTAGTGAACTTGCTGAGTACGCCCGTACTCAACTGTACCTTCTTAACCCTTGCTAGGTTCTAAGCCATTGAAGACGATGTCAACATCAATTTCTGCTCAAGAAACCATCATCGACAACTCAAGTTCTTCAATAAAGTCAACAAAGTCAACATATACATCAGCTGAAGTGAAGATAAAGTGTCGGTTTAGATAGGAGCAGATTCTCTAGCCTTAAAACCTATTTCTGTAGAACATTGCAATAGCAGCAATGGCAAGCCAAATAGTTTAGATACTAGTCTTAGTTACTAGATTGTTCTGAGTTATTAGTTTTGGTTCTTCTTTGTAAGAAGTTTCTTTCTCTCTCTTTAACCTAGAGTGTTCTCTGGATCTTTTGTAAAGAGTCGAGTTGTAATCTATAGTCATGTCTTGGACCTGCTATGTTTCTGTTGTACCACTCTGAGGGATGTAATACTAGTGAACGGTGTTTCATTGGTGTTATGTCAACGACTATAGTGTACTACATCATGTAGTGGTATGCTGGGTCACCGCAGCTGGTATCATAGCATATTGGGACATATCCTTCTTGGGCCTTGGCAATCACATCCGGAAGACTGTCTGAACAGAAAAGAGACGACTGTCAGCACTCTGGAACACCAGCAGTTCGTGGCCGAAAAATGAATCAAGTACTCACCAACAGTCTCCTGGAGTCGCCAGTTTGCCTCCTGTGCCACGCACAGATCATGCTACAGACGCTCCTTTGCGGCCTGTCGATCAGCCGACTCCCTCTGCAAGCCCTACAAGCAGAACGAAAAATTAGCAATTGCAAAAACACAAAATCAGTGTCTAGCCACTAAAATTCAGCGACTAGACACTCGGGGACTGGCGACTAGAAGAAACTCAGTTCCTAGCCGCTGCAATTCAGTGACTAGAAACTCGGGGACTGGAGACTAGAGGAAACTCAGTTCCTAGCCGCTAAAATTCAGCGACTAGAAACTTAGGGACTAGAGACTAGAAGAAACTCAGTGCTTAGCCGCTGAAATTCAGCAACTAGACACTCGGGGACTTGACATACCTGAATGGCGGCGCCAAGCATATTGTGAAGTTCTCTGGCGTCCATCGAAGGGACCACGAAGGAGGTATGCTCGCGACAAGACCCAACGTCCTCGTCAACAATCTCCGGGCTCTGCGGAGATTGGTTTTCTGCCATGCCCGGAAAACCCTTTGCCATGAAGCGCGGAAATGTCGTTGAGGCTCTAGCCTGGGCAATAGTCTTCAGGGCCGATGGTTCCGTCATTGGAGCCCCTTTGGCTGGCTCCGATCGGGTAACCGCTATCTCCTCGGCGCCTGCGGCAGGATCACTCCCCTTGGCGCTATCTCCTGCCACAGCATCGCTGGCACCTCCATTCTGCTTCTTTGCACCCTCCACATGCGCGACGTCTGTAGCAAGCTTCCTCTTTTTGGGGAGATCACCTTCCCCTGCGGTGGCGACTGGCGGAATGTTCACCACTGAAGGGCGACCAATCTTCTTGACGTCGGACCTACCAAACCTCCAAAGTCAACTTAGAAATCACACAAAAACGGATCAAGAATTGGAAGGGAGAACTCAAGGCTTACTTGGCAACCGGAAGAAACGCAACCCCGTGCTGATGTGGCAGGCTTATCCAACTTTGGGCCTAGCTTGCGCGACAGACCTCTCTCGAAGACATCCGAAGCCCAGAACACCGTGGGCTTCTTCGATGATGAGGTTGCAGTCGCAGGAACCTCCGGTTCAGAAGACGCCGCCGTTCCTGAAGGTCGCGGCGACTTTGATGCAGCGACCTCAGCCACCTCTAGCTCTGGCGCCATCGAAGTTGTTGGCGCGATCACTGCAACAGGAACCTCTACCGCCACTTCGGTGCCTTCAGCCTCCGATCCCGTCATCAGAACCATGCCCTCTGGGATCTTGCGTGAGGTCTCGGCCGTGTCATCATCGGACTCGTCATCCGACTCGAACACTACCGCTGACCTGGATGATGACGCCGGCTTCTTCGCTGGCGACTTTGGCTTGCGCGAGGGTTTTGCCGGCGTGGCTGTTCGCCGAGAAGTGTGCTCTTGCAAGATCTCATCGCCTTCTTCGCGCTCTTCGAAACTACGGCTCGCCTCGAGCTCGCGTTGCTTCTGCATGTGAGTCTTACGGGCCGCGGGCGCTGGGGAGGAACCTCTATTTCCTCCTCTTCGTCCTGAGAAGATTCTCCCGAGGCACCCTCCTCGAACTCGTGGGGAACCTCTTCGTCAAGTGGGGGGAGCCAACCCTACAAAACCTGAAACAACTGAGAGTGGACACAAATAAATTTTAGACGATGCGGCTGCAAATCACACCGCGAGAATCACGACTGAACTTAAATTTAGAGAGAAGGACTTACTGTGGGGGCTTCGTTCTTCATAGGCACGTACAGAGCGAGCCCGGCTAACGTGGTTGTAAATTCCGCGTCAGTGATCTTCTTCAGGGTGGCCTTGTAATCTTCGGCATCCCATGATTCCTTGCTGGTCCGGGAAGGATCATTCTTCCTGCTGTACTCGTACATCCAGTGCGGCCGGGCCGCCAATGCGACCAGTCGCCGCCCGAGCCAGCAATTATACAGGTTGATCGAGGACAACCTTTGGTCCTTCAGCTTTTGGATCTGGTCCATCATCTCCGTGACAGCCATCCTTTGATCATCGGGGAGCCTGTCCATTGCCAGCCGAAAGGGTTCGCTTCTTTCCGCAACGAATTCCGGCAATGCTACCTCACCGGAGGGAGTTGACTCCTTCACGTAGAACCAGCTCCTCTTCCACTCGCTCGTAGCCTTCTTTGGCAGCATAAGCTTGACGAAGTTGGCCTTTGGCTTCAGCTGAAAGGTGACGCCTCTGGCTGCCAAGATCGGGCCGCCGGACCCTTCGTGTCCGATGCGGCCATGGAAAAGCTCTAGCCACAGCGGGAAGTATGGCCTGCAGCCAAGGTAACACTCGCAGAAGGCGACGAAGATCGCCAGCTACTCGATGCTGTGTGGGCCGAGATCTGACGCCTTGATTGCATAATATGTGCAAAATCGCCGGAAGAATAACGAGGTAGGGAACCCCAAGCCCCTCTCCAAATGGCTTGGGAAGCAGATGAACTCGCGGGCGTGCGGCTTCGGCTCGATCTTAGAAGACTCGGGGATCCGCCAATTCCCCTTGCGCCGTGGTGCACTTTGATTTCCCCACGAGCGTTTCGGAGGCACCATCAAGAAGGAAGACATGGTCGCTTCGTCTGGAGAGTGTGGATCGAGGGAAGACAGAAGAAATGGATGCGCGAAAATGAAGAATGTGGGGAAGGATCTGCAGGACTGATCTATCGCTCCCCTTATAAGGGGATGCTACCCGCCAATCTCGGGATAGCCATTACCCGCGGTAATTGCGCCGACGTTACCGTTGGACTATCCAACGAGTAGTTTGACCAAGTTATGGTCCAACTCCTTCACTCGACTCACTTGCAACTGGGCCCTGTCCACTCGCCGAAGCAGCGACTTGACATCGGTTGCATTCACTAAAACAGCGACTGGAAACTTGGGGAAAATTTCCTTGGTTTTGGTGGAGTCCATCGCCAATTTGACTAGGCGTCCAAATTGGACTCGCCTACTCCGACAACCAAATGAACACCTATGTCTGAATAAATGATGGCCTCAGGGACTACTGATGGAGATATGCCGAATGGGGTATGCCCAGCAGGACGTTCCGATTAGGCCAAATGCCTTGCGAGTGGGCCTGCAAGACGGCGACTGGAATGCGACTAAGGAGAAGGCCTGGTGACTGGAGACTGGAGGCCCAGAAGCATACTCGAAGCCCAGTCGGATTAGGTCAAAGCTTCCGAATCCATATCTTGTTCGGTTGTAAACTGTAAACCCTAGTGAGGTGCCTCCTATATAAACCTCCCTAGGGTACTCTGAGGACTTACGTTCCATCATACACCCCTTCAAGCAACTCGCTGCTTAGACGCCGAGCTCGCCACCCTTGTAAATCGCTCTCCATCAATCTAATCTAGCAGGAGTAGGTCTTTACCCTCCGGGGGCCGAACTTGGGTAAACCCATGTGCATCCTCCCCCATCTCGCACCGCAGATGGCCGCCAGCTCTCGCCCCCGATTCTATCAATCGCTGCCTACTGCAGTGACTTCCATGGCCATTTCCACGACATCAACCTAGGTAACATCCAACCGTTGACTGGAAGTAACCGTCTCGGTCTATCTACTCTAAGAGCATGTGGTACGATTTCTAAAAACCATGGTAGATATTTCTTCGATATACCTGGAGCGGATCACTTGATCCCGGCTCCCTTGCCTAACGGTTTATTCTCTATCGAGGATGGACGTCTGTGTTATGACGTGCAGGTTGGAGCTAATCTACCCCAACAAGAAATACATGTGGGAGGAGGAGAAGATGAAGAAGTAGAACAAGAAGGACCCGAACAAGACGTGCAGCCACCAAACTACTACACCACCTATGAAGACATTTATGCACTTGAAGGAAACATTCAAAACATGAACAACCTCTCCATCAACCTTCGAGATGCTACTGCAAGCCTCGCCACGAAGTTCCATGATTGGAGCAGCCAATGGAACGTGGGTGATTATCCACCGCCACCACAATGAGCAACAGACGGGCATGCAAAAGCCTGAGCTTGGGGATGTGTTCCCCCGACAAATTTATTTGGGTAATAACGAGGTTGTACTCCAGCTCCTTGGGAGCTTTGAAACACTCGTGTTGGCTTGTTTCAACATTTTGCTTTTTTCCTTTGCTTTCGTTTTAGTTTATTTGTTTTCCTTTGTTTTTATTTTCTTAAACCCTTTCTTGGTCACAAGTTCTTTTCTATTCTTTAAATCCCTATCCTCAAAAATAGAAAAAAGATTTTTCGGTTTATCCTTTTTTCGTAATCATGGATTCATATTTTTCCTCTTTGCTTTAATATCATTTTGAGAGTATTCGTGTTTGAGTTTTGAGGGAACACATCCCTATAAGGAAGAGGATCATGAAGTTACTTATGAAAGGTATGTCCTATGTCTCCCACTTAAGAAGTTTGAATTTCTTATCTTAGTTGGTTGATTTCCTAAGATGCCATGCTAGTGGGAAGTAATTTAATATGGTTAGAGTGAGGATTTTTTATTGGTATGATGATTATTTGTTGAAGCTCTTGCTCTAGTTCTTTTAGTTGACCGAGTCTAGCCTTGGAAATAATAATGCCAAACAAGTACAATAAGAAAAAGTCTAAAATTAATGACTTATTTGATGAATGATTGTTTTGAGAGTATACAATACAGATATTTTGACAGTCTCGACGACACTCATGAAATGAGTTGTTTGATTGAAATAAAGTCTAGTGGTAATTTTGATGCATGCCAAAGCTAACCTTGTGGATCAAACCGCGGTACTAGCTCAAAAAAGAGAGAAAAAGAAAGAAGCGACACAAGTTTTGTTCTATGTTTCTAATGCACACCTTTGGGATGCCAACAACTCCGCTAGTTTTGTAACGATCTATGGTATAACCCCGGATTTTGGCTATGAGTTGATGACATGAGTGGCATCTATGTCAATGTATGGTCAA
Source organism: Avena eriantha (assembly GCA_910589775.1). Classification (NCBI taxonomy): domain Eukaryota; kingdom Viridiplantae; phylum Streptophyta; class Magnoliopsida; order Poales; family Poaceae; genus Avena; species Avena eriantha. Next base: position 143,089,971 of record OU342741.1, on the reverse strand, counting down.
AAGTATTGGTACTCTCAAAGTTTGCACGAACACTAGCAAAAAGAAACAAACAACGATCCTTGAATAAAAGGATATCTATGAGGATCCATCTAACAAGTCCTTGGCATGGTCTCATTACTACTTTACGAAATTTTCTTGAAAGACAATGGTTGGATTAGAAGTGTTTTAGATTGAGTTGATTTATTGATGTGGGTGTAAATAAGACACTTCATTGTTATACTACTTGGGACATGAAACTCTCTTACTCAATTATGTTATTTAAACATCCTAGTGTTCCTTGGCAAGCTGAGAGTTAATTAGAGGAATTGGATTGATTCCTACACTTCTAGTAATTTATACTTATATTAAACTTTACTTTGATTATCTTGTACAACGAAGCTTGTATAGTATTCTTGTCATCTCTCTAACTTTGATAAGCTTCGAAATGAGTGAAGTGTTGAGCACATACGACTACCGACTGTAAGTGAACTCTTATTCTCGTTGTTTCAAGTTTAAATGCTGAATTCCTTATAGTTATTTTGGTTATTATTGCTCAAGGACGATCAAGGTTTGAGATTTGGGGAAGTTGATGGCTCCGATTTTTCCATCTTCCACTGTGTTTAAACGTTGTTTTCTGTCAAGCAATTGCCAAAGAAACTCCCAACTCTTGCCACTAATGACTAATAATTACAAAGATATGCGTATCCCTTCTTTGACTTATGTTGTGGAGGAAATCATGGATTTTAAAGTGAAATAAGGAGTCATAATGAAGGATTTTGAGGAAGTACACATGTCCAAGTAATTGGAGAAGCTTTCCAGGGTGTTAGCATGCTTAACGACCACTGGTACGGGCGCGGTCCGCCCGTACCGCCCTCCTGTACCAGGTGGCGGCGGATTTGTGTCGTCAAACCCTACAACTTTCGTGAAGACTCCTATATATTTTGAGTCTCCCGCCGCCGGCCAGAGAGACGCCATTCTCAGATTGCATCACAACACCACCAAAGGAGATGCACACCATTGTTCATCCATTGTTCATCACTTCCACCATCCATCCATCCACTAGCCATACCCATTGCTTTGTACTTTAGATCTCCTTGTGATTTGGCGACCATTATAAGAATATTTGATTTCAATCTAAGTATTTGCATGATGTTTTATATCTTTGATCTATTTGTTATGAGTGAGTAGTCCTCACAGGATCTGGGTTGAGGAGGAACCTCGTAGCGATTATGTGCATCTAGATCATGGGAGAATTGTATTTTGTTTGAATTCGTGATTTGTATCTTTTGTTTCTTTGTCTCTTGTCTCTATCTGTGGACTTGTAGGTACCCAAGATCCCATAGATTTATAAAGGCTTGAGGTGATATACTTGGCTAGCGGTGATCTCATAGGAACGTCAGTAACAGAAAGGGTAGTACGGTCTTTGCTTAGCGCCCCATTCGGGATGAACAACAACATCACCACTTAAAGCTTTGATCTGTGTTTACACTTAATAATCGTTTATAACCTGTGGCTTCGGTGTACTCTCAGTTGGATTAAAAGTATATTGTTATGCCCGCTGCATCACGGGGGCTCTAGAATATTAGGATGTGTTGCCCACAAGAGATTATCTCAATACAAACATTATACATGACTATGCTTGTTATTATCTTTTATCCCATTTTATATGCAGCCGCAGGTGGATCTTCAACCCTGGCCTATATTCATCCATTGATTCAAACCCATTATAAAGTAAACTAGATTGGTCCGGTCAACTAAGGTAAAACATACAAACAAATTCTTGTAGACGTGTCCTTTTTTATTACCTTTTAGCAGTGCTTTCCGAGGATCGATTAATCCTAGGTATTCTAGGGAAAAGCAATTATACTACATCCGTGAATCCGGATCGAAGGTATCACATCCACGCTTGGATGTACAACGCACACCTCTCGGGAGAACTATTTGACGGTGCTATGCGAGGGGAACACCGAGGCACCCCCCCCCCCATAGATGCACAAAATGTCATGCGATCTGTGGTATGTCCGGGAATGCCCTCGCGACACTTCACGGCAAGCATTTTCCTAGGGCCTGGTGGGAAAATGAACAAGGTGCAGGTTTCCTTGTCTGAAAGTTCTAGGTCTCCTTCCCTGGCTCTCTGTGATGGCCAGGGAACCAGCTCGGCGGGGCATGGGCCAGATGGCTAATGGTGTCGCACGATGTATCCTACGAGGTCCACAAGCCGCACGAACCATGATCCCACCATGGGTCCATCTCGGATAGCCTCGACTGGGAACCGAAGGAGGGCATCGGCTGCTGCTAGCACAACCCCCAGTCCAAGAAAACTTGTCGGGGTGGTGGTAGCTCACTGGTGGTGGCCGCCCCGCCTTCCGAAGGTCCTCCCAAGTAAGCCGACTCCATGCCGTCGTAGGGGACAGCGAAGAACACAGGGCGGGTCCCACCGCTCCTAGTTCGGTTGAGGATACGGGCGATCCTCCTTACTCGCTCAGCTACACCGATCGTCTGTCCCCATCGCCCTATCTCACTCTGCACCACGCTCCATGCGCGAGGGGAGTGTCAGGTCGACGGTAAGGTTGCTCGTAGAGGAGCGCCCCCTACCTGGCACACCAGATGTCGTGTCTCAATTTTTGTCAACGGGGGTATGAGTCCCCCTTTGTTGTTCAGCCAAGGGCACAACATCTGGTGAGCTCAGTTCACGAGCTAGACAAACATAATCACAGAGAGAGACATAGTTATTTTTCCCAGGTTAAGGTCCGCAATGAGCGGAGCCCTATGTCCTGTAACTACTACTATCTGATTGTCATAAGGTTACATTGGAAGCCTTCCCCGAGAAGGTTCCCTCTCTTTTTCCCTCCCTTAGTCTGAGCTGGGCCTCCTTTTATATGGGTCAGGGGACACCACAGGGGTCGGATCACATGCGTCAGTGCATGCTTAGGCATGCGGTGGGTTGAGGATTGCAACATGGCCTACCGATCTTGTTCTAGTGTTGTGTCTTGTCACCAACTCGTAGCAGACTAGCCTCGGACTTGTCATGTCTGCTCAGTTCCTATCTCCGGGTGGCCTTGCCGTGTTGAGACTGCCGACAGGGATGTCACCGGATCCCGTGCGGGTAACCCGGCGGAGCCCTCGTGCAGCCACACAATGAAGCTTGGCACGCATGAGAGACATGTGTCGCTTGAGTGCTGCTAGTGTTCGAGACGTGGTTTTTTGTCCAACCTCTGACCCTACGCGTAGTGTGTTCATGGCACAGTCTGTGATCGTGTCAGGAATCACTGGCTAGTGGTCCGACCTTCTCCTGGAATGGTTTCTGGTGCATTGTGTTGGGTAGAAAATCCGGGTATAAGCCCGAGAGGAGCTCACCAGGACTCCTAGCTCAGTAGCACGCGGGACACCTAGCCCGGAGCCCATGGTTCCGTGACCCACGGAGATCACGGGACCAACAGTATTCATCCACGTCAAATTGGAAGATCAAGTTGTTCGAAATGCAACATGCCAGAACAAGCTTAACATGGGCGGAGAAAGAACGGAAAGGCTTCTGATCAAGGATCTTAAACCTGTTCTTCACAGTAGCGAAAACCCTCTCAAGCGTGACTCTAAGTATTAAAAAGTTCCTTTGGAGTCCTAAGATAGTTTCTAACACAGAACTCATTGAGATGGTACCTTGTTGACCTGAAGGGTGGAATAATTCTAGGCCGTCAAGCATACCTAGCATCTTCTATGTAGAACTTGCCTTCAGGGAGCTTCAGGCCATCAGCTCTGCTAAGGCTATCATTTAGAAATATGGCATCATGGGAAGATCCTTCCCATCCACCAAGCACATTGTGAATTTCATGTCACATTCTGACTAGGGTAGTGCTTTCTCCCCCGAATGCAGCCTGTTCGACTTTCGGCACTCTATCCATCACATGAGTACCATCAATTACTCAATACAATACTAGAATTAGAAGAATGTTAGGCGGTAGTGTAATACAATCATATCATGAAGTACAAGCTAGAGTTGCTCACCTTGAAAAATGGGAACCATTGAGCGTTGCCTTGTATCTTCATGGGGGGTTGACCAGTTGGAGGCTTGATTATCTCCCCTCTAAGCTCTCGAACAACATACAACACCTTATGGGAATACCAGGAAATTGACTCGAGAGATCTCCTCCACATTTTTTGAATCACACGGAATCTCTGGTTATGTCCTAGAACATGAAGAAATAGAGCCACTTTTTCTTCGACAGAGGTGTTGATGTCGTCCTTAAGAAAACCCCTAGCCCTCAATGACTGCACATGATGGTTAAAAGGGGCTATTCTCATCCTGAGAATGGTGATAGCCTCTACATCATAGTTGTTGTAGATATAGTTCAGATTTGACATCCTCTCTCTGTCGCACTGCATCATGGGACCATATTTCACTACCACCATGTTAGTCCTACCAACTGCTATTCTATGGATCAAGAGCATCCGTGCCTAAATCACAACGACCAGGGAAACTACCTGGATGATAACCTTCAACTATTGTCCCTAAACAGAGCGTAATTGCATAAGCACACTAGGTAATACACTAATGCTGTGAAGGGGTTTGTAGTAGATAAAAATATTTTTTCTTAACTAGCGCAACACCAAATGCCAAGATCTATCTAGGAGTAATGATATAACGGAGAGAGTTCGGTAAATTACCTTTGTAGACCGAAATCGTTTAACGTTCACGTGGAATATGGATGATGTAGTCGTACTCGTAGCTGACCTCAAGATAGCATTGCTGATCGCACGAATATCCATGTGCTTGCACCCCCGTGATCTCCCACACATCTGGTGTTTGACGATGACCTCTCTTCTCCCTGATCCAGCCGCGATGTGGACGTATACCTTCTGGAACCAGGGATCCAGCAGTGCGACGATGTGCTGAAGATGCATCGTCTCCCACGCGCGCAGTTCTTCTCGAAACCTCACACTAGAGCCAACGAGAGAGAGAGAGAGAGAGAGATTCCGTAAGGAAACTGCCTTAGAGAATATGTTGAGTTATGTGTCCTTTCCCTCCCATAAGACCCTTCCTATATGGATACTACTAAGCGTCCCCAGGGGATCAAATCCCCCGATCCCCGGGGTCCAGGAGACGCCACGTGTACTCTCCCTTCTACCTGGGACATTCGTCTACTCTTGGTTTTCTTCCTGATGGCAACACCATTGACTATCCCGAAATTCCATAGTGTCTTTAGCCCCTCGCCTCGCTGTCTAGACACCGCCGGCAGCACCCCGCCGGCAACCGATGGTAGCAGCTCCGCGCGCCTACGGTAGCAGTTCCGTAGACCTACGGTAGCAGCTCTGACTAGGTTTTGTAGCAGCGCCGCCCAGCTTTTTTAGCGGCACCACCAGCAACCGACGGTACCAACTCTGCATGCCTACGGTAGAAACTTGGTGCACCTACGGTAGCAGTGCCTCCCAACCTTTGTAGCAGCGCTACCCTGCCATTGTAGTAGAGTCGCCCTACCATGGTAGTAGTGTCGCCCTCCCTTCATAGCAGAGCTGACGTGCTATTGTAGCAGCGACGTCGCGCCGCTGTAGTAGCAGGTGGTGGCTACAAACATCAGAGCGGTGGTGCTAGGGAGGAGGCCATGGCGGCAAAGGTTGGGGAGGGAGGGCGCCATAGGGAATGATATGGAGCAGCAGTGTGTGGTTGGGTTAGCGGTGTTGTGTGGCTAGGGTGTGACACGACACTGGGTGGCAGCGCATGGGTGGGATCACGAGCGTGCTGGTGCTCCATGTCTCCATGGCTGAGAAAGTTTAGAGAGAAGAGAAGTCACATGAGGAGATAAGGAGGCGGTGGGCCTGCTTTGTTTTCTTCGGCCGCAGCCAGATGCGTCGTGCAAGGCAGGGGCTGCGGGACGCGTAATCGTCCGGGGGGAATCATTTTCCTTCTTATATAGGTGAAAAGGCGAGACCCCTTCTCCTCAAATCCCGGGATGGGACTAAAGGACAAGAAGGAGAGGAGGTGCACCATGGGAATCGTCCGAGTGGGGCCCCCACCCCACGTGCGGCCCAAGGCCGGCCGGGTGGGAGGCCTAGGTGGCGGCTATCCCCTTGGGCCGCTTCCACTTGGGCCTTTTCCTTTCGAGGATTTGTCCCATTAGGGAAGTTGTCCTTTAAAATTTAATTATAAATATTTATTTAATATTAATTCTAACAATTAATATAAAATTCATATTATTAAATTCCTTTGACATGAAACACCTCTCGATTCACTCCGAACTTCCTTGGATCCTCCCGAATGATTTCAGTTCTCTCATAGAACACTTCCGGTATTCTCATCTCATTCTTCCTTTGATCCTGATGTTTCCAAAATGATCTCCAAGCGTCGAAGAACCCTTAAGTGTGTTACCCTATGGTTTGGGAACATCACAAACATGATCGAGATGACTCTCGAATCAATGATCATTAGTGGGGTCAGTATACCCATAATGACCCTTGTGCATTCCACGATATCAGTGTTGTTTGAGCCATAAACGTCAAGTCCAGTTCCTTTTGTTACTTCGATACCTGACTTGTACAAGATCTGATAATCGGTATCACCATACCTTGTGCAATCTTGTTACCGACAAGGGTTATTTTACTCGTCCCCGCGATATTCCATCCTCGTGACCTAGTCACACGCTACGCAACTTATGGATGTAATATCACTGAGTGGGCCCGGTGTATCGTCCTATCACGCGAAAGAACAAATTCAGATCTCGATGCATACACCTCAACATATCCATCTGGAATACCTGATAGACACCTTTATGGTCACCCTATTATGGTGTGACGATTAATGCAGTCAAGGCAGCCTCGTGTGATAGTGATTAGATATGATCTCATGGTCTAAGGAGTAGGATACTTTATTTCTAATTATTGCAACAATGAACTATGTGACTTGATCGTGTCGCAATACATATATTGGGTAATTTCCATCACGTCATTCACAAATGACATGACTTATTGTCAATTGGCATATATGCTCCATGATTAGGAAACCTTGATCATTAGTTTCCCAATGAACTAGTTGTACAGAGGCTAATAAGGACCTTTGGTTTGTTTACATACCACATGTGTATCAATATTTCCAATTGACACAGTTATAGCATGGTATAAAACTTATCATGAACAAATGAAATATGATAATAAACTTCTTTATTATTTGCCTCTTGGGCATATCTCCTTCAGTCTCCTACTTGCACTAGAGTACAAATAATCTAGTAGCATTTGTTACTAATCATAAACATCATATCCCATATGGTGTTATTGATCATGCTAGCTCATGGAGAAACCTTTTTATCTATGATCTGTATTACTAGATCCAAATGTTCTTTGCAAATTGTCTAATGTCACCTAATATTGACATTATCCTATTATCACATAATATGTCAAAGTATATGTTTGGTGGTAGAGTGAGACTTTGTTTCCTTATGTATACAATGACAATTGTTCAGTCAATTGGACTTTCATTATTGTCATGTATACTTAGAAAACACACTTAGCTGAAGTCAAACTTCCTTAGCCATAACAAGTATACTTTCCACTTCATAATTAGCCACATACTTCTATATCTATGTAGATTTGATTGATAGTGCATTATTTGGAACATCAATGCCTAACCATGCTCCTTTTAGTGCAAAGACAAACTTAACTTTAGTTCAGTGATTATTTGCCTCTAGGGCATATCTCCTTCAGTCTCCCACTTGCACTAGAGTACAAATAATCTAGTCGCATTTGTTACTAATCATAAAACCATATCACATATGTGTTTATTGATCATGATTTCTCATGGAGAAACGTTCCTATCTATGATTTGTATTACCAGATCCATATGTTCTTTGCAAATCATTTAATGTCACCTAATTTTACATTATCCTATTATCACATAATAGGTTGAAGTATATATCCGGCGACATAGTGAGACTTTGTTTCATTGTGTTTACAATGATGGTTGTTCAATCAAGTGGACTTCCACTGTTGTCATGTATACTTAGAAAACACACTTAGTTGGAAAGTCAAACTTTCTTAGTCGTAGCAATTATACTTGGCACTATAGAAGCAATCACATACTTCTATATCTATGTAGATTTGATCGATGGTGCATAGTATGCAACTTCAATGCCTAATCATGCTCCTTTTAGCTTAAAGATAACTTAACTCTGGTTTAGTGATTTACTCAGAATCACTCCAAAAACATGTTATTCTAACTAATAACTTGCTCCTCTAACCAAAAACTTGGGTCACATTATGTCGAGTATACAATATGGTTATATGTAAGAACCTATGGTTGAGGCATAGGAGATGTAGTATAGCTCTTTTCTTTCTTTTAACAATTGTTGTTAATACCGAGATTGACTCAATGCTCCACCTAGTTATACAAGCAAGAACCTTTTTATTTGCTTGTTCCATTCTGAACTTTCTTCAGAATCTCATTTAGGACATTCTGAACATCTTTAGAATCAAATATAGGGAACATTTTGTAGCATCCTATCTGTCTAACATCTGTAATGCTACATGGTCTAAGAATAAAATGCTACTTCCTACATATATTTGTTGCATCATAATTATATCATGCTCATGTCATCATGCCACCTTGCATTTGAGCATCATATAAAACCCTTTTCCATTTGGTTCTTATCTCATATGCATTATCAATTGTATTTGGTTCTTAATAAATTGTATCTGACTTTTGATATAGTGATTAAATCCCCAAGTTGAGTTGGGGCATATCTTCTAAATTCTTTCTATCTACTAACATGGCAACTCCCTTGCTATCCCATTCTACTTCTACCATATATATGAGTGTGGCCATCTTATTGTTGTCTTGGTTTCTAATTCAAGCCACCCATATAAATAGTGCTCTCAAATTCTATTCATGCACATGCATGCATATGGGTTGATCCAAATCTAGATTTTATGCCATGTATCATGTCATTCTCAATTCTTGTATTATTGCAAATCTTGTATTGCCACCTTATCTCACATACATGCATATACATTTTTGTTGTCACAAAAATGCCACATGCATGTACTCCTTTATTGCATGCAATAATAAGCCACTCTAGTCACATAAAATGACATGCCCTATGTGGCTTCCTCTCTTGTTTTAAAAGCCTTTTGAATTCTTGCTTATTTCTAAAATGTGTTCTAAGCCTAGTCTCTCATCTATGTCTAAAACCCCTCTTGTGCACATGTTACACCCCAGCCCCACAAAGCCACACCTACACCTATACCACATGATCTCTCTCCTTACCCATTGTTTTCCTAAGCCTAAGCTAACTAAGACCCCAAGTCATCGTGTACCCTTCCCCTTGCTAACCTAGACCACCATCAGCCTGGACCGGCTCCCCTTGCAGCCTGGGCTCGACCGATCCCCTCGCTTGACCCAGCCGTGGAAGCACCGAAGCCGCCATGCCCTGGACCTCTTCCTCGCTCTCGCTCACGTGCCTAGCGCCAGCTGCACGCTTCTTCTCTCTTTCCCTCATGTTTATATTCTCGGCCACGCACCTCACGTGCTGCCCTCTACCTGCTCTCCCTTATCCTCGAGGCCTTTATCTACACGCAGCCACCACCAAAGAACCTCCCCACCAGATCGCTTTCCCCTTCTTCCTCCCCTCGCCATGGTTCCTCTCTGTCCCAAAACCCTAGCCCGAGCTCAATCAACCCCTCCCTCTTCTGACCTGCTGCACCCAGGCCAGCCAAGCCCTCCGGAACGTGTCCTGGCTTCGCCGCCGACGATCCGCGCGGTGAGGTGGCTAGTAGATCGTCGGAGTCTCGCCGTCGCCGTCGTGTCCATGAGTCGGCCGAAGGAGTGGATCGCCAGCACTGCGACAGTACCCCGCCACCCCTGCTTCCATGGCTTCACGGGCACACTCTTGTGAGCACCTCCTCCCTCCCAGACAACCTCCTTCCCCCTCTAGTTCGCCGGATCGCTACCGCACTCCGTCGAGCGGCCTTCGCGCTCTGGCAGACAGCAGCAGCAGCCACGCAGCAGACACCTCTGCTCCCCCTGTTCCTCGTCGAAGCCTGGCTACCATAGCCCTCCTTCAGATATACTTCCTGCACGTAAAACCTACATCGTTGTCCCCTCTACGTGTTTTGTTTATGGAGCAACACGTTTTGCGTAGCGGATTCGTCGCCACCGTCGTCGGGAAACGACCGGATCTGCCGCCGGCACGGCCTCTTTTCTGTCAGTGGGCAGCAGCAGCAGCGCCTGGTTCCCCCTCTGTTTCGGCGCGTTTTCCGGCCGTGTCCACCCACCTCCGTTCGCGCACCCCGAAGAGAAAGTGTAGAGCTAGCAGCCCTTTAGGTTATTCGTCTTTGCGCCGCCGCCATCCGAGCAACAACGGCGTCGCCACCGTCCTCTCTTTGTCGCCCGACCGCCTGCACCGCCGCGTCGTTAGAGTTTCAGAGGCAGCAGCAGCCAGCGCCGTTTTGCAGTTCGCCCCCTGCCTTTTATGCTAAGCCAACCCGCAGTCCCCCCGGTAGCCTTTGACCCCACACGTCAGCGACCGAGGGATTTTACAAAAGGGCACCTCGGTGTCTGTTGATTCACACCCGCGCCCCCCAGATCCGCCGCGTGGCAAGCCCTGGCTGGGTCGCGCGCGCGGTGGACCCGCCGTCCCGCCGTCCCACCTGTCAGTCCCTGGGGCTGGACAACGCCGCGGTGTGAAAAGTCCAGAGGAGTACCCCGCTGCCCGCCGCGCTGACTCGGCATCTCGAGTCCACCCGTCAGTGGCTAGGGCTAGCTCTGCCGCGGTACAAAAAGTCTGAGACCTTTTCGGTTTAATAAAATGTTTTCCATAAATGTTTAATGTGATTTTAAATCCAGAAACTTAATAACTTTTTATTGATAAATCCAAATAATACAAATACTATATGTTTTTAAATCATAAAAATGTGAGGAATTCAAATATGCCATCCAAAATAATATTTGACTAATTTAATTTTTCGAAATTTTTTAATTGCAATAAAAATGCCTTTTCTTAATTAATTAATAACTTTAATTCTATAACTCCAAATCTGACAAATAATATGTCTAAATCGATCAGCGCGACGAGCCCGTTCTAACTATGTATTCCATGATATGAAGTGAAGCATGCATCATGTTATTATTAAAAATCAGAACTGTTTATGGCATTAAAACTTGACCAAATAACTAATAAAATGATTTATTCTCGTCCCACACCTCACCCTTGCCATGCTACTTTATTGCCATGTAAATTGTGCATCATTTATCATGGCATGCTTGTTTGCTTGTCTCATTTTATTTATATGCTTGTGCACTTTATTTATGTTGGCTCTTGTTTGTTTGGTTCTTCTTTCGAATAGATGCCGAGCAGGGGAAATATCAGGAATCCCAGGAGTACTACCCAGATCCATCTCTCGCTTCAACTGAGCTGCCAGGCAAGCACTACCACATGCTTGCATACATATAGTACTTATTGCCTCTATTTTATTCTTGCATCATTGAGTCGTGATTGCATTAAATTGAATCCCAAGTACTGCATAGCCTTTACTTTTAAACCCCACCGAGCCTGTTCCTCAATCCCATGAGCCATTACTATAGGAGTTGTTTGAGCCATGCGAGTCGTAGAACAACATGTCTAGGGTATGAGAGTGTCTGATGGATAACGAGGTACCTAAACAACTTAACCTGAGTAGTAAAGGGATAACTAATGAAAGAGGCACTGGTGAGCACTATCTGTTATTTGGTTTTTCATGCTCACTTGTGTCCCTTAGGACCCCGAGTACTTGATTCATGTTCCTTGAGTATTCGCACTATCCACATCCGGGAGGCCTTATGAACCCCCCTGAGCCAGAGCTTGATTCATTTCTATTTCTTGGGGCCACAAACTAGTTTGGGATTTTGTTTACTATCCTGTACTTATGCCATGTTAATGTTTTATTAAGATTGTGCGTGGAGCACCTGTACTGTTTTGGATGGGGAGTGTTTTCGCGGTATCGACAAGCCCAGTCACATTTTCGGGTTTCCAGTCGTTTACAGCCATTGACGCAAACCTTGGGTCCATCTCGGAGTCGGCCAACTTCGTTGCGGGTAGCTTAATGGGGTGGCGCCTTGAAATATTTTATGAATCCTGTGATCGCTTTGTCGTGAATGCCTCGTTGGGTTTTGAGTTGGTTTTTCCGAGGTTGATCGAGGGTGTGTTGCTATTTGTGCACCCCTGCAGGGTAAATCTTTCTGAAAGCCGTGTCCGCGGTTATGGACGACTTAGAGCACAGTTTCTCGATCATAGACAAGCATAACTAACGTACCGCTTTAAATTTGACTAAATATTTGTCTAGTAATCAGTGCAATACTCATGGAATGGTTAATAAAACTGCCAACGGATGGGTTGTTCGTCCGCTTTCTCGTCGGTAAGCGAGAAGGATGATGGATCTGCTACTTTATACTGTTATAACTGTTGTTTCTAATTAACGGACATCCGCCTATCATTGGTTAGGCGGATGGTTAGCGAGTATCTATAGACTTGTTAGTTATTATCTTTTGTTACAATTGCGTCACCCCAGGTATATGTCCCCTTTAGAGGCATAAAGACTTGCTGAGTACCCCTAGGGTCTCACATGATAAATTGTTTGATTCAGATGAGCAGGTGTATTCGCAAGATGGATACTGGGTGGAGGAGACAGATGATGTTGGCAACGATCACTCGGTGTAGAGATTCCGGGGATGTGGATCCGTGAGATCTGTGGACGGGATGTGCTTATTTATGTGGCATCTTATGCCGATTTGCTTCTTATCCGTACTTAGATCTTGTTTCTCGCTTCCGCTTGATACTCTGTTGTTTGATGTATGAGGAGCTATCCTACACTATTATCTCTATCTAAGATATTTGAATCTTGTCGTATGGCGTTGCAATATTTCTATTTCTTTTAGATGGTATGGCTCTGAGAACTGTTGTAAGGTAGCTTGCATACATGCTCACTTGTGTATGTATTTGATCTCTTCGCCTGTTGCCTACGCCGCTCGCTCTTGTCCCGATGTTCCAAAAGTGGTTAGGACGGCCGACGGGTCTATACGTGGGTGGCCCCTGGGTCCCCGCTGTACTATTTTAACCACTTTTGGTTCATCTAGGCTTGAACTTAGAGCGTAGGGTCCGAGGTTGTTACATATTTTGACTATAATGTTTATTAAACGTATCAATCTATCTCGATAGATTTCAATGTTTAATACTTGTTCAACTTCATCCATCAAATATTTACTATCTTACTACTAATACCAATATGATATCAGGGATCTCACTTAGCTCCCACTCAAAATATATCATTTACACATTAAGATTCAGGAAAGCTATTTAGCTCCCACTTAATTTTATGTAAGTGCATGTCTTCTCGGTAATCTTGGCAATTCTAAAATCCCTTGATCATCTGTCAAATCGAGAATTTCAGCTACAAGACACTATGGATTGACAAAACCCCTGCTCGTTGTACTAATTACAACCTTTTTTAATCTTGTCACTGGAGAACTCGCAGTTTTGACAACCTACTACCAATTATCAAATTGTAGTAATTACTGGTTGAAATCGAATCGACTCAAGCATCGCTACCCATTGTAGTAAATTTCATCAAATTTGACAAAACATACTTAGTGAAAAATCGAGCTTTATGTCTTCCTTAGTTTCATTTCTTCCATTATAACTTTGCAGTTATTTGGAAAATAAAGTAACATCCTTACTTAATAAGATCAATTAACATTTGGGTTCTGCTTCAGTAGACCCCCATCCTTAAAAATTCATAAACACAAACACATGAATAGCTTGGATTGCCCTATACCCCTTCGTTTCGGAGGGCAAGATGGTCATTCAGCAAATTATAATCCCTACGTATAATCCACCAAACACCCATACCACCAAAGACCCATACGGCCCATATCAAATTTGGAGGTAGTGTATATGTACAATACTAATTATTTGATGTGTATTCTATCTCTAATTAATTCCTGAGGGATCTGTACTGGCTCGCAAAGACGAAGCCTTCTCCATGGAAGCCGGTGGCCATTTCTTCTACGCGGCAGACGGTGATTGTTTCTTCTCCTTGAACGTCGTCGTCGTGGCTGGACGTCTTGATCCGTCGTCTCCGGCGTCGATGCGGTGCATGCAACGCGCGCGGGGGTTTCCTCGGGATGCTAGGACCTGAGCCTGACATGTCCTCGTGCAAACCACATCTGTCGAGTTAGTTGTCTGCATGCTCTATTTTCCTCTGTTGTCCCATGTACACTCCTTCAGAGATGATGATTAGAATAAATTGGACTCTGAATAAACTGTTGGGGCTGCCCTCGGCAGCCCCTTTTCCTCCTCTCACACTTGCACGAACGAAGGTAGAAGAAGGGAGACAGCACAGAATTTTGCCGGCGCACGAACACCGCCGCGGGCGCACCAACACCCTAATCTATTTTCTGTTTCGGCTGGCTCAGATTACAAGCAGTACAGGGAGGAGCTTTATACTCGCGCGCCGCGCCCACTAACCTGCCGCCATGTCCGGCCACTGACCCAACTAATCTAGCTACATGCAGGCGCACGTACGCCACTCAAGCAATCTGTCCACAACGGCCACAAGACTTGGTCTGGCAGCTGCGCACGACCCGGCTACACGCGTACCTGTCAAGATTAGTGCTAACATTTTTTCCCCTAATCTTGACACGGCTCGCCGTCAACCCTCGCCTTGAACGTCTCCTTCCGTCTCCGGCGACACACGCCGAGCTCCTTGTCCGGCGACGCACGCCTGGCGTCCTCCAGCTCCAGTGACCTACGCCGGTTCTCCTCTTCAACGGCGACAAACGCCGAGCAGCCTCCAACCACGAACGCCGGAAGGTTGTAGCCGAACTCAAGCACGAACTTGAGCACAACGGCGACAAACGCCTCCGCCCGACGTCAACCACGCGCTTCAACGCGCAGCTGCACCTCCAGGATGGCCGCCCCCCGTGCCGCGTCCGTGGCCTCCGCGCTCACCACGCAGCGCCTACACGCTGCCGTGCCGCCCGACGCCTCCATGTGCACGCTGCACCACACCTCGCCACGCTGCCACGACATTCGTCACCGCAAAAAAAAAAAAAAAAATCAGTGCATCTTCTTCTACCTCCGTCCGAGCGAGAGCGAGGGTGAAGAGGGGCTGCGGAACCGCAACCCCAAAATTTGGTATTAGAGCCTCAAGCTTCGGGGCGTGGCGCGCGGTCAGTCCGCGGCGAGCGCAGCGGAGACGGAGGCGGCACGTGCCGTATGTGCGGCGAGCGTGGAAGCTGCAGAGGCGCTGCGTGGTGGTGCAGCGGCGCGGCGAGAAGGTTGTGGAGGACCTGCGTAGGGGCGCAGAGGCCGCAGAGGCAAGCGGTGGCGCAGAGGCCATGGAGGAGAGGCGCGTACGTGGTGCAGCATTCACACGGTGGAGTGGCCGCGGTGCGGCGAGGTCGTCCGGCTGTCTGTCGGCCTGTGTGTGGTCGCCAATGGTGGCGCTGCGGCAATGGATCGTATGTCGGTCTTGCCGGGCGTGATGCGCTCAGTGGCGTGTGTCGCCGAAGCCGAAGAAGAACGGCGTGTATCGCTGAGGAAGAAGATGGAAGCTACGACGTCTGTACGGAGGTGGGGCACGCATCAGTGGTCGACGGGAGGCTATAGCAGCGGCCATGGTGACGACGACGGGAGCTGCAACCACTCCGGCGACAGGAAGTCAAGATTAGAGGGAGATTGTTAGCTATAATCATGACTCACAAGATTCGTGGAGCCGTACGTGCGGCCAGCCGAGAGAAAATAACTGAGTTAGTTTGCATGCACAAGCTAGTTAGCTGGATATGTACGTATGGCCTGACTTAGTGCGTGAGTGACGCACGATTAGGGCAGCTTGTTGCTTGGCTGTTGGGTGCGTGCGTGAGGTTATTTAAGGGACTGCGGTGTGTGCGCAGATGTAACAGAAGCTAGGAGAAAAAATGTAGTCTCCAGTGGTCTCTCGTGTGAGCCATGGATGAGAGTAGTAGCCGGAGTCCGTCTCCAGTTAGTCTCCCATGTATATTGTGACGGATATGTGCCTAGTTTGAGTGAGTTTTCAGCAATAAAGCCAAGATACATGCCGTTCGGCGGCCACGGTGTTCATCGCTGAAAAAATCAGTGCATCTTCTTCTACCTCCGTCCGAGCGAGAGCGAGGGTGAAGAGGGGCTGCGGAACCGCAACCCCAAAATAAACAGTATAGTTAAAGGTGGTGTTGCTATCCAATTGAGCTGTTGCTTAGGCAAAAGGGATACATTACGTGAAAGCAGATCGATGCAAGATGCAGATAAAATCCTCACATCTGGAATCATTGGAACATGCAATTAACCATGATCTACTACTCCCATACTAAGGCACTAACTGCACTTGAAGTGTCAGGATACGTCCATGAAGTTGACTGATTGGTTGAAGAAGCTAGCTGCCCCAAGTCGCGGTTAAGAAAATCTATTAGCCTAGCAGCTTGAATCTCTGGCGTGGATGCGGCGCATGCAAAGCGCGCAGGAATTTCCTGAACTGCGACGACCGGCTACCCCTGTAGCTGCAACTTGGAAACTAGTACGAGCCCTCGCGGATGCCATGCCGATGCCGCCGATAGGCAGCAAACATGACCTCCTATACCGTATGCCGATACATGGTCATACATGGGTACATGGAAGGTTGATAGGGCTTCGGGCTACCCTCACTAATTTTATTGAAGACCAGGATACCCTTTCAACTTTTACAATCTTTGTGGTTAGGGGATCTATTGAAGCACACTTCTTAACATTTTACTTTGCAGTCTTAAATGTAAGTTAATACGAGATTTCATGAATCTTAGTCATTTTTCATACGTAGGTCCATCATGCTTCTCCATAGTTCGTAGGTATATTTTTCCCAATAACAAGACAAGTGAAGCAATAATATAATTTCACAAATCGGCCGAATGTATTCTTGAATCCTACTTTATTTAGTAAAAGTATTAGCTGAAACATCATGATCATTATCATCAGTTTCTCCTCTACTTGTAGAATTATGTTCCCGGAACATATTCCGTTGCACTACTTGACATTTGTAGTAAGGTTAAATTTATTTTCTTCCACCACCACTTCTTTAAGAAACTCTTTCTTAAAACAATATACCCAGGCAATAGCAGGTTTGCCCGCTTTTGTATTAGTTGTGGAAGATGTATTCATAGTTGCCTAATAATACTCTACAAAGATTTGCTTATTCGCCACAACTTCGAATATCGAAATCTCTAAAAACTCGAACATGCCATAAATCTTATGGCGTTGTTTCCACGAATCTTAGATGTTCCATACATTTAAAGTGAGTGTTTGAATTTAATCTATAACTCTAATTTTTACTAACGATAACATGGTAAGAGATAATTTCTATACCATATAGTATCTTAAAACAATATGATTATAATACTTAGACATATTGTTACAATTTGAAGTGTCCAAACATCATAATTTGTGAAAACATCTTTCACAAGTCCTTATGCCAACACTTATCTTAAATACTTGTCACTTTGATCAAATCATAGAGACTTTAATATGCTTACTAATTTAATACCCATCTTCATTCCGAAATTCTTTAAACATATCAAATGGTTTAAGACTCGTGTTTCATCAAGTAAATACACATATTCACTTGAGATCACAATGAGGCTCACGAAATAATGATATCCACTACTTTGTTGAATTACAATCATCATGCATGATTTTCAACAATTCAATCCTCAATCTGGTTTACCACAACGCGGTGTTTTAGTCATCTCACTTAGTGAGGCATAGTTTGCATAAGTCGAAATACAAGTATCTAAAGACTTCATGTTTCATCAAGATGAACCTACCATTGTTACTTTTAAACAATAGTGTCACCCGATGGTGGTATCATTATTATTGACTTTTTTGGCATTTTAATTCTTTGTAAATGATTAAACTATTACCATCTAGCTAAATATAAGAACAACACATTTATAACCATAATGTGACCATAAAAGATATTATTTGTAAAGATTGTGACAACTGGCTTGTCACACACTCATATGAATAACCGTCTTGCAAAAAGCAAAACACACTAATAAAGTTCACACACTTATGATGATTACAAACTTTATTCAAATCCACTAATTCAAATAATAACTATTGAGGGAGAATGTCGTCGGCCATCAACCAACTTGTTTGCCATCAACACGCCATTGTCACCCCATGTCTTCCAGCAACTCTCAAGCAGAAGGTCATGTTTACATAAAACAGAACAAGCATCAAATACTTAGTAAACTGCATCAGTGTTTGTAGGAAAACATTTATAACTTGTATATCAAATATATACCTGCTCCATCGATGACATCCCCTGAAATGGGTTCCTCTATCGTAGTTCTCAACTTAGCCATGAACTGATGAAATGCATATGATATCCCTCTCATGACATAGCCCCTGACAACATCTTTATAGCTGGGAGGAAGCGAACGCAACATCCCATCTATCACAAAGGCGTTTGTCAACCAGTAGGCCATGACATCCACAAGGCGCTCATGAATATCTTCCATGTCATCCAAGTGGGTCTCAGAGCAGGTGTTTTCTTCCATCTTGGCTGAAAGAAAATCGTTGTGTACTCATACTTCATGATCCTGACTTGTGTCGAGAACATCACCTTCATCCCATCGAACATGTTATATGTATCGATTTCATGAAAGTGCACCCGTAAGCCAGACTCCATTGCATGAATTATGGTGTCCTTGACCATCATGAAGATGTCACGGCAAGCTCGATAATAATCATCATCTTTCTCACCCACAAAGTCTTCGGGGAAATATCCTATTGGTTCTCGAAGAACATAGAGAAGATTGTTTCTAGTGAGGACGTCCCTCAAGCACTGGTACCCGTTGGTGAAGTTAGACACATCTAGCTTAAGTTTCTCACCGTTTAGGAATGGACCAAATATGTCCTAAATGTTGGGAATGGCCATGATCTATAAGGATATTTGCAAAGAATTTAGATTAAGTTCATAATACGAGTTCAAATTATAATCATATTATTCAACTGAGCTCCTACTAAAACTATCATCCCTAAGACGGTTTTAGTGACTACACGATCCCAATTCATTACACCATCCCCGATGTCACAGTCGATGATATAGTTGCAAATGTGGAAAACACAGTGTTGATCACATCATTCATGTGACTCATGCTTGATATTTCGATCTCTAGTATTCCGAGGCCATGTCTATACATGTTATGCTCACCAATTTAACCTAAGTATATTTGTTGTGCAACATGGCTTACACCCACTGTATACAAACATCGATATGTCTAACATCCGATCATCACAACGTGCTTCATAATGATGGGCTTTCTTAGTGATGCACACTCAGGGAGAACACTATTGTTGGTATTAATTAAGGTATCATCTTATATAATGCTACTGTCAAGTATCTAATACTAGCACACAATAAGATGCATAAAGGATTAACATCACATGCAGTTTATAGTGATATGATATGGTCCTCCTTCATGCGCCTTGATCTCCATCGAGCGCTCCGGTATGATCTCCATCTTGCTCACTAGTCCGACGCCAGGTCCACGACTGGTGTCATTCATCAATATGATGACTATTACTACAACTTAGCAACATGAAATAAACTACTTTACCTTGACTACGACCATGACCATATCACATCAAATGCCTCATGCAAAGTAAAGTTATACGTCTCTACTTTATCTTTTGCAAGTTTTACGAGGTTATTAGCCTTTCATGACAGAAACGTTTCTACCTACAAACATCCAACCACAACATCTATCTATTATATATTAAAAGTAATATACGAGTTAACCAGAATTAAGAGAAATCAGCTAGAAATTCTCACAAAAATCGGAATAATCTGAAATCAGCTAGAAATTCTCACAAAAATCAGAATAATCTGACCGTTTATTTTATATCCTGAAAATTTATAAACATTAGATTAGACTTAGGTGAAAATTACCCACCGATGCTATTACAATAGGTATCCTGTCACCGTTTTCTTTTATTTCCTTTCTTTATTCGCAGCGTGGTCGCCGCATCGAGAATGGATTCGTCCTCTCAGACCCTAGATAATTCTAGCGCCGATCGCTTGGTTGTCGTCTTTCAAGTCCCGATCATTCTTTTTTCCTGCATGGTTGGTCGTTGGGCTGCCGCTGCCGTCCTCAACGCGGATAATTCATTTAAGTTGGGACGCCCCTAGCTGATGTGTTGCCATGTGCATGCATCCTGTATTCTCCGAGCTGGAATTCCAAGCTATGTGGTGCTCGCATCAGGTATGGTAAATTCTGCATTATTCTCATCTACTAATAGGAGATCCTGAAATTCGTAGTAGGCCTCAACGAAACCAGCATGGACACTTCAGCCACCAACCTCGATACAACCCAGCGCCGCCACGATCCTCATGTGGATGTCCTTGAACTTCCTCCTCGAGCTGCACCCAAAGACCCTTTCGGTGGCGCGCTGCAAGTACCTGCTTCAGAATTTCTGTCCGATCTCTTCAACAGCATCGTCCGGCTGCTTCGAAGCTACGTGCAGGCCGTTCACCTACGGTGACCTGTTACTGGCTTAGTCACCTTGCAAATCCCTTAGCCATAGGTCTAGCGTGCTTCTACGAGTGGCCTTTGCTGATTTTTTACGTCCTCCAGTTTAATCAGTGATTGCATCATGCAGGCCTCAATTGCAACACTAGAATTGAAAGCAATAGTTGTAGATTTTCCTAGATCGAGCAAGGTACCACCACAACCTGCACACATCTTAGCTACTTAAGCCTGCATGTGAAAATGCTGGTAGGAAATCGGAACATCATCCTCACTTCTTGAGTACATATATTGCATTGCATCGAGTGGAGCACTCCTTAATTTCTGAGAAAATTCCAAAAAACTACCACATTTCAGCGTGAAATTCGCAGAACCACCGCTTTCGCGCGGAATTATAAAAATCCACCGGTTTTGAGGAGATTCGTCTCAATGTGCACTGATCGTGAAATTGAGCCCGGTTAACACGATTTCTGACCGATTGGGCCCACATCAGACGAGCGGGAGACGGACGCCGCGGTTACCGTTGCCCAGCCGTTAACTGGGAAGTGGGTCCCACCTGGCACACAAAACCCTAGCCCCTGGTCGGAACCGGTCAGTTACTTCTCCTCACTCCACGTGCGCGCTCTGTCGACCCTCTCCCCCATGGCGACAAGTGGTGGCGGCGGCACCGGCGCCGGAGAAGATGTTGCAGGCGGAGGCGGCAGCGCCGGTGTGGATGCAGTAGGTGGAGGCGGCGGTGGTGAGCTTCATGATGTTCCCCTGGAGTTTGCTGAGATCTGTGGCATCTCGAACCCTGAGATCTACGGCAGCACAAACCCTACCGTCGGCGACTCCTCTCTGTTCCCGGCGGCTGCGTCGGCGTTGGCCAAGGCCTGGAAAGCTCGCCCAACTGATAGCTTTCGGTTTACCTCGTCTCTCGGTGGCGTGGAGTAAGTATCTGAATCCTTCTCCTCTGTCTGTAGATTCAGAGTTTCTTTCCTCTGTAGTGTTGTCCATTTAGATGCATATGTTAATTAGATGTCCTATTTCTGTAGCCTGGATGATGAGGTATGGGAGGTTAGGTTCCACTTAGACGGCAAAGACAACTTGGAGAGAAGCATTTGTAGAGCAGATATCACTTTCTGTAATCTGTTAGCAATGATAGAGGGAGAGGGGTTTGGATGGGGAGACAACATGTACTATGTCAGAGAGCAGGGGACAGGCAGTTCTGGTATGACAGTAGTTGAAAGCATTAAGGATGTTGAAGAAATGATGTCCATATATGAAGATGTGAAGTGTGTTACGATTACTGTCATTAAGGGTAAAGGTGTTTACCTGAGTCCTTCAATAAAAGGGACTGTGAAGAACAGGTCCATCTGTCTGACATAGGAGATCCTCCTATAGTTTATTCTGTTGATGTGGATGATTCATTGTTTCAAAGTGAAGATTCAGATATACAGTATCTGCCTACTCAATAGAGCAATAACCATCTTAAAGGTAAGCAGATTGTTCAAGTCGAGATAAGGGAGTACATGCTGACACAGCAAAGCTATATTCCAGTTCTCCCAATAAATTCAGAAGAAGATGATGACATTAATGAAAGGATTATAGACCTGAAGAGGAAGAGGCAAACAAAATCATAGCAGAAGGAGGATTATTTCTCAGAGGAAGAAGAACTATACAATGATTCAGACCAGGAATCAGAAGACAGTGAATTCATTATTGAGGCAGAGCAGTCTGAGAAGAAGGAGGCAAGAAATGCAGGTCCTACTAGTAGATCTCACTATGAGGAAGGCACTAGCTCATTTCCTGATTATGTGCCATCTAGTGATGAAGGGAAGGAGCATTTTTTATCAGATGATGATGATGGATTCCAGGCACTTAATTTTTTGCTTCCAAAGGGGAAGAAGAGCAGAGCCAAAAAGATGAAAGCAAGAATGTGGTATGATGAGCAGAGGTTGCAACCTGAGGAGCAGCTTTGTTTGAAACTGTGCTTTGTGGATGTATATCAGTTTAGGAGGGCAGTTCAACAGCTGCACATATCACAACTTAGAAATTTTTATTTGCACAGAAATTGCAAGGACAGAGTGATAGCAAGATGCCATGAAAAAGGCTATCCATTTTTCATGGTTGGTTCTCAAGTAGGCTCTGAGAAAACTTTTTGCTTGAGGAAGATGCATCTGGAGCACACATGTGGGCCAGTAGGAGAAGGATGCAAAGTCAGTGCTAAGTGGGTGGGTAAAGCTTGTGAGAAAGCTATAAGGACTGATGTTACCACCAAGGTGGACACCATAATTGAAAATGCAAAGGACAAACATGGTGTGTCAGTGCCAAGAACTATGGCCTATAGGGAAAAGAATGAAGCAATAAGAGTTGTGCTTGGTGATCATGTTGAGAAGTATAGGAGATTGAGAGATTATCTGAACACAATCATTGAAACCAACCCTGGCAGCAGATGCATGTGACTACCAAGATGCACCCAGAAAATCCTAGCAGTAACCCTAGGTTTCATGGGATGTTCATGTGCTTGAATGCATCCATACAAGGTTTCTTGAATGGATGTAGACCATTTATTGGTAAGTCATTAGTTTGTTTCATTTCTAGTTTGTTCATTAGTTTGTTTCCTTTGAAGTTTGTTCATTAGTTTGTTGTTCACAGGGTTGAATGGATGTTTTGTGAAGCTGACCACAGGACAACAAATCCTTGCTGCCACAGGTAGGGATGGGAATAACAACATTTTCCCTATTTCTTTTGGACTAGTTGATAAAGAAGATAAAGCTAGCTGGTGTTGGTTTGTCACCCAACTCAAGTATGCAATTGGAGGAGAGTCAGGAAAATTTGGAAACTACACTATAATATATGATAGGCAAAAGGTATATTCTCTGCTATGTTCTCTACCATATGCTCTACTATGTTATCTACTATAATATCTGATAGGAAATGTTTTAAAACAAGGTCTGTTGCATGCAATCAATAAGGTTTTCCCAAGCTGCCCACAAAGATATTGCCTTAGGCATATCTATGCAAACTTTCAGACAGCTGGTTATAGGGGAGAGGAGTTGAAGAAGTTCATGGACCAAGCAAGCTACTCCTACACCAAACATGGATTTGATACAGCTATGGCTCTGATGCATGAAGAAAGTGAAGAGGCACACAAGTGGTTGAGCAAGATTCCAGTGGAATGTTGGGCAAGGTATGCCATGGATACTAATTGCAAAACAGATCTGGTTGTTAATAATCTTAGTGAGGTTTTCAATAGAATGATTCTAGATATTAGGGGCAAACCAGTGAGGACCATGTTTGAGGGCATTAGGAATAAGATCATGAGTAAGCATGAGACAAAAAGAACAAGTGCAGCAGCAGCTAGGTGGGACATCACCCCTACTTACATAGAGAAGCTTGAAGAAACAAAGAAATGGAGCAGGCAGTGCAATGCAAAGAAATCAGCTGATGACTTGTGGCAAGTGGGCACAGTTCAGGACAGGGTCTATGCAGTTCATCTTGGAAACAGAACTTGTGGGTGCATATATAGGAACTCTGCATTAACCGTATTTATTTATTCTGTTATCAACATTTGCACCAAACGGATGTTTAAACCAGCTATATAGAGACCAATTGTAACTCCAGACACAAAACCACAATGCTGGCAGGTAATAACTTAATACAAAACTATAGAAGCTGGAGAAATAACGTAAAATATACGTGTTGGCCTAAATATATGAACTCTGAGGTGCGGAGATTGTATCTGTTGCTCCCTAAGCAACAACCAACTGCAGCCTACAGAAACCAAATATGTAACGTACTACTTCCTTAGTTTTTGAACCTACACATTTATATGATGTAACAGATGTCTAGATACATTTGTTTCACAAAAACTAAAACATCTTATATTATGTAATGGAGGGAGTACAAGATACCGACGGTAGGAGATGGTTTTAGACCTGAATGCAACATTGTTCCTCTTATGATGCAAAGTGTGCGCATGCAAGCAATTGCACAATCAAATTACATTTCTGGCCATTGCGGTCGTGAAGTAATTACGCTTAAGAATCTAACAGGTCGGCGACAACTTCTATGAATTTTCAAGTCAAATTATACTCAAGGTAAATATATAGAGTGAGTGTATTAGTTGAGTTGCTATCCCTTTGACTCACTTCCTTCCATGTTTTGAATTATCATGTGCGTCCAAGTTATATATCACAATGTCTTGGCTTCTGGCTTCGTGAAATACACATGCATCCTTCTCAATGTAGGGAACTCTATATTGTCACTTTTCATATTATTTTTTCTACATAATTAACTCATTGTATCCATTGAGAGTATTTCAGTGTATTCTTTTTAGAAATCTGTTCAGTGTTCCCAGGAAGCAGTGGATGATAACGTGTTGGGGCTTAGATATTTTTATGACCACCTTGTCTCATAATCTCGGAGACATCAATCTGAGGATTTAACTCACCATTTCTTTGGTATACTAAGGAAGTTCAGTTAAAAATGGAAACATAATTGGCTTTCCCGCTTTATTATAATATGTGGGCATGTAGCTCTGAACTTTTATATGGTTACTGTCCTATCAAACTAATTTAAAATCAGCTTATTTAAAGCATTATTCTCTACTTTAATTAATCCACTCGCTCCCTGAAGACGATTAACAATATTTAACACCCTTTTTCCGTTGCGGGTTATGGTGGAAACACGACATATGCTAGCCTTACTTTCTGCTGTTATATATTGTTACTACACACTTTTGAAAGAAGATTAAGTTTTCATCGAAAGAGTTCATACTCGAGGAATGAAAACCTATAAACGGATGTACATGTATGTATCCTGATCTTTACAAGTAACTATGCCTTTCCTTGCATGCATGTCCATGTTGTATTTGAGCTATGTATGTTTTTTGTTATTACTCATGAGTAGGTCCTTCTGTGTTAAAAGTCATATCCTTGGCGATGTTGTAGTTGAGTTTCTACATGAAGTGCCCCATAAGTTGGTAATAAACATATCAATTCCATTTAGTGTTACTGTACTAAAATGATTATATCTCATTGAAATTGGTAGGTGAAGCTGTTTTTCAATACTATCCTCTGACAGATACCAGGGAGCAATATGAATTTGCACATCTGGGCATACCAAGATTCCGACTGCTTTGGTAGCTAATAAGACAAGAAAACATATAGTAGAGATTTTGGAAAATAGGAAGTCTACATTCATTCGGTAGCATCTTGTAGAAATTAAACCATACATCACGTGCATATGTTTTTCATATGCATACACTTTATCCTCTGTAGTATATTGTGGTTTTTCTATTTTAACATTTATAAACAAATTTATATACGGCCTTCACTAATGATCCAAGAATAGTCTAGAAAGATGGAAACTATGCCAAGTACATTGCTTGATCCAATGATGTTTGAGATGCTCGGTACCGAGAACCCAAGATCTTTTGACTTTTGTTATCTTTGTTTTAGCTTTAGGGTACACATTTTAAATAGCTAGCTATATAGATTCTAGAGAGTCTGAAAGTTCGGCTATGGCACATTCTAGCATTGTGCTATTTGCCTTAGCGTGAATGCAGCTATAGCACACGCTATTTCTGGCAAGTAGAAATGGCCAAAACAACATGTTGTTTTAAACTACACTATTTTACTATATGACCAAATCAATTGAAAAAAAACAGAAATCCTAATAGCACATTATCTGAAATCTTACCACACTAGATGATTTTATTGAATGGCTATAATGCTACGACCGGTTCAGTGCTTCTAGACTTGATAAATGATGTTATAGAGATGAATTTGTACATCTATCTGTATGGTTTCATAATTATTTTATTTTGACTATTTTACATTTTTATACTATATATTTTACTTTTTTTTGCTAAGGATATATTTTACATATTTAATATTAAAACGTATTTGAAAATAGCTATCGATAGCTACAATAGCTATAGCTTGACCTCGCTGCGAAAACGTGATTTAAAACCTTGATCTGATGCATCACGGAGTATGTCACATATGCTACTAATTTTTTTTTGTTATAAGTGATATTTTTGTTCTTCTTCGAAACACTAAACTTTCCAACTGGAAGTGTTTCAGTAATAAGTATTCATGGAGCACCACCGCCAAACAGGGCATAGTTTGATGTGCTAATGGGAGGTAGAAGCCCCTGCCTTTGTGAAGTCAAACTTACCAATTTTATAGATAAAAGTAGTTACACATAGAATGTTAAATTGGTATAGTAGAAAATTACATTTCAAGAAAGATCTATCTATACTAATTTGGGTCATAAATATTGATATTGTTTCATATAAAATTAGTCAAATTTTATTGAGTTTGACTCAGGATGAAATCTATAAGTAGAGACTTATTCGCGGCAGGGGGAGTAATTCTAAACATAAAAAAATATAATAATTATCCAGTAAACTTATAACCATATCATACATATAAAATTTATAGAACAATAGTACAATATGAAAGAGTAGTAATTTATGCATATACTTTGTGTTGAATATACTTCAAGAATTACAACTAGTGAAAATATTACAAGGTTAGTGCTTATCTTCATACAAAACTGTATAAACTATAATTTTTAAAGAAATGCAAATTTATTTGAAGAGGCCATCCTAGGATTTAGATAAATGCTAACATTTTATTAATTTGTCGAGAAATATTGTCCTTCATGGATTGTATGTATGAGATATTTAAGACCATCAAGGTGTCCATGCATGTGCGTGGGCCACTTTGCTAGTTGACCAAATAGTTGTCTCTATTACACCCCTTTCGGGACCCTCCACTGCAAATGACATATCAACTAC
Source organism: Avena eriantha (assembly GCA_910589775.1). Taxonomy (NCBI): domain Eukaryota; kingdom Viridiplantae; phylum Streptophyta; class Magnoliopsida; order Poales; family Poaceae; genus Avena; species Avena eriantha. The sequence goes on along the minus strand of OU342741.1, from coordinate 143,062,669 downwards.
TGAAATATACATGGACACCCGCTAGCCACTTATATGGTGCAAGCTATATGTTGAGCGTCAAACCAGTATTGTGTAAGATTATGTGTAAGGCCGGTCTGGGACGCTTCATCAAACAGTACCTGGATATGAATAAGTGCATGTGAGAGGGTAACTACTATAGGATCAATGCCCATATTCAACATATGTTCTAACCATACAAGCAATACTACACATAGATCGGATCTAATACCAATAAAGAGGGTTTGCAGCAGAAAACAATACTTTTCTTAACTAGCACAACACCAAATACCATGATTTATCTAGGAGTTGAAGGAGATATGCCCTAGAGGCCAATAATAAAGATATTTTTATTGACATATCTCATTAGTTCTTAATAGTTTTGTATCATGCTAGAATTGTATTAAGTGGAAATATTAATACATGTGTGATATATAAACAAACTAGGTCCCTAGTATCCTCTAGACTAGTTCGTTGGGCAGCTATTGATCGAGGTTTCCCGATCATGGGCTTTACCATGTCAACTGATAATAGGTCACTTACGAAGTGATGGACAACACCAAACCCTAGTATTACAATGTGCTCTAGTCACAAAGTTCAACATTTCAATATCTAGCAAAGCGTAGTGATTCAGTCCTTCGACCATGAGATCATATTAATCATTGTCTCCCCAGGCTGTTTTGATCACATCAATCGTCATATCCATAACTAGGTGACCATAAAGGTATGCGTCAGGTATTCTAGAGGAACTTTGGAGGCCTATGTATCAAGACCAGGATTTTCCCATCCTAGTAATGGATAGTACCCTGGGCCCACTCGGTGAGATTACATCTACAAGATTGCAAACATGTGACTATGTCACGGGGATGTAATATCACGGGAACGAGTAAATATGTTTGTCGGTAATAATATCGAACTAGGTATATAGATACCGAAGGTTAGGTCTTGGATAAACTAGGTATCATAGAGAAAAGGGAATGAGACTCGACCTTCAAGGTTCAAGCGATCAAGTTAATCATGGAATGCATGGGGGCCATTATGTGTTTCCAGATACCGCTATTGATCATTGATCAGAAAGTGTGTTGATCATGTCTGTGTATTCCCTAGCCGTAGGGTGTCACACTTAAGGGTGTAGATGTTTAGAGATCTATCCAAGATCATAGGAGAAAAAGAGAGAGAACTCTAGAATAGTTCCGGAGTAATACCGGGATGGTTCCGGGGATATCTGATGATGATCGGAGGGGTCCGAAAGGTGTTTTGGAGTGATAGATATTAAATAATATGTATTTAATATTAAAAAATATTATTTAAATTGGATTTTGGAGGCATCCCACCTAATTGGGCCTCACCGGAGGAGGCCCAAGAGGAGGCCGCCACCCTAGGGAAGGCCAGGCGTGGCCACCGGATGTCGTGGAAATGGCCACGGTAGTCGCTGCCATAGGCAGCGATTGAGTTGTTCGTGAGGAAGAGTTGGCGGCCATCTGCGGTGCGAGATGGGGGCGGATGCACATGGGTTTACCCAGGTTCGGCCCCCGGAGGGTAAAGACCTACTCCTGCTAGATTGGATTATGAGAGAGCGAGTTACAGGGGTGGCGAGCTCAGCGGCTAGGCAGCAAGTCGCTTGAGGGGGTGTATGATGGAACATAAGGTCCCAGGATACCCTAGGGAGGTTTATATATGAAGCACCTCGCTAGGGTTTACAAGCTGTCTCCAAACAGGATAAGGATCCAGGGGCTTTTGACCTAATCCGACTAGGCTTCTGCTACGCTTCTGGGCTTCCACTCGCCAGTCGATGGGCCCTTCCTTCCTTCATGGTCCAGTCGCTGTCCTCCAAATGTACTCGCAGGCATTTCGGCCCACTCGAAATGTTCCGCTGGGGAGACCTCCTTTGACATATCCCCATCAGTAGTCCTCGAGGCCATCGTCGACGCAGGCGCGGGCGTTCTTTTGGCGTTCGAAGTAGGCGAGCCCAATTTGGGCATCCATTCGAGTCGGCGATGGACTTTATTAGAACCGAGGAGAATTTCTCCATAGGTCCATTCATCACTTCAATGAACATCTCTGCCGCCCAGTCGCCATTTCGACGAGAGGGAAGACTGGCGGGTGGCGAGTAGACCAAAGGAGTTGGACCGTCAAGTCTGGTCAAACTATCCGTTGGAATTTCCAACGGTAACTACGGCGAAATTACCGTGAGTAACGGCTACCCCGATTTTGGCGTGAGTAACTACGGGGAGTGATGGGTCAGCTTCGCAATCCTCCTTCACATTCTTCATCCTTCCCCCTTTGCACTTTCTTTCTGCTTCCTTCCGACTTACTCTCCCCGCGTCGCGCGATTCCACTTCTCACTCGATGGCGCCTCCCAAGGGCTCATGGGGGAAATCCAAGTGCACCACGGCCCAACTTAGATCCTTCGAGGACGCCGGGGTGCTCCGCAAGGGGAATTGGCGGGTTCCCCCCTCCTCCGAGACCGAACCGAAACCGCGACCCGGCGAGTTCATCTGCTTCACCAGTCATCTTGAGAGGGGCTTAGGATTCCCTACCTCGCTCTTCTTTCGCCGCTTCTGCGCGTACTACGCAATCAAGCCCTCCGATCTTGGTCCACACAGCATCGAGCAGCTGGCATTCTTCGTCGCCTTCTGCGAATGCTACCTTGGCTGCATGCCATATTTCCCAGTGTGGCTCTCTTCCACGGCCGCATCGGGCGCGAGGCGTTCGGCGGCTTGATGCTAGCCGTAGGCGGGGTCACCTTCCAGTTGAAGCCGAAGGCCAGCTTCGTCAAGCTCCTCCTGCCGAAGAAGGCCGCCAGCGAGTGGAAGAAGAGCTGGTTCTATGTCAAGGAAGCTACTCCCTCCGGCGAGGTATCTCTTCCTGAGTTCGTCGTCGAGAGGAGCGAGCCCCGTAGGTTGGCGCCGAAGAAGCTTCCTGAGGATCAGTGGATGGCCATCGCGAAAATGATGGATCAGATCCAGAAGCTGAAGGATCAGGGGTTGGTCCCTATCAACCTCTACAATTGCTGGCTCGAGCGGCGCCTGGTCCCGCTGGCGGCTCGTCCGCACTGGATGTACGAATACAGCGGGAAGCATGATCCATCACGAACCAGTAAGGAGTCGTGGGAAGCTGAGGACTACAAGGCCGCCCTGAAGAAGATTACCGACGCGGAGTTTAGTGGCGCGGCGGTCGGGGTCGCCCCGTATACACCTGTGAAGAATGAAGCCCCCACAGTAAGTCTTCTTTCCAATCGCTGCATCCGTACCTCAATTTCAGTCTTCTCGCTTTGTGTGTTTTGACTTGTGGTGGTTCTCAGCTTTTTCAGGTATTGGAGGGTTGGCTCCCTCCGCTTGACGAAGAGGTTCCCCAAGAACTGGAGGAGGATTCCGAGGGGGATCCTTCCGACAACGACGGGGAAGTAGAAGAAGTCCCTCCCCCAGCGCCTGTGGCTCGCAAGACCCGGATGCAGAAACAGCGAGAGGTCGAGGCGAGCCGTAGCCTGGACGAGTTCAAAGAAGGCGACGAGGTTGCCCTGGAGCAAATGTCCCGGCGCACCGCTATGCCGTCGAAGCCCCCACGCCGGCCCAAGTCGCTGGCAAAAAGGCCTGCATCACCGGCCAGGTCGTCAGTGGTGTTCGAGTCGGATGACGACTCCGACGACGAAGGATCTCCTGAAGTCTCGCACAAGGCCCCGAGGGATGTAGTCCCGACGAAGGGGTTGGAGGGCGAGGATATGGAGGTGGTGGTAGAGGTCCCCCTGGTGACGATCGCGCCAACGGCCTCGGGGGTCCCAAGACAAGGAGCGGCTGAGGCGATGGCGTCCAAGTCGCCGCAGCCGTCGAAGGCGGCCGCGTCGGAGCTGGAGATCCTGACGACTGCAGCTTCATTGTCAAGGAAGCCCTCGGTTTCATGGGCTTCGGATGTCTTCGAGAGGGGGCTCAGCCGCAAGCTGGGTCCCAAATTGGACAAGCCCGCCCATATCAGTACCGGGCTTCGTGTCCTTCCGGTCACCAAGTAAGTTGCGCTTCCTTGTCCCAATTTGCCTCGTTTCTTTCGTGTTGTTGTCGTGCTGATTGGAGGGGCTCGCGCAGGTTGGGGGCCAAGAAGATTGGTCGCCCTCGGTTGCAAAGATTCCATCAGCCACTAGCATGGGGGAGGGCGATCTGCCCAAGAAGAGGAAAGCCTTCGACGACGTTGCAGCCGCTGAAGCTGCGAAGAGGCAGAAGGGGGGCGCTGACGACGCTGCGACCAGGGGGAGCACCGCGGAGCCAGCTGCTGCGCCAGTCGCCAAAGAGGTTGCGGCAACACAATCGGAGCCAGTGCTGGCTGCGTTCGTGCCGGAGGCGCCAGTCTCCTCGACCAGCGCCCCTGCCAGGACGTCGGCGACGTTCCCTCGTTTCATGGCGAAGGGGTTTCCAGGTGTTGCGGACACGCAGTCTCCGCAAAGTCCGGAAATCGTGGATGCGGATATTGGGTCCCGCCGCGGACGCACCTCCTTCACAGTCCCGTCGACTGACGCCGCTGAACTTCACAAGATGCTCGGCGCTGCTATTCAGGTATGTCCAGTCCCTGAATTCCTAGTCGTTGAATTTCAGCGGCTAGGAATTGTTTTTTGTTTTTCTTCCTTCTCCAGTCCCCGAGTTCCTAGTCGCTGAATTTCGGCGGCTAGGAACTAGGTTTTGTTTTTCTTCCTTCTCCAGTCCCCGAGTCCCTAGTTGCTGAATTTTGGCGGCTGGGAACTGGGTTTTGTTTTTCTTCCTTCTCTAGTCCCCGAGTTCCTAGTCGCTGAATTTCAGCGGCTCGGAACTGGGTTTTGTTTTTTCTTCCAGTGCTTAGTTGGGTTCTTTGTTTACAGGGGTTACGACGGGAGTCGACTGATCGGCAGGCTGCACGAGAGTGCTTGGAGCGTGACTTGCGCGAAGCGCAGGAGGTGAACCGGCGGCTTCAGGAGACAATTGGTGAGTGACTGTTTGGCTTTATTCTTCTTCTCCTGGTGTGAGCTGGTTGTGTGCAATACTCTGATATCTTTTCTTGCAGATGGTTTCCCGGCTGATATCTCCAAGGCCCGTGAGGGGTATGTCCCACTTGCCGAACTGGACGCGGCGAATGGGCGAGTAGCCTCCCTGGTTAAGGACTTGGAGGAGGCCAAGGCGGCCTCAATTTCTTCGGAGGAACGGGCGAAGGCTGCCGTTGCCGCGGCTGAAGAAGAACGCAAGGCCGCCGACTCCATCATCGTGGGGCTGCATAACGAGCAGACTGCCTTGGAGAATCACGTCAAGGAGAACTGTCGCAAGCTCCTTGGTGAGTCTTTTGTCTTTGCTTGACCCTTTCGTCTGGTCCCTTCTATGGGGATTTCGTAGTTTCACTGACGCCTGACTTTTGCAGATGTGGTAGGACAAAGCGACCCAGTTGTGTAGACGTACAGCGCCTCGCAGTGCGTGACTGCCGTGGTGAATGCAGCCACGGCCTCGGTGTTGTGCGTCCAAGCAGCTCTCCAGGGCATGTCTCCTACCGAGGTTATCCCTGGGGGGGTTGACGGAGGTATGGCGCTATTTGGAGGAGGTACCCGCCGTTGTGGATTGGATGACGCGCTCAGCGTTCAGACGCGGGGCTGCCACAGCGTTGAGCTTGGGTCTCGCCCATTTCCCCGATGACTTCGATCTTGATGATGTGACGAGTGGCTATCCGTCGGCGACCGGCACGGTGGAGATGTCGAAGGTGCTGAAGCTGACCGCGAAGGCCACTCCTTACGCCGATCGTGTCTTGGCGATGGGAGATCTGCTGCCATATAAGGAGACGGTGTTGGCGCCTGGCGACCCCGAGCCGGAGTACCGCGACATGAAGTCGGAGCAGCCCTTCCGGTCGTCGGTGTCGAAGTCGCTGACGACGTATCCGACGAACCCGTGGCAGCCTTTTGTGCACGTCAAGGGTGGTGGTGGTGCCTCGTCATCAGGTCCTGTAGAGTAGACAATGTAATTTGCCAAGTTGTTATAAATGCCGAGTGGTGAAAGCTGTAAGATACTTTTGCAATATATGCCACGGGGGGGGGGGGGATCGATCGACTCATGTTTTGATGAGTAATGTATGTTTTGTTTTTGCTTATGTATTGTTTCGATTGAGCGAGTCCCCGGTCCCCGGGCGCGTCCGCCTTTTAATGGGGTATAACTCGATTGTATACTTTTGAGTATTTGATGTGTTTACGTGTTGTTTTTATCCCTCGCGTCTTCTGAGTGGCGAGTCCCCGAGCGCGAGTAGGACCGACTTATGAGCGAGTCCCCGAGCGTGGTGCCAGACCATACTGGTCGTGATGATGTTGCAGGTTGTGAGTGCGTTGTTTGTAACGCGTCTCCTCCCCTGGCCCGGAGAGCTAGTCGCTTAGCGAGCCCTAGGCAGATCTCTTACTTGGTGTGTTCCCGAGCCGCATGGGGGTTTCCGTTTTGCGGAGTCCCCGTGCGTGGTACTTTACCGTTCGAGTCGCTTTGCGCGAGGGTGGGAGGGACAGATTACTGTGAGAAGCGTGTATCGGATGTCTTGGCCCGGCGGACCAGTTGGGCTAGGCGACTCCAATGGCGGCTCTGGGTTGGCATTTTTCGTGGACGACCCGAGGCCCGAATATTTCCGGTGCCCTTGTGCCGCACTACTTGGCCGTGCCGGTCACTCGACCAGAGGTTGACTTCCGTGAGTAGCGTATTGCTGGCGTGTACGAGTGCGAGTGGCACAAGAATATGGCGAGTGGACACAATTTGTGCGATCCGAATGAATTTCATTATATATTCCGATGGAGTACAGTGTGGGGTTCTAAGTATAGAACTTTCTGAGGAGGTTTACATTCCATGGCCTCCCGACCTCCAATTGGCCATCGCCCCGTATGTCGATGAGGTAGTAGGCGTCGTTGCCGAGGACTCGGCCTATGGCGAATGGCCCTTCCCATGGGGGGAAAGCTTGTGCATGCCCTTCTTGTCTTGGGCTAGTCGTAGGACCAGGTCGCCTTCCTGGAAGGTGCGAGTTCGCACTCGGCGGCTGTGATAGCGGCGAAGTCCTTGCTGGTATATGGTGGTGCGGGAGCGAGCCAGGTCGCGTGCCTCGTCGAGTTGATCGATGCTGTCTTGGCGGGCGATCTCGTTGGCCGCCTCGACGTAGTTGGCGACTCGAGGGGAGTCGTGCTCCAGGTCTGTTGGCATTACGGCCTCGGCTCCATACAACATGAAGAAAGGCGTGAACCCGGTTGATCGGTTGACGGAGGTGCGGATCCCCCATATCACAAAGGGGAGCTTGTCGACCCAGCATCCTGGGGTGCGCTCGAGGAGCACCTGCAGTCGCGGCTTGAGCCTGTGGAGGACGCTCTGGTTGGCGTGCTCTGCTTGGCCATTTGATTCCGGGTGGGCGACTGATGCGAGGTCGAGCCGGATACCATGCTCCTCGCAGAATTCCGCCATGGTCCCCTTGGCGAAGTTGGTGCCGTTGTCTGTTATGATGATGTGCGGGTAGTCGTACCGGTAGATGAGTTCACGTAGGAACTTGGTGGCCGTCTTGCCGTCGCACTTTTTTATCGGCTTGGCCTCAACCCATTTGGTGAACTTGTTGACTGCGAACAGGAGGTGAGTGAACCCAGACGGGGCCTTCTTGAATGGGCCTACCATGTCCATGCCACATACGGCGAATGGCCACGTGATGGGGATTGTCTTGAGTGCCGAGCCAGGAAGGTGCGTCTGCTTGGCGTACTTCTGGCACCCGACGCATCGTTGGACGATGTTGGTGGCGTCGGCGAGTGCGGTGAGCCAGTAGAAACCGTGCCGCATGGCCTTGGCGACTAGCGACTTGGCGCCGGCGTGATGGCCGCAGTCGCCAGCGTGAATGTCCTGAAGGATCTTGCGGCCTTCTTCTGGTTGAATACAGCGCTGGAACACGCCGGTCACATTGCGCTTGTGGAGATCGCCGTTGATGATGACGAAGGATTTGCAGCAACGCGTGATCATTCGCGCCTCTGTCTTGTTGCTCGGTAGGAGTTTGTGTTCCAGGAAGGCGACATATGGCGCTGTCCAGTCGCTAGGTTCTACAACCATGGCGACTAAGGCCGGTTCTGGTTGCAGTGGGATCCCGACGTCGATCTCCTTCGGTGGGCTGACGGAGGGTTTGTGGATGATGTCGAGGAAGACGCCTACTGGTGGCTCCTGTCGGTTCGATCCGATGCAGGAAAGGGCGTCCGCCTCCTCGTTTTTGCGCCTGTCGATCCACTCAACAGAATAGCCATCAAAGTGTCCTCCCAACTGGTCGACGGCTTGGCAGTACGCGATCATTGTTGGGGAGACAGCGTCGCACGTCCCGGCCACTTGGCCGGCGACTAGGTCGGAATCACCGTAACACCGTAGGCGGTTGATGTTCATCTCCTTGGCAGCTCGCATGCCGTGGAGGAGGGCCTCGTATTCCGCCATGTTGTTGGTGCAGGGCTTGAAATTGAGGTGGAGCACGTAGCAGAGCTTGTCTCCTTTGGGGGAGGTCAGTATGACCCCAGCCCCCACGTCGTCGGCGTTCTTGGAGCCGTCGAAACGGAGCGAGCAATAGTGAAGGTATGGGAGCTTCTCTGGCTGCTGTGCTTCTTCCCAATCTGCGAGGAAATCAGCCAGGGCTTGTGACTTGATCGCTTTCCGTGGCTCGTACTTGATGTTGTGGACGCCGATCTCGACGGCCCACTTGGCGACTCGCCCGGTCGCCTCGCGATTGCGTATGATGTCCTGCAGGGGCGCGGAGGAGACGACCGTGATTGGGTGCTCCAGGAAGTAGTGTGGGAGCCGTCGCTGTGCTCGGAATACCGCGTACACCAGTTTTTGGTATTGTGGGTAGCGCTGTCGTGAGTCCGTTAGGACTTCGCTGATGTAGTATACAGGGCACTGCATCGGGCGCTCCTTGCCCTCTTCCGGTCGTTCCACGACCATCACGGCGCTGACGACTCGATTGGAGGCATTGGCTCTTTGTCGAGTGGTGCGGCGAGTAGTGGTGCCGCAAGTAGCACTTCTTTGAGTGCTTTGAGTGCGTCATCGGCCTCCGCGTCCCATTGGAACGTTGGGTTCTTGCGCATTAGGCGGTAGAGTGGCATTGCCTTCTCGCCTAGTCGGGGGATGAAGCGACTAAGAGCCGCGACTCGCCCTGCCAACTTTTGGACGTCGCGCAGGCACTCGGGTTTCCCGAGTCACGCGATGGTGTCAATCTTGGTGGGGTTGGCTTCAATGCCTCGCTTGGAGACTACGTATCCCAGAAGCTGTCCGGTGGGTACACCGAAGGTGCATTTTCCAGGGTTCAGCTTGATGTTGTACCTCCACAAGTTTGCGAAGGTTTTAGCTAGATCGGCGAGCAGATCGTCCTGGCGGGTGGATTTTACCACCACGTCGTCAATGTAGACGTGAATGTTGCGACCAATTTGGCTCGCAAGACACTCCTGCATGCACATCTGGTATGTGGCGCCTGCGTTCTTGAGGCCAAACGTCATGGCCGTGTAGCAGAATGCGCCGAATGGCATGATGAACGCCGTCTTCTCCTCGTCTTCGACCGCCATCTTGATCTGGTTATAACCAGAGTACGCATTGAGAAAACACAGCGACTCTAATCCCGCGGTCGAATCGATGATCTGATCGATGCGCGGTAGGATGAACTCCTCCTTCGGGCAGGCGCTGTTGAGGTTGGTGTAGTCGATACACATTCTCCAGGTGTTGTTCTTTTTGAGAACCAGGACTAGGTTCGCCAGCCACTTGGAGTATTTGATTGGCCGGATGAAGCCTGCGGCTAACAGGCGCTAGACTTCCTCGGCGATTGCTCGGCGGCGCTCTTCATTGAAGGGCCATAGCGACTGCTTTACTGATCGCACTTTGGGGTCGGCATTAAGTTTGTGCTCAGCGAGTTCCCTCGGGACACCTGGCATGTCAGATGGCTTCCATGCGAAGATGTCGCGGTTCTCACGGAGGAACCCGATGAGCGCGCTTTCCTATGCGGGGCTCATGTGCGACCCGATGGTGACCGTCTGGCTAGAGTCGCCTAGGACGAGCTCGACGGTGCGGGTATGCGTGGTCGCCTCAAACGTGGAGTTTGCGGCGATCGGTTTCTTCGGGATGGTGGGATCGTCCTTGTTGATGTTGCCCGCTTATTTCGCAAGCTCCTCCAAGTGGTCGGTCTCCGTGGCGATGACGGCGTCGGCGAGCTTGGCGCCTTTTTCCTCGCATTCCATGGCCATGTCGGGGTCGCCGTGGACGGTGATGATGCCGCTTGGCCCGGGAAGCTTCATCGTGTTGTAGGCATAGTGTGGGGTCGCCATGAACCTTGCGAATGCCTGGCGGCCTAGGACGCAATGGTAGGGGCTGCGGAAGTTCACCAGCTCGAAGACGATCCTCTCCGTGCGGTAGTTAGCCGGAGTGCCGAAGGTGACTGGCAGCGTCATTTTCCCGATCGGGTACGCCTTCTGACCAGGGACGATGCCATGGAAGGTCGTCAGTGTTGGCTCCATGGCTGTTTCTGGCAGCTGTAGCCTTTTGAAGGTGTCGAGGTACAATATGTGGATGGAGCTCCCATCGTCCATCAGCGTCTTGGGCAGCCAGTAGTCGGCCACCTTTGGCCTGACTACCAGGGTGACTCGCCTTGGGTACTCGATTCTTGGTGCGTGGTCCTGGCGACTCCAGGTGATGCTCTGCTCGGACCAGTTTAGGAAGCGGGGGATGTCAACTTGCGTCACCGCATTGACGGCGACCGCGCGGGGGAGCACCTTCTTCTCATGCTTGGTGCCGAGCCCGGTGAAGGTATGTAGCGACCCGACGGCGGTTCCGAAGCCGTCGTCGTTCCCGTTGTCCCGAGGTTGGTTGTTGTTGGGGTCCTCCCTTGCACGTCTCGCCTTCTCAATCTCTTTGAGAGAGTGACAGTCGGCAGTGGTGTGGGTGGCGGGTTTTCCCTCCCTGCTATGGTAGATGCAGGGCTGATTAAGCAGGGCGGCGGGGTCGAATTTCGGCCTCGTCGCGCTGTTGGCGCGGTAGTTCCCGCTGTCGTGGTAGTTTCCTCTGTCGCGGCGGTAGTCCTTGGAGTCGCGCTGGCCATAGCCCGTGTTGGCGACGAAGTCGACTCGCCCGTCCGTCCGGCGTTTGCCAGTAATGCAGGTGTTGCTGTAGCGCATGTCGCGTAGGCACCCGCTGTCGTGGATGCTAGGGCGACGTCTCCCTCCCGACTCGTCGTCTGAGTCTTGGTTGGGGTCCTCCGCGTAGCGCTTGGCGATCTCGAGGAGGTCGGGGATGTTATTGAGCGTCCGGTAGCCCCTCTTGATCTTGGCGACCAGGGGTTCGTACCGGCACGCGTTTTTGAAGCAGTGTATCGCCGTGTCTGGGTGGATGCCAGAGGCGTTTATCCACAGTTCTTGCCACCTTTGGATCCACCGGCGGGTCGACTCACGTGGTCCCTGGATGCATCGCTCTAGGTCTTCTATGGTGGTGGCGTGGTTGTAGGAGCCCTCGAAGTGCCTGACGAAGGCGTCCCGCATTTCTTCCTAGGAATCAATGCTGTCGGGAGGGAGGGTGTTGATCCATTGCCGGGTCGCACCCTCCATCATCAGGGGGAGGTAGCGAGCGGCGAGCAGGTTGTTATGGCCTACGATCCCCATTGCCATGAGGTATGTGTCCAACCAAACGGCGGGGTCATACGTTGGGTCGTACTTCTCGATCTCCTTAGGGGCCTTGAAGGTGGCGAGGTATTTTTCCCCGCGAATCATTGGCCCAAAGCATTGCGGCCCGACTCGGCTGAGCGAGCCTCTTGGCTCCGGTTCACCGCGGTTGGTAAGGGTATGCCACAGGTCGTAGGGCTGGCGCGACCGCCACGTCTGGTTGTTGATGATGTTCGTCCGGGCGTTGATGGGTTGCCCATTGGTGGCGACCGTGTTGTTTGCCGGTCGCGGCTCGTTGGTTGATAGCGCAGGATATGCGGCCCGTGGTTGATTTGCCAGGGGCTGGGGTGGTGGGCAGACTAATGCGTTGGCCACGGTGGGGTGGCCACTTGATGCCGCCCTGCTTGCCGAAGAGCGGGAGTACATTCGCCCCCGTGGGTCGAATCCCACGGCTTGTTGCTCGATGGCCCTGACGAGTAGGGCCTTGGCGTACTGGATCTGTAGCGCGTCGTCGCCTTGGACATCGAGGTTGGCAATCGCGGCATCAGCCGCGACAACGTTGTCCATCGGGTTGGAGTATAGTGGTAGCCTGTTGGCGTCACGGGCTTGAGGCGAGATGATGATCCGTGGTTGGTCCGGTGGGGGCGCGCGGCCCATGGGTGGTGGAGGAGCCCCAGTTGCCGGTGCTCTAGGTGGTGGCCTTGCGGGGTTGCTCCCGCCTGGCGGTGCGTTCTCGCAGTATTCGCGCTCGGCGGCGCACGTGGGGTTGCCCTCGTCGTTGAAGTTCAGGACACGGCCCTGAATGTTGGGGTTCAGGCGGGTCCTGATGCGACGCTGGTGGTAGAGTGATAGCTCCCGCGCCGTTTCTCGCTCGAGGCGGTATTTCTCGCGCTCGGCGAGTTCGTTCCGTTGCGCCTCCGCGAGCCGCAGGCGGGCTTCCTCCACCTCCGTGGCCATCGCGGTCGGCGGGATCGGCATGGAGAACGGATCTGGCGGGACGGCCGTGCTTCCCGCCATGTAGATCGCGTTAAAACGATTGGATCTGGCGCAAAAATCCTCGGGGGATTCCGAGCAGGAGTCAGAGTTGAAGATCCCCAGGATGGAGGGGTCCTCGAAATCCTCAGGGTTGGAGACCCGCGTGACGGAGTCCTCTCATGACGCGGCGGTGATAGATCCGCCGACCGCTGTAGGGGTCGCGGAGTCGGCGTCGTCGTTCAGGGCGTCGTTGTTGGTGGTGGCATTAGGCTCGACCGCATCGCTGGCGGTCAAGTCGTACTTGGTGAAGAGGCTCTTGATGGAACGGACCTGCTCCTCCGAAAGCAAGTCGCGGTGTGGCGGCGATCCACCAACGATCACCGTCACGGCTAGGTCGATCGTACCGGTGAAGCCGACGAAGAGGTTGATGGAGCCGACCGGCATCACCGCGGCGTGGGTGACCGGGCGTGATGCCGTGATATAACTGCAGGGCAGGATCTGTAAGATCCCACCAATGGCAATCATGCGACCAGTGGCGATCGGTCGATCGATTGGCGAGTAGGGTCTCGCCGCAGAACTCAGGCCAGTCCCGCTATGCCCCACGGTGAGCGTGGAAATGGCCACGGTAGTCGCTGCCATAGGCAGTGATTGAGTTGTTCGTGAGAAAGAGTTGGCGGCCATATGCGGTGCGAGATGGGGGCGGATACACATGGGTTTACCCAGGTTCGCCCCCAGAGGGTAAAGACCTGCTCCTGCTAGATTGGATTATGAGAGAGCGAGTTATAGGGGTGGCGAGCTCAGCAGCTAGGCAGCGAGTCGCTTGAGGGGGTGTATGATGGAACGTAAGGTCCCAGGATACCCTAGGGAGGTTTATATATGAAGCACCTCGCTAGGGTTTACAAGCTGTCTCCGAACAGGATAAGGATCCAGGGGCTTTTGACCTAATCCTACTAGGCTTCTGCTACGCTTCTGGGCTTCCACTCGCCAGTAGATGGGCCCTTCCTTCCTTCACGGTCCAGTCGCTGTCCTCCAGACGTACTCGCAGGCCTTTCGGCCCACTCGGAACATTCCGCTGGGCATACCTCCTTTGGCATATCCCCATCACCGGCCCTAGTGGGCCCTCCCACCATGTGGGGCCCATGAGGGTAGGTTGGCCGGCCGCTCACTCCACCTCCTCCCTCATGTTTAGTCCCACCCTAGGACTTTGAGGGAGGTAGTACCTCCCTTCCACCTGTATATAGAGGGGAACCCCTCTCCCCAAATCCATCTAATAAATTGGCCTTTGCCTCTCTCTCCCTCCTGTGTGGTTCCCAAGATTGGAATTGCATACATGGATAGGGGTTTATCCACCATACGCACGTGATACGACCAAAACGTATCTACTCTCCCGAAAACTTTTTCTATTATTTCTCCTCTAAACTTCTGGGATTTGGATGCAACTAACGCGGACTGACGCTGTTTTCAGCAGAATTACCCTGGTGTCTACTTTTTGTGCAGAAAATCAACTATCAGGAAAAATCCCAGAAAATATGCCGAAAATCCCATTTCACCAAAAGACTCCAGGAGCCAGAATACGAGACGGAGGGGGGCTGGGCTCAGGCCACACCACCTAGCCGCGCGGGCAAGCCCAGGCCGCGCCAGGGGGTGGTCTGGCCGCCCCAGACTCCCCCTCGGTCTCCCCCTTCGCCTATAAGTTTCCTTCTGACCTAAAAACTCAGGGGCGTTCGGCGTTTTTCCAGAAGGAGTTCCGCTCCGCTGCCACCAACAGATTCCACGAAACAGCACCAGAAACTCTGTTCTGGCACCCCGCCAGGACGGGGAATTGGAGGAGATCACCGCCATCATCACCACCATCGCTTCTCCATCGACCATCCATGATTCCCCCATCTATGAATGAGTAATCCCCGGCGGTAGGCTATGGGGATGGTAGGGATTGGATGAGATCATTCATGTAATGGCATCGGATTATTAGGGCATGGTGCCTAGTATCTTCTATTAGTGCTTTATGACTTTGTTGCGACTTGTTATGCTTAATGCTTGTCACTAGGGCCCAAGTGCCATGATTTCATATTTGAACATGTTATTGATTCATTATGATAGTATTGTTTATGGTCTTATCTGCAAGTTGTATACACACGTTGTTGTCCGGAACCAATGGCGCCGAAGTGACAAAAATCGGGATAACCGGAGGGAATGGCTTTGATGTGAGGATCACATGTGTTCATGGAGTGTTAATGCTTTGCTCCGGTGCTCTATTAAAAGGAGCACCTTAATTGCTAGTAGTTCCCTTGAGGCCCTGCTGCAAACGGGCTGGCAAGGAAAAAGATGTTCTCATTGTGAGCACGTATGACTATATATGGAACACATGCCTAGGATTATCTAGTACTTGGATGATTTATCTTATTTATCTGTAATTGCCCTATGTTCTGATTGCTATGTGAATTGTCTTGTCCATGCTACGCCCGTCCATCCATCCCTAGGCCTACCGCACTCGAATCCTACTGTTTTTACTTTACTACTGCTGTTACTTCACTATTCCTACTACAAAACTGTTGCTACCGATAAACTGCTGTGAGCAAGATTGTTTCCAGGTGCAGCTGAATTGACAACTCAGTTGTTAAGGCTTATAAATATTCTTTGGCTCCCCTTGTATCGAATCAATAAATTGGGTTTCACTTCCCTCGAAAATACTGCGATACACCCCCTATACTTGTGGGTCATCAAGACTATTTTCTGGCGCCGTTGCCGTGGAGCGTAGCTTTATTTATCAAGTTCACTTGGATTCTCTATTGTTCGCTATTATCCATCCATCATGGGTAAGTCTCATAATGGTAAGGTTCCTCTTTTACCATCCACTACAAGAAGAGGTACGGTTCTGAACACCTCTGTTGCTCTTGATTCACCATCTGTTATGAGTAAGCTCGTTACACCACCACATACACATGTTACACACACTGCTACTACTACTGAATCTGAAACTTCTTATGCTTATGATGTTGCTTCTACTGTGATTGATAAGAGCGGTTCATTAGGTCCTTTACTAGATGCTACGATTGCTAGAACTATAGCTAGAAATACTGAAACTCCTAATGAAGACACTACCACACCTGTTAGTTCACCTAATTCTAGTGAAAGTTATGATATTGAAGATGGTTATGTGGAGATGACCGATGAATTTATTAAAGAATGTAAAAACACCCATGATAGGAGCGCTGCTAAGAGTCTCCTTGAGAGGCGTACTATTAGACCCAAATTATCTCCTATTGCTAAGTTTGCTGCTTCTCCCATAAACATTATAGATAAAGATTATGATTTCTCTCTCGATCTATCTTACATAGCTATTGTTGAGAAAGAACCTTTTTGTGGGACTAAGAATGAAAGTGCGGTAGCACATATGAATGAACTTTCTACCATGAGTGGCTTGTTTTCTAATGATATTAAGATGCGTACTTACTTTGTTGCTAAGATTTTCCCCTTTTCACTGAAAGGAGAAGCTAAAACTTGGTTTAGTAATTTACCTCCTGGATCTATTGATAGCCCTGATTGCTTGATTAGTACTTTCCTACAGAAATATTTTCCTCCTAGTGCTAGACATGCTATTTTGCAGGAACTTTTTGATTTTAAATAGGGAGAAAAAGAGATATTGCCCAAAGCATGGGCAAGGTTTTGTGCTTTGATTCATGCACAGGCTGGAAGTCCATTACCTAGGAATGAGCTTCTTGATATATTTTATAATGGACTAGCTGAGGAATCTAGGACATACCTAGATAGTTCTGCTGATTGTGTTTTTAGGAATAGGACTCCTAAGGAAGCTGGGGAATTAATGGCTAAAATAAGTAAGAACTATGAAGATTGGACTCCTCCTGAAAAAGCTATACCTGAAGTAATTGTATCCGAACCTACTATACCAGTGTCTATTCCAACATCAAAGAAGAGGGGAGTTATTGAATTAAATGATGAAGTGATGAAGCAAGCTAAGAAATGTCTTAAGGAGAAAGGAATTAAAGCTGCAGATGTCAAGAATTTACCTCCTATTGAAGAGTTACGTAAGCCTATTCCCCACTCATCCACTATCGAGGTACACTCTCTCCAACACTTTGATGAAGGTGATATCCCTTATTCTAAACCTCCTGATCAATACTTAGAAGAATTCGATATCTTTATTGTTAAGCAAGATAATTTTAATAAAAGGGTGCAAAATCATCTAATGGAAAACACTAGAGCTATTGTTGAGTTGAAAGATATTGTGGAAAGAACCTCTAACGATGTTAAAATGATTGTTAGACACTTTCAAATGGTTCAAACTCAAATAGATCAACTCGTTAAAGTGCAAAAATATTTGCTAGTTAATGCTGCTAAAGAAAAACATGCTTATGAAATTAGAACTAGAAGTGGTGCTGCTACCCAGGATCCTCTTTACCCTGAGGGGCATCCCAAAAGAATTGAGCATGATTCCCAACAAGCTGAAAATAGTGGCTCTACTCGTAAGAAAAGGAAAAAGAAACATAAAACTATTGTAGAACCCTCTGAACCTGCTATAGATCCTAATAGTATATCTATTTCTGATGCTGAAACTGAAAGTGGTAATAAAGAAAATGAAGCTCCTAATGAAGAAAAAATTGAAGAAGAACCTGAAAACCACACTAAGAATACTAAATACACCAAAGAATATTTTATTGCTAAGAAACATGGTAGTGAAAGAGAGCCTTGGGTCCAAAAACCTATGCCTTTCCCTGATAAGAAACACAAGTCAAAGGAAGATGAACACTATAATAAGTTTTGTGAGTGGATGAAACCTTTATTCCTGCAAATTCCTTTGACTGATGCTATTAAATTGCCTCCTTAGTCAAAGTATATGAAGGATATTGTCTCGAATAAAAGGAAGATCCCTAATGAAGAAATCTCTACTTTGCTTGCTAATTATTCCTTTAATGGTAAGGTTCCAAAGAAACTTGGAGACCCAGGGATTCCAACTATCCCTTGCTCTATTAAGAACAGTTATGTTAGAACTGCTTTGTGTGATTTGGGAGCTGGAGTTATTGTTATGCATTTCTCTCTCTATAAGAGGCTTCAACTAGAAAAATTAATATCAACTGATATATCTTTGCAAATGGCTGATAAATGTACCATTGTTCCTGTTGGTATATGTGAGGATGCACCTGTTCAAGTGGCTCATAATTGCTTGATATTAGCTGATTTTGTTGTGCTTGAAATGCCTAAAGATGATAATATGTCCATTATTCTTGGGAGACCTTTTCTTAATACTGCAGGAGCTGTTATTAATTGTAATCAAGGAAAGGTTACTTTCAATGTTAATGACAAGGAACATACCGTCTATTTCCCCAAGAAGATTGAAAGGAATTATGGTTTGAATTCAATTGAACATGTTGAGGGTATTCAAGTTGGAGAAATATATTGTCCCATACCAAGAGAAAAATTTGAAACTATTATGATTGGGGCCATTGCTATCAAGGTTGAGGTAACATAATCATTAGTGGGATACAAAGTTTTGTCTCATTTGGAATTGTTTTGGTAACAAGACCTGATCAACCTTGTTAACAAAAGGATTTCATTGAACAAAACAATGTTTTCACCATGATTATCCCAGTTTACTTTTATTCTATCCATTTTAGTTTTTGCTTTCGTTTAGTCTCCTTTTTGTTGTTAGTTGCTTGCATTGTTAGAGTGTCTTAGAACTTCTGTAGTTCTAGCCTTGTTTTTTCATTGCATCGTTTCCAAAAAAAATATGTCTGTCAGAAAATCATTCTTCTATACCTGAAAAATGCCCAAAAATAAAGTGTCTCGAAAAATTCCAGAAAATTCATATTAAATTTTTACATGAAAAAAGGGGTAGAGGAGTGCCTGGAGGGTGCCAGGGGGACCCACCAGGCAGGCTCACCACCTGGTGGCGCGACCTGCCCTAGGTGGCGCCATGCCATGGTGTGGGCCACCCCTGGCCCTCCACTAACTCTCTCACCTGCCACTTTCTTCTCTCTCCCGAGTAAGCTCCAGTTCATTGCTCAAAATCACGTTCTTGTTGTGTTTGCTCTTGATATTTTTGATCTCCTTGCTCAGCCCATCTTTGTTGCTGAAATTTGGAGTACTTGTTCCCTGGTATGTGATTCCTCCCCTTGTCCAAGTAGATTTGTGTTTAGTGGATTATATCTTGAGTATTTTGCTGCTGTAGGTGACAGGTTATGAGAGCTTGTAAGCTTGTTTGATGCTTAGAGATATAGTTTTGATGCATGTTTAGGCCTCTTACAAGTCCCTATGAGTAGAATCCTTCATTATATTCACTTTGCAATCACTTGTTTAATAGGTGTTTAAATTTCAGAATACCAAGCATGAACAACCATACCTTCGGAGAGATATTTGAGAGGGATGCACCTAGGAGGTCGAGGCCCTCAAGATCAGCCTCTCGGTTTAGGCCATCATACAACGAAGATCTCATTGCAACTCGTATTGGTAATGAAAGGGATGATGGGGATGCTCACCCATCTACTTTCCCTTGTTTTACTTTCTTACAAGCTACAGGGATTCTTGATGATTTCTTGCTATTGATTGAGAGGGTTGGTTTGACCTCATATATGCAAGATGAGAGTGAGCAATACGCTATGCTTACCAAATCCTTTGTTGAGAGCTTCATGTTTACTAACACGCCCTATCAGTCAACTGTCTCTTTCAAAATTTATAATCTGCCCTTTACCATGCCATTGGAAAGATTTTGCAGTATTGTAGGTGTAAGCATGACAGGGACCATGAAGAAAATTCAAGGGCGACCCGCTGATTTGCTGGAGCTTTACCGAGGGGTGACCAATGATGATAACCGCGTGGCGCAATGCGGAAAGATAAGAAACATACAACTCCCTGCTCTCAGATACTTTGCATATTATCTTTCTACTAACATACTTGGTAGAGAGAACACAAGTAATATCTCCAACTATCATTTAGCCTTCCTTGTTGCTGCGCTAAACAATGATACTCGGTACAACCTTGGCTCGCTTATTGCTCGCCACCTAGCTGCTAGGGGGCCTATCTATGGGGGCATCATTGCCTCGCGTATGGTCAATGAATTAGGCCTTTTAGTGGACCCCAATGATACTGTATTGGCACCACAAAGGCTTGACCTTGTTGCTATGAAAACTCATCACTTTATCACTGCTGCTTCTGATTTGGACAGTCTAGTATATAGGATGCTGTTTACTGACGGGGATGAGAGGGAGATCCCTTTGCCGCAGCCTTCTTTGTTTAGTGTTCACAGGAGATCGTGGTCGCGCTCCAAGGAGGAGGTGGACGAGTAGCTTCGCTTACTAGGCTTCCACGAGCAGCACTAGGAGGATGTACCCTCCTACGATCACTCCGCACACTATGGAGGGATGTACTCGAGCTCGCACCAGGATGAGGGTACCTCCTCGTCATACTACGGTGACACGTCATCCTGGCCAGCTTGGGATTGATACCCACTTAGGCCAAAAGCCTAAGCTTGGGGGGAGGTACGCCGACACCGCACTCATCTCCTTATCATGTTGCGTCGGTACTTTGTATATTCATGTTTTGTTTTCTTTTCAGTTTTCATTCTTTCTTTGCTTTTGCGTTCTAAAACACAAAAATACCAAAAATATTTTTGTTGTTTCTCTTTGGTTTGCTTCTTATTTTTTGCCTTGGTTTGTTTTTCCCATTTTTGCTTTGTTTGAACTGTTCGAAAAACCCAAAAAGATTTTGCTTTGTTTGCTTTTCCTTTTTGGTTCTTCCTTTAAAAAATCAAAAACACCAAAATATTTGATGTTCTTCTTTGGCTTTGTGAGTTTGTTGCAGGGTTCAGCAGTCCTCAGTGGATATTGGTTTCATATTATTATTCAAGCCACACAAGTGAAGAGGAATAATGAGGATTAATGACAACTTGAGGTGTGAGGCTAGTAACGAACTCTATTTGTTTTCATTTTTGTACATCTACTCATCATTGTGGGCATGCTTAGTCTGTTCGTGTGAGGTGTATGTTATCTTTGGATGCTTAGTAGTTCTTGCTTTCGTATGATTAGTTCCAGCTTGCTAATAGTTTGTAGCATGTCATATGAATGTTTGCTTGCATTACTCTATTCATAACTTGGTATGACACCGTGGTATCCTCCTCTGAATGTTTCATTTGAATTGACTTGGTACATGCTCATGCATGCACATGACTGTAATAATCAGTTAAGCCTCAATGAATTATTTTGCCTTGAGGATCTTGAATCACTTTCATGCCATGATTAGTCCTGTTTTGTTGCAAGCATGATTATGACAGCTATTGCTCTCTCATTTGTCGCTCCCTTACTATTGCTAGCCTTCACCTTCACTGAGTATGTTTTACTCATGTTTCCAACTCCCCAAAACCAAATATTGCCAAAGTGTCCACCATACCTACCTATTAGCATCATTTGCTACTTCCGTGCATATTCAATATGCCTTGTTTTCTTCCGAATAAAATGTTTGCTTGTTATGAGAAAGTTAGTTAGTAAAGCTCTCACAAACTTGATGGCACACTTTATTTTCTTGCATTTAATAAAACTGAACCATTGCATCCTTCTTTGTTGCCTATATGCTTGCGCTTTATAAGTTGAAGTTAGCAGAACCATGTATCATGGGGAACGTTTTCAACATTTTATTGGTACTCAGTACCTCGTTGATATCATGTTCTTTTGCTTATGGATCCCGGTGGTGTGAAATAAAAGTGGAACTTGTAAGATCATGGAGTTTGTATGTATGTTAGAGAAACGCCTGGGCCGCTAGCCTAAGCCACGCCTAATCATGGTGGAAACTTGTAGCATAACCATAATGAGCATTCTATGAAGCATCCTCAATAAAAATCTATGCACATAGTAAATAAAAAGATCGCTGAGATGCTCATTGTCTGTTGTCAACACCTGGATTTTTAATCCCAGATGCCTGTTATGTCATTCATCGCAATCCCAGGATTACCATTTTTGTGAGACATAACAGATTGCATAACATAGTACATCGTCCATTACAAACCATACATAAGGTCTTACACAAATAAGGATCTCATGATCCAGTCTTAATACAACAAGCAGCGGAATAAAAGATAAGTGTAGCGGTGGGGTCCATCTTCAGGGGCACAGGCAATGCTGACGAAGGCAGATAGTCCTAGTTATCATAGCCGTCCTGCTGGCCATCATCTTGGTAGTCTCCTTCATAGTCTGGCCATGAGAATAGCCAGGGATAAAAGCCATGAGTAACTCTTTAAGTACTCGCAAACTACCACTAACAAGTAGTATAGTTCTAAGTTAAAGTGCTAACTCTATGTTTAACTATAAAGTTAAGTTTGAAACCTAAGCTGAGTTCTGAAACAAAGAAAGATAAAATAAAGTTCTAGAATCACTTAAGTTGGGAAGCTAGTGTCATAAACACCACCCTGTTGTGGTCAAGTCAAGATTCATCATTCATTTCAGAAATTATTTTGAAAACATCTGACAATGAAATAGTATGGCCATTCCAACTGTCCATAACCGTGGACGCGGCTATTCGAATAGTTTGACACTCTGCAGAGGTGGTACACTTTCACCACAAGATTCGATACATCTATCAGGGATAACCATGAATCATCATACTTAGTATGCAGATAATCAAACATAACCTTTCCTTTACACACCCTAGTATAAGCACCTCTCCTATGAGCATGGCCTCCCAACCATGACCATCTGTCATCTTGGGCACTGCATAGGTGGACAACATTGAGAGGTAGCCTCAGCTCCGACCTCTCCCGCAAGGGACCTAATACTAATGCATTTAAACTTCCGGCTAAGCCTTACCCAATTCAGGTATTGTGGTTGTACGGTAAATTTGGAATGGTATCGCATCCGAATCCAACCATCAGTTTTTATAAAAGGGCTAAGGCTCATGCCTCAACATTTTCATCATCATAAACCATTTGTGTTTCTCAACACATATCAAAACATCTCAATAGAATGACTCATCATTCCAAGGTTTTCATAATCCATTTTTACCAAGTGTTCCCATCTAAAGTGACTCAAGTTTTTATCTACTCTAAACTACTAAGTTAAGAGTGTTCACTAAGGTGGAAAGATGGGAACAATCTCATGCCATAGAATGACATCTAAATTTATCTAGAATAGGTCAAGTTTTATACTCTTTATGCTACCTTCAAAACAAGTAAAGGACTTTGTGTAAAGTAAAGGAAGTAAAGCTTGAATTTAATAGTAGGGGTAAAGAATAGTCAAAGTAGTATCACCAAAGCATGCCTAAAGCATCTTTGCTAAACTATCTAGTTTAACCCTAGCTTGCTAAGCATGATACTTGCAAGTGTTAGATTGCATTGTTAATGGTGGCTTGCCTTGGTTGGTGTAGTGGTTGAAGTTTTCTTCCTCCTCTTGGTAGAACTCCTCCTCCTCAAAAGCTTGGTCGGTACTATCGTCTATAAATACATACGGAGTACACAATCACCAAACAATACTTAACTAGTCTAATTAGCACTCTAGGGTACACATTTGATGATCTATTATCATCACAAGCATCACAAGTTTTATTAATAGCTTCATTCTTTTTATATTAGAAAAGTAATTTCTACTCATTGAAAATTAACTAAGATTTAATATTCACCACTTAAAATATGGGATCATATGGACACATGTCATCACCACATATTCTAACATGTGGGAATGTGATTTAAGGGATGGATGATAATTACTTTGGTTTAAGTTTAATATTTAATGATTTAAAGTGATTAGAAATGCCTATATAGCATTATTTTGGTACTAGTCCAAAGTCACTGCATGTAAACCTTAATATTATTACATATTCAGATAGGTATGGTTAAATGTGATTTTTGAGAGTTGGAATCAACTCAAAAGCTATCATGGTTGATTTTACAAAAATGTTGCAAGGTGCAAATGCTTCTGTCTTGTTATTTTTAGTAGGAGAGATCTCTAACTCTGATTAAATTAAATCCAACGGGCTTGGGTAGATATTTTCAGTAGCTTTCTAACAAAATTGGAATCACACCATTTGGATTTGTAAATCTACCTAAATTTAATTTTAAACTAAGGGACAGAACTACGTAAAAACTAAAATAGAAAATATCCTAATTCAAACTCAATGGGTTGCGCGGGAACGCTAATGGGCCGGCCCAGTGACACTACGCGGCGCGGTGCTTAGCTGATAGGGGGTCCACCGGTCAGTGGCTCATAACGCGCGAAGCGGTACGGGGCGATGTGGGTCGTTGGATTAGAACGGGGATCAACGGCTGGGGCTCGTCGTCGATGACGAACAGGTCGTCGTCGAACTCTAACCCTAGCAGCTCGGTGGGGGTGCTCAGGGGGCGTACTAGGGCCCCAGCGACGACGGCGAGGCAGGCAAACGGACTGGTAGACGATGGCGAGCTCAGGGGTGGTCGAGGTGGCTCCGGGGGTGGATGAAATCAACGTCGCCTTCTCCTCCTCTGTTGCGGGCTCCTCCGGCCAAATTCCGGCGAGCAAGTGCTCGCGCTGCTCCGGCTAGAGGTGGGGAACGGTCAGTGAGGTGAGGGGAGGTGAGTGGTGTGCAGAAACTTGCTAGGGGTGGCCTCTATTTATAGTACGACAATGCGACCGAGAGGCATGGGCGGGCGCCTCCGGCGAGGGCTGCACAACGTCCTAGCGGCGTGGCTTGAGGTAGGGGATGGTAGTTAGTCTCTTGACGGTGCTCTATAGAGTGAATGCGGGCCTAGGGGCGGTGGTATGCGGTCGGGCAGTGTTGGCGCTCTAAGCGGCAGAGGCGGCGGTCTCCACGGCGAGCGGTGGCTGTGGTACGTTGGGCGGCGAATGGGCATGTCTGCGGTGCTCCTAGGGTCATGGCGGAGCGGTGGACGCGGGCTGCGGTCGAGGGGCGGCGTGTGCACGTGCGTCGGGCGCGGTGCTCTGGCGCGTGCTCGGCATGGTGCAGACGCACTGGGCGCGGCGGTTCCTCGGTGGTCCACTGCTTGGCCTGGCTCGAGGAGGGGACAGAGAGTGGCGATGAGGTACTGGCTAGCTCGTAGACATGGCGAGAGAGAGGGGGACAGTCTGCTACGACGGTTGCAAGTTTGGCCGGCGACATGGTGCTCGGCATGGCATGGCAATGTCACTAGGGGTAGGGGATGGGGTGCAAGTGGCCTGGTTAGATCATGAGGGGACAGAGGGATTAAATGGAGATCATTTGGGGGCAAAAACCTATTGGAAACAGTGAGCTAGGATTAGAGTGTAAATCATGCCTGCCATGTGTTTGTGGAAATGGCCGCAAGAACTTTATTTTTGAATTTTGAAAAGATTTTTGGTGGGTGTGCTAGTACTAAGCTTGAGACTCTATGGGTGCTTGGGCTTTGAAATTGGAGCTTGTCTGAGTGGTTTTTGAAATAGTGGGATCTTCCCATATGAAATGGATTCAATTTTCAACTCTTATTTAAATTTAGTGTTTGAATGTTTTTGGCAGATCACCAAGTGGGCCTTGCTACATCATTATGTGTACTAGCAAGGGATGCAAAGATCCATAATTGTTTCTGTTAGGTTTCGAGTACTAGGAATAGCCAAAGTAGGCATGTTGATTAAAATGGCACAAATGACCATTCACTTCTTTTGTTCATTTTGATTTGTTTTTCTTTGGGATTTGTTTGGGGATGATCTAGATGATGTTTATTTCACCTAAGAATCATTTTACAAGCAATGGATCACTTAATCATGGCAATTCAAATCAACTCCTATTTTAAATGCACACACATATGAATGCCTTGATAATTTCAATTGAAAAAGTTTTTGTTAACCCTAATTTTGATGATTTGGATCTTAATAACCTTGGATTGAAGTTTTGGGATGTTACAGACCTTACCCCCTTAAACAAAATCTCGTCCCGAGATTTACAAAGAAAACTAGGAACTAAAGAGATCTGGGAACTCTGTCCTAATGTAATCTTCTCGCTCCCAAGTGGCTTCATCCTCGGTATGGTTGCTCCATTGAATCTTGAGAAACTTGCTACTCCTGGTCCTGGTGGTTCTGTAAGCTTCTTCTAGGATACGGATGGGCACTTCACGATATGTTAGGTCATTGTTGATTTCCACAGCTCTAGGATCGATGTTCTTGAAAACTTCAGCCTTCTCTAGCACTTCCAGACATTTGCGAAGTAACAAGATATGGAACACATTGTGGATGGCTGACATCTCTTCAGGTAGTTCCAGTTGATACGATACTTCTCCTCGACGGTTCAGAATCTTGAAGGGTCCGATATATCTGGGGGCTAACTTTCCTTTCAGACTAAAGCGTTGAGTTCCTTTCAACGGTGAAACCTTGAGATATACAAAATCTCCGACATTGAAAGTTAGGTATCTCCTTCTCTTGTCGGCATAACTCTTCTGTCTGGATTGGGCGGTCTTGAGGTGCTCACGAACTTTGTGAACCTTCTCTTCGGCTTCTCGGAGAATGTCCGGTCCAAAGATCTGACTCTCTCCTACTTGCGACCAATTCAAAGGGGTACGTCAGTTTCATCCATATAGGAATTCAAATGGTGCCATATGCAAACTAGATTGATGTTGTTATATGAGAATTCTGTGAAAGGCAGGCAGTCTTCCCATTTTGATCCGTACTCTAACGCACAAGCTCTTAACATATCCGCTAGGATCTGGTTGACTCTCTCAGTCTGTCCATCAGTTTGCGGGTGATACGCGGTGCTGAAATTCAACTTGGTTCCTAATCCTTCCTGGAATTTCTGCCAAAATCTCGAGGTAAACTGGGTTCCTCAATCTGATACTATGGTCTTGGGGGTTCCATGCAGACTAACAATCCTAGAAATGTACATCTCTACTAGCTTTGCACTCTAGTAGGTAGTCTTGATAGGTATGAAGTGAGCTACCTTGGACAGTCTATCAACTATGACCCAGATTGAGTCATTTCCCCTACTAGAAGTAGGCAAACCGGTGATAAAGTCCATTCTGACGGAATCCCATTTCCATTCTAGAATCTACAATGGTTGCAACAGTCCCGCGGGTCTCTGATGCTCTGCTTTGACTCTTTGACAGATGTCACACTTGGCGATGTAGCTTCCAATTTCTCTCTTCATCTTGTGCCACCAAAATTGCTCTTTCAAATCTTGATACATCTTTGATCCTCCAGGGTGGATAGAATAAAGAGTACCATGAGCTTCCTTCATGATAACTTGCTTCAGCTCCGAATCTGCTGGCACAAAGATACGTCCTTTGTACCATAGAACTCCTTCTTCGTCTTCAGTGAATCCAGGTACCTTTCCTGTACCAATACGACGTTTGATTCTGTCGATACTTTCATTTCCCTTCTAGGCTTCCTTGATTTGGCTGATTAATGTGGGTTGAAGTTTAATGCTAGATATGAATCCTTTGCTAACTAATTCGGTTCTGAACTACTCCAACTCCACATACAAACTTGGTTGCTTCTCCTTGATCAAGGTGTTTAGCCTACACGGCAATCTACTAAGAGCATTGCTGACTCGTAGTTGATGTAGAGCTCATTGGGAACCCCAAGAGGAAGCTATGATGAGCACAGCAGTAAGTTTTCCCTCAGTTCTAAAACCAAGATTTAATCGAACCAGTAGGAGCAAGGAAACACCCCAAAGGTGTTACTAGCTGAGCTTTGGCAGGGCGCACTATTGGTGCTAGTAGCAACGTGGAGACCTGCACAACACAACCACAGAACTTTGTCCCCAACTTGCGATGAGGTTTTCAATCTCACCGTGTTTTGCGGAAAACAAAGGATTAAACGTATCGAATGGAAAGAAGTAAAAGTTTGCACAAAGTAAACACAAAGTAGTAAAATATTGTAGATTGTATGTAAAGAAAAGGACCGGGATCCATAGTTCACTAGAGGTGGCTCTCCTTAGATAGATAACATGCTGGGTGAACAAATTACAGCGGGGCAATTGACAAACACCGAGAAAGCAATACATGCATATACTAATCATCTTGACTCCTCTCAGACTTGATTGGGCATTACAACATAATACATAGACCGCCATCCAACTGCATCTATGACTAATAATCCACCTTCAGGTTATCATCCGAACCCCCTCCAGTATTAAGTTGCAAGCAATAGATTATTGCTTTACGAACTGCGTGTAAAGTAAACAATACGATTGTTCTATGAACAAAGGATTGTTGTTTTCTCCCTAGTAGCAATAGCACATCTAGTACCTTAGAGATTTCTATCACTTCCCCAGATAACTAGAGGCATGAACCCACTATCGAGCATAAATACTAACTCTTGGAGTTGCTAGCATCTACTTGGCCAAGATAGCTACTAACAACGGAAAGCATGCAAGATATCAAATAACAAAGCTATGATAGAATCAATAATCAATATGAAATAGCATCTCAATATCCATCAGATCCCCGCAAACACAACATGTATGAATTACAAATAGAAGATCTTGATCCTGAACAGAGCTCACAAGATCTAAACATGAAAGCACAAAGGAGGAGAAACCAGCCATCTAGCTACTACATGGATCCGTAGTCCAAGGATGAACTACTCACGCATCACACCGGAGGCTTGCATGGTGATGAAGAAGGCCTCCAGGGTGAATTCCCTTCTCCGGCAGGGTGCCGGGAAGAGCTTCAGATCCCTCCTGATCTAGGGATGGAGATGAGGGCGGCTACAGACTCTTTCGTGAATTTTTGATCGGGTACCTAGGGTTTTCGTCCCGAGGGAAACTTATAGGTGGAAGGAGAGGCCGAGGGGGTGCCAGGGCTGGCCTCACCACCCCCTGGCGCGGGACAGGCTGGGCCACGCGACCAGGTGGTGTGGTGGCCCCCTGGTCCCTCTCCGTCTCGTATTCCGGCACTTGATCCCTTCCAGAAAAATGGGCACTTTGGCTTTTGTCCCGTCCAATTCCGAGAATATTCATTTTCTAACTTTCCTGGAACCAAAAACAGTAGAAAACAGGCAGCTGGCACTGTGGCTCTTGTTAATAGGTTAGTCCAAGAAATCATATGAAAATTACTCCAAAGTTTGAACAGAACACAATAAAGTGGATAAAACCAAGCATGGAACATCAAAAATTATAGATACATTTGCAATGTATCAACATCCCCAAGCTTAACTCTTGCTCGTCCTCGAGTAGGTAAGTGATAAAAAGAAATAATTTTTGAGGTGACATGCACCATCAAAGACTTGATCAAAGTATTTGCAAAACTCAAAGCTGGGATCATAGTACTTCAATCATAACATGAAAGACAAAGTTCTAGGAATAGGCAAAGAAACCATGATGCAACATAAAAAGGTACAAACAAAAGATTCATGAATAACATGCCTTGCAAGATGTTTGTTTGTTTCACATAAAGAAAACATAGCATAATAGTATTCAGCTTGTCCCTCAATAGAGTAGCAAATATAAATGCATCGGACACCTTCAAAGTTCATAAGAGTGACTAGATACAATAGTTTAAAATAAGCAATATCAAGTTATGCATCAATCAACTAGTCTTGGGACAATGCACATAGAACTAAGAATGGCCACTATGCTCTCAAAGTAGGTGCATAAAGATAGAAGGTGGAGACTCAATAAATTGGTGGAAGAAAAGCCTTTTGTAAAAGGAAGTAGGGATTCAAGTCTCATAAAGAGCTTCCAAAAATTATGGTACTTATAGCTTTCAGCTCTCATTGCCCCTATCATAAGCATCTTGAAGGTGATTAAGGTTAAAGTGACACAACTAAGAGGATATGCTTGTCAAGTTATAAACCGAAATATCATGCCCCTTACTTATGAAGACCGATCCTCATGCTACCCAACTTTAGTCACGAGTAAGCTCTTGTCATTGTAAGTATATGTGTATCATTAAGAACCTCCAACGGGGTACCCCTTGCACATGATACGGGAGCTTTCCCATAATCAAAATGACAAGGTAAGCAGACAATGAGCATCTCAGCGATCTTTTTATTTGCTATTTGCATAGGCTTTTATTGAGGATGCTTCATAGAGTGCTCATTATGGTGATGCTGCAAGTTTCCACCATGATTAGGCATGGCTTAGGCTAGCAGCCCAGGCGTTTCTCTAACACACATACAAACTCCATGATCTTACAAGTTCCACATTTATTTCACACCGCCGGGATCCGTAAGCAAAAGAACATGATATCAACGGAGTACAAAGTACAAGTGCGATGTTGAAAGCGTTCCCCATGAAACATAGTTCTGCTAATTTAAACTTATAAAGCGCAAGCATATACACAACAAAGAAGGACCCAATGGTTCAAGTTTATTAGAGGCAATAAAGTAAAGTGTGCCATCAAGTTAGTGAGAGCTTTAATCACTAGTTTTCTCATAACAAGTGAAAGGTAAACAAAATCATGAATATACTTGGAATAGCATAAGATAGTAGGTAGGTATGGTGGACTCTTTGGAATAACTTGGTTTAGGGAGTTGGATGCATGAGTGGAACTCATACTTGGTTGTGGAGGCTAGCAAAAGACTGGGAGCGACAAACTAAGAGAACAATAATGGCAATAATCATGCAGAGCGACAAAACATCATTGATCAAAGCATAAAGTGTTACTACAAGTTGAAAACTAAAGGATCATAAAGGCTATGGTGACTTGAGATAGTCATAACATGGTGTGAGCATGTGCCAAGTCAACCCAAATAAAACACCAAAGGAGAATACCACTATACTATGCTTTAATATGCTAAAACAACGCATGATTCATCCAAGGCACATTAAGAAATCTCAATTGTTTATAACAAGTCATGATACAGCAAAGAATACTAAGGATAAAGCCAAAAAAATATCAAGCATGGCATGACAAAGCATAGGCCACAGTCAAAAACGAGCTCTCTTTACCACTTAAGCATGAACTTTCCTACTCTTTTCCAAACCAAACCAAACTATTTAAAAACCAATGTATGAAAGAGGGGGTCCAACCAATTTATTCATAAAACTAAGCAAACAAAAGAAAACGAAAAACCAAAACAAAAACGAAAAAGAAGACGCTCCAAGAACAACACAACTTTGCATGAAACAATAAAAATGAAGCGTTTGGAAGAAAACCTGGGATTTTTATTGATGAAGAAGGGCATCCCCAAGCTTTGACGCTTGTACTTCTTGGATATTTCTTGGGGTGACACGCGTGGCATCCCCAATCTTGAGCTTTAATCCATCCTTCATCTCGTTACTCATTCCTTCCATACACCTGAATTTTTCCTTCATACAAAACTTCACACAATCTCATTAGCAACATTAGTGCACTTAAGATAAATAAGTCTCAAGGTTCAGTTCTAACACCAAATAAACTTCCATTAGAACACTATCTACTGTAGCACTTTTCTCAAAAAGCTCAATTCCCCAAAGGAACTCAAGAAGGAACTAACAAGAAGCAAATGCAGAAAATGGCAGAAATCTGTCAAAACAGACCAGCAGGTAAAGACGAATTTTTTCGAAGACCTTATGTTGCTCAAATCAAAAGGTGTTGAACTAACGAAAGTTAGATAACAACCTGGGACCGAAGCACAAAAAATTACAGCTCAATCCGACGTACAGAGCTCTCTCAGGAATCTTTACGGTGAAGCACGGAAATCTGTTTCGGGACAGCAACTTTCCCAATCATTACTTCTCTCTCATTAGAGGTTACTCTTGGCACAAAAAGCAAATAAAAAGGATAAGAAGAGGTTATTATAGAGGTAACAACTTCCGAGACTCAACTAAAACTCTTGGGTTATCTCCCAACAAGTAATTTTCTTTAACGTCTTTAAGTTAGGCATAAGAAGCAAAGAAAGAATCAAGTGTTCTCAAATGAAGAAGCATTAAGACCAACTTTCTTGCCCTTACCTCTCTTATTTTTATTCTTAACCTTTGGGAAAATGTGATTGTTTGGTGGAGAAGAAAGGCTCATGGTCCCCTTTCCCACATATATTATTGCTCCAAGGAGTTCTAATAGGGACCTTGCAAGTGTAATTTGTCCTTTTCCTGCACATTCAATAACAAGATAATCAATAGAAATCGTTTTCCCAAGGATCCTTGTAAACACTCCTTCAGCTATTTCAAGAGGTAATATGGTAGTATTATTAGCAAGAGATATTTCCTTTCCTCCCTTAGTGAGCCCCCAAGTATTCAGAGATTTATAAATATCTTTGGGCATAAGACAAAATTCAGACATGATATCACAGCGAGCTTGAAAAGTTTCAGTGTTCATCTCAATCTTTACTGTAGGGAACCACTTTGATGGTTCAGAATTTATGGGAAAATAATTGAGATGCTCCCTAAGCGTGTTATAGCAATTTTATAAGCTAGTAGTGCTAGCCTCAAGAGTGTCCAACCTAGCAATTATTTTTGCAGTTTGGCTAGGCATAGTGTAAGTGAGGATCAATTTCTTTATAGCATTAGTAGCATCATCCTCATTACATTGGAAGAAATCTCCTCCCACAACAACATCTAAAGCATATCTATAGCAAAGAGCAATCCCAAGGTAAAAACTGCTAAGGAACAAGCTTTGAGTCATTTTAGGCTTAGTTTTTTCATGTAGATCAGAGATTCTAGACCAAGCTTCCTTAAAACTTTCCTCAATTCCTTGTTTAAAAGTGAAAATCATATCCTCGGGTGACATAGTGATTGGAGCAAGGCTAGACATAGTGACAACTAAAGGCGACTTAATTTTGTGTGTTTTTGAATAAGAAAGCAAACTAGTAAAACTAATTTTTGTGTGTGTTTTTGAATAACAAAACAAGCAAACAAAGCAAAAAGAGAACTAAGCAAAACAAAAACAACAAAGTAAAGAGATTGGTTATGAGTGACTCCCCTTGTGAAGATGTCCTTGACTCCCTGGCAACGGCGCCAGAAAAAATCTTGCTGACTCGTAGTTGATGTAGAGCTCGTTGGGAACCCCAAGAGGAAGGTATGATGAGCACAGCGGTAAGTTTTCCCTTAGTTATGAAACCAAGGTTTAATCGAACCAGTAGGAGCAAGGAAACACCCCAAAGGTGTTACTAGCTGAGCTTTGGCAGGGAGCTCTACCGGTGCTAGTAGCAACATGGAGACCTGCACAACACAACCACAGAACTTTGTCCCCAACTTGCGATGAGGTTGTCAATCTCACCGTGTTTTGCGGAAAACAAAGGATCAAACGTATTGAATGGAAAGAAGTAAAATTTTGCAAAAATTAAACACAAAGTAGTAAAAGATTGTAGATTGTATGTAAAGAAAAGGACCGGGATCAATAGTTCACTAGAGGTGGCTCTCCTTAGATAGATAACATGCTGGGTGAACAAATTACAGCGGGGCAATTGACAAACACCAAGAAAGCAATACATGCATATACTAATCATCTTGACTCCTCTGAGACTTGATTGGGAATTACAACATAATACATAGACCGCCATCCAACTGCATCTATGACTAATAATCCATCTTCAGGTTATCATCCGAACCCCCTCTAGTATTAAGTTGCAAGCAACAGATTATTGCTTTACGAACTGCGTGTAAAGTAAACAATACGATTGTTCTATGAACAATGGATTGTTGTTTTCTCCCTAGTAGCAACATCACATCTAGTACCTTAGAGATTTCTGTCACTTCCCCAGATTACCAGAGGCATGAACCCACTATCGAGCATTAACTCTTGGAGTTGCTAGCATCTACTTGGTGAAGATAGCTACTAACAACGGAAAGCATGCAAGATCTCAAATAACAAAGACATGATAGAATCAATAATCAATCTGAAATAGCATCACAATATCCATCGGATCCCCGCAAACACAACATGTATGAATTACAAATAGATGATCTTGATCATGAACAAAGCTCACAAGATCTAAACATGAAAGCACAAAGGAGGAGAAACCAGCCATCTAGCTACTACATGGATCCGTAGTCCAAGGATGAACTACTCACGCATCACACCGGAGGCTTGCATGGTGATGAAGAAGGCCTCCAGGGTGAATTCCCTTCTCCGGCAGGGTGCCGGGAAGAGCTTCAGATCCCTCCTGATCTAGGGATGGAGATGACGGCGGCTACAGACTCTTTCGTGGATTTTTGATCGGGTACCTAGGGTTTTCGTCCCGAGGGCAACTTATAGGCGGAAGGAGAGGCCGAGGGGGTGCCAGGGCTAGCCTCACCACCCCTGGTGCGGGCCAGGCTGGGCGGCGCGGCCAGGTGGTGTGGTGGCCCCCTGGTTCCTCTCCGTCTCGTATTCTGGCACTTGATCCCTTCCGGAAAAATAGGCACTTTGGCTTTTGTCCCGTCCAATTCCGAGAATATTCATTTTTGGACTTTCCTGGAACCAAAAACAGCAGAAAACAGGCAGCTGGCACTGTGGCTCTTGTTAATAGGTTAGTCCAAGAAATCATATGAAAAGTACTCCAAAGTTGGAACAAAACACAAGAAAGTGGATAAAACCAAGCATAGAACATCAAAAATTATAGATACATTTGCAATGTATCAAGCATCCGCTACCAAATTGGCTTTGCCGGGGTGATAGTGAATGTCAAGGTCATAATCCTTCATTAACTCTATCCATCTCCTTTGCCTCATTTTTAGCTCCTTCTTAGTGAAAATATATTTCAAGCTCTTGTGATCTGAGTAAATCTCACAGCGATTACCCATCAAATAATGACGCCATGTCTTCAATGCCAAAACTACGGCTGCTAATTCAAGATCATGGGTCGGATAGTTCTGCTCATGCTGCTTCAGTTGTCGAGACAGATAAGCGATGACTTTGCCTTCTTGCATCAATACACATCCGAGACCAATCTTGGATGCATCACAATATACATCAAACGGCTTCTTGATGTCTGGCATTATCAATATTGGGGCTGATATCAATCTCTTCTTCAGCTCCTGAAAACTGGCTTCACATTTGTCTGTCCATTTAAACTTCTTGTCCTTCTTCAACAATTGGGTCATGGGTCTGGCGATGCTCGAGAATCCTTCTATGAACTTGCAGTAGTATCCCGCTAATCCGAGAAATGCACGGACTTGGGTTTGAGTGGTTGGGGCTTCCCATGCTTTGACATCTCTGATCTTGGCGGGGTCAACGGAAACTCCTCCAGCAGACACAATATGTCCTAGGAATCCTACTTCTTTCAGCCAAAACTCACACTTGCTGAACTTGGCATATAACCGATGCTCTCTCAGGGTTTCTAGGATGATTCTTAGATGTTGCTCATGCTCTTCTTCTGACTTGGAGTAGATAAGGATGTCGTCGATAAACACAACTACAAACTTATCTAGGAAATTCATAAAGATCTTATTCATGAGATTCATGAAATAAGCAGGGGCATTGGTTAATCCAAAAAAATAACCATATACTCGTATAAATCATAGCGAGTAGTAAAGGCAGTCTTTGGAATATCCGTTGCACGAATCTTAAGTTGGTGATAACCAGTCCTAAGATCAATCTTTGAGAATACCTGAGCTCCAGTCAACTGATCAAATAGATCCTCTATCTTTGGCAAGGGGTACTTATTCTTGATGGTGACATCATTTAACTTTCTGTAATCTGTGCACAAACGGTTGGCTCCATCTTTCTTGTCGACGAATAACACTGGTGTTCTCCATGGCGAAGCGCTTGGCTGAATCAAGCCTGTTGCCAGCATAGCATCCAACTGCTTCTTCAGTTCCACTAACTCTGAGGGGTTCATGCTATAGGGTCTCTGGGCTATGGGTCCGGTTCTGGGGATTAGTTCGATAATGAACTCAATATCCCTATCCGGGAGCATACCTGGCAATT
This sequence comes from Avena eriantha, assembly GCA_910589775.1. Taxonomy (NCBI): domain Eukaryota; kingdom Viridiplantae; phylum Streptophyta; class Magnoliopsida; order Poales; family Poaceae; genus Avena; species Avena eriantha. Next base: position 143,027,375 of record OU342741.1, on the reverse strand, counting down.
GATCTGGGAATACGTCGGGGTATTCACAGACTACTCTTACTTGGTCTATGGTGGGTAGGGGTAGACTCTTGTTGCACTTAAATTGACGGGGTAAAGTTTCAGATATATGCTCTACTGTTACTCCAGAGCTACTGGTCATGGTGATGGCTTTCTTAGCACAGTCTATCATTCCTTTATGCCTTGACATCCAGTCCATACCTAGTACTACTTCCAATCCTTTGGTTCCAAGTACAATTAGGTTGGCATAAAAATCTATCCCATGTATTCTGATAGGTACAGCTTTGCAAATTTTTCTAGCTTTTGTAGTTGATCCGGGGATTTGAACTATCATGACATGCTTCAGGTTGGTTGGGTGAATCTTACTAGTGCATGCAAATTCTTCGATGACAAGTGAATGCGATGCTCCTGAATCAAACAATACTCTTGCTAAAACTGAGTTGACAGAAAACATACCCAGCACTACATCTGGCGCTTCCTGGGCTTCTTTGGCGTTCATGTGGAAGAGACGACCATTGCGGTTGTGAGGGTTCCCTGGGGCAAATCTTCTCCCTGGTTGAACACGATGCTGTTGTTGATCTGGGGCATTCACATTGGCATTAGCGGCAGTCTTCTTGGGACACTCATTGGAATAGTGACCCTTTACTCCACACTCGAAACAGGTGATCTGGGACTTGTCCTTTGCTGTGATAGGCACAACATTGCTGCCAGTTCTAGGTGCGGTGTTGTTGTTGTGGTTGTTGTTGCTGTTGGGAGGTGCACGGTTGAAATTGTTGGCATTGCCGGAGTTGTGATTGTTTCCTCCGGACTTCACATTGCCTCCGCTACAGTTGGGGTAGCTTGGGCGAGACATTGGGGGTTGGTTGTTCCTTGGTGCATATCCTGATGAGGGGTTGGGACGGTACTTCTGGTGACTGCTGGATCTAGATTGCTGCATCATATGACGTTTGCGGTTGTCGTTTGCTTGGTTCATCTTCCCTTCCATCTGAATGGCAGAGTCGACTAGCTCTTCAAGATCTTCAAAGCGGATGTTGACGAGGACAGTCTGCATCTCATCATGCAGTCTATTCAGGAATCTCTCCTTCTTCTTCACCTCTATGTTGATCTCATCAGGGGCATATCTTGCAAGCGACAGGAATCTATCACGATATTCCACCACAGTCATTCTGCCTTGCTTCAAGTCGTGAAACTCATCTCTTAGTCTGGTGACTAGACCTTGCGGCACGTGGGTGCGGCTGAACTTTGTTTTGAAAGCTTCCCATGTCATCACTTGACCATGGTTCATATTACGGATACTAGTCCACCAAGCTCTTGCATCTCCCGCCAGATAGTGAGTGGCGAAGAGAACTTTCTCGTTGTCATTACTCCTGCAACTTCTAAGTTGTTTTCCATTGTCTATAACCAGTCATCTGCATCTAGTGGGTTTTCATCTTGGTTCAAGATAGGGGGATTGGTATTCTGAATTTTTTTGAGTTTGGATCCATGGTGATCCTGGTTTCCATGGTTCTGGTTGTTGAGAGCCATCTGGGCGATCTGCTGCAATGTTGCTAAGTTAGCTTGGCGCTGTGCCTTGCTTGCTTCTCTGTTTGCGATGAGATTCTGCAAGATTTGCAGCATTGGGTCTTGTGACGAGCTGCTCCCTCCTTGGTTTCCACGAGTTATCTGAAGATTGAGGTAGATAAAGGGGTAACGGGGAAATTCTAAGGTTCATGGTTTTGGTTTCAAGCTAAAATTTTGAGTTTGACTCAGGTTTTGCAACTAACTTCATTCCATTCATGCAAACAAGCACATGATACAACACACACCACAACAATCAAAGGAAAACAGATGGTTTGAAGAACCATTCTGCAAGCTACGATACAGTGGGACCGATACATCTCATGCTACGACAATGCTCTAGTGCATCTACTCATCGTCGATGAAGTCGGAGTCCTCATCGTCAGTGTAGAAGTCCATAGAATCCTCCTCCAGAAAGTCATCATCATTGATGAGGTAAGAATCCATGTCTCCCTGGATGTCTTCACCCTCCTCTTCTTCCTCCTTTGCTGCAAGCTGAGCTTCCTGCTCCTTGATGGTCTTCTCGAGGTCGGCCACCTTCTTGCGAAGACGGGTGATGGCGTGATCCTTCTTCTCGCGCTGGAGGCGAAGAGACTGACGATCCTTGACTAGCAGTGAGAAAGTCTGGGCCTTCTGGGCGGCAATGGCACGGTTGTGGTTGGCAAACTCCCTAGCATTATCCAATTCCTTCTGACGATCGTACAGAAGGAAGTCAAGGTTCTCCACTTGACGCTTCAGCTCTGGGTGACTTGGCATCTCCATCGGCATTCCCATGAAGTCACGTCTTGCATAGTGACCAAAACGGGTTCCCTGGAGTTGGTTGACACTAAGGGCACATAGACGTGCGAGAGCTTCATGCATTGCTCTGGCTAATCCATATGGCCAGTTGTTCTCTCTCACGGAGAACTGGATTCTCCCGGACGTTGGTGCTTTGATGCTTCCTCTAAGATCAGCGGTGACTAGCCACTTCAAATCTCCTCCTGGGGGTCCTGGAAGTTGAGCTCCAAGAAACTCTGGATGCGGGCGTCCCAGTAACTCTGACAGTGAATCCAAGCCCCTCTCGAAGATCAACTGACCTCTGTTTCCCAACTGGTAGAACTTGCTGAACTGGGTCTCCATCTACAAGAATTTAGGATGAGGAAATTAGTGAAGTGAACAAGGGTGTCAAATTTTAAGTAGTGAATGTAAGAGTTTTGAGGAACATGAATTTTTGAGAAAGAATGAATTCCCAAGGATAAGAGAGGAAATATTTTTTCATAAATACTCGTTTTGGTTTTGAAACTAAGTTTTTTGTTCGGATGTCCATTCTAACTAGGGTCTCCTATGGTCAGGATGGCTCTGATACCAACTTGTCAACACCCGGATTTTTAATCCCAGATGCCTGTTATGTCATTCATCACAATCCCAGGATTACCATTTTTGCGAGACATAACAGATTGGATATCACAGTACATCATCCATTACAAACCATACATAAGGTCTTACACAAATAAGGATCTCATGATCCAGTCTTAATACAACAAGCAGCGGAATAAAAGATAAGCGTGGCGGTGGGGTCCATCTTCAGGGGCACAGGCAATGCTGACGAAGGCAGATAGTCCTAGTTATCATAGCCGTCCTGCTGGCCATCATCTTGGTAGTCTCCTTCATAGTCTGGCCATGAGAATAGCCAGGGATAAAAGCCATGAGTAACTCTTTAAGTACTCGCAAACTACCACTAACAAGTAGTATAGTTCTAAGTTAAAGTGCTAACTCTATGTTTAACTATAAAGTTAAGTTTGAAACCTAAGCTGAGTTCTGAAACAAAGAAAGATAAAATAAAGTTCTAGAATAATTAAGTTGGGAAGCTAGTGTCATAAACACCACCCTATTGTGGTCAAGTCAAGATTCATCATTCATTTCATAAGTTATTTTGAAAACATCTGACAACGAAACAGTATGGCCATTCCAACTGTCCATAACCGCAGACGCGGCTATTCGAATAGTTTGACACTCTGAAGAGGTGGTACACTTTCACCACAACATTCGATACATCTGTCAGGGATAACCCTGAATCATCATACTTAGTATCCAGATAATCAAACATAACCTTTCCTTTACACACCCTAGTATAAGCACCTCTCCTATGAGCATGGCCTCCCAACCATGACCATCTATCATCTTGGGCACTGCATAGGTGGACAACATTGAGAGGTAGCCTCAGCTCAGACCTCTCCCGCGAGGGAACTAATACTAATGCATATAAACTTCCGGCTAAGCCTTACCCAATTCAGGTATTGTGGTTGTACGATAAATTTGGAATGGTATCGCATCCGAATCCAACCATCAGTTTTTATAAAAGGGCTAAGGCTCATGCCTCAACATTTTCATCATCATGAACCATTTGTGTTTCTCAACACATGTCAAAACATCTCAATAGAATGACTCATCATTCCAAGGTTTTCATAATTCATTTTCATCAAATGTTCCCATCTAAAGTGACTCAAGTTTTTATCTACTCTAAACTACTAAGTTAAGAGTGTTCACTAAGGTGGAAAGATGGGATCAATCTCATGCCATAGAATGACATCTAAAGTTATCTAGAATAGGTCAAGTTTTATACTCTTTATGCTACCTTCAAAACAAGTAAAGGACTTTGTGTAAAGTAAAGGAAGTAAAGCTTGAAATCAATACTTGGGGTAAAGAATAGTCAAAGTAGTATCACCAAAGCATGCCTAAAGCATCTTTGCTAAACTATCTAGTTTAAACCTAGCTTGCTAAGCATGATACTTGCAAGTGTTAGCTTGCATTTTAATGGTGGCATGCCTTGGTTGGTGTAGTGGTTGAAGTTTTCTTCCTCCTCTTGGTAGAACTCCTCCTCCTCGAAAGCTTGGTCAGTACTATCGTCTATAAATACATATGGAGTACACAATCACCAAACAATACTTAACTAGTCTAATTAGCACTCTAGGGCACACATTTGATGATCTATTATCATCACAAGCATCACAAGTTTTATTAATAGCTTCATTCTTTTTATTTTAGAAAAGTAATTTCTACTCATTGAAAATTAACTAAGATTTAATATTCACCACTTAAAATATGGGATCATATGGACACACGTCATCACCACATATTCTAACATCTGGGAATGTGATTTAAGGGTTGGATGACAATTACTTTGGTTTAAGTTTAATATTTAATGATTTAAAGTGACTAGAAATGCCTATATAGCATTATTTTGGTACTAGTCCAAAGTCACTGCATGTAAACCTTAATATTATTACATATTCAGATAGATATGGTTAAATGTGATTTTTGAGAGTTGGAATCAACTCAAAAGCTATCATGGTTGATTTTACAAAAATGTTGCAAGGTGCAAACGCTTCTGTCTTGTTATTTTTACTAGGAGAGATCTCTAACTCTAATTGAATTAAATCCAACGGGCATGGGTAGATATTTTTAGTAGCTTTCTAACAAAATTGGAATTATTCCATTTGGATTTGTAAATCTCCCTGAATTGAATTTTAAACTAAGGGACAGAACTAGGTTCAAACTAAAATAGAAAAATCCTAATTCAAACTCAATGGGTTACGCAGGAACGCTAACGGGCCAGCCCAATGACACTACGCGGTGCGGGGCTCAGCTAACAGGGGAGTCCACCGGTCAGTGGCTCATAACGCGCGAAGTGGTACGGGGCGATGTGGGTCATTGGATTAGAACGGGGATCAATGGCAGGGGCTCGTCGTCGACGACGAACAGGTCGCCGGCGAACTCTAACCCTAGCAGCTCGGTGGGGGTGCTCAGGGGGCGTACCAGGGCTCCAGCGATGACGGCGAGGCGGGCAAACGGACTGGTAGACGACGGCGAGCTCAGGGGTGCTCGAGGTGGCTCCGGGGGTGGACGAAATCAACGTCGCCTTCTCCTCCTCTGCTGCGGGCTCCTCCGGCCAAATTTCGGTGAGCAAGTGCTCGCGTTGCTCCGGCTAGAGGTGGGGAACAGTCAGTGAGGTGAGGGGAGGTAAGTGGTGTGCAGAAACTGGCTGGGGGTGGCCCTATTTATAGGACGACAATGCGACCGAGAGGCTTGGGTGGGCGGCTCCGACGAGGGCTGCACAACGTTCTAGCGGCGTGGCTCGAGGTAGGGGATGGTGGCTGGTCTCCTGGCGGTGCTCTATGGAGTGAATGCGGGCCTAGGGGCAGAGGCGGCGGTCTCCACGGCGAGCGGTGGCTATGATGCGTTGGGCGGCGAACAGGCATGTCGGCGGTGCTCCTGGGGTCATGGCGGAGCGGTGGACGTGGGCTGCGGTCGAGGGGTAGCGTGTGCAACCGTGTCGGGCGCGGCGCTGGCGCGTGCTCGGCATGGTGCAGACGCACTAGGCGCGGCAGTTCCTCGGTGGTCCACGGCTTGGCCTGGCTCGAGGAGGGGACAGATAGTGGCGATGAGGTACTGGCTAGCTCGTAGACATGGCGAGAGAGAGGGGGATGGTCTGCTACGGCGGTTGCAAGTTTGGCCGGCGACATGGTGCTCGGCATGGCATGACAATGCTACTAGGGGTAGGGGATGGGGTGCAAGTGGCCTGGTTAGATCATGAGGGGACAGAGGGATTAAATGGAGATCATTTGGGGGCAAAACCCTATTGGAAACAGTGAGCTAGGATTAGAGTGTAAATCATGCCTGCCATGTGTTTGTGGAAATGGCCGCAAGAACTTTATTTTTGAATTTTGAAAAGATTTTTGGTGGGTGTGCTAGTACTAAGCTTGAGACTCTGTGGGTGCTTGGGTTTTGAAATTGGAGCTTGTCTGAGTGGTTTTTGAAATAGTGGGATCTTCCCATATGAAATGGATTCAATTTTCAACTCTTATTTAAATTTAGTGTTTGAATGTTTTTGGCAGATCACCAAGTGGGCCTTGGTACATCATTATGTGTACTAGCAAGGGATGCAAAGATCCATAACTGTTTCTGTTAGGTTTCGAGTACTAGGAATAGCCAAAGTAGGCATGTTGATTAAAATGGCACAAATGACCATTCACTTATTTTGTTCATTTTGATTTGTTTTTCTTTGGGATTTGTTTGGGGATGATCTAGATGATGTTTATTTCACCTAAGAATCATTTTACAAGCAATGGATCACTTAATCATGGCAATTCAAATCAACTCCTATTTTAAATGCACACACATATGAATGCCTTGATAATTTCAATTGAAAAAGTTTTTGTTAATCCTAATTTTGATGATTTGGATCTTAATAACCTTGGATTGAAGAATTGGGATGTTACATCTGCTTGCCTTGTCATTTTAATTATGGGATAGCTCCTGTGTCATGTGCAAGGGGTACCCCGTTGGCGGTTCTCTATGATACGTATATACTTACAATGACAAGAGCTTACTTGTGACTGAAGTTGAGTAGCATGAGGATCGGTCTTCGTAAGTAAGAGGCATGAGACTTCGATTTATAACTTGTCAAGCATATCCTCTTAGTTGTGTCACTTTAACCTTAACCATTTAAAGATGCTTATGATAGGGGCAATGAGAGCTCAAAGCTAACAAGTACCATACTTTCAGCATTTGGAAGCCTTTCAAACTATTCAAAACCTTTTCTTTTACTTGTTGAGTCTCCACATATTCTTTGAGCACCTTCTTGAGAGCATAGTGTGTGCTTGTCTCAAAACTTGATTGTTTGTGTTATGACTTTGATGCTTGTATCTTTGACATCTTTACTTCTAGTCTTCACCTGAACTTCAGAGGTGCCTTAGATAAAAAGCAAGCGAGATACCACTCTATCATACCTTGTTATGAGCATTGTAATGTTGCTTATGTTTATGATTCATGCTACTTATTATTTTTGAGTTGGAATCTCTTCATAGCTTGCAATGCCTATTAAGTAAACTTAGTTGCATACTCCTTATTATGAATTTTCTAAGTAGTTGATCACATGGTGAAAATATATACATCATATGAAGCAATTGTGTTCATAAAAGTTCTTTTATCGCACTCAGTTTTCAACTGAATTGCTTGAGGACAAGCAATAAGCTAAGCTTGGGGAGTTGATACGTCCAAAACGTATCTACTTTCTTGAACACTTTTGCTATTGTTTCTCCTCTAAACTTGTGTGATTTGAATGCAACTAACACGGACTGACGCTGTTTTCAGCAGAATTGCCCTGTCTACTTTTTGTGTAGAAAATCAACTATCAGGAAAAATCCCAGAAAATATGCCGAAAATCCTATTTCACCAGAAGACTCGAGGAGCCAAAATACGAGACGGAGGGGGGTTGGGCTCAGGCCACACCACCTGGCCGTGCGGGCAGGCCCAGGCCTCGCCAGGGGGTGGTCTGGCCGCCCTAGACTCCCTCTCAGTCTCCCTCTTCGCCTATAAGTTGCCTTCTGACCTAAAAACTCAAGGGGGTTCAACGTTTTTCCAGAAGGAGTTCCGCTCCGCCGCCACCACCAGATTCCACGAAACAGCACCAGAAACTCCGTTCTGGCACCCTGTCGGGACGGGGAATTGGAGGAGATCATCGCCATCATCACCACCATCGCTTCTCCATCGACCATCCATGTTTCCCCCATCTATGAGTGACGAGGGTTTAACTCATCAATGCCCATTGTTATGGACTTGGGTTTTGGAGAAGGAGGGAGTGATGGAAACATCTATCGGCTAGCAAACAAGCACACAGGGGACAAAGGATTTACCCAGGTTTAGGCCTCGTAGAGGTCCCTACTCCTGCTTGTTTGCTCGTGGAATTATCGAGGGAGTCGAAAGTTACAATGGTGCGCAGATGCAATCTGGTGAGAGTCGTGAAAACTAGGGTTGTGTCTGTCTTCCTCCCCGCCCCCTCCTAGCCTTTATATAGATAGGCTAGGTCTTGGGTAGCAGGTCGAGTCGGTTACAAGTAAGGGTTCTTCCCTTCAAACTTTCTATCTTTAGCTTCTTCTTGTCTCTCAAGCAATCGAGAGTCCGCAGGTTAGTCGAGTCCTTTCGTCTGGGCCTTGGCGACACCGTGGGCCTGTATGTATTTAGACCGTATATACCAATCTTGAGTACCTGTAAGGTATACCCATGTCAGTAGCCCCCGAGAATCCAGTGGAATCGCAGATTCGACTGGGTACTTTTTGAAGTTTCGAGTGCCTGAATGAGTACATTTCGACTGCTTTTATTTGTGTCATAGGGATTGTTGATATACGTGCCTGATATAACCGAAGTATCGGTACCAGTTAACCACCTTAGGGTGAAACAACGCAATCTACTCGAATTCGAGTCCTCGGACTCAAATCCGGAAAAGTGCTGGCGTAATTCGACTCAAGCCGTGGAAGTCTTACAGGAGTTAAATTCCAGTTATATGAGTGTGAGCACTTGACGCGTCCGTCAAGGCATGTTCATCGTGCCTGTAGGCACGGATATGTTTCTGGTAGTGCGCAGTTAAATGCGTTGCCAGGCCTTTATTCAGGACTTACCTTCACGCTGTAAGCGCGGCATCCGAATTTTATCATCGCGGAGATGATTCGGGCAACCCAGGAGACATGATCTCTTTGTAGGGAAAATTATGAGGCGGTGTCGCCATGATCTGCGAGTGCTGATGTAATCAGCGCACAGTTTTTGTGTAAATAATCATAGGGTGCGCGACCAGCGCTCCCTATGGGAGTAGCCCCCGAGTGCCTGGTTGAGTCGAAGACTCAGGCAGGGACTAAAGAAATTTTGCAACTGCTGTCATTTTTGTTCGTTTGAGTCGAAAACTTGGGTTGCGACTGCTGTCGTCTTTTGCTTGCTTGTTTCAGTCGAAATTGTTTCCAGCGCTCCCTATGGGAGTAACCCACGTCCATAGTCGAATCGATTTTCGAGTGGTTGGGTTTGATTGTGATTTCCTGTATCCCTGCAATAAGAAAAAAAATCATAGGGTGCGCGGCCAGCGCTCCCTATGGGAGTAGCCCCCGAGTGCTTGGTGGAGTCGAAAACTCCAGCAAGGACTAAATTAGTCGAAGTTTTTCGCTAAGTAGCCTTTGATGACGTCAGTGCTGACGCTTGCATGACCTCAGTTGCCTGCGTGAGCGGCTTTGACGGGACGTGACAAGCGGTGGGTCCCACTTTCTGACTTTGATTTGACTGGGCGTGCGTAATCTTATTATTAACTATGCCTCCTCGATTTTCGCGCAGCGGAGGGACGGTTCGCGCTTCCTCTTCTCCACGTGTCTAGCACGACGTGTGCCACGCGTCCAATAGGGTTTTTGTGAGCCGTTGGATTGCATCTCTTAGGGGTTAAGTAGCAATGCTACGACGGTAAATTTCCATCTACGCCCTTTTCTTCCTCGCTGCCATCGCCATTGCCGCTGCTCCTCTGCTTTTCTCCTGCGCTCATCTTTTCCGCAATTCTGGACCATCTCCGCTCGTTCCCAAGTTACTTTCTACGTTCTCATCACCGCCGCGCAATGGGAAAGAAGAAAGGAGGCCCTGACGCTGAATCCGCCGCCACCGCTGCTGCGGCGAAGAAGGGTGGCGCCGCTGCTGTGGGCACTAGTGCCGCCGCCGGCGGGAAGAAGAAGGTCGCGGGCACCCGTGTGACCAATGGTGCCTGGCGCCCCTCAATCATCAAGGCGTCCGATCTTCGTCTTCTTCGCGAAGACGGAGTTATTTCTGCCGCAGTCGCCGACGCGCGCGTCCCCAGTGGTGAGACCATTCCTGTGCCTCCCGCTGGTTTTCGAGTGATGTTTCTTGCTTTCATCATTCGCAGCCTTTATTTGCCTATCCACCCCTTTCTTAGGGGTCTCCTCTGTTTTTACGGGCTCCAGCTCCATCAGTTGTCCCCGAATTCGATTCTTCACATCTCTTGCTTTATCACTCTCTGCGAGTGCTGGCTCGGAATCGAACCGCACTTTGGCCTTTTCAAGCGTTTGTTCAAGCTAAAGCGGCAGTCTGCATCTGGCTCTTTAGTTTATGACGTAGGTGGTTGTGGAGTCCATGTCGACCCATCCGCCACCTACTTTGACATTAAGCTCGCCAAGTCCGTCCAGGGATGGAGGGACATATGGTTTTATGTTCGTGACCTGAAGGCCAAGGACGAGCACTTTGGACTCGCTACTTTTGATCCCGCGACTCCCTGCAAGAAGATGCGTTCTTGGAAGAACGTGATCATGCCGTCCGAACTCGCGGAGATGGACGTGCTATATCAATGCGTCGGCGACCTCGAGAGTCGCATGGGCGCAGAAGAGGGAGGCTGCGCCCTTATCGGGACTTGGCTGCGTCGTCGCATCCAGCCTCTCCAAGCTAGAGTCCATCCCATGTTTCAATGGGGTGGTGCTGATGATGCCACTCGCGTGTCTGCCGATGGCATGTCCGCGAGTGAGGTAGATAAGAGGGTGCGACTGGTCAAGAAGTATACCTTCAAGGATGTGCTTCCGAATGAGCCAGTCGTTCCTCCCTTCGATGCTTCGAATCCTCCTCCCGAGGTACAGTCGTACTACCAAGTAGCTTATATTCACGATTGCTTTTCTGTTGCTTACCTGCCCCTTTTTGCTTTTTGTATGCAGGATTGGGCGGTCTCGCCTTGCATGCCTCCTCTCCCTGAGGGCATTATTCCTCGCGAAGCTTTTGAAGAGGACGAGTCTGAGTCGACTGTCCCTTCTGACGTGGAAGAGGAAGCCCCCGAGTCGGAGAGCCCAGATACTCGCAAGCGTCCGTGCAGCGAGGACTCTGATGCGTCGACTCCTTCAACTCCAGAGGGCACAGTTGCTGGCGCGGAGTCACCAATTGCCGTCGTTCCTCTGAGGGCTGTAGCACCAGCTTCTCCCAACAAGATGCAATTGCCCAAGGAGTCTTCGTCGAAGTCGGCGGAGGCCACGTTTGATCTTCACAAGTTTGACTGGTAAGTTTATGAGTTCGTCCTTTCTTCTCTGTTTTCTTTTTGTTGGCTTTGCCCTGGAGTTTTGCCCTTTCTCAATGTGAATTTGGTCTTGCAGTCAAGAGGCGTCGTCATCTTCTGGCGACGTTGAATTTTTGAAGGAATCAGGAGTCGCGACCTTAAGGGCCAAGGTAGAGGTCGAGCGCGCTCCTTCTCCTCCGGCGGCGGCCCACTCCAGGCACAATTCTTCGAGTTCTCCTCACGGAGGGGAGCATCGAATAGTTGCTCGGATGACAGCTCAACAGACTTCTTTGGAGTCGCTAGAGGACCATGTGAGTATATCTTTCCTTCTTTTGTATTTTGGCAGTCAACGCCTTCTGTTGCCCTTATCTGATTCCTTGATTGGTGCAACAGCTCCTTGTAAAAGAGGCCGTGCGAGTGGCGGAGCAGGTGATGGCGATGGGTCGTCAGCATGCGATGCTAGAGATGCGTCACCGTGTGGTCGAAAGTGAGTGCTTCCACGCTTGTTTCTTTCGTCTTTTTTCTGTTCTGGTGTGTTTGACTGAGAGCCAATTATTTTGACTGCCATGTAGCTGAGCATAACGCCCAACTGCGCAATGTCGCATCCTTGGAGAAGACACTGGGCGCAGCTGTCAAGGGGCGTGATGAGGCAATCGCGGCTCGTGATGAAGCCCGAAAGCGAGAAGAGGATCTGCGCGCCTCTTTTGCGGCCAGGGAGAAGTTGTTCGAGGAGCAGCTATTCTCAGTCGCCAAGGCCCTCTCAGGTACCTTTACTGGTGGATTTTTGATTGATGCTTTTCTCTCCTTCTGGAGTTTTGCCGTTGGCACCAGAAATCTGATCCATGTTTTTTGGTGTAGATGCTGGCGACTTGAGTTTTGACCCGCAGGCCCTTCGTCGTGATGACGCTCTGGCTGGCGCGGTATCTGTGGTCGAAGACCGAAGTGCCGTAGTCCGGAATACATTGTCCAAGGCCAAGGTCGCCCTTAGTCGCCTCCGAGAGGAGTTGATGCCAAAGGCGGAGCAGGTCGATAAAATGGACGAGCTGGTGGAGTCACTCGCCGGGGGTGTGCCTTCTACCTATAAGAACTCCCTCCGGGCGGCTGGTACAACGATGTCACTCGCCATGGTGCAGGCCCACGGAGTCGAGATAGATCCCTCTGCGGTGTCGAAGACAATGCCTGTTGGCGCGGATGGTCAGCAGGTAGTTTTCGCCCCCTTTGCGACTGCCTGTGCCAAATACGGTCATTCTTTGATTAATACCGTTGCCAAGTATTCGGAGGAGCTCCAACGCGCTAAGAAGGCGGCGAAAGCTTCGGCTTCAGGGGCAGGTGGAAAATCAGTGGCGACTGATACTGCCACGGATTTGATGAAGCCCCCGAAGGCGTCGAAGTCGAAGAAGCCAGCTGCTCCGTAGTTAGCTTTGTGTAGTAGATAACGAATTGTCCTTTTGCTCTAAGAACATGCCTGCTGGCGAGTGTGCTTGTGAATATTCTTTATGCTTTATCCTGAATGCATCTGCTATCCCTGCCTTTGTGTTAGTTTGGTCGCCTTATTTGCTTCTGTCTTGATCTGTGGTAGGGCACATCGAGTGGTCCCGTGGGGGGAGACCAGGATCCATCATCTCTTGATGAGACAGTGGCACCGCCACGCTCCAGGGTAGAGGAGCTGTCTTTGCTATCGCGACTTCGTGACCGCGTGAAGCAGCTGGAGCGTGAGTTGCCCCTGATCCGCGGTAACGCAGATGTGTGGAAATCAAAGGCGGAAAAAGCCGCCGCCCGCGAGCAGTATCTGCTTGGCGAGGTGACGCAGCTGGGCGACCAATTTAAGTGTTAGTTTGCTCATCCTCATCTTTTCCTTTCTAGATAGTCGCAGTGGTACGTTGTACTCATGTTGTTGGTGCTGCTTCGTGTAGTTGTTAGCGCACACCGTCCGCAGGAGGAGAAGGATAGGATTGCTATCCGCCTTCATGGTCTCACCCAGGAGCAACTCCAAGAGAGTGGATACTTCTGGGTGGATCATGATCGTGCGACTGCATTGGCGACCCTGCAGGATCGTGCTTCGCGAGTGCTGCTCTTCCTGAAGAAGTCATAGTCATGTTTGAAGAATATCTATCGGGCGATGTTCCCGTTGGATGACACGCCGTCAAGCCTGTTGGCTCTCTTGGCCAAATTTCAAGATATGTCCGCGGTTCGCGAGTGCGTGAGGCAGCAGTTGGTGGCTGGTGCCAAGGCTGCCCTCTCGATGGTGCGATTGCACAGGCCTGGCGTGGATGTCGCCGTCGTAGCTTCTGGTCTGCCAGCGCCGCCAGCCGGATCTTCTTGAAATATGGTGCCGCACTATCAAGCGGTGGACCGCCCAGCAGAGGAGATTATCGACTTCTTCGAGGAGCAAACAAATGTTCTTCTGTTGCAGCAATAACTGGATTTGTATCCTGCACATAAGTATATTTGTGTTGTAAAGTTCATTTATATATTTGTATGTAATTTATTGTTGAACGCGTACAAATAGCTTTTTGTAAGCGTAAGGTGCGTTGCATTATGCGAGTCCTTTTCGTTAGCCTGGCCATCCCCTTTATCAACCTGCCAGGTGCGTTGTAGCTGGGTTGAGTTTGCGTTAAGGGGTTCGATTGATGTGCCAGCTACTCAGGATGTCGTATTTATTAGTTCGAAGAACAGATGTGTGTAGGGTGGCGCAGCCCCCGAGTACAATAGTAACAGAAGTGAAAAGAAAAAACACAGAGTTTTGGGGCACTTAGCTTTTATTTATTTGGAGAACGATACGAGGTACAGTGTGTAGCTAAGTAGCCTTGGATGAGTAGCCTTATTTGCGATGTAAAAGTAAAAACAGCTAGGGGTAGAAGCGTCGCAGTTGTGCGACGTTCCAAGGGTTGGAGTATGCGACTCCTGTTTCTAGGTCTTGAAGGCGATAGGCGCCACCTGGGATTACTTCTGTAACCAAGTATGGTCCTTCCCAGGGGAACTCGAGCTTGAGATGCTCCTGCTGCTTCAGTCGCAGGACCAGGACACCTTCGACGAAGGATCTGGGGCGAAGCCTTCTACTGTGGTAGTTGCGCAGGTTCTGCTGGTAGATCGTGGATCTTTCTGTGGCGATTTCTCTCGCCTCGTCAAGGAGGTCGACGGAGTCTTCGAGTGCAAGAGATGACTCTTGTTCGCCGTAAGTGACTATGCGCGGCGCCTTGTACCTTACTTCGGCGGGTAGTACCGCTTCTGCCCCATGCACCATAAAGAATGGCGTGTAGCCTATGGCGCTGTCTGGAGTTGTACGTAGGCTCCAGAGTACGGATTGGAGCTCATCTGGCCAGCAACCCGCGGCTTGTTCGAGTGGTCGAAGTAGTCGCTTCTTGATGCCGCTGCAGACGAGCCCGTTTGCTTTTTCCACCTGACCGTTGGTCTGTGGATGCGCGACTGAGGCATAACTGATGTTGATCCCCAGGTTTTCGCAGAATTCTTGGAATTCCTTGGATGTGAAGTTCGTTCCGTTGTCAGTGATGATGCTGTGCGGCACGCCGAAGCGGTAGACGATGGACTCGAAGAACTTGACCGTGCTGTGCCCTGATTGCTTGGTTACTGGCATGGCCTCGATCCACTTGGTGAATTTGTCGACTGCGACCAAGAGGTAGACGTATCCTCCTTGCGAGGACCTTGGGAGTTTGCCAACCATGTCGAGACCCCACTGTGCGAAGGGCCAGGCCAATGGAATAGGCCGCAATTCTGCGCCTGGTGCGTGTGGTTTGTCCGCGAATCGCTGACAAGCGTTGCACTTTTGGACTATGTCTTTGGCATCACGCATGGCGTGGGCCAGTAAAATCCAGCTCGTAGAGCTTTGGCAACGAGGGCGCGACTGTCGGCGTGGTGTCCGCAGGTTCCTTCATGTATGTCGAGGAGGACTGCTTTTCCATCGGCCAGGGAGACGCATCGTTGTAACACGCCTATGATGCTGCGTTTATACAGTTCGCCGTTGATAACAGCGAATGCCTTGGAGCATCGTGCGATGTGCCTTGCATCTGTCGGGTCGTCCGGTAAGCGCTTACTAAGGAGATATGTAATGTACGGCTGCGTCCAGGATTGTTCTATCATCATGACACTCATTGGCCCTTCGAGTCCTGTGTCTAGCTCCAAGTCATCAAGTGCCATTGGCTCATTGGGTGGCGTGGCCCCCGAGTCCTTTGCTGCGCTTGTTTTCTTCTCTGCGGCCTTTGGCTTGATGGAGCGTTCGCAGATGCACTCGAGAAATACCCCAGGTGGTATGGGGGCGCAGGTAGAGCCTATGTTGGCAAGTGCGTCCGCCTCCTCATTGCTTTCGCGACCTACATGTCGCAACTCGCAACCATCGAAGTCTCCCTCGAGTGTATCGTAGAGGTCGCGGTATGCGATCATGTTGTCATTGAGTGCGTCGCACTCGTGCATTGTTTGGTTGACGACCAGCTTGGAGTCGCCATATATGATGAGCCTCTTTGCGCCGCAGGCTTTTGCCATCCTCATCCCATGCAACAGGGCCTCGTATTCAGCCTCGTTGTTTGAGGCTGTGAACTGTATTCGCAGGATGTATTTCAGCTTGTCTCCTTGAGGTGACGTCAGAATGACGCCTGCTCCTTCTCCGTCCTTCCGCTTGGATCCATCGAAGTGCATGGTCCAAAGGTAGGACATATCTGGCTTGTCCGGGAGTTGGTTTTCCATCCAATGCACGAGAAAGTCAGGGAGAACTTGTGACTTGATTGCGTCGCGTTTTTCGTATGTGATGTCTCGTGGAGACAGTTCGATTCCCCAGAGCGCGACTCGTCCCGTGGCGTCGGGGTTATTGAGCATGTGTCCCAATGGGGCGTCGCTGACTACCACGATTGGGCGTTCCTGGAAGTAATGGCGCAGTCGTCGGGCGGTCATGAAGACGTCGTACGCCAGTTTCTGGTAGTGCGGGTATCGCTGTTTTGTTGGCATGAGGACCTCGCTGAGGTAGTATACCGGGCGTTGTACGCCATGGACCTTGTTTTCCTCGGCCCGTTCGACAACGAGCACTGTACTAACTACTTGGTTAGTGGCGGAGATGTACAGCAGCAGTGGTTCCCTTTCTCGTGGAGTCACCAGTACCGGCGAGGTGGATAACAGGCGCTTGAGATCTTCGAATGCTTCTTGCGCTTCCTTGGTCCACTCGAATTTGTCAGCTTTGCGGAGGAGCTGATAGAAGGGAAGGGCCTTTTCCCCCATTCGACTGATAAATCGGCTGAGGGCCACGATTCGTCCGGCTAGTTGCTGGATGCCTCTTATGTTCTTTGGCTTCTCCATGGCCAGTATGGCCTTTATCTTTTTCGGGTTTGCCTCAATCCCTCTCACGGAGATGAGATACCCGAGCAGCTGCCCAGATGGTACGCCGAAGGCACATTTGTCCGGATTGAGCTTAATCCGGTAACGATCGAGGTTGGCGAATGTTTCACGCAAGTCGTTGATTAGAGAGGCTTCCTCCTTGGTTTTGATTACTATGTCGTCGACATAGACTTGGATGTTGCGACCCAATTGCTCCTTGAGGCAAGCCTGCATGCACCGCTGGTAGGTGGCTCCCGCGTTTTTTAGCCCGAAGGGCATTGTGTTGTAGCAGAACACACCGAAGGGCGTTGTAAACGCAGTCTTCTCTTGGTCTTCCTCCTTCATTCGAATTTGGTTATAGCCTGAGTAGGCATCAAGAAAGCAGAGGCGCTCGTATCCAGCGGTGGAGTCGATGATTTGATCGATCCGTGGTAGCGGGAAGTGATCCTTTGGGCAGTGCTTGTTTAAAGAAGTGAAGTCCACGCACATCCGTAGGATATCCATGTCCTTTTTTGGCACCAGCACCGTATTGGCGAGCCAAGTGCTTTCCTTGATCTCGCGTATGAATTTGGCCTCGAGGAGTCTGTTGATCTCCATGCCAACTGCCTGCGCTCGTGGCTCAGATAGTCGTCTGATTGTTTGTTTGACTGGCCTTGCGTCGGGGTTGACGTTGATTGCGTGCTCGGCGAATTCCCTGGGAACTCCTGGCATGTCCGTAGGACACCAGGCGAAAATTTCCCAGTGCTCACGTAGGAATTCGACGAGCGCGAGTTCCTATGCGGGACTCAAGTTGTTGGCGATGAGGGCCGTTTTGGCGGGATCTGTCGGATGGACCTGCACCTTCTTTGTGTGCACGGATGAGTCGAAGGAGAGATCAGGTGAGCTTGGCCTGCTCAGGGGAGACATACTATTGTCTATCATTTCCTTCAATCGCGTGAGCTCCTCCTGCATGCCAAAGGACTGGGAGATTCTGTTGAATTCCCTGTCGCAACTGTCGGATCGCTCAAAGCTTCCGTTGATCGTGATGACGCCGTTGGGACCTGGCATTTTCATCTGCAGGTAGGCGTAGTGGGGTACCGCCATGAACCTAGCGAACGCGACGCGTCCGAGGATGCAGTGGTATTGTGAGGGTCAGTCGACGACCTCAAAGTCAATGTGCTCGCGCCTAAAGTTCTTCGGCGTGCCGAATATGACGTCGAGGTTGATTTTTCCCAGGGGGTATACGCCTTTCCCTGGGACGATGCCATGGAACGTTGTGTCCGATGCCTCCAAGCAAGTTAGAGGAATCCTCATTGCTCGTAGGGTACTCGCGAATATGAGGTTGATGCCGCTTCCGCCGTCCATGAAGACGCGACTCATGTTGAAACCTCCAATTTGTGCCTCGAGTACGAGGGGGCAATGACCTGGGCGAGGTACTTGAGGCGGGTGGTCGCGTTTATCGAAGGTGATGCACGACTCACTGCCACTGAGGTACTCAGTGGTAGATGGTGGTGAGTGCGTGGCCAAGTTGACTTGGCGAGTGATAGCTTTCTGCACCCTATTGGAGGGGCGCCCCTTTTGGATCATCATGGTACCCATGGCCCGTGGGTACGGTTCTCCTCCGTGGTGCTGGCCCGATGCAGCTCCGTTCGGGGGTGGCCCTGGTGGTGGTGGCGGTGTGCCATGTGCCACGGCGCCTGGAGCGGCCCCGTAGCCTCTTTCGACTGCGTTGCGGTTCATCCGCACCAATCCCTCGTGTAGCTTGAGGAACTCTCGGGAGTCTTTGAGGAGGTGGCTGGACTTTCTCTTGCCGTCATGCTTGTCGATGTAGAAGTGTACCGTGCATGGTCCGGACAGTTTCTCCTCGATGGAGGTCGTGTTTGCTTCGTCGCGAGTGCGGCGTTGCCATACTTGCATGGTCTTCCCAGAGTTGCGGTATCCGCTGTTGCGGTTGTCATCGCGTCTCTCGGCGTAGCCGGCTGCGACCATATTAACGTCGTCACGGTCGACGTAGATGCGCATGCAGCGTTTGCCTCGGCGGTCGCGTCTGCGTTCGAGCTCTGCCTCCTCGTCAGAGTGAGCGCGGTTCTTTACTGAATCTTCTCCATCAGCCCATCGATTCGCGATCTCCATTAGATGGTCGATAGTCTGGGGCTTTGAGCGGCCCAGCTCCTCCCTAAGCTCTAAACGGCGAACGCCACCGTTGAATGCATCGATCGCGCGGTCCTCTGAGATGTTTTCCGCGGAATTCTTGATGATGGACCACCTTCGGATGTATGAGCGCAGTGATTCGCCAGATTTTTGCTGGCAGCATCTCAGTTCTTCGATTGATGCGGGCCGTTTGTACGTGCCCTTAAAGTTGTGCACGAAGCTATAGACCAGCTCAACCCAGCTGTGAATGGATCCGCGTGGGAGGCTATTGAGCCATGCTCGGGCGGCGCCCTGCAGCTGTAGCTGCAAACATTGCATGGCAGTACTTCGACTGCCTCCGTGGAGTCTGACGGAGGAAATGTGGTCCTCTAGCCAGATTTTAGGGTCTTGTAGGCCGTCGAACTTCGGGTTTTCCAACGGAAGTTTAAACCCCTTAGGCATTCGTTTCTGCCTAATGGATCTGCTGAAGCATCTGGCGCCACAGAGCTCCCCGTCTTCCTCCTCTGAGTCAGTCGACCGGGCACGTCGTGCTCTTGATTTGTCGATCTTACGTTGTGTGAGGTCGTTGCGCGCGTCGTAGTCGCGATCGTGTCGCTGCGAACGATGGCGTCGAGACAGGTCGTGACTATCATCGCTAGACGAGGGCGAGGAGTAGCGTTTTGCTAGCGTTTTGCCCTTTTTGGGGTCTGGTACTGGCTGCTTGTCGAGGGCGGCCTCGATTAGCCCCAAACCCGCGATCGTAGATCGGTGCATGGCAGTTCGGGGATCTCCAGCCGGTGGCAGGTTGTTGAGGAGGTACATGGTGGCTGCCGTGACCGCGGCCTGCGGCGTTCTGGGGACCATGTTGCCTCTCGTGTCGAGGATAGAGCTGAAGTCGAGGACTTTCGTGGCGTCTATGCGCTCTTGTTCGGTAAGGTGAGCCATTCACGACTGCCTCTTCTTGGCGACGTACTCATTTCCTCATGAGGAGGATCCTCCGTAGGAGGAGAGCCCAGCACGACGAAGGCTTGATTCGTCCGCCACCCTTTTACGCGCCTCCAGCTGCGCGATTGCTTCTTTTTGGCGCTTGAATTCCTCTTTCAGGAGCCAGTGGTAGCCCATTAGTAATTCATGTGGGGATCCAAGGGGCAGAGGTGCACCTCGTAGGGCTTCGCGACAGCGCTCCCACTCTTGCTCGTTGAGCCTGATTACGACGCGTTCGCCGGTTTGCTCATTGATTATGCTGGGAGGTTCGACTGCTCCACCGTTGGCGCCGTTACCACCGTTGCCACCGTTGCCACCGTTGCCGACGTTGGGTGGATCGGTGCCGTTGCCGGTGTTGACGACGCCGCGATTGGCG
The DNA here is from genome assembly GCA_910589775.1 of Avena eriantha. Classification (NCBI taxonomy): domain Eukaryota; kingdom Viridiplantae; phylum Streptophyta; class Magnoliopsida; order Poales; family Poaceae; genus Avena; species Avena eriantha. The sequence continues at coordinate 143,007,198 of OU342741.1, read as the reverse complement.
GAGGTGTCGCCTGCGTTGATGACGACGCACATGAAGTGATTGGGGAAGCTGTTGCTTCCGCAACTTTCAGATTCGGAACCGCAGGTTCCATCTTCTGTAGCCAGATCGCTCAGATCGGAGTTGCGACTGCTGTCGCTGATCGTGTTCCCGACTGCCGCCGGAGTATTGAGCTCGCTGAGGGTGCCGATCGATGGAGGGAACCATGATGCCGGGGCAATTGCCGGTGTTGTTGGTTGATCAGGCATGTGAAGCGTGCCCATCTGACCAACTTGGAAGCGGAAGCTCCCAATCGCCAAGCTGATTCCGTCTCCCACGGACTCGAAAGCCGGGCGGGTGGCCGGTGTGTGGACGGTGAAGTCGAAGGCGCCGAAGAGCTGGCGAATCTCTGCTGTTGCGGAGTTGTAGATCGCGGTTGATGGGGCCGAAGAAGCCGCAACATCAGCACTCCCAATTCCCACAGACGGCGCCAATTGACGAGGGTTTAACTCATCAATGCCCACTGTTATGGACTTGGGTTTTGGAGAAGGAGGGAGTGCTGGAAACATCTATCGGCTAGCAAACAAGCACATAGGGGACAAAGGATTTACCCAGGTTCAGGCCTCGTAGAGGTCCCTACTCCTGCTTGTCTGCTCGTGGAATTATCGAGGGAGTCAAAAGTTACAATGGTGCGTAGATGCAATCTGGCGAGAGTCGTGAAAACTAGGGTTGTGTCTGTCTTCCTCGCCGCCCCCTCCTAGCCTTTATATAGATAGGCTAGGTCTCGGGTAGCAGGTCGAGTCGGTTACAAGTAAGGGTTCTTCCCTTCAAACTTTCTATCTTTAGCTTCTTCTTGTCTCTCAAGCAATCGAGAGTCTGCAGGTTAGTCGAGTCCTTTCGTCTGGGCCTTGGCGACACCGTGGGCCTGTACGTATTTAGACCGTATATACCAAGCTTGAGTACCTGTAAGGTATACCCATGTCAATGAGTGAGTAAACCCCCGCTGTAGGCTATGGGGATGGTAGGGATTGGATGAGATCGTTCATGTAATGGCATCAGATTATTAGGGCATGGTGCCTAGTATCTTCTATTAGTGCTTTATGACTTTGTTGCGACTTGTTATGCTCAATGCTTGTCACTAGGGCCCGAGTGCCACGATTTCAAATCTGAACATGTTATTGATTCATTATGATAGTATTGTTTATGGTCTTATCTACAAGTTGTAAACACACGTTGTTGTCCGGAACAAATGGCCCCGAAGTGACAGAAATCGGGATAACCGGAGGGAATAGCTTTGATGTGAGGATCACATGTGTTCACAGAGTGTTAATGCTTTGCTCTGGTGCTCTATTAAAAGGAGCACCTTAATTGCATGTAGTTCCCTTGAGGCCCCGCTGCAAACGGGCTGGCAGGACAAAAGATGTTATGCAAGTTCTCATTGCGAGCACGTATGACTATATATGGAACACATGCCTAGGATTATCTAGTACTTGGATGCTTTATCTTATTTATCTGCAATTTCCCTATGTTCTGATTGCTATGTGAATTGTCTTGTCCATGCAACGCCCGTCCATCCATCCCTATGCCTACCGCACTTGAATCCTACTGTTTACTGCTATTGTTACTACTGTCTTTACTTTACTACTACTGTTACTTCACTATTTTTACTATAAAACTTTTGCTACTGATAAACTGCTATGAACAAGATTGTTTCCAAGTGCAGCTGAATTGACAACTCAGTTGTTAACGCTTATAAATATTCTTTGGCTCCCCTTGTGTCGAATCAATAAATTGGGTTTCACTTCCCTCGAAAATACTGCGATACACCACCTATACTTGTGGGTCATCAGCACGTTGTCGTGCTGCTAGACTCGGTTCGGATTAATCTTCTTCTAATACGTTGTACTAGAGCCCGGGAGATGTCTCTGCACCATATGTGTGTATGGCCACGAGGCACTTCCACTTGTGGTTCCTTGCTTGGAGCTTGGACGTCGAAACGACCATGAGGTCCTCTACATCATACAAGGACTAGGGTGACTTGCGAGAAACTTCGCGACCTTGAGGTTGGCTACGAGTACGACTACGTCATCCATGTTACCCTCGGAATATTAACCCCTTTCGGTCTTCAAAGGTATGAACACTAAATCCCCGCTCGTCACTTTACATCTGCATAAATAGATCTTGGTTAGGTGTGTTCGCACAGCAGGAAAAAATATGTTTTCTACCGTGGAACCCCTTCAGTAATGTTGTAATAGAGAGAGTTTCAGTAGCATACCCTTGTAGACCGAAATCATTTAACGTTCATACGAAACATGGATGATGTAATTGTAATCAGAGCCGACCTCAATTTCTCATTGCACCTCACACGACAATCCAAGTGCCACAACTGGAAGCACCCCCGTGGCCTCGCACACGTCCGGCTTTCGATGACGACCTCCTTTCTCCTTGATCTAGTCGGGATGTGGAAGTAGACCTTTTGGAACCAGGGATCCAGCAACGCGACGGTGTGCTGTAGATGCGTTGTCTCCCACGCGCACAGTTCTTCTAGGAACCGCACACACACAAGAGCCAACAAGAGAGAGATTCTATAAGGAAACTTCCTTAGAGAATATGTTGAGTTGTGTGTCTTTTTCCTCCCATAAGACCCTTCTTATATTGGGGAAAATGGGAGACCCTTTCTCCTCAAGTCCCGGGGTGAGATTAAAGGATAGGAAGGGGAGGATGTGCACCATGGGAAGCTAGCCGGATGTTCTCCCAATCCCCGCACGTGTCCTAGCGCTGGCCGGGTGGGATCCTTAGGCAGTGACGACTGCCCCCATTGGGAGGTTTCCACTTGGGCCTTTTCCCTCCAGGGATTTAGCCAATTAGGGAAGTTTCCGTTTAAATATTTATATAATATTAATTCTACCAATTAATATAAAATATATATTATTAAATTCCTTTTGGCCCGAAACACCTTTCAGTTCACTCCCAACTTCTTCGGATCCTCCCGGAACAATTCTGGTTGTCTCATGGAACACTTTCGGTATTTTTCATCTCTTTCTTCCTGTGATCTCGATGTTTCCAAAATGATCTCCAAGCACCGTAGAAGCCTTAAGTGTGTTTCTCTACATTTAGGGAACATCATAGACATGATTGAGACGGCTCTCGAATCAATGATCATTAGTGGGGTCGAGATACCCATAATGACCCCTATGCATTCCATGATATCAATGTCGTTTCAACCATAAACGTCGAGTACAATTCCCTTCGTTACTTCGATACCTAACTTGTCCAAGATCTGATCATCGGTATCATCATATGTTGTTCAATCTTGTTACCGACAAGTGTTGCTTTATTCGTTCCCGTGATAGTTCATCCTCGTGACCTAGTCATACGCTGTGTAGCTTATGGGTGTAATCTCACCGAGTGGACCTGGTGTATCTTCTCGTTATGTGGGACAATAAATCCCGATCTTGATGCATATACCTCAACATATCCCTCTGGAATACCTGATAGACACCTTTATGATCACCCTATTATGTTGTCGCGATTGATGCAGTCAAGGCAGCCTCGGGTGGTAGTGATTAGACATGATCTCACGGTCTAAGGAGTAAGATAATTCATTTCTAATTACTCCAACGATTAACTTGTGAGTGATCATGTCGCAATACTTATATTGGGTAATATCCATCACATCATTCACTAATGACATGACTTCATTGTCAATGTGGGCCCCCCGTATTAATCCTCCGAGAATCCATGTTATGCACATCACCATGATCCCATGATCAGTCAGTCGTGGCACATAATCGACAAGTATCAAGGTAAACATCAAATATTTAAGCACATACAAGTCATACCTTAATGCCATTATGGCTACATCAATCAACATCAGCAGAACTTCATCAAGCGTAGAGCCTGAGCCATGCCTTAACCTACAGGCAACTGATTGGGAGAACATTCTAGCTCACATAGTTATCAACGTCACCTTCTTCTTCACTTACATCTCGAATCTGACCAAGTTAATAGCCAGGGACAATGCTAGTGAGTACTTTGAATGTACTCGCAAACCACCTTAAAAGAATATTAATAACAAGAGGATATGCAATATGGCTATGGTAGTAGGAGGGCTCCGTAAGAGGTTCTTTTCTAAAATAGTTTCTCTTGTAGATATAGCATCTACATATCTTTGTTGAAAACTTTTGTAAAATATTTTGGAAACCTTTTTGAAAAGTTTTGGAAAACACTAGAACTGGGTCACCCATTTGTTCCTTCTTCCGGTCATCCCATGACCAACATTTCTCCTTCCTTTTCGACCATCTCATGGTAAAAACATGTATCCTTCCCGACCATCCCATGGTCAAACATGTCCAAAGCCTTTGCTTTTCCAAAATACTTTTTGGAACTAAAAACTAGCACCGCTCTACGGTAGTTTGTCCAACCCGTCCATAACCGCGGACACGGCTATTCGAATAGATTTACACTCTGTAGAGGTTGTACACTTTACCCACACCAATCGAGTACCCTGCCCTGATCCTCACTGATCGTGGGTTGAGTAACCGATCAAGACTCTACATATGCCACTCTAGCATAGGCCCTACCCTATGAGTTGTTTCTCTCAACTCCGGGACGTCGGGATCCACGGATCAACCAGAGTGCATTCCGACTCCTCGAGAGTGGGCACTTTCAATGAGAGACTCATAGTATTGCCCGGTCACTCACATGGGTGATCCTGCTTCCTCCAGGTGACTGTCTAATAGTTGACCCTTTCTATAAAGGAAGCCCGGAATTAGAGGGAGATGTTCCCTTATAAGTAGTCGTGAGAATTCCCACGCAAGATTAGCAAACATTAAGTCCAGCCCTGTCCCATTCCAGAGTAATGTGGTTGCACGGGTTAAGTTGTTATAGATAAAGCTGCAAGAACCGGGTGCGTTTTCATAAACATTTTTCCTCCTCTTTCTTTCAACATCTTTGTAAAAACAAAATCTTTTTCCTTTCTCAAACTTATCTTGGTAGGTAAAACATCACCAAGGTTTTATCATAAAACATTTTGTAAACTTTTCCGGGGTCTTCCCATCTGGTTTTACTTGGCTAAACGGGGTCTCCAAAGGGGTATGGTGTTATACACCAACTATCATACTAGGGACAAGTAGGTGTCATCAAGGGGATGTTACTCAATAGTACATAAGTGTAATGGTTTGGAGGATCCAAGCCACTACCACGTATAGATCATCATATAATAAAACCATGCAGTTTTTATAAAACAGTAGATAAAACATGTATAAGTAAAATAGTAGGACAAGGCTTATGAGCAAGAAGGTGACTTGCCTGCTATCAGCAATCTGGCAATATATGTCCATGGACTTCTTCTTAGAATACCATAATAATAAAAACCATCTTCTTCTGGTCTTTGAGATAATCATAATCTATCGTCGTCATAGAAGAATACATGCAAGCAAGCAAGGACCACAATCAATACAAGGCAACAAGCACCAATGCACTACAACATATAAACATACAAAACACATCAAACTTCAGTAGGTTTGATTAAATTGAGTTCAAGTAAGTGTGATTACTTTAAATCTATTAGGGGGATTTCTATGATGATTTATTAGTCCAAAACCACTTTGATAAGGTTTTTTTTTAACCAAAGCCTTGTTCAGAAGCATATCAATGTGCAATAATGATATCATCAGATAGGTTTTGAGTAGTTGAAAGTCTTGTCTGGAAAACATAGGAAGATGATAGCATATAGATCTCCATAGTTTTGTAGAATAGAAACTACTAAAATATTCGTTGTGTCAAAGGCATCTTGGCTTTTGTTTATGAATTGCTAGAACATTTGAGAGTATGCAAAATAAGCCAAGATACTTCTTTTGTTAAATAGTTTTTGTCAGCTGAGGTTGAGGTAAGGAGTATAAACTGTTACACAATCAGATGCATAAGTACAAACAAACAAGCAAACATTGTATCATGAAGCAAGAAAAAGTTTTTGTTCCCTCTGATTTTTGCATTCTGGACAACTAAACAAGGTTGCTGAATTTGGATGTTATAGTCAATTGGCATAAATGCTCCATGGTTAGAAATCCTTGATCATTAGTTGCTCGATGAACTAATTGTATAGAGGCTACTAGGAACATTTGGTTTGTTTACATATCGCACGTGTATCAATGTTCCCGATTGAGATAGTTATAGCATGGTATAAAACTTATCATGAACTAATGAAATATGATAATAAACTTTTTTATTATTTGCCTCTAGGGCATATCTACTTCGTATCGAACTAACTACCTAGGTATTTACGTTGGGGAGGAGGAGGCAAGGATGCGGTTCTTACCTCCACGGTTGCAGACATCGACGACCTGCCGCAGGCGGAGAAGAAGGCGAGGGAGAAGTCGGTGCCCAGATCTGTGAGTTCGCAGATGCTGGAGTTGGAGAAGACGTAGTATTTGGTGCTAGAGTTGTCGTAGCAACCGCCGCCAGAGATCTAAATCGCGCGTGCCAAAGTCGTCCCCAAGAGGAAAATGGGGATGGATTTGTCTCCCAGCGGGTGGCAGCATAAGAGGGATGTGGACCTACTTTTCGCGTCATACGACTGTGCAATTTTTTCAGCTCCCTCCATCTCCGCGCTGCCTCTCCATGCACGCCGTTCCTCTCCTTGCTCTCGCCAGAGCCTGTTCCAATGAAAACACTCGATTTCGACGTTCCTCCGAAGCCAGCATGAGCGTGCTTTAAAACCCGTGCGAAACAAATCTGTGAAATGCCATGAGTTGCCAAACATGATTATTTCTTCCAGTAAATACGAGAAGAGGAGATACGGCCTAGCAAACACGCCCTTTTGGCACCACGCACGGGTCCTTCAACGATAAGAAATCGGGTGACCAAGCCATGTTGTATGAAAGCAACCAACGTAGCAACGGAGTACGTCACTTCACAAGTAACGTGACAATATATGTTTTCAGCAGAACAAAATAAACTTAAAAGTCCCAAAAATATTAGTTACATTAGCTTATGGTGAAAGATCATAAGCCATATTAACAATTCGCGAAAGAAGATGAGCAAACGGACGGGATATAAATAACGGAGTGACTATACATCAGTCGACTGATATTCCGTTAAGTCTCAGTCGATGGATTCCCTAATCAATCTTTTTTTATGTGTGTTCATATTGGGGTCAGTGAGCAACGGAAGAAAAATCGATCTCTTTTTACGTACGCTCATGTTGGGTCCAAGTGAGCAACCGAAAAAATATAGAGGCCTCGTATTGGGCCTAAGCAAACGTGAGTGGGAAAAGGCATGTTTAAATTCCCTATAAGGCTCTATGAAGAATTAAAATGATTTAAAGAGAAATCTCGGTACGGGCGGCCATGAAAAATCAGAAAACGTACAACTGTACCATATACACTAATGCAACTTTAGTGTTTTGAAGAAAAAAACAGTGATCAAAAAATTTGAGAAAAGTATAAGTCATTTAAAAAATCACTTGCTAATTGCACTTTTTTTAGAAAAGTGCAACTCATATCAAAACAAGGTGAATTACACAGTTTGAGAAAAAAGTGCAACTCATATCGAAAAAAAGTTGAATTGCACATTTTTGAGGAAAAAGTGCAACTCATATCAAAAGCTTGTTGAATTGCACATTTCTTGAGAAAAGTGTAACTCGTATGTTAGAATTGTATTTTTCTTATCAAAACCGCTTGATAGTTCCACGCTTTTTGACAAAAGTGGAACTTATTTCGAGTGCTAGTTACCAATTGCTGAAATGTGCAACTCGTAGCAGAAATCGGTTGGAGTTGCATGTTCAGTGAGAAAAGTGCAACCCGTTCAAAAACCAGTAGAGTTGCACATATCTTCATAAAAGTACAACCCGTTTCAAAACCATCTTGATATTTGAACATCTTTTGAGAAAAGTGCAAATCATTTTGAAGATCACTTGCTAAATTGCACATTTCTTGAGAAAAGTGCAACTCGTCGAAAACAGGTTTGAGTTACACATACCTTACTCCCTCCGACCCAAATTAATTGACTTTGATTTGTCTAGATTCGGATGTATTTCGACATGTTTTAGTGCTAGATACATTCGAATGTAGGCAAATCCAAGTCAATTAATTTGGATCGGCGGGAGTAAAAAAAGTGCAACTCATATCGAAACCTAGTTGCTACTTGCACTTTTTTTTGGAAAAATACAACTCGTTTTGAAATCCGGTTACTAATCGCATGTTTCACAATTGACATTCTATGAAAAAAATCACAAAGTGCAACTCTACTATATAAATAGGTGCAATCGTGTGAATTGTAATACATGATAGAAAGGAAAAAAATGATATACCGTCAATAATTCATGATGTGAAAAATTCTGAATAATAAGAAAAAAAGACATTTTTTTTTTGAGAAACACAGTACAACCGTAGACGCTCACAACACGTACATGCACCCACCCCTATGAACGCACACACGCACACCCTACCCCTATGAGCACCTCCGAGAGACTGAACCGGCGGATCGGATCTTGAGATTGACGAAGTCACCACGGGCGCCTCGCTGTTGACGGGAACGTCGCCTCCCACTGAAAGAATATTCTGCTTTTTTATGCAACACACAGTGTCAAACCTGGGGTTTAAACTCTGGTGGGCTGGGGGTACAACCACCCTCCTAACCATCCAACCACAGGTTGGTTTGCACGTTTTGAATAATAATGCGAAACTAAAAAATATCAAGAATGCAACCTTACAAACACAAGAACAGATAAAAGATCGAAAAAATAAACAATACAGAATAACAAGTTGAACGACAAACAATTAAAAAAAATATGATAGTAGTTAATATTAGAAGCCGCACTCACAAATTGTACATGAAGTATTTACTAACTCTATGGCTATGAGTTGTTCGTCATTTTAGACTGGTATTTTATTTTATTCTACAGCCTGCTCAACCAAACGCGCACGAATCTCAACAAAAATTCGGACGGTCCTGCAGGTCGACTGAGATGTAACGAATTCTCAGTCACCTGATGATTAGCAAATCCGTATAAATAAATGTTCAATTGACTCCTGAAAAGTCCCAAAAATAACATTTAGTACACTCAACCCAGTTTCATTTTGCCAAGTTATCTTTTGTAAGTGAATCCTTTGCTGCTAAGGAACCTTCGATTCTCTCTTATAATTGAGACTAGGCAGAAATACATTTGATTTTAATTTTAAATCATTTCCGTCGACTGCTGAAGATATCCAAAAGAATCAAAAAACAAAAAACTCTAAATGCTGTCCACAAAATAAAGATAATCACGAACCTCGTTGTTGTAAGAGACAGTTACACCGGCAGTTGGCAAGACACATCCATCGTCTATCTGTTATTCCAAAGCTCATGGTATACAATTCCCCTTTCGCTATCGGCTTTTCCTTGTTCTCGTTCTTACCAAGCTTTTTCTTGTTATTAGATACACCTTTCGTCTATCTTTCCATGGACCCGTAGAACTCCTCGCTTTCCACGACACGCTGCACAGGTTCTTCTTAACTACTGTCCACTAACTATAGCCGTCGTTAACTCGTCTGTTGTCACTTCGCGCCGGCATTTCTGCAAAACTCAGCAGAAATGGCCGTGCCGATGCCGCCCATGCCGCCGATGGCCATGCCGATGCCGCCACCGCCGGTCTCGAACATGCCTCCGATGGGGCCGATGGGTCCATCACCGCCATCCGACATGCCTGGGATGTTCATGCCGATGCCGGAGATGCACGCGGCCTTCTTCTGGGGCCACCGGGCGCAGGTACTCTTCCACGACTGGCCCGGATACCGCGGCGACGTCGGCATGTACATCCTCTGCCTCGTCGTTGTGTTCGTGCTCGCGGCGCTCGTGGAGGCTCTCTCCGCAGCGTCCAAGAGGATCTCCAGCCGCCGGCCGGCCGCGGTGCTGGCGATCACGGGGATCCACGCAGTGAAGATGGGTCTCGCGTACGTGGTGATGCTGGCCGTCATGTCCTTCAACGTCGGCGTACTCCTCGCCGCCGTCGTCGGACACACGATTGGGTACCTCCTCGCGCGGATCGGGTTATTCCGCCGCGCCCCTAGAAGTGGCGAGGATGATGCGCCACGGAACGGTGCGCTCGCTGCCTCTGAGTCTGAGGCTGAGCCCAGACCTTAATTAAAAAATAATAATTAGGTGCTCAAAAAAATTGTTTGTTGTATAAGAAACTCGGAAAGTCGGAATGGATACTGAAACATTTGCTTGTGTATTTTTTTTTATTTTGTGAAGAAAATGCTTGTATACTTCATGGATGAAAATTGCAAAAGATTATATTTTCGAATTTGTTTATTGTTTCTTGTTGACCTCATTCCACGCCAACTAATCCACCTAGGAGAAAGGAACGCACACTATACGTCCGAAAATGAAAATAACTACTCCCTCTGTCCCAAATTACTCTGCGTTTTAGGTTTAGTCAAAGTCAAACTTTATAAACTTTGACTACAAATATAAGAGAAAATATCAATATCTAAAATATCTAATAAATATAGTTAGACTCACTATAAAACATACTTTTATATTGTATACAATTGATATTATAAATATTATTATTCTATTGAATATGTTTAGTTAAGTTTTAACATGTTTAACTTTGACCAAACCTAAAACGCAGAGTAATTTGGGACGGAGGGAGTAAGAAACATATGACCAATTCGGACGGAATTTGGGTGGGTGGGAGGAAGGGAAGAATTCATGCCACTCAAACGATTTGTCTCAGCCGACGAGGGAGGTGTGTCCGGCCAATTTTTTGGTATCCGTCCACCTTTCGTGTGATCAATCGAAATATATGAGTTATAGAAATGTCGAGTTTCTCTCTAAAGCCTCATCTTTAGTTGCAACAAATAAACATATCAGAGTTTAGCAGCAGCATCAACCAAACGTGTCATGGAATATCTCTTTCCACTATTCATCTCGCATAAATTAGAATGGATGAGTTCTAGAGGTGCCAAATTTCTCTCCTCGACTATCTTGTGAGGCTTTCTAGGTTGTTTTGATTGCACATAATTATGACACTCAAAAATTTAGCAATAGTGAAATTTGAAACTAAACTCATACTGGACATCCGAGACACTAAACCAAAATTAATATGACATAAACGACAGCGCCAAGCACTGGTATCATCATTAACACTTTCACAAATATGGTCCATTGATTTATTACAAAAATCTGACAAGGAAAATCGGAACAAGCCTCCGAACTCATAGCCTTTATCAATAAATTTTCCATGTTTCGAAATATCAACTTTATTAGACTCTAAACAATCTTAAACTCATCTTTGCATAGAATAAAGCCAATCACGATATTGATGTTCATAGTAGGGACAAACTGCATGTTCCTCAGCTGCACGGTCTTTCCCGAAGTGAAATTTAGATCCACCGAGCCAACAACATGAACAGAAGGATGTGACTCATTCCCCATTAGGATAAAGCATTCCAGACGACCTGATAAGAAGGAAACATAGATATGTCATCACATATAACATTAGCACTCATATTAATCCACCAACATGGAGATTGAAATGCCCGAAGAACGTTAAATAGATTATCATATCCATTAGTATTTCAAGCGGTCACGATATTGACAGTCTTCTCTTTTTTCCTCTATGATCTGCATGTTCTGGTTAGTCCTTAAAAAACTGGCTGAGCTCTCCACAAATAAAAAAGCTATCTCAGTCTTATTCGTCTTCTTTTTCTTAAAAGTTGTAGTCTTTGCAGGCTTGATAAAGGAGGGCTCGTTGTTCCCTTTGTTTTTCACAAAGATTTTATTTTGCACCATGTTGGTGCTAGACTGACCTTTGCCTCCTTTATCGGTAGTGTCCTTAGCCAGAGTCTTTTCCTCAACATCAAGAGACGCTATCAATTTTTCAGCCGATATCACATGTCTCTTGTGTTTGGGAGTTATAGTGAAGTTCCTCCATGAAGGGGTGCATCTGCATCTAATATGTACACATATGTGGGACATCGGTTAGATCTCGACTCAAGCCTGCCACTAAAGGATGTGCGATCTTTTATTGCTCCAACACTTTCCAACTAAATGATGGATTGCTTGATCTGCGATGGAGTTAGATTATTCTTCAAGATTTCCTTGGCCATGGTGACATTTTCCACCGGTGTATTTTAGACCTGGTTTCCTTTAATGTCTAGCTGAGGTTCTCCTATCTGTTTTCTGACGAAGCGTGATACTCTGGGTTTCTTTGAGCTACTGAAAAACTTCTTGTGCACTTTTGGTTTTTTCCATGCGCATGTAGCCTCATGTCCCTCGTGGAGGGAGGTGAGCCTTTCGTACTCGGATCTCTGCTCAATGTGGTTGATTTCCGAATCTATGCTCTGTTGAATCTCGGCGATATCATTTGTCCGCTCTAACAACGAATTGTGTTTGGCTTCGAGAGCCTCCACAGCTATGTCGTCATGTTAATCAGAGTCGTCAAAATTTCTCCATAGTACTCCTTGGTCGTTCGCTTGACGTTGTGGCCGTCGATCATTGGTATGCGTGGCCCGGGATCACTCGGAGGTTCGTTGATCCGTGGGGGAAGATCCAGAATATTTTGCTTGTCCATAGCTTGTCCATAGCTCTAGGCTCTCCCCCTGCTTCGGCGAGGGTGACGAGCATGGACTTTGGACCTTGTCCTGGAGAGAGGCCACTCTTAGTGCTCTCAGTATGAGTTTAAAGTGGAATCATCTCCTGGGTTCACTTCGTCCATGTTGTCGTAGGGAGCCAGATTTGTTTTGTGAGTGCATCTTCAATAGGTGCAGATTGATATTCGTTCTCTAGGTCGTCCATGAACGGCTATAACTCAGCCGATGAGTACAAGCCTATATTTTCATGTAGCATCCCGGTAAAACCACTAATAGAAAATCACTTATTGTTTTTATTTTGTGCATCATCACGACATCATCATGCATATTTATATCCTCTAAATAATTTCACTAAGTCTATGTTGTTTTCTAATTAGTCCCCTCCTTTAATTTCAAATCAAAACCCTGGTCTTTTCGAATATTTTATTTGTCTAAAAACTAATTACCAAATCCTTCAAAAATAAATGTATAAAATATTTTTGTACCCTGGAAGGCAGCTCAGCCCATAGGCCAGACCACCTACATCCCCGGCCGGCCCAACCCAAACCCTAGCTACCACCTAACCCAGCTAAACCCTAACCCTAAACCCAGATCCCTAACACCCACCTACCACACCACCTACCGCTCCACACACCCGGCCGCACATAGCCCCACCCAGCGGCCGCGGCAACCACGCATACCACAGAGTTAAATCCATGGTTAGTCAATGTACTTGCTTAGGAAACCCAGTACAGTCACTCTACTCAGGAAATACGAAGTTACGGTCACTCAATTCGCACGAGAGCGTCACGCGTGGTCACTGGCAATACGTAGCGTTGTATTGGGTGACGTGGAGGTTAGTGGGACTCGATGTTAGTGGCACTGGTGCATTGATGGTGTCCTGAGGGAGCATTTATTTGCCCATAGGCCCCTGGACAAGTAGCTGGTGTTCAGACAAGCCCTCCCACCCAGTGACCGACGTGAACTAGCTCACCTCCGCGGAGCTGTCGAGGTGAAGGGGAAGAGAGGGAGCGGGAAAGGCACAACGCGGAGCGGTCGAGGTAGAGGTGGTGACATAGTGATCGAGGACGGATGCGGTGGTGGTTCGTCGGAGTCTACATCGACGACGACGCTGGAGGTGGTGACGTGATGTCACGGCTAGGAGCCGTGACCACTTTCCCAATCCGGCGGCCGGAAGGCGCTCCTCCTCCCGTCTACGGTATGCGCTTAGAACCCGTCGCAATTGAGTGAAAGTCAAGTTTTTTGGGGGGATTTCTGTTCTGGAGTTGCTAATCTGATGTGCTCTGTCATGTCTTTGAGTTCTGTGTCAGAGTTCAGTTATTTGGTTTTGTGAGGATTTAGGCCGATGATTTTGGTGCGGTTAGGGCTTAGGGTTTCAGAAACTAACCTTGTAATTCCCAGCAAATGTTCATAGTAGGATGATGACAACATGTGGATATTTTGGTCAGATCCATATTGGTTGCAAAAAATGAGTTTTTTCTTTAGTGTTCTGTACAAATCTTGTTTAGATTGGTCACACATTTTTCTTTTAATTTGCAGCCAAGGAAAGTACATGCTTTACGTTGGAGATAAACCATGGTGGATATTTTCTGGGCACAGGCAAAAACAGAAGCTATGTTGGTGGTCATATTATCTATTATGATCAGATTGACTCTGTGTCATGGTCCGCAGCAATGTTAGAGCACATAGTTGAGCAAATTGGTTATGAAATGGCTGGTATAATTAAGGCTCACTACTGTATTCCTATTCTTACCATTGCAACCAATGGCTTAAGAGAGTTAAAAGATGACCATGCCTTCATGTTTATGGTTAGTATGGTGGACATAGGGAATCATTTCTTCAGTCTTTATCTTGATCATGAGGACAGCTATAGTTTCATATCATGGGATGATGTTGTAAATTTCCCAGCAACATCTTTGCCTCCTGTCATTAGCCCTTGTAAGCAAAGTAAGAGTAACAAACCTGAAGATGCAGTTTCACATGATCCTCCCATGCCACTTCAAGTTGTGTATCCAACAAGCACTGTTGAAGATTCAGTGAAGATACAAGAGGAAGTTTCTGTTGCTGGTAGAGTAAGGAGAAGGAAAAGGGGCAGAACCAACATTGATGAGATCATGAGTACTTCAGAAGAAGCTGCTCAATTAAGTGAAGAATACAGTGAAGGTGATGATGGTGACAGTGAACATGCAGCAAATTCAGAGTTTGAGCTGGCAGATTCAGATTATGCTCTTAGTGATGGTGATGATGATCTACATGTGGACACAGTGAAAGGCAAGAGTGGAGCTGCTAAGAAGAGTGCATATATGAAAGAAAATGTTGGAACTGAGAAGAAGAAAAGGAATACAAGATGCACTGGTAAAAATGATAGTGGCAAGGTGAAGCCTGTACTCAAGGAGGAGGAGTCTGAAGGTGATGATCTATGGGGTCTTGAGTCTGATGAGGATGCAGCCCAGATAAGGTTCAAAACTTTCAGAGAAGATGATCTACAGGATCCCAAGTTTATAGTTGGTCAAGTATTTGCTAATGTGGACTTGCTTAGGAAAGCCATTAGATCATATAATTGTATTCACACAAAGCCAGTTAAGCTGCCAATTAATGACAAGATGAGAGTGAGGGCAGTATGTGGAAACAAGTGCCCTTGGTACCTTTGGGCATCATGTGATTCTAGGACTGGAGCATTCCAGATAAAGAGGTATACAAGTGAGCACACTTACAGTGGCCAATGGAAAATTCCTGCATTCATTGCTCCATTTATTGCAGAAAAGTATTTAGAAAGCTTTAGAGCTGATCAAGGAATGAGCCTGAAAATTTTCTCAAGGGTGGTACAAAAGGGTTGGAATATGACACCTTCTAGGAGCAAATTGCAGAGGGAAAAAATGATTGCAATGATAGTCATATATGGAGATGAAGAGGAGCAATACAAGATGCTATGGGACTTTGGAAATGAGATAAAGAGGAGTAATCCAGACAGCACATTCTGGCTTTCACTAGATGCTAATTCTAGATTCAAACAACGTTACATGTGTCTTGAAGCATGCAAAAGGGGGTTCTTACAAGGGTGCAGGCCAGTTATCTTTATTGATGGCTGCTTCTTGAAAACAAGGTATAGAGGACAGTTGCTAACAGCTGTTGGGGTGGATCCCAATGATTGTATCTTCCTAATTGTTGTGGCTGCTGTAGAAGTGGAAGATACAACTTCCTAGACATGGTTCTTGGAGACCTTGAAGGCTGATTTAGGAATAATCAACACTAGCCCTTGGACAATCATGTCAGACAAACAAAAGGTAAAAGAAGTACTTCATTTCATACTTGTGAATTGTAAAAGCTACCACCTTATTGAACTGTACTTGTTGCCATCCTAATAAATAGTACTTGTTGTGAATCTCAGGGACTTATAAATGCTGTGAAAGCTGTGTTCCCAGATGCAGAACACATGTTCTGTGTGAGACACATGTGGCAGAACTTTCAACAATTGTTCAAGGGTGATGTACTGAAGAACCAGTTGTGGAAGATAGCTAGAAGCAACACAGTTACTCTCTATGAGAAGCACATGGATGAAATGAAATTGCTTAATTCAAATGCTCATTCATGGTTGGAGAATTTGGATCCAAAGACATGGGTGAGAGCTTTTTAGAGTGACCTTCCCAAATGTGACATCCTACTTAACAACAATTGTGAAGTTTTCAACAAGTAAGCTACCATCTATACCTTGCTTTATATTTGGATCATCTTGTTCAAGTAGAGAAGCACAATTGTAGTTCATGTTAATTAATGCATTTACTCTATCACATTAGATACATCTTTGAGGCTAGAGAACTACTTGTTCTTGCAATGCTTGCAATAATCAAGTCCCAATTACAGACTAGAGTATACACCACAAATAAAGAGAGAATGAATTGGGCTGGTCCTATTTGCTCAAAGATCAGAAAGAAACTTGACAGGCACATTGAACTAGCAAACAATGTTTTTGCAGATGGAGCTGGAGATGGTTTGTTTGCAGTAGGGGAACTTGTTGCAGCTAAACCAGTTGACTATGTAGTAGACTTAAAGCATAAGACATGTAGTTGCATGAGGTGGCAGAAATCAGGGATACCTTGCCCACATGTAATAGCATGCTTAAGGAATGATGATGTTGATCCAGTCACACTAGTTCACAAATGCTATTTAGTGGAAATGCATGATAAGGCCTATGGAAACATAGTGTACCCTTGTAAGGACAAGACAGAATGGGGAAAGATGGCTCGAGCTCCAATATTGCCACCTATGTACACAAAACATGTTGGCAGGCCTAGTAAAAGCAGAAGGAAATCCCTTATGAGGTAGATGTTGGAGGAGGAGGAAAGAAGATGTCTAGACATGGTGTAATAATGCATTGCAAGTATTGTGGCTTCCCTGATCATAACATTGCTGGTTGCAAATGGTTGAAAGCTGGCCTTCCTCCACCTACAAACGTTGATCAGATTTTCCCTCCACAACCAACTACAAGTGATGATCAGATTTTCCCTCCACAGCCAACTACAAATGCTGAGAATTTGCCTCCTCCACAGCCAACTACAAATGCTGAGAATTTGCCTCCTCCATAGCCAACTACACAGGTACCTACATTGTTTTACCTACATGTACTTCCTATGTACCTTGATTGAATTTACCTACATGTACTTCCTATATATGTAACAGCAACAAAACCCTGATGTCAACAGTCCAGCTGTGAACACACATGAAGATGCACTTGTCAACAACTTGATTGAGCAGGTAATTAGCTAATATTATTATTATATTTTCTATGATTATGATCAACCAACTATAACTGGACATTTATGCATGTTCAGAGGTCTTTGGAGAGGCACGTGGAAGCAATAGTAGTTCCTGAGTCTACCTTCATCACAGCAGCACAAAGGTTTTTGCAAGAATCTGCTTCTAGTCAGCCAAGTGGTGCTACATGCATCAAGCAGGGTGAACTAGCTCAGAAACTGTTACAAATGTAGCTAGAGAAGAATAGGACAAATGCAGAAAGGAAATTAGCTTTACTTGAGGCAAAGTATCAAGCTGATGTGAATAAAGCAGAGGAAAGAGCAAGGAAGAAGCTGGAGCAAGACAAGATGAAGGCTGAACTAGCAGTAGTCAAAGCAAGAATTGCTGCAGAGAAGAGAGAGAAGAGAAAGGAAGCAGCTGAGCTGAAGCAGAAAGCTAGGAAAGAGACCTCTAGAATCACTGCAGAGGTTAGAAAAGAAGTAAATGAGAATAAAAGGAAGGAGGCTGCAGAAAAGAAAGCATTTGACAAGATGGTAGCTGGTAAAAAAAGAGAAAATCAAAGAGAGATGCTCAAATTGCAGCACAAACTGCAGAGAGTGAAACTACTGAAGCTGAAGTGATTGTAAATAGAGCTATGATGGAAGCTAATGCACCAGCTACACAAGGTGAAATGGTAGATCATCATGTACATGTTGTTCCTCAGCTGTCAAGGACTGAAACCATCCCCTTGTCAGAGGTTGTAACAGAGGAAGTGCCAACATCTAGGAGGATGGAGTGGTACTTAGGTGTCAAAGTACCTGGACATGTAGTAGCCCCAGAAAATTAGGTGTCAAATTAGTTTAAGGTCTCCTTTACCTATCCCAGAACTATGTGGGTTCAGTCTATCTGGAACTCTTGCATGAGTCCATATTTTTGTAAACCATGCAGCACCACTTCAAGCATAGTGTCATGGTGGTGTCACGACAGATTCCATGGATAGGCTAAAGGTGGGGACTAAATGCACTAGGGGAATCCAGGGAGGGATAGTGTGGTGATTCCACACACGGTAGCTTTGTATTTGATTCACCTTCACAGATTACAAGTGCTCCTTGAGCTGTATTGGAGAGAGGGGGAAGAAGGAACTCTCCTACTCTCACCACTAGCTAGCCCTCAGGAACACACTAGTAAACCGCAACACACTAGTGATCAACCCCTTCTACAAAGGCCCAAGCCCTCCTTATATAGGGGGCTAGGTCTCCACTTAGGGCATACGTGGAGGCATATTCCCTGGAATATGCCTCTTCTCAAAATAGTAAGCCGACCGGGTCACTTTTCCCCCGCGTCATCCATGCAGAGGCTACGTGAGCCTCTCCGGCGCCTGCGTCATCCGACATAGGCTTCGTCACCTTTGTCGGCCACGCCTCGGTGGTCCTGCCTCTGTCCGCTTCGCTCATGCTCTGCGTATAGTGGTCACCTTTGACCAGCGAGATACCTTCCCTCTCTTACAAGCTTGATATAACCCGGATCCCACATAGTTGATCTGGCCACACCTGTTCCTGCATACAAGTTAGATACATCTTACCGACATACGGCTTAAGTCGATTGAGACCAAGTTAGGTGGACGTCCCCTGGTCCAGGTTACTCCGAGATTCGGCCTGCCTTGAGGTGACTCGGCCAGCACATGCTTTGACCTTGCCGTACCTCGGCTAACTAGGCCTTTATACCCCGGCGTGACCCTACCCGGGGGTATCCCCCCAACATTAGTCCCCGAAGCTGGTGCGGTCTTAGCTGCCTTAGCCGTTAAGGCCACAGCAGGTTCAATTTTACTAAGCCTCTTGCTCCTTCTCCGAGTTACCTCCTAATCCGGATTCCATAGGTTTATTTTCCCTTGGCTCATTTCAAGTTTTTACTTGCTGGCCGGGTTACCTCATACTCATCCGGGTCACTCTTCCTTCTCTCGTACGCTTCCCCACGTGGAGGCTAATCATTACTTTGCCTCATTTTAAGGGCCAACAACAGTAACCGCACGGTTATTGTCAGAAGTTACTATTGCACACGTCACGTCGTGCCTGCCTCCTCGTTAACTGTATCATAACGTCACGTCATGGGATCCGCTGCACCTTGTGGCCCTTCGTGTGGCTCGTCGCTGATTGGTCAATCCGGATCATACACGGCCACACGGTGTGGCCCGCCCGCAAAATGCGATCCCACTACCCCCTTACGGGAGTGGTTAAATAGGGGAGGGGCGCGCCCCTTGGGTCATTTCCCCGCTCCCGCGCCCCTCTGCCTCTACTCTTTCCTCACCTTCTCCATCGATAGTGCCACCGCCACCGCATCTGAGAAGCAGCGCCACCGCCGCACTGCTTCCACGCGCTCTAGTGCCGCCGCTACCTCCGCTCATCCTCTCTGCCACGGGTCCCCGCCAGTCCAGGCTGCTGCCTCCCTCTGCCGCCAGCGCTAGTGAGGGAGGCGACCTTGAGATGACTGAGGAGGAACTCACCGTCGCAGAGCAGGAGATGGAAGAGGACGCGGCGAATGCCGACCGCGGTGCGTGGGCCAGATCCTGGGTCTGCTAGGATGACCTGGATTGGCTCTACCCCACCAGGCGCATCTCGGAGGGCGTCGCGGCATGCCTCGCTTCCGCCGAACTTCCCCCTCACCCAATCCGGGTGAGTATGTGGTGTTCCTTTCTCATTTCCAACGCGGATTTGGTCTCCCAGTCAGTGACTTTTTCCACGACTGGCTAAACACTTACGAGCTTCAGCCGCACCACCTTCCGGCTAATGCCATCACATCTCTCTCCGCCTTCGCCTCCACCATCGAAGGTTATGCCGGACTATGGCCCACGAAGGAGCTCTGGATCCGGTTCTTCGGCCTTCGCCGGAACGTGATTCCGAATGTAGAGCTAGATCCGGAGGACAAACAGCTCACGCAGTTCGGCGCTGCGTCAATCTCTCCCCGGAAGCAGTCCATCCTCCCCCGAGTCACAGGGCTTGACTCCTGCAAGGGATGGGCCTGGACTTTCTTCTATGTCCGGAACAGCACCACCGAAGATCTGATTCGGCTGCGCCCCTATACTCCGGGTCCTCCTAACCCGGATTTGTGGGATGCTATCCCCAAGAAGCCTACCGTCCTGGCGAACCAAGTTAACAAGAGGTTCAAGCAGCTGAAGGATCTCGGATTGCGCAATGAGGATGTCATGATCACATTTGTTTGCAACCGGATCTCCCCCTCCAGAAGCGCACACATAAGCTCTGTCATATGAGCGGGGGCCACGACCCCAACCGGACCTCGTCTTTCGAGTTGAGCAACACAGAGATCTACCGCCAGGTCAAGGCCCTCTTCACCACCCACAAGGACTTCTCCTCTGAGTGGACGTGGGGAATTGAACACTTTTGCCGAGATAGGCTCCCTCCTGCGGTAAGTCTCGTGCCCCAAACATTTTCCGAATTAAATCATATGTCGGTCCTTGTTGTAGGTTTAATCTTGTTGCCTTTTCTTTCCCTTAGATGTTTCTTCAGCAAACCATCAAGGATGGCACCGAGCCTTCCCTCAAATGGGCGCCTGACCGGGATACCTCAGACGAGGAGGAACCGGATTAGGAGATGTTCCTTCCGATGGCGGATGCGACCAAGCGACCCACCGGTAAACTCTCTTCCATTAGAGATTGGCCCGACGATGAAGATGATTCAGATGTTGAGGTGATGGAAGCATTTGACGCTGTCCCCCTTTCTTATGCTTTTCCGGCATCAGCTAACCCCGGTGGGCAGATCCATGAAGACCCTCCCCTTGCCGTGGGTGAGCCTGTTCCGGTCGCGCCGAAATAGAAGAGGGGAGCTGCATCAACTTTTTCTTCTGGACCTTCTCAGCCAGCCAAAGGGCGAAAGAAGTCCAGGGACAAAACTGCCACCAAGCCTGTAACCTAGGCCACAGCTCGGAGGGCTCGGAAGCCCAAAGATCCTCTGACCTCGGATGAGTAAGCCTCTTCTCCCTTTGCTATTTACTTGTTCTTCTTTTATTATAGTTTCTCATCATACATTATTTGATTCGGCAGGGCCGCGGTGGAGGTCCCATAGAGTGGATCCGGCATTTCCTCGCCGCTCCGACATAGCCCTTCTCCCCCTCGTGGTGACGATTCACGCCCCTTGAGCCCCATTCAGGATGGTTCAGCGGCTGCTCCGGGTTCTAGCCCACCTCGTCAAGAGGAGGGCAACCCCGGAGCGGGGGAGACTGGATCTGCCGAGGCAGCAGCAACCACCACTTCGGCTCCACCGCAAACAAATTCGTCCGAGAAACCCACAGTACCCCCACCGAAACGAAAATCAACACCAGCACCATCTTCAGCTCCAGCACCAACAGCAAAGGCACCAAGCCCCTCCGCCTCGTCCGAGTCTTCCAAGGCTCGGAAAGAAGACCCCAGCAGCACCAAGGGAAGCACTAAGGCAACTCCTAAGGGCAAATCTGCTGCAGCAACTTTCACCTCACAGCAGCAACCCAAAGGCAAGAAGGCTCTTGATGCCGCCAAGGCAACGTCCGTCGAGGCTGGACAGCGCACCCTCGCGTCCATGCTTTCAAAGAAAACTCCACCACCGAAGGACGCCCCTGTCGAGCCAGCTGATGCACAACTTGTTTTGCACACCAGCCCCGCCATTTCCCAGGTTGAGAGGAGGGAAGCGCATGCCAAGGGTTTAGTGGCGCCCCATATGCTTAGCGGCGAACGATACCCTCCGACCTTGATCGAGTTTGTAAATAACTGGAACAAGGCGGAGTTCGTCTACAACGACGATCACTCGGAGAAGTTCGGTCCCACAGAATTTTCTGCGCAGATGAATACTGCCGCCAAGGCAATTAATCTTGCGGGTCGGATGATGGAGGTACGTCACTTCGTTTTTTCCTTAACATGCAGTAGACATTAGTGATATAACCACTAGTTCCCGAGCCTCCGGGAGAGTAACTTGTTACTCGGCCAGATGCTCCTTAGAGAATTAACGTATCTCCTTAATAACTTCGAATATGCACACTCCTAGAGTCGGGTTAAGTTCCACTTGGCCCGGATTTTGTACACTTCGAATATGCACACACCTAGAGCCGGGTTAAGTTCCACTTGGCCCGGATTTTGTACACTTCGAATATGCACACACCTAGAGCCGGGTTAAGTTCCACTTGGCCCGGATTTTGTGCACTTAGAATATGCACCCACCTAGAGCCGGGTTAAGTTCCACTTGGCCCGGATTTTGTACACTTCGAATATGCACACACCTAGAGCCGGGTTAAGCTCCACTTGGCCTGGATTTTGTACATTTCGAATATGCACACACCTAGAGCCGGGTTAAGTTCCACTTGGCCCGAATTTTGTACACTTCGAATATGCACACACCTAGAGCTGGGTTAAGTTCCACTTGGCCTGGATTTTGTACACTTCGAATACGCACAAGACTAAGCTGTCTTTTGTACTCTTTTCAGGTGACCACCAATCGCCGGAGCGCCGAGTTTCAGCATCTCCTGGACACTCACAAGATGCTGCGTGCAAAACATACCGTACTTCTCACTGAACACGAGAAAAGGAGTAAGTTTCTTCCTTGGTATTTTTCCATTTTCCTTCATCTTTTTCTGCCGAACTAACCCATCATTCGGTTTTTCGCAGCTGGGGTGGAAGCTGAGAATACCATCATGAGGAAAAACTTGGAGCAAATCAAGGGTGAGTCATTTTTGCTCAATCTCTCTCTGCGCCCTATCCTCTTTTCTTCTTGGCTCAGCAAATATTCATACCTCGGCTTTGTCGGGTCAACAAACAATTTCAGCTTCTCTTGAAGACAGTGTGCTCATGCCTGACATGATGCTGCATTTTCTCGAACAAGAAGGACAACACCAAGCTGAACTCAAAAAGAAAGATGATGAGCTTCCCCTTCTCCGAACCAAAGATGATGAGATTGCCAAGCTCAAGGTAGATATGAAGAAGTTGAAAGCGCAGCACCAATCCAAACTTCAAAAAGCTGGCCAGGACTTTACTGAAGAGCGCGAGCGCCTCAACCTCCAGATTGCCAAGGACCAAGAACTTCTCCAGGAGGCCGACGTCAAGCTTGAGTTGGCGAATACTGAACTTGCACAACTTCGCAAAAGGCGTGATGACTGTACTAAGGAGCTGACCCGGATCCACAGCCACATCTCTCGTAAGTTCTTTTCCTTAAACTAGCATGAATATCTCCGGGTCAACTTCTTGTACTCATTTAACTTGTCCTGTTTTCAGACAAGTTTCCAGAGGGTGATGCCATTGCATCTAGTGCTGTTACCAAGTTCCGCTAGCAGAGAGGTACTCCGTCTAGTCCTGGCGCCATTCCTCTTGATCTGGAGGACCTACTTGTTAGCTTGTCCTCTAGAGTTGAAATCATGAAGAACCACGGCAAGGATATTCTAAGCGCAGCAGTCCTGGTCTTCAATGCCCTTTGGCCTGGCGAAGATACTCCGGAGGGTTCCGCTGCCCTAATTAACAAGATGATGGAGTGCGAGACCCAGCTAGACCTCTGGAGGGAATCCGTCGGACGTGCCGGAGCTGAGACCATTCTCCACTATGTGCTCCACATGGTACGAGAAAATCAATCTCGATCTTCTCGAGCGCATGTGCACCGGGTCAAGGTGGTCCACCGATCCGGATTGTGTAGCTCGTCGCAAGGCTTGCGCCCATAACCTCATTCAATATGCCCCATCCATCAATGGAACGAGGGACCAAGCTTCCTCGATGCCATTGACGACGAATACGTCGAAGATGGCTCGGGCGAAGATGATGAGAGCGAAGCCTCGGACGTTGAAGAAGATGAAGTTGAAGCCGAGGCTGGGGCTGCACCCGCTGGCGCCGAAGTACCTCCTCCTGCTGCTCCTTGAGTGAAAAAACTTTGAAATTTATCAGATCCCCGGTATGCCGGGTGCAATTGTATCTAAGAACATCAGTTATATTTTGCTACTAAGTTTTTATGCCGTATTAAATTGGGCGTAGTCCCCGAGTTTCATTTTCTTGTTCCTCCAATTTCTTGGCTCGGCTCGTGTCCACCTTGGTTCGGTTTTATGACTTACGAATCTGAGTTTCAAAAATTGATTTAACAATACTTGGAAACTTTAGGATTAGCTCAAAATAATTCGGCGTAATAAATTTTAAGTAAGCACAAGCTTAGTCCGAAAACCAAAGTCGGCTCGATTAAGTTTCTTTCCTTAGTCGTTTTTCATGTGTTACGCAATTCCAAACTTGTTCTCTTGATTGCCATGAAGCCAATTCTTGTTGGACAGCAGCAAGTCGAAGAGTTAGGTTTTTGGTGCTCACACACTACTAATCCGGCCTATGTAGAAGCAACTTATGCCAACCGACATATAAATAATAAATACAGAAGGCAAGCAATATTATTAAGGCAGTCCCCGAGTTACTGCTCGAGGTGTCAAGGTTTCATTGATAAGCTCATTGCCTGCATACATACCGACATATGAGAGACTCAGATACATACACTTCTCTGCTAAGTGTAGAAAGTACGAAGTAGAGATACATTACATGGACGCTTGGATTCCTGGCTGGACCTGTCCGCCTTGTTCTTCTCATGTGGCTTTGCATCGATAAGATAATAAGAATCATTGTGCAATGCTTTGCTCACAATGAATGGCCCTTCCCATGGGGGGATAATTTATCCATGCCAGCAGTACGTTGTACCAACAGGAGTACCAGGTCACCTTCCCGGAAAATTCGGGGGCTTACTTTCCGGCTATGATAGCGTCGGAGATTTTGCTGATATATGGCGGATCTGGACAATGCCAATTCTCTCGCTTCTTCCAGCAGATCAACATCATTTTGCCAGGCTTCTTGCACTTCAGTTTCTGTGTATTGGGTGACCCTAGGCGAGTCATGCTCTATGTCGGCTGGTAATACAGCTTCTGCCCCATATACCAGAAAGAATGGCGTATAGCCTGTTTATCGATTCGGAGTTGTTCTTAAACTCCACAGTACCGCTGGTAGTTCTTCTATCCAGCACCCCGTTGATCTTTGCAGCGGCTCAATGAGCCGGGGTTTTATCCCGGATAACACCAATCCGTTGGATCTCTCCACTTGCCCGTTCGATGCGGGGTGTGCTACCGAGGCAACGTCCAGCCGGATCTTTTTATCTCGGCAAAAACGCGCAAATGCTCTCTCAGCAAAATTTGTGCCATTATCCGTTATGATACTGTGAGGATAACCGTATCTCAGGATGATGTCTTTGAGGAAAGTTACGGCAGTGGCTCCATCACATTTTCTTATTGGCTTCACTTCAATCCATTTCGTAAATTTGTCAACCATGACCAGGATGTGGGTCATGTTCCCTCTTGCTGGTTTAAACGAGCCAACCATATCCAAGCACCATACGACAAACGGCCATGTAATTGGTATGGTCTTGAGCTCCGACATTGGCACATGTGTCTTTGTCGCATATCTCTGACAGCCATTGCATTTTCTCACCAGATCTTCTGCTTGTTCCAAGGAGCTTGGCCAATAAAACCCATGGCGGAAAGCTTTTGCTACCAAGGCTCTAGACGAGGCATGATGCCCACATTCCCCTTGATGTATATCTCGGAGGATGTCAAGTCCTTCCTCCGGGTCAACACATCGCCGGAGGACATTAGTCACACTCCTTTTGTATAGCTCGGCATTGATGATTGTGTATGCTTTTGCTCTCCTCTGAGTTTGCCTGGAAAGTACCTCCTCAGCGGGTAAGGTTCCATCTTTTAGGAATTGGAATATGGGCAATGCCCAAGCCGGTACAGCTCTCACTGGGAACACATCCTCATCAATTTCCATCTGATCCACCGGCATAACTTCTACCGGATCAGGCAGTGCAGTCCCTGGGTTTGTCATGGCAGTCCCCGGGTTTGCCAAGGCAGTCACCGGGTTTTGCGAACCACTCCCCACATCAATGTCCATGGGCACCGCCTCTGATTCTGGGTTTGCCGAGATAAAAATTGAGTTGGACTCCGGGGATGGCCCGATAGATGGTTTTCTGAGGTGCTCTAATGCTACGCCCGGTGGAATTGCTTGTCGGGTTGATCCGAGGTTCGACAATACTTCGGCAGCCTCATTTTCCACCTGGGGTATATGATGAAATTCGCATCCCTCAAAGTAACTAGATATCTTATGTACATGAAATCTGTACAATGCCATGTTTGCATCCAAAGCGTCCCATTGTCCGGAGACTTGCTGGACTACGAGATCCGAGTCACTGAAGCATTGGATCCGACGTATTCCAACCTCCTTCGCCACTTTGAGCCCATGTACAAGTGCCTCATATTCTACAACATTGTTTGATGCAGTGAAGTGGATTTGCAGCACATACTTCAGTTGGTCCTTCTTTGGCGAGGTAAGCACAACTACGACACCTAACTCGGTTTTGTTTTTTGACCTGTCAAAGTGCATTTTCCAGTAGTTCGGATCTAGCAATGGTGGCTCATATTGCACCTCGGCCCAATCCACAAAAAAGTCCGCCACAGCCTGAGATTTGATTGCTTCTCTTCTGTCATATTGTGGCGCATAAGGAGCTAGATCAATTGCCCATTTTGCAATCCTGTCACTTGCATCCTTTTTGCTCATTATCTCGGATATGGGGGCTTCACATATGACCTTGATTGGGTGCTCCTCAAAATAGTGCTTCAGCTTCTTAGCTGCCATATACACGCCATATGCCACCTTCTGATAGTGAGGATAGTTCTGCTTTGAGGCTGATAATACCTCGCTCAGGTAATATACTGGCCTTTGCACTGACTTACCCTCTTTGCTATGCTCTACCACAATTACTGCACTTACAACTCGGTTGGTCGCGGCTATATAGAGCAACATTGGCTCCTTTGATAGTGGAGAGGCTAACACTGGTGCAGTGGCTAACATCTTTTTTAGTTGGATAAAGGCTTCATTGGCCTGCGGTGTCCAAATGAACTTGTCCGATTTTTTCATGAGTTGATAGAGAGGCAGTGCCTTTTCTCCCAACCGACATACAAACCGACTTAAGGATGCCAGGCAACCAGTGAACTTCTGGACATCGTTAAGACACTTCGGCAGTTCCATTCGTTCTATGGCCTGGATTTTAGTTGGATTGACCTCGATACCTCGGCTGGAGACGAGAAATCTGAGTAATTTTCCAGCCGGGACACCGAAGGTGCATTTTTCCGGATTAAGCTTCATTCGGAACCTCCTTAGGTTCACAAACGTCTGTCTGATATCGTCAAGGAGCATTTTGCTTTCCTTGGTCTTTATCACAACATCATCCACATACACCTGCACATTTTGACCAATTTGGTCATGCAAACATTTTTGCATACATCTTTGGTACGTTGCCCCTGCACTACGTAAACCAAAAGGCATGGTACGATAGCAATAAGCCCCATACGGGGTGATAAACGCAGTCTTTATTTGATCACTTGGGTTCGGAGGTATCTGGTGGAAACCAGAATATGCATCAATGAACGACAACAACTCACACCCAGCAGTGGAATCTATGACTTGATCTATCCTTGGCAGTGGGAATGGATCTTTTGGACACGCCTTATTCAGGTTCGTGTAATCGATACACATACGCCAAACCACTGCCACGTTCGGGTCATCCTTCTTCTTTTCCACTAGCACCGGATTAGACAGCCAATCCGGGTAAAGCACTTCCATGATAAATCCTGCAGCCAACAAACGAGTTATCTCATCTCCTATGACGTTTCTCCTGTCTTTGGCGAAGCGGCGGAGAGGTTGCTTCACCGGCTTTGCTCCGGGTCTGACATTCAAAGAGTGCTCGGCCAACTCCCTCGGAACACCTTGCAAGTCCTATGTGGACCAAGCAAAAATATCCCGATTCTCACGGAGGAAGTTGACGAGCTCGCTTTCCTATTTGTCATTTAACCCGTCACAAATTGTTACGGTACGCTCAGGGAACATATCATCAATAGGCACCTTCTTAGTATCTTTTGTCGCTTGGAACGAGACACTACCATGAGGGTTACTCAGCACCGGCATATATTGCTGCGCGGACTGAGCCAATGCCGCCACTTCTTGGATCTTTCTCTTTTCTTGCGCAATCACGAGTGACTCGGCCAGGTTAGACCCGGCGGATGCACACTCAATGGAACGTCGGAAATCACCAGTGATGGTAATCACCCCATTTGGCCCGGGCAGCTTCATCTTTAAGTAACTAATGTGACAACTTGCCATGAATTTGTTCAGAGCTGGCCTGCCGAGCAACGCGTGATATGCGCTTTCCAAGTTTACAACTTCGAACTCCAAATTCTCAGTCCGCGGTTATCCCTTTTGCCAAACAACACGTCAACCCGGACTTTGCCTATGGGCTCACAAGAAATACCTGGCACAATGCCATGGAAAGTTGTCCTTGTAGCTTGGAGCATATTCTCCGAGATACCCAACTTGCGCATTGTGTCCACATACATGATGTTGATGCTACTACCATTATCAGTCAGCACCTTTGAGAACCTCACATTGATGTTAGGCCCAATGAATGTTGGATCCAACACCAGTGCATACGAACCAGGACTGGGCATGAGCTTTGGATGATCCTTGATGCTCCAGGTAATCTCCTGATCTGACCAAGGCATATACCTCGTCACGGCCGGCATTACTGCATTGACCTCCATATGCCGGTGCTACAAGCTCTTTCTGTCTGTCTCTTCCGTAGTGAACACACAATAACTTTGATGATGCTCTCTGTACTCATTTCTCCCCTCGTTTCCGGGGTACCTCTGATCCTATTGGTTTTGGTCCTCCACCTGATGCACTGCATCTCTTCTCTCATGGTTGTCATACCTCGGCGGAGGGGGAGGCAACATTAACTGTTGCGTGTTCGCTCCGGAGAGCAATTGCTGCCGGGGTAACTCCTGCCGAGGTTGATCATTCCGAGGTGCCTGAGCATTCCCCGAACCACTTTGTTCTATCTTTCGCATCCATTCACACTGTCTGGTTGTGTGACCCGCTGGGTTACTCGAATTAGGCGTGTGAAACTTACACGGCTGATCTAGCATTGCCTCATAGGTGTACCTCGGCCGGTCCTTCTTTTCTTGCCACTATTTTTTCTGCTCTGGCGTCCAAGTTTTCTTCCCATCATTCCTTGGCGTCCATTGCTTCCCTCCAGATTTCTGACGTTGACTGCCTCCTGCTCCGGGTTGATCCTGATTCATAGCTGCAACCTGTTGCGAACTGCACCGGTAATCTGGTCTATCATCCCTTCTTTTACCTCGGTAATCATTTCTCCAGGATGACCCGGCCCCATCTCGCTAACAATACTCCTCGCTTGACTCATTTGACGTGAGTCTAGGTTGCGTCGGATCACCCAAGGCATATGAATCAGCAATTCGGATTGTTTCTGCCAAGGTGGTTAGCATATCTCTTTGCAACCTTTGCCATAGCATGCTTGCATATCGGCATCCTTGCGCAAACCAAGCTATGGCCTGTGACTCAATCACACCCTCGCACGAGTTTCGCACTGTGCACCAACGGGTTAAGAACTCCCGGTCAGTCTCATTCGGTCTCTGTCTGCACATTGTTAGGGTCTATGGCCTATTGGGTCTCTGATACGTACTTGATAAATTGCTAACAAACATCTCCTAAAAATCGATCCAACAGTTAATACTTCCGGGTGGCAAATTGTTTAGCCATACCCTTGCTGCCCCCTCTAGCATTTGGGGTACATATCTCACAGCCCATCTCAAGTTGCCCGTGACAATTTTTACAGCAGTTGCATAGTTAATCAACCAATCCTCCGGCTTAGTGCTGCTGTCATACGTCTTTGTGCCTCTAGGTAACTGGAAATTAGGTACCGGAGGTTCCTTCATGATCCGGGGCCCAAAACAAGCTGGACCCGGAGGACCTTTGTGGCATCCCGCTAAAACCACTACTAGAAAATTGCTGTGTTTTTGTGGATTGCATCATCATGACCGCATGCTCATGTCATCATGCCACATTGCATTTGAGCATCGTCATCATCTTGCATGGTTTGTTTAAAAACTATTTTCGAAAAGCCTGGTTTTGTTTTCTAAACGCCCCGTCTTTATTTCTAATTAAAACCCAGGTCTCCGAAATATTTTGTTTCGTCTACAAACGGATTTCAAACGACCCGTTTTAAAAAAATAAAACATTTGTATTATTTTTAGGGGGCAACTGAACCGGGCCAAACCGACCCAGCCGGCCACCCCCAATAAAAACCAGGAAAAACCAAATCCTAGTCTAAACCCAACCCATCTCCCCACCTACCCTATTCCCTCTCTCTCTCTCCCTGGCCCCACCTGGCCACCTGCCGACAGCCACCTTCCCACACCGCATGCACCACCAGCATCCACCCGCCTCCCCTTATCCTCATCGCCACCTCACCCCGCCCAATCGCAGCACGCCACCTCACCTCCCTGGCTCCACCCCACCTCCTCTCCAACACACAACACACGCACGCAAGACACACACACAACGCGTGCATCGGCACGCTCCCATGCACGTCCGCCACGATCCCGTGCCGACAACCCTCCTCGGGATCTCCGCCCGGCCCCATCCCTGTCGACACGCCCCACGTGCCGCTCGCTCTCTCTCTCCCCGCTCTTCCTCTCTCCCGCTGCATCCCGCCTCCGCACCTCCTTTTCCTCCCTCGCCCGGCCGCCGCAGCGTGCCTCTGCCAAGCTCCACCCCCTGCCGCCATCGCTTCCAGGCCTGCCTCCAGGGGCACCCCTCCCCCTCGTGTCCTCCTCCTTGGCCGGCCCGACCTCCGCCTCGGCCGCCTCGCAAGCAACCGCCGCGCTCGCCGCCCCCGTCTCCCCTTCCTCGGCCGCCCGTCGCGACCGCGTCGTCCGCGCCCCCGAGCCCATGCTCGACCCTGCTGCCAGCCCGAGCTCGCCCACCGCGCCGCCACGGGTCCCCTCCCACCTGCGCATCTCCCTCCTCTGGTGCCGCCCTATCCTAGCCTCCACGCCACCTGCAGAGCCCAGCGACGACCCTGTCAGCCACCGCATCCCCGCTGCGGTCCTCGACCTCGCCCCCTGCTTCCTCCCGGAGAACCGAGCCGCTGCTCGTCCTTCACCGCCGCATGGATCCCTCCGGCAGCCCGTCCTCGCCCCTCTGCGCCCTTCACCGGGCCCTACCAGCGAGTAGCACCGCCGGGCCTCCTCGGCCTCCCTTCCCCGGGAACCGCCCCCTCGAGTTGGCCCCGCCGTGCAGCTCCCCTGACCGTCGCCATGGGCCCGCTCCTCGCAGCCGGTGCTCCTCCTCTATGCCTCCTGCGCATCCCCGCCTTGCCCTGCCGCGTGTTCGCTGATGGATGTGTGCAGGCCGAGTAGTGGTGTTAGTGTACAGGCACCCTTTCGTGTTTGAGCCGAGAAGACCGTATGTGTTCCCAAACCCCCGAGTCCTATACCAAGATCGACACCGACAAGATCGCCACCAGGGAACCCAGAGTTCTCCCTCTCGGACATGGATGCGACAAGATCTACCATTGTCCGAGAACCGTTCCCGGAATCGAGACCGATCCGGAGCGCCAAGGCCTTCGACATGGAATCGACAAGATCATCGCGGAACTCCAAGATCTACTTCATAGGGTGCCGAACACCAAGGTCGGCGACACGGGTAAGCCAAGTTCCTCATCTCGGTACACGGACCCGACAAGATCGACATCGACCAGGGCGAGTCCGATGAGCCGCCGACGGCAAACCAAGATCTGCGACAACCTCCGAAGACCGATCCCATCGAACCCGGAACCCTGAGACCCAGACCCGCACCCCCGGAACCCAAGATCTTCCGAACCCAGATGTGTGACCCTAAGCCCATATTTTTGTAATATGACATTACCAACTGTCGCATATTAAATTGTTCATGCATGCATACTTGTCTGTGGTTTAGGGGCATTATGCCGATTCACCTCATAATTAAATATGGAGTCAATATGCGGGATACTTTTGTCTTATTCTGGACTCCATTTAAATTGGTGTAGCGAACCGATGTCATGTTTCACCCTGTTAATACAACATTTAAATTGCGGGGTTTCTAAAAAACTCGAACATTAAATTTAATTGTCGGGACCCCGGTTCCGCTTAATATTGCCTAACTGCACCGCATCTTTGTCATGCCATGCATCATATCATGATCATGCCGGATCTTCTGTCGTAGTATTAAATATTGCATCCGGTGTTTCTTCTAGTGTTTGCTTCTTCGCAGATTAGGCCGATGAGTTGATGCGAGTGTCGACAAGTTCTCCGGATATGATCCTTTGGCGGTGTTTCCTAGGCAAGCAATCTCCCCCTTTCTACCTATTTTGTGTTTATAGTCTTTATTTCCTCCTGTTGATCTATTGCTATCTGTGTCGCGATGCTTTAGTTTCTGTGCACCACTTATACTCCTTGCAGCCTCTATATTGCCATGGACACATCCTATTGCCTGTTGTTTGATAGATAGTCGGCCTTGCGAGTCGTAGTTGCTTGCTTCTGTGTTGCTTCGCGTCGTTGTCGTTCCACCGTTGACGGCAAGTTGGCACATGATAAATGGTGGAGATGCTTAATGGTGGAGATGATCATGACTTTAAATACAACTATTAAATTGCTAGATATAACTAATGCAGAGGCATCGGTGGGCAATAGATGTTATTTGGTTTTTCCATGCTCACTGTGTCCCGTAGGACCCCGAGTACTTGATACCTATTCCTTGACTATCGCACTATCCGCATATGGGACCATGAATCCCCTTAGCCAGAGCTTGATTCATTTCTTATTTCTTGGGGCCACAAAGTAGTTTGGGGCTTTATTACTATCATGTACTTATGTCATGATTTACCACTTTATTTAAGATTGTGCGTGGAGCACATGTACAGTTTTGGATCGTGCCATGTTTTCGCGGTATCGACAAGCCCAGTCACACTTTCGGGTTCCCAGTTGTTTACAGCCGTCGTCACAAACCCTGGGTCTGTTCCGGAGCCGGCCAACTTCGTTGCGGGTAGCTTAGTGGGGTGGCCCCCTGAAATATTTTATGAATCCTGTGATTGCTTTGTCGTGAAAGCCTCGTTGGGTTTTGAGTTGGTTTTCCGAGGTTGATCGTGTGTGTGTTTCTATTTGTGCACCCCTGTAGGGTAAATCTTTCTGAAAGCCATGCCCGCGGTTATGGACGACTTGGAGCACAGTATCTCGATCATAGACAAGCATAACTAAAGTAGTACTATAAATTTGATTTAATATGTGACTAGTAATCAGCTTCACTACAATGGAATGGATAATAAAAGTGCCAACAACTGGTGGAACTGGGGTGTATTGTGTCATGTTATACCTGCCTAGTAAGTATCGCAACTCCAAGGGAATGAAATAAAAGTGCCAACAACTGTTGGGTTTGGGATGTCACATGATAATTGTATCTGACTAGTAAGTACTGCAACTACCACTAAATGGTTAACTAAAACTGCCCACTACTTATGCTATCAGGATGACTCATGATATCTATATCTGACTAGTAAGTGCTGCAACTATAATGGAATGAGTAAAATTGCCAACCGTGTGAGTTCCTCGGTCTAACTTCCTCGTTTGGTCTCGAGGGGGAAATACCAGGATGGGTATGTTTGGTGTTAGTCTCAGGTTGGATCCGAATAGGTCTTTCTTACCCCTCTCTGATAGCGGCCAGTTGTATCGTGTCTCTATAGGTTGTTTAGTGCATGCTGCACCGCCGCTTCAGTCCACCATACCTATGTAGGCGAGAGCCGCCAAATTCTAGCCTCGCCGTGTACTGGCCTCAGTACTGACGCTCCTCTTTTTTTGTTGCCCTTTGTCGGCACCCCTTTTGTTTTAGCAGGTTTGAGATCGACGTCGTTAGCAGGGTTACCCTTCCGGCTTGGCCTGGGAAGGGTTATAGATGCCATCGGTTATTCTTCAGGGCTCTTAGCCCAATTTGCATCTTGTCCATACTCGGACGCTGTATCGTTTTCAAGGTGTTTTGGATCTTTGTATTGTATATCTGTATTCTTGACTCTTGGAGTTGTGTTATATATATATATATATATTTGTTCTGTGGGTCCCATCAAGGACTATTGTGTAATGGTATTACTTCGTTTTCCACCCGCACGAAAGTGCCTGGTGGGCGTCCTTGAATCGTTTCTATGCGGGTTTGGCGGGAAACGCTAAAACTTGCATAGGGCCGATTCGAGGGTGTTACAGAGTGGTATCAGATCTCATCAGTTACGATACCCCACTGGTCCAGCCTGTAGGATAACCTAGCTAACGGCCGAAGTAGAGTGTCAAAACTATTTTGCAAAATCGGTTGGATAGATCTGATTAGGTCTGCTTTTACTCCTTACCCTCTACTATTCTCCTCTTACCTCTGCGTGTTTGGATCTGTTCTCTTATCTTTTCTTCGAGTCCAGGAATTCTCGTGGTTGGGTTTCTGTCGTACCTTCAGGGTTTCGCTTCCTTCTTTGGTAACGGTGCTTCTACATCCGTTCTTCGTGCTATCTGAGGAATCCTTCATCTGTTGTACTTCTCTCTGTTCCTTCTTGTACCTTCCGGTGTTTTCTGACGTGACGACATCATCTACGCCAGATCAGATGCAGAGTCTGCATCACTCCTTTGTTTCCGAACCTCGCTTGTCGAGATCTCCAGTCTGATTCCGAGAATGGTTGCACGCTTTTCTACTGATTGTGCGAAGTAATAGTTTGGGTGCGTGATGGATTGGCCCCCATGCCGACTACTCACTCTATTTGCTTGTGTACATTGAAGTGGATGAGAATGCATCGGTTCTGTCTTTCTATCGAAGTTAGAGGAGGCTTTATTTATGGATACCTTTACCTTCGTCCTTTGTTTTCCGGAGTGTTCTCTCGACGATCACGGACAACGACCTCTTGTTAGTGGTGTCGCGAGCATCTACACGAAGCGAGAAGTTTCAGATCGCCGACCTTCTTCCCGGTACCACGAGGCGGATCTCGAGGGCGAGATCCCTTGTTAGTGGTGTCGAATTGTGGCATCCTGCTAAAACCACTACTAGAAAATCGCTATGTTTTTGTGGATTGCATCATCATGACCGCATGCTCATGTTATCATGCCACATTGCATTTGAGCATAGTCATCATCTTGCATGGTTTGTTTAAAAACTATTTTCGAAAAGCCTAGTTTTGTTTTCTAAACGCCCTGTCTTTATTTCAAATTAAAACCTGGGTCTCCGGAATATTTTGTTTCATCTACAAACGGATTTCAAATGCCCCGTTTAAACAAATAAAATATTTGCATTATTTTTAGGGGGCAGCCGAACCAGGCCAAACCGACCCAGCCAGCCACCCCCAATAAAAACCAGGAAAAACCAAATCCTTGTCTAAACCCAACCCATCTCCCCACCTACCCTATTCCCCCTCTCTCTCTCTCCCTGGCCCCACCTGGCCACCTGCCGACAACCACCTTCCCACACCGCATGCACCACTAGCCTCCACCCGCCTCCCCTTATCCTCATCGCCACCTCACCCCGCCAAATCGCAGCACGCCACCTCACCTCCTCTCCAACACACAACACACGCACGCAACACACACACACAACGCACGCATAGGCATGCTCCCGTGCACGTCCGCCACGATCCTGTGGTATATTCCACTGTTGTGCTCTTGCCGTGGTATATTCCGTTGCTGCGGTTGACCTGCAACTACCGAATTACGCTGTCCGGCATTGCCGTTTACATCATTCCCTTGATCGGCATTGCCTTGGTCGCGGTTACCTCGGCCAGCTTCACCTCGGCTCACACTCCTTCGATCCTCATTTCTTTGCACTTCTTTTCCTTTCCCTGCCCTTACCGGGTCATATGGGACTATCTGCTTATTCCTCCTAGCCGAAGTTACCACCTCTTCTCTCCTAGGACCACCATGAGGAGACGATGCGGCTCCAGCGGATTTCTCCAGGTTACCCACCGCCGAATGAACGATCTTGGAGGCCCTAGCTCTCTCCGGGTTTGCCCTGAGCAGCTCCTCATTTTGCATGTTCGCGATCCGAACCAACTCATTGACTCTATCATGCTGTCTTTGACGGGCTTCACCCGTCAGACCTTCTAACTCGGACGCAGCTGCATCTGCTGCTCGGAGGTTCTTTGCCGGGGTACTATACTTCGGCAGCCCCACGGACAAACAGTTTTCTGATTCCTCAATCCTAGTATCACCCTCTCTATTCATTTCACTCATGAGATTTCTCCCCTTCACTTTCACAGCATCTACCTTATTTGCCTTAGCGTACTCATGCAGTGTCATGTTTAACGACTGCTGAGCCGCGGCTATCTCTTTCGCACCCTCTAGTATTTTGTTTCCTAGTTTCCTCTAGCTCGGCCTATGCCTGAGCCGGATCTACTGCTGCTGCTACCGGTTTTGCCAAGCTATCCATTGCCTGCTACAGCACATTCTCAGGTGTCTCTAGAGGAGGACCTCTACTTTTCCTCGGTGCCTTAGGTGTTACCTCCGGATCTGGTGCCGGATCCCTGCTTGCGCCAGCGCCAGGCGCGGTCATCATCACCTCAGCATGGTCCGGGGAGCGAGTGATACGCGCCCCGCGAGCCGCACTAAGGGGTGGCTCGCCTCCTTCGACGACGTGCCGTGGATGAACGCACGACACATCGACAGCAAGGTAGACCTTGTGCGCGCCGAGCTTGACGAAGAGGCCGTTGCGCGGGAGAGGGCGCTTACCGAAGTAGCCAGCATTGTCGCTGACAAAATCCAGCGCTCTAAAGCGCTGACAGAGCCCGGAGACGATGCGTTCGCCGGTGCCGATGAGGTTTCCCGTCCGGATCTTTACCCCTGCTAGTACTGCTAGCCCCACGGTGGGCGCCAACTGTCGTGGTGGTGTCATGGCAGATGCCATGGATAGGCTAAAGGTGGGGACTAAATGCACTAGGGGAATCCAGGGAGGGATAGTGTGGTGATTCCACACACGGTAGCTTTGTATTTGATTCACCTTCAGAGATTACAAGTGCTCCTTGAGCTGTATTGGAGAGAGGAGGAAGAAGGAACTCTCTTACTCTCACCACTAGCTAGCCCTTAGGAACACACTAGTAAACCGCAACACACTAGTGATCAACCCCTTCTAAAGAGGCCCTAGCCCTCCTTATATAGGGGGGCTAGGTCTCCACTTAGGGCATACGTGGAGGCATATTCCCTGGAATATGCCTCTTCCCAAAATAGTAAGCCGACCGGGTCACTTTTCCCCCGCGTCATCCATGCAGAGGCTACGTGAGCCTCTGTGGCGCCTGCGTCATCCGACATAGGCTTCGTCACCTTTGTCGGCCATGCCTCGGTGGTCCTGCCTCTGTCCGCTTCGCTCATGCTCTGCGTACAGTGGTCACCTTTGACCAGCGAGATACCTTCCTTCTCTTACAAGCTTGATATAACCCAGATCCCACATAGTTGATCCGGCAACACCTGTTCCTGCATACAAGTTAGATACATCTTACCGACATACGGCTTAAGTCGGTTGAGACCAAGTTAGGTGGACATCCCCTGGTCCGGGTTACTCCGAGATTCGGCCTGCCTTGAGGTGACTCGGCCAGCACATGCTTTGACCTTGCCGTACCTCGGCTAACTAGGCCTTTATACCCAGGCGTGACCCTACCCGGGGGTATCTCCCCAACACATAGACTTGACTATTTTGTCATGTGATTTCCAATCTAGGATCACTTTCAATCTTATGACTTATGGAAATGTTCGTTATGCAATATATGCAGAATGTTCTTTACTATGAGTGTGACAATTACATAATATTGTTATAAACTATGTCAGAAACTCACATGTCAGCACTAGACAATACATATCACTGCATTAGTTCATGTTCACATAGATAAGGCCAAAAGGCATCACATACATCAGGTTCACAAACTACTACATGGACAAAAGTATCACCACATACCCAGTACACCATTAACTAACACTACCCCATAACCACATCAACACAAGCCTTTCACAGCACACAACAAACACAGCTGCAAATGTCACCCTCATACCTCACTTCTTCAACACTAGAACAGCAACCATAGCAGACATCACACATACAAGACCAACTAGAATCTTTAGAAAGCCTTCATTTCCCTAAGTTCCCCCAAAATCATCATCAAATGGTCCTCCTGGCCTTGCACACGAGTCACTTTAGCCTCCTGCTTCTTTAGCTCTAGTTCTTCTCTCCTATCTTCTGCCACCCTAAAGCATCGACTCCAGCATCCCCTCGAAGGTAATTGTGCTCAATCAGATAGCCAACATAATCCAACTCCCACCTCCAAAAGTAGCAGCCAGACTGTACAAATCATAACTCAATCAGAAATTTGGTAAAATCAAGCTCAAGCCTAGCCAAATCGAGCTAAATCCTAAGAGTAGATAGACATACTCCATGGGTTTTACACTTGTAATAGATCCTTCATGGGTGCTCCGTCGTCCCGGAGTAGCCCTACTTCACCTTGCGGCCGCAGTCGGGGCAACAGATGAGCGGAATCGGAGGACCCGGTCGGCGGAGTGCACAGCGTGATGAGCTTGCGCTGGACATGGCGGAGTAGCCTGCTAGGTCGGCGTCGGTCCCTCTCCTGCGCCTACGGCCACTCTCCTGCGGCGGCGCCGCCGATTTAAGGTAAGACAGCAAAATGGAGGGGAACGGCGCGGGTGGGAATGACCCACTTCCGACCGGACCGCGAGGGTTAGTTCCCAGTTAGTGGAATTTGCAAAAAGAACCCTCCATACATCCTTTTTTTCACAACTTAACCATCCCACTTACCTCCACGTGACCCAATACAACGCTACGTATTGCCCAGTGACCACGTGTGACGCTCTCGTGCGAGTTGAGTGATTGTAACTTCGTATTTCCTGAGTAGAGTGACCGTACTAGTTTTCCTAAGCAAGTATAGTGA
The DNA here is from genome assembly GCA_910589775.1 of Avena eriantha. Taxonomy (NCBI): domain Eukaryota; kingdom Viridiplantae; phylum Streptophyta; class Magnoliopsida; order Poales; family Poaceae; genus Avena; species Avena eriantha. The sequence goes on along the minus strand of OU342741.1, from coordinate 142,968,056 downwards.
ATAACCATGGATTTAACTCCACACCACACAACACACTCACGCACGCGCAACTCGACCCGACTCCCACCCCGACGTGCACCCCACAACACCAAGACACACGCCATGTGAACCCGTCCCCAACCTCGCCTCCCCTCCGCTTCACCCCCGCGCCACCACCACCTACGCCTCACCCTCGAGCCTGAGACCTCGCCGCCAGGGGTGCATCCCCGCCTCCATCTTAATCACCGGCCTACACCACCCCGTGAGTGGTCGTCTCTCCTCTTCCATCACCGCCTTGGGAGCACAACACGAGGCCAAGCCCCCTAGGCTTTCCCCAAGCGACGTTCGTCCTCGCACAGAGCCCCGGTGTCCCTCTTCCGTGCATATCCGGCCCCTCCGTCCTCTGCCACCTGGCGACCATGGGTATCCCACCCCGAGCTTGCCCTCTCTGCAGGCAGCGACGTCACTTCCTCAACCCGAACTTCCCTTCCCCGTCGCCGCCTCGCGCGCCTAGCGTCGGCCCCATCCATACGCTCGGCCCGTGCGACTGCCTCCTAGCGCACATGTGCCTGCACGCATGTGCCCTCAAAGCATAGTGCCATGGGCACTGCTGAGATACGTTCCTACAGTTCGTCAACAAAGTACCATTTGAAGACCAATCGCGTTAAAGCTCTTGCGCCACCGACAATAGGAGATGGAACTCAAGACCTTCTACCGAGATGCGGTGACCTGAAGCTTCACCCCGGAGTTTGGTCATGTCGTGTGAAACCAAGATCGCCACCGGCAACGAAGCCGGAGTCCAAGGTCGTCGACATGGAGCAGAAGATCGCCGAACTCGGAGATCTTCATCACGGAATGCTGAGACCCTGATCCTGAGGATCCGAAGACTAAACCCGAACCCTAAGATCCGCGGTGCCGAACCCAATGTGCGACCCCTTTCGAAGCCCTATTTTATCAATTTCCATCTATATACTTATTGCATATAAATTGTCCATACTTGCATACATATTTTGTGGTTTGGGGGCATTTAGTATATTCAACTAATAATCATATATGGAGTGTATATGCGGGCTATTTTTGTCTTATCTGGACTCCATTTAAATTTTTCTGGGAACTAATGCCATGTTTTGCCTTGTTAATACAATATTTAAATATATTGCCTAGTTTCATCGCATCTTGCCATGTCATGAACATGCCAGACCTTTTGTTGTAGTATTAACTAGTGCATCTAGTGTTTTTTAATGCTATGCTTCTTCACGGATTAGGACGTTGAGTTGATACGAGCTTCGAACCGTTCTTCGGATGAATCTTCAATAATGTTTCCCAGGCAAATTCTACCTATTTTGTATATATAGTCTTTACTTCCTCCTATTGATCTATTGCTATCCGTGTTGTGATGGTTTAGTTTCCGTACCATTTATATTCCCTGCAGCCTATATTGTCTTGGACACCTCCTATTGCCTATTATTTGATAGACAGTTGGCCTTGTGAGTCGTAGTTGCTTGCTTAGGTGTTGGTTCAAGTTGTCGAGTTCTACCGTTATTGGGGGCTGGCACATGCTTAATGGTGGAGATAATCATGATTCCACTTATCACTAGCTAATTAAATGTTGGGAATAGATATAATTAATACAGAGGCACTAGTGGGTAATAATTCAGATATGGCTCTTATCCCACCCACTTGTGTCCACCTAGGACCCGAGTTCTTGACACCTGTTCCAAGAACGAGCGCGCTAACCACATGCAGGGTGTGTGGACACCCCTATCGGCTTACTACCTGATTTCAAAGTACTTTACTGGGGGCCACAAACTAGTTTGGGGTATTATTACTATCATGTAATTATGCCATGCTTTACTACTTCATTTACTACTATTGCACGTGGAGTGCTTACCTGTACTATTTAGGAACAAATGTGGAATGTTTACGCAGTATCGACAAGCCTAGTCACACTTTCGGGTTCCTAGTCGTTTACCACTATTGGCACAAACCCTGGGTATGTCTTGGAGCTGACTAAATTCGTTGCAGGTAGCTTAGTGGGGTGTCCCCCATGTACTTTCTTTGGGTCTGGGAAACGTCGTGTCTGAAGCACCACCGACATACCGATGGGTGTGTGTTACTTGATCTTTTCGAAAAGCCGTGACCGTGGTTATGGACGATTTGGAGCACAGTTTCTTGATCATAGAGAACTTACACTAAAGAATTATTGTTATAATTTGACTTGGATCTATCATGACTAGTAAGTTGGATAACCACCACGGAATGAATGAATAAACTGTCAACTATGCTAGTTTCCTCAGAAGGACTTCCTCGTTTGGTCTTGAGGGAGAAATACCAGGATGGGTATGTTTGGTGTTAGTATCAGGTTGGTTCCAAATATGTCTTTATTACCTCTCTCTGATAGTCGACAGTTGTATCGGGTCTCTATAGGTTTCTTAGTGCATGCTTCACTCCACCATACCTATGTAGGCGAGAGCCACTGAATTCTAATAATCGTCGTGTACTGGCCTCGGTGCTGATCGATCCCTTTTTACTTTGCCCTTTGTTGGCACCCCTTTTGTTTAACAGGTATAAGTCTGATGAAGTTAGCAAGGTTACCCTTAAGGTTTGGCCTGGGCTGGGTTATGGACGCCATTGGTTATTCTTCAGGACTCTTATTACAATTTTCATCTTATCCATACTTGGATGTGTGTCGTTTTCAACATGTTTTGGATCTTTGTAATGTATATCTATATTCTTGACTCGCTGAGTCGTTGTTCTATATGAATGTTCTTGTGGGTTCCATCGTGAACTATTGTGTAAAGGTATTACTTTGTTTTCCACTAGCATGCAAGCGCCCGGTTGGCATCCTTGAATCGTTTCTATGCGGGTTTGGCGGGAATCACTAAAATCTGCATAGGGTCGACTCGAGGATGTTACTCTGCATCAATTGCATCAAGGATAAAGTCATTGTCGACTCTGGCATCAAGTGAACCGGATCCAGAGCTGACATATCTGACAAACTGGTAGCGAGCTTTGACACGTAATAGAGCATTGCATTTAGCCTCGGCGTAGAAGAAACTTTCGATTGTTTTCAATCATGTCGTCGAGGGTGAGCTGGAAATTTACGGTCATCCGCTTTAGATTTGCCTTAGGAGTGTGCCTCTTAGTCAACCCACTGATTAAGTGGAGTGTAGATGATGTGTCTGATATTCCTTCAACCGAGTTTTTTACCCTGAGTCATCTGGTCACGTACTCTTGCAAAGTTTTGTTCAGTTTTTGAACACAACACGACATGTCTATGACATCAACATAGCCACCATAGTAAGATTCGTAGGATTGTGTTTCATCTTGGAGATCATCCTCGGACTCATCTTCCACTGCGATCTCTTCCGCTAGGGCTGGTTGGGTCGGTTGGTTGGAGATCTAGAAATCTGCAGACTACTCGGATAAATGAGATCTAGAATTCCACTTTGTTCTCTGCTTCTAGAGAAGCTTAGTGGGTTCTTCAGAGACCTAGAATTCTGCCGCTTCCATGGACAAAGAAGATCCAGATCTTTCATCCACGTTATCATCACCGAAGGAGTGGGTTTGGCGGGCTCCATTATTTTTTCGAATCCTAGAGGATTGGTCAAGCCAATGAAGACATGGATGCTTGTGAATAGCACGATGGTGTAGCTGGTGACTTATCTGTTAGCTAGAATCCAGGTCTCATTGTTGGGGATGATAGGAAGACCACCAACGTATAGAACGCGACCAACAATGATGTTTTTGCCGACTCCCGCAAATTTGGATCCCGCTCGGATCCGAAATCCTGAGATCACCTATCCCAAGGTGGGTGACAACTTTCATCGTATTGATGACTGGTACACCATGAGGGGGTACTCGAGGCATGAAAAGAGAGAGGGTGTGTGACATGAGGATGTCTAGGACAGGGAGAACACAAGTTTACCTATGTTCATATTCGACTGTGGAGGTTAGATCCTACTCCTGTAATCAATCCACTATAATCAGCAAATTCAGAGGTTTCAGAGGGTTTGACTAGGGTTCGCATGTGTGAGTTGTGAATGTTGTCTTCCCTAAGAGCTGCTCGTATGCTAGCTTATATTGTCATCTGGCATAGAGCTTACTGGGAGGAATCCTATCCGGTACGATACATATTACAACATAGTTGGTAACTACTAAATTTTGTACTCTAAGTCTTTTGGTGTTGGGCCCGAATTAGTAATCCTTCTGGGCCTTCACATAGGAGGATGGGCCTCCGTCTATCTCGTTGACTAGGCCACCTCGTGGAGTCATAGGCTCTAACCCAAGTGGCCCAACCGGAGGCCACCTACCACCCATCCGCCAAGACAACCCTAAACCTAACCCTAAACACACGCACACACCAACCTTGACACCGCAACGCATGCACACACATACAGAGGCACACGCCACCACCCGAGCCAACACCACACCACACCGGTTACACCTAGACCCAACAAACAACACACATGCAACGTGACCCAAACCCTCCCGCACTCGACGTACTCACGCGGCACACCACCTAGAAACACCGCAATGCAACACACCGCACACAATGCACACACCCCTCCAACCCCATTGTCGGCCTTGCATGTTTTGCACTTAGCCCTCCCACCACTTATCCCACATGCCTGGGTCCTTCCACCAACCTCCTCTTATGTTCCAGATCCCGATCAACCCGAGCCCCAAATCCCATCGCGACTTGCGAGCCCCCTCATCGACATGCTTCCGTGAGTGCTATCAGCCTCCTTCACATGCTCCTCTACAAGCCCCTCCCCGTAGAGCCGTTGTTGGGTCCTCGACCTTCCTCTACTCCAATGCGGCTCTGCACCACATCTGCCTCTGCATGCAGGTCCATGAACTTCCTCACCTACATCTAGAAAAGCTGCTCTGGTGCCACCTGCGTCGAGCCTCGGGCGCTCTGCTCTGGCTCGTGAGCCTAGCCATCCTTTGCCAGCATGCTCCCAAGACTCTCCTCTTCTCTAGTTTGCAGAGCGCTTGTCCGCCTTGATGCCACCGTCATGGCCCTCCACTCGTCTGCATATGATGCAGGCTCGACGTGGACGTCCTCCAACCAGGCTTGTCGTGCCCCATCCTGCTCCGGCCATATGCGACCTCTAGCTCGCCAGCCTGCTCAACCACAAGCTCCACCGGTTCCTCGCATGTTGATGCTACCTTGGATCTCAACCCTAATGCACGTTGGTGCTCATGTTCCTCATTGGCGTCGCCCCGCTCTTCTTGATTTCTAGCGGTTCCGTGTTTGTGGTGATGTATTGTGTGGTGTTGCATCATTGAAGACCACACAAAGATGGTGTTGTGTGGTGACGTTAGTGTTGGTGTTGTGACCTCTAATAGGCATAGTGGTGTGATGATGTTGATGCGGTTAGGCTACCTTAGCTTCAACCACAAGATGGAAGTGCAACCGCCAAGGTCTCCGTCGCCAAAATCCGAGAACTTCATGCACGAACGCTCACCGACAAGACCGTCATGATGCCGATGCTTTCAAAGGATGAAGATGGCGTGACTCAAAGACCACCGGTGCTAAAAAACAAGATCGCCACCGGCAACGAAGCCAGAACCGCAAGGTCGCCAACATGGAACCAAAGACCCTTAACAAGAAAATATTTGTCATAGAACACCAAGGTCTCTAACACTGATCCGAAGACCAAACCCGATGATTTATTATTCTTCTTCTCCAATCCGAAGACCGAACCTGAACCCCTCTAGACCCAAGATCCTCCGAAACCAACATGTGAACTCTATCCCAACACTATTTATATAAAATTACGCAACTTGTTGCATATAAATTTATTCATGTTTTGCATACATATCTTGTTGTTTGGGGGAGTATTTAGCTGATCATAGAACAGTTAAATAAGGAGTGTATATATGGGATGTTCTTGTCCTATTCCAACTCCATTTAATTTGTGTAGCTAACATATATCATGCTTTTGCCATGGTAATCAACAAATAAAAATTTGGGGTACCAAAACAACCTGAACCATCTAATTAATTGTTGGAACTCTGTTTACAATTAATATTGCTAAGTTGCATCACATCTTTCCATATCATGCATCGTATCATCATCACGATGGATCTTCTATCATAGTATTAAATATTACATCTGGTGTTTCTTGTTAATGCTTTGCTTCTTCTCGGATATGAAATTGAGTTGATGCGAGTTTTGACATGTTTTTTGGATGTATCTTCGGCAATGTTTCTCAAGCGAGCATGTCGGGGGTGTAACCCCGGATACCCCAGAGTTAAGCTATGAAGAGACTCAATGAAGGTGTATAGAAAAAAGAGACATATGAGATGAAGAAATAGAGAGAAGAATAAGTAAAAAAGAGCAAAGGAAGTCGTTGGGCCGACATACTCTGATTTGGCCTAATCCAGAAATCCAACAAGAAGCAGAAGGAAAACATCCCGGATGGGCCGAGATTCACCAGACTCGGCCTCAGCTAGCCCACCGTACGTCTCCCCGAGCTCCCCTAACCCGGATGGGCCAGCATCCCTGTTGACCCGGCCGGCCCACCAACCTCGATGTCGCTCCGCTCCCCCTTCTACGCCGAACCACCGCTACCTCGTCGCTGCCCGCTTCCCTCGAGTGGGCCTAATCCGGCCCACCGCAAGGACTGTCTCACTGCTCCCTCGCCCCGCCGATGTAACTCCGGGTGGGCCGATCTGGCAGACATCTCGGCCCACCCCGGGTTAACTTCTGCCTCTAGCAACCGTCAACCCGGCTGGGCCACTTCGCCACCCGCCTGGGCCGAACCAAGGGCAGTTCGGCTGGGCTCTTTTCTATTTTACCTGGCTTGGACGAATTACAACCTAACCCAGCTGGGAGAAGAATGATTCGGCTGGGGTACTGTCCATAGCCCAGGTGGGCCCCATTTTTCCCCATGCCGAATTATTTCCACCCATGGCCGAATTTCACTTCCCCAGGCCGAATTACTTCATCCCGGACGTCATTTCTCTCATACCTGGACCTACCAGCAACCTCTACATCGACACGCTGCCAAGTCAAGTCAAGCCTACGTCAGGTGCCAGTCTTGGGATGCCCCTGACTCAGACTGGCCCCTTTGGTCCAAGATGCTAAGGAATATGCTGGGCATCTTGGGAGATGCTAGGGAATATGCCAAGCATCTCCTAAAGATGCTAAGGAATATACCGAAGGGATAAGACCAATGACTCAACAAAGGACAAGGTGACTAGGCAAGCCCCACAAGACAGCTCATAGGAGTACTTTAGATGACATACCATGTCCCCTGGGCTCCCCTTTATAAGGAGCACCAGGGGTAACGTTACAGGGGAGGCCCCCTGAAGGGCTCCTCTCCCTCTGCTCACTAGGAGCATGGTTTCTTCTTCCTCTGCTCTCTCCATGAGAGGCATAAGAGTACAGCTCAAGGAGCACCATTGTAGCCACAAGCATGGCAAGATATATGAGATTAGATGCAGGAGTAGAGGTGTTGGGGGGATACCCCCGGGTAGGGTCACGCATGGGTATAAAGGCCGAGTTAGCCGAGGTTCGGCAAGGCTAAAGTGGATGCTGGCCGAGTCACCTCAAGGCAGGACGAATCACGGGGTAACCCGGACCAGGGGGCATACACCTAACTAAGTCTCATCCGACTTAAGCAGTAAGTCGGAAATGCCTATCTAACTTGTATGCAGGAACGGGTGTGGCCGGATCAACTATGATCCGGGTCATATCTAGCTTCTAGGAGAAGGAAGGAATCTCGCTGGTCAAAAGAAGCCCCGGTACGCACAGCATGAGCGAAGCGGAGAAGGGGAGGACCACCGAGGCGTGGCCAACAAGGGTGACGACGCTCATGTCGGCTGACGCAGGCGCCGCAGAGGCTCACGTAGCCTCTGCATGTGTGACGCGGGGGAAAAGCAACCCGGTCGGTTTACTACTTTGGGAGAAGGCATATTCTCAGGAATATGCCTCCACGTATGCCCTAAGTGGAGACCTAGCCACCCCTATATAAGGAGGGCTAGGGTCTCTGTAGAAGGGGTTCCGCTATTCTGATTTGGTTGAGGGTTTTAGGGGTGAACAGTGTGTGAGAGTAAGAGAGCTTCTTCTTCCTCCTCTCGCCAATACAGCTCTAGGAGCACTTGTAATCTTGGAAGCAAAGAAAATACAAACTTCTGTTTGAGGAATCACCTCATTATCCCTCCTTGGATTCCCCTAGCATGTATTAGTCCCCACCTTTAGCCTACTCATGGCATCTGCCGTGACACCACCACGGCAGTTGGCGCCCACCGTGGGGCTAGCGGTGCTAGCAGGGGTCAAGATCCGGACGGGAAACTTCATCAGCACCGGCGAACGCATTGTCTCTGGGCTTATTCAGCACTTTGGAGCGCTGGACTTCGTCAGCGACAACGCTGGCTGCTTCGGCATGCGCCCACTTCCGCGCAACAGCCTCTTCATCAAGCTCGGCGCGCACAAGGTCTACGTTGCTGTCGATGTGTCATGTGTTCATCCATGGCACGTCGTTGAGGCAGGGGAGCCGCCCCTTACCGTGGTTCATGGGGCGCGTATCGCTCGCTCCCCGGACCATGCGGAGGTGATGATGGTTGCGCCTGGTGCGGGCGCAAGCAAGGATCCGGCGCTAGATCCGGAGGTAACGCCTAAGGCACCGAGGAAAGCTAGAGGTCCTCCACTAGAGAGGCCGGAGAATGTCTTGAGGGAAGCGATTGATAGCTTGGCAAACCCAGTAGTAGCAGCAGTAGATCCGGCTCGGGCACAGGCCGAGCTAGAGGAAACTAGACAAAAAATACTAGAGGGTGCGAAAAAGATTGCCACGGCTCAGCAGTCGTTGAATATGATGCTGCGTGAGTATGCAAAGGCAAACAAAGTTGATGCTGTAAAAGTGAAGGGGAGAAATCTCATGAGCGAAATGAACAGAGAAGGTGATACTAGAATTGAGGGATCAGAGAACTGTCTGTCCGTGGGGCTGCCGAGGTACAGTACCCGGCAAAGAACCTTAGAGCAGCAGACGCAGCTGCATCCGAGTTAGAGAGTCTAACGGGTGAGGCCCGACAAAGACAACAAGATAGGGTTAATGAGCTGGTTCGGATCGCGAACAGACAAAATGAGGAACTACTCAGAGCTAACCCAGAGAGGGCTGGGGCCTCCAAGATCGTTCATTCGGTGATCGGTAACCCGGAGAAATCCACTGGAGCCGCATCGTCTCCTCATGGTGGACCAAGGAGAGAAGAGGCAGTAACCTCGGCCAGAAGAAACAAGCAGATCGTCCCATATGATCCAACACGGCCAGGGAAAGGAAAAGAAGCATGGAAAAACGATGATCGACGAAGTGTGAGCCGAGGTGAAGCTGGCAGAGGTAACCGTGACCAAGGCAATGCCGGTCAAGGGAACGCCGTCAACGGCAATGCCGGACAACGAAACTCGGTGGGAGCGGAACAACCGCAGCAGCGGAATATACCAAGGCAAGAGCAAAGTGTCGGCCGAGGTATGCAACAGAGAGGTGCTCCATGAGAGCAAGACCGGTACAACGATGGAGATTCGGAAATGGCAAACGCGGGATACCCAAGGCCTAACTATCATGTGATAGGGTCAAGATTGGGAAGCAGGGATTTGATGCCGGATGATGCCAGGCTGAAACTAGATCGACTGTATAGGTCGGAACAAATCGAATGTCAAGGTGCACCGGGTCCAGCATGTTTTGGGCCCCGGATCATGAAGGAGCCACCGGTACCCAACTTCTAGTTACCCAGGGGCACGAAGACGTATGACGGCAGTACCAAGCCAGAGGATTGGTTGATAAACTATGCTACGGCTGTGGAAATTGCCATAGGCAACTTGAGGTGGGATGTACAATACGTACCCCAGATGTTGGAAGGGCCGGCAAGGGTATGGCTGAACAATTTGCCACCCGGAAGCATTAACTGCTGGATAGATTTCGAGGAGATGTTCATCAGCAATTTTTCAAGTACGTATCAGAGGCCAAATAGGCCGCAGACCCTAGCTATGTGCAAGCAAAGGCCGAATGAGACGGACCGGGAGTTCTTAACCCGGTGGTGTATGGTGAGAAACTCATGTGAGGGCGTGATAGAATCACAGGCCATAGCATAGTTTGCGCAAGGGTGCAGATATGCAAGCGAACTGTGGCAAAAGTTGCAAAGGAAAATGCCAACAACGTTGGTAGAGATGATCCGGATTGCAGATTCGTATGCCCTGGGTGATCCGACTCAACCTAGGCTCGTGTCGAACGAATCAAACGATGAGTACTACCAGAGAGATGGAGCCGGGTCGTCCTGGAGGAATCACTACAGAGGAAAAAGAAGAGATGATAGACCGGATCATCGATACGGTTCGCAACAAGTTGCGGCTGTGAATCAAGATCAGCCCGGAGCAGGGAGCAGTCAACGTCAGAAAACTAGAGGGCAATGGACTCCGAGAAACGATGGCAAGAAAACTTGGACGCCAGAGCAAAAGAAACAATGGCAAGAAAAGAAGGACCGTTCGAGGTATACTTATGAGTCGATGTTGGATCAGCCATGTAAGTTTCACACGCCAAATACGAGCAACCCAGCGGGTCATACAACGAGGCAATATGAGTGGATGCGCAAGATTGAACAAGGTGGTTCGGGGAATGCTCAGGCACCCTAGAATGATCAGCCTCGACAGGAGTTACCCCGGCAGCAATTGCTCTCCGGAGCGAACACGCAACAGCTAATGTTGCCTCCTCCTCCGCCGAGGTATGATAACAATGAGAGAAGGGATGCGGTGCATCAGGTGGAAAATCAGCATCAGCCGGATCAGAGGTACCCCGGAAATGAGGGGAGGAATGAGTACAGAGAGCATCATCAGAGTTACTGTGTATTCACCACGGAGGAAACAGAGAGAAAGAGCTTGCAGCGCCGACATATGGAGGTGAATGCAGTAATGCCTGCAGTGACGAGGTATATGCCTTGGTCAGACCAAGAAATCATCTGGAGCATAAAGGATCATCTCAAGCTTATGCCAAGTCCTGGATCGTATGCGTTGGTGCTAGATCCGACATTCATTGGGCCAAGCATTAATGTAAGATTCTCAAAGGTACTGATCGACAATGGCAGTAGCATTAACATCATGTATGCGGACACAATGCGCAAGTTGGGTATCGCGGAGAACATGCTGCAGGCCACGAGGACAACTTTCCATGGCATAGTGCCCGGCATTTCTTGCGAGCCCATAGGCAAGGTCCGGGTTGACGTATTGTTCGGCATGAGAGATAACTGCCGAACCAAAAATTTGGAGTTCGAGGTGGTGAACTTGGAAAGTGCGTACCATGCGTTACTCGGAAGGCCCACACTGAACAAGTTCTTGGCAAGCTGTCACATTAGTTACTTGAAGATGAAATTGCCTGGGCCAAACGGAGTGATTACCATTGCTGGGGATTTCTGACGTTCCATGGAATGTGCGTCGGCCGGGTCTAACTTAGCCGAGTCACGTGTGATTGCGCAGGAGAAAAGGAAGATTCAAGAGGTGGCGGCATTGGCTCAGTCCGCGCAGCAGTATATGCCGGCTGTGAGTAACCCGCATGGGAGTGTCTCTTTCCAAGCCATGAAAGATACCAAGAGGATTCCCGTTGATGATATGTTCCCAGAGCGCACCGTAACAATTGGTGCCGGGTTAAGTGATAAATAGGAAAGTGAGCTCGTCAGCTTCCTCCGTGAGAATCGGGACATTTTTGCTTGGTCCACACAAGACTTGCAAGGTGTTCCGAGGGAGTTGGCCGAGCACTCTTTGAATGTGAGACCTGGAGCAAAGCCGGTGAAGCAACCTCTCCGCCGCTTCGCCGAAGATAGGAGGAAATTCATCGGGGATGAGATAGCTCGGTTGCTAGCTACAGGATTTATCATGGAGGTTCTTTACCCGGATTGGCTATCTAATCCGGTGCTGGTGGAAAAGAAGAAGGATGATCCGAATGTGGCGGTGGTTTGGCGTATGTGTATCGATTACACGAACCTGAACAAGGCGTGTCCAAAAGATCCATTTCCACTGCCAAGGATAGATCAGGTCATAGACTCAACTGCTGCATGTGAATTGTTGTCATTCATTGATGCATATTCTGGTTTCCACCAAATACCTCTGAATCCGGATGATCAAATAAAGACTGCGTTTATTACCCCGTATGGGGCTTATTGCTATCGCACCATGCCGTTTGGTTTACGTAATGCAGGGGCAACGTACCAAAGATGTATGCAAAAATGTTTGCACGACCAAATTGGTCAAAATGTACAAGTGTACGTAGATGATGTGGAAGCGACGTTGATTGCCTTAGCGGATGCGTTATATCATCATTACCTACAGCATGTAAACGGGAAGCGACGTACCTCCATCATCTGACCCGCGAGGTTGATTGCCTTAGCGGCTGTGTTCATTTGGGCGGAAAATTCGGCGGGGCTAAACCTCTCCGGGAGATCATCGTCATGAATGAATTCCGCTTTGTTCCAGTTGTTGACGAATTCAATCAACATCGGAGGGTACCGCTCGCAGGTGGGCATATGGGGCGCCACCAAGCCCTTCGCATGCGCCTCCTTCCTCTCAACCAAGGCAAGGGCTGGGCTGGTGTGCAAAATCATTTGTTGTGGATCGGTTGGCTCGGCAGGGGCGTCCTTCGCAGCTGGAGCTTTCTTGGGAAGCATGGATGTGAGGGTACGATGCCCAGCTTTGACGAATGCTGCCTTAGTAGCGTCAGGAGCCTTTTTGCTCTTTGGCTGCTGGGAAGAGGAAGTGGTTGCAGCGGATTTTCCCTTAGGAGCTGCCGGAGTGTTTCCTGGCCGAGATTGAGAAGACTCGGACGAGGCAGAGGAGCTTGGCACTGGTGCTCTGGTTGCTGGAGCTGGTGCCGTTGCTGAGGTTCTTGCCGCCGGAGTTGGTGCTGGTGCCGGGGTTGGTGTTGGTGCTGGTTTGGTTGCTGGTACTGGAGCTGGTGCTGGTGCCGAGGTAGTCTCAGTAGCTGTTGGTTGCGGCTAAGCCGAAGTTGTGGATGCCGCCGCCTCGGCTAGGCCAGTCTCCCCCGCTCCGAGGTTACCCCCTCTTGATGAGGTGGAATAGAACCCGGAGCAGCCGCAGAACGCTCTGGAATAGGGCTCCGCGGACGTGACTCCTCGTCACGAGGAGGAGAAGGGCTAGGTCGGAGCGGGGAAGAGATGCTAGATCCACTCTGAGGGACCTCCACCGCAGCTCTGCCGAATCAAATCGTGTCAGAGAAGAGACTACAACAATGCAATGAAGAACAAGTTGCAGAGGGAAAAAAAGACTTACGCATCCGAGGTTCGGGGCTCCTTGGGTTTCCGAGCCCTTCGTGCTGGGGCCTTGCCTGCTGGCTTGGAGGCAGTCTTGTCTCCGGATCCTTTCGCCTTTTGGCGGGCTAAGAAGGTCCGGAGGAGGAACTTGATACGGCTCCACGCTTCTTCTTCGGTGCTACCGAAACAGGTTCGCCCGTAGCAAGGGAGGGTCCTCGTGGATATGCCCACCGGGGTGAGCTAATGCCAGAAAAGCATAATAAAGGGGGACAGCGTCAAGAGGTTCCATCACCTCGACATCCGAGTCATCTTCATCATCGGGCCAATCTCAAATAGAAGAGAGTTTACCGGTGGGGTGTTTCGTAGCGTCGGTCATCGGGAGGAACATCTCTTGGTCTGGCTCTTCCTTGGGTCTCCCGATCGGGCGCCCACTTAAGGGTCGGATCGGTGTCGTCCTCGAGGGTCTGCTGAAGGAATAGCTGAGGAAAAGAATGAACAACAGAGTGAAAAATGCAACAATGACCGACATAAAATTAAATTCGGAGTAAGTTTACGCCATGAAGCTTACTGCAAGAGGAAGCCTATCCCAACAATAATGCTCAATTCCCCATGTCCACTCAGCGGAAAAGTCCTTGTGTGTGGTGAAGAGAGCCTTGACCCGATGATAAATCTCCGTGTTGCTCAACTCGAAGGAGGAGGTCCGGTTGGGGTCGCGGCTGAAGCTCACGTGACACACCTTGTGAGTGCGCTTCTGGAGGGGGGAGATCCGGTTGCGCACGAACGTGATCATGGCGTCCTCGTTGTGCAACCCGAGCTTCTTCAGCTCCGCGAACCTCTTGTTGACCTGGTTGGCTAAGGCCGTGGGCTTCTTGGGGACGACATCCCACAATTCCGGGTTAGGTGGACCCGGAGCATAGGGAAGCAGCCGGATAAAGTCTTCGGTGCCCGTATTCTGGACATAAAAGAAAGTCCGGGCCCATCCTTTGCAGGAGTCCAGCCCGGTGACCCGGGGGAAAACGGAAAACCTACGGGGTGAAATGGACGCAGCTCCGAATTGAGTGAGCTGCTTGTCCTCCGGATCGAGTTGGATGTTCGGGATGACATTACGACGAAGGCCGAAAAACCGGATCCATAGCTCCTTCGTGGGCCATAGTCCGGCATAGCCTTCGATCATAGAAGCGAAAGCGGAAAGAGAAGTAATAGCATTGGTAGGAAGGTGGTGCGGCTGGAATTCATAGGTGTTTAGCCAATCCTGGAACCTGGAAGAAATCGCTGACCAGCAAACCAAACCCCCGCTGGAAGTGGGACAAGAACACGACGTACTCACTCGGATTGGGTGAGGGGGCTAATTCGGCGGAGGCGAGACGCGCAGCGACGCTGGCAGGAATGCGTCTGGTGCGGTAGAGCCAGTCCAGGTCATCTTGGCAGACCCAGGACTCAGCCCACGCACCACGGTCCGCCGTCGCGGCGTCCTCCTCCATTTCTTGCTCGGCGACGACGAGCTCCTCCTCCGTCATCTGGTGTTCGCTGCCCTCGCTAGCACTAGCGGCGGTGGGGGGCAAAGGCCTAGATTGGCAGCAACCCGTGGTGGAGGAGGCGCGTAGCGGTGGCGGTGACGCAGAGGTGTGTGGAAGCAGTGCGGCGGCGGTGCTGCAACTTAGAAGCACTGGCGGCGGCGCGGTCGCGGGGAAGACGAAGAAGAGGAAGAGCTAGGGGCAGAGGGGCGCAGAAGGGGAAAAATCCTAAGGGGTGCGCCCCTCCCCTATTTAACCACTCCCACGAGGGGAAAGTGGGATCGCATCCTGCGGATAGGCCACACGGTGTGACCGTGTATAGCTCACGTCGGCCAATCATCAGAGAGCCACACAGAAGGCCACAGGGTGGGGTTGATCCCACGACATGATGCATTGATGCGGTAAACGAGGAGGCAGGCGTGACGTGACCCGTGCGCAGTGATAACTGACAATTACTGTGGCGGTTACTATAGCTGGCCCTTAAAATAAGGCAACCTAATGATTAGCCTCCACGTGGGTTGGCGTACGAGAGAAGGAAGGAAGACCCGGATAGAACCGTGGTAACCCGGCCAGCAAGTGAACACTTGGAATGTGCAGAGGGAAAGTAAAACCATGAGGTCCGGGTTGAAGTGGTAACCCAGCCGGCAAGTGAAAACTTGGAACATGCAAAGGGAACGTAAATCCATATAATCCGAGATAAGGAGGTAACTCGGAAATAGCGTCCAAAGCACAAATATAATTGAACCTGATGTGGCCTTAGCAGCCAAGGCAGCTAAGACCGCACCAGCTTCGGGGACTAATGTTGGGGGATACCCCTGGGTAGGGTCACGCCGGGGTATAAAGGCCGAGTTAGCCGAGGTTCGGCAAGGCCAAAGCGGATGCTGGCCGAGTCACCTCAAGGCAGGCCGAATCACAGGGTAACCCGGACCAGGTGACATACGCCTAACTAAGTCTCATCCGACTTAAGCAGTAAGTCGGAAATGCCTATCTAACTTGTATGCAGGAAAGGGTGTGGCCGGATCAACTATGATTCAGGTCATATCTAGCTTCTAGGAGAAGGAAGGAATCTCGTTGGTCAAAAGAAGCCCCGGTACGCACAGCATGAGCGAAGCGGACAAGGGGAGGACCACCGAGGTGTGGCCGACAAGGGTGACGACGCTCATTGTCGGGGGGATGATCCCCAGGTACCCAAACCGGACAAGAAACCAGGCAGTCGGATCGCGTCTGGCTGGCCAGATGCAGCCAGACAGCGTAAGACAGGCCGGCTATCACCCGGTAGCCGGATCGGCAAGAGATAGCCGGATATGGTGACGTAGCCGGACCCAATCAGTGAGACAGGACGACATGCGTATCAGTGCACGGTACGCCTTGTATGATGACAAGACTGGCCACCACCCGGCCATATCGAAGACTTTGCGAGGATGACGCAGGAACAGTGGCCTATGCTAACGATGGGCTCGCACGGCGTCCACTGTGCCTACGACAGCCATACCGCTCGTACCCCGATAAGACATACCATACCGGACACTGTGGATGACCAGCCGGCTGGGGCCCGCGTGTGGGACCCGCCAGTCGGATTGGCCAAGGAGACCGTTGCCTCTCTGCCTATATAAGGAGAGGCAAGGCCTCAATAGAAAGGGTTGGTCATACAGCACTTAAGGCAATAGCTAGCACATACAGCTCAAGGAGCACTTGTAGTTTGTGTATTCCACATAGTCAGATCCGGCAGGACTAGGGGCTTTACTGAACTTGGGTACTTCTTGCGTCCCGCTATGCTCGCTTGTATCCAATCCCGCCTGCGGACGCCGTCGATAGCTTCCCTGCTAGTCCCCACACCTCTATCTAACCTCCTCAGGTACTGCCGTTCCCAATACAACGACAGTTGGCGCCCACCATGGGGCTAGATGGCTTTGACCGGAGTCACGTTCCGCACGGGACCCCGCACTTCAGCCGGTGAGCGCGTGGCCTCCGGGCTGGTGCTCACGCTTGGCAAGTTCGACTGCGTCATCGACAACGCCTCCTGCTTCGCCTTAACCTCCTTCCCACTGAATGGCACCGTCCTGCTATTCGGCGATCTCCCCGTCTACGTCGCCACCGTCCTAGAGCGTTTCCCTAGGGAAATCGTCTCTGTTGCGGAGCTGCCGTGCTCAGGTGGCAGCGCATCCACTGCATCCCGCGGCGTGGAGGTCATGATGGCCGGTTCTAGCTCCCATCCCCGCCAGCCGCGGGAGCGAGGCGCGGATGAGGTCGGAACTTCCGCTCCCCCGCAGCCTCGGAACTCGGTGGAGGATGCCATTGATCGGCTCCTGACGCCGGTTAACCTCGGGGATAACCTGGAGGAAGCGGAGGCCAACTTCAGCATGGAGAGACAGATCCTCCTCCATGAGGCCATGGAGCTGGCGGCAGCCCGCAAGCAACTCGAGATCACCCGGCGCGAGTACGACCACGCGCACGGCCTTACTCCGGCTACCACGGAGCCGAGCCAGCGCGGCCAGGTATGGCGACGGGGCGGCGAGCTGGGCGGTAGGATGGAAAAGGACGGGGAACCGGATCCCGTGCCTGCCCTCACACGGCCCACCTACAGCACGCCCATCAAGAACCTGCGCGTGGCACGAGCCGCGGCAGAGGAACTACCCAGCCTGGAGGGCGAGGAGCGGGCCCGCCAGCACGCTCGCGTGCAGGAGCTCCTCCGCGTCATAGACGAGTAGGCCGCCGCCAACCGGCAGATGCAGGAAGACCTCAGCTACTCCAGGGGGAGCAAGCTACCTACCAACAGCAGGGGCGCGCAGCGCGACACCCAGCAGGCATCCTCCCCTCAGCCGCCCAGGGCCCGCAGCAGGCGTCGCAGCTCTAGCAACAGGGGCCAGCCGCGCCAGGAGCAGACGGTGAACAGCAACCCGTCACCTCCCCCTCCGCCAGCCGGAGCGCCTAGACCAGCCGGTTCCCATATATCGGGTCAGATGGGAGCGCCCAACCCGGATTGTCCGGATGCCCGCGACCGCATCGAGCTCCTCGCTCAAGCGCGCGTCACGGAGGAGGAAGATTCGACCGGCCCGGTTTGTTTCGGACCCCACATTCGGAACGAGCCGTTTCCGGATAAATTCTCCCTGCCCAGGGACACCCCCAAGTACGATAGCAGCATGAAGCCGGAAGACTGGTTGACCAACTACGCTACGGCAGTCGGCATCGCCCACGGGAACAAGCGCATAGCCGTGCGCTACGTCCCCCTCATGCTAACCGGGTCGGCAAGGACATGGCTCAATAGTCTTGCGCCCAATAGCATCAACGCCTGGCCTGACTTCGAGAAGGTGTTCGTCCGCAACCTCAATGGCACGTACAAACGTCCAGGGCGCCTGCGCGACCTGGCTTTGTGCGTCCAGGGCGACCGCGAGACCGACCGCGAGTACCTCGCCAAGTGGACGGAGCTGCGCAATACTTGCGAGGGCATCCTGGAGAGCCAAGCCATCAGTTTCTTCATCGAGGGTTGCCGAGAGGGCACCATGCTTCGCCACCGGCTACTGTGTGACGAGCCGAAAACCATGGCGGAGCTCATGACGGTTGCGGACCAGTACGCCACGGCGGATGCCGCCATGAAGAAGCCCCTCCGTGTAAACGTGGATGGCCGTCCGACTCCCATGGAGCCGGCTCACGACTGACCAAGCAACCCGGCAGGAGAAGCCGGATCCTCTAGACGCCACGGCAACGACAACCGGTTCCATGGGGACCGCCAGGCTGGACAACCTAAGCCTCGCTACCACGCGTGGTAGGTCAATGCTGTAGAGGGTGCGCCCGATGCACCGCCTAATGAGGCAAGAAGGCAGAAGCCACGGCTCACCTTCGACCAGATGTTTAACGGCCCGTGCAAGTGACATAGCGGTCCCTTCAAACCGGCTATGCACACCACCCAGAACTGTAGCTGGACCTGCCAGCTAAAGGACCAGGGCAGCCAGCCTCGTCTTCCCCCTCCCCCACCGAGTGGACCTCCCCTGCCGGCTAGGGGATCCGGTAATGATGGTAACGGCGGTAACGGCGGCAACAACAACAATGGCTACCCCCAGCCGCACGCCGCCTACCACATCTTCGAGACGGAGCAGGACGACAAGCACAGCCGCAGGCAACGCTCCAAGGAGGTCAACGCCATCGTCTCTTCAGTCCCCCAGTACCTGAACTGGTCGGAAACCCCCATCACTTGGAGCCAGGCGGATCAGCCTGAGCATCTGCCGACTCCCGGGGGCTACGCCATGGTGCTCGACCCTCTCATCGTCTCCAACGCGCGCACCTGCCAATTCTCGCGTGTCCTCATCGACGGAGGCAGCAGCCTCAACCTCCTCTACCAGTCCTCGCTGGAGAAGCTGGGCATTCGCGAAAGAACGTTCCACGGCGTACTGTCGGGGCCAGCCTGCGCCCCGCTGGGGAAAATCCAGCTGGACGTCATCTTTGGGACCGAGGAGAACTTCCGCCGTGAACCAATCTGGTTCGAGGTGGTAAATCTGACGAGCTCCTACCACGCTCTCCTCGGGCGCCCCGCCCTCGCCAAGTTCATGGCCATCCCCCACTACGCCTACCTCAAGACGAAGATGTCGGGACCCCACGGCGTGATCACCGTCGCCGGCTGCTTCAGGCGGTCGATGGAGTGCGCCTCAGCCGGTTCCAAACTGGTAGAGGCCCTCATCATAGCCGAAGAAAAACGCGTGATCATGCACAATGTGGCCATGGCCCAACAGGACATTCCGGCTAGCAGCAAACCGGCTGGAGAAGGAGCTTTCCAGCCGGCAAAGGAGACAAGGATAATCATGCTCGACCCTTCCGATCTGACTAAGTTCATCACCATTGGTGCCGGCTTGGACAGCAAATAGGAAGGCGCGCTCGTCGACTTCCTCCGTGAGAATCGGGACATCTTCGCATGGTCCACCAAGGACATGCCGGGTGTGCTAAGGGAGTTCGCCGAGCACTCACTTCATGTGTGTTCGGATGCCAAGCCGGTCAAGCAACCTCTGCGCCGGTTTGTAGAGGAGAAGAGAAAGATAATCGGTGACGAGATCACCCGGCTACTTGCAGCCGGGTTCATCATGGAAGTGTACCACCTGGACTGGTTGGCGAACCCAGTCTTGGTGCTGAAGAAGAACAAGACCTGGCGCATGTGTATCGACTACACCAGCCTGAACAAGGCGTGCCCGAAAGACCCCTTCGCCTTGCCCCGTATCGATCAAGTCATCGATTCCACGGCCGGCTGTGATTTGTTGTCTTTTCTAGATTTCTATTCCGGGTACAATCAGATCTGGCTAAACCCGGCTGATCAGATTAAGACATCATTTATCACCCCCTACGGGGCTTTCTGCTATGTAACCATGCCTTTCGGCCTAAAGAACGCAGGCGCCACCTATCAGCGATGTATGTAGAAATGCTTGCACTCGTAGATAGGCCAAAACATGCACGCTTATGTGGATGGTGTGGTCATCAAGACCAAGGAGAGGCGCACCCTCCTCGAGGATCTGGGAGAGACATTTGGCAACCTCCGCCAGTACTGGATGAAGCTGAACCCAGAAAAGTGCGTCTTCGGAGTACTGTCCGGCCAGCTACTTGGTTTCCTCGTATCACAACAAGGTATCGAGGCGAATCCGGAGAAGATCGCGGCCATCGAGAGGATGTAGCCGCCCAGGAACCTGCTTGGGGTCCAGAAGTTCACTGGATGCCTGGCTTCCCTCAGTCGCTTCGTCAGCCGGCTGGGGGAGAAGGCACTCCCGTTGTACCAGCTGATGAAGAAGACGGACAAGTTCTCCGAGACTTCGGAAGCCGACACCGCGTTCCACGACCTCAAGCGCATGCTATCCACAGCACCGGTTCTGGCCACGCCGGCTAGCAAGGAGCCGATGTTGCTCTATATAGCAGCCATCAGCCGGGTTGTCAGCATCGTCCTGGTGGTGGAGGGCCCCGAGGAAGGCAAGGCTCAGCCGGTTCAGAGACCCGTCTACTACCTCAGCGAGGTTCTCTCCCTCTCCAAGCAGAACTACCCCCACTACCAGAAGATGTGCTACGGCGTGTACCTGGCATGCAAGAAGCTCAAGCACTACTTCCAGGAGCACTCGATTAAGGTCGTGTGCACTGCACCCCTTTCAGAAATCATCGGCAACAAGGACGCCACCGGCCGAGTCGCCAAGTGGGCCATCGAGCTTGCCGCCTACTCCATCCAGTACGAGCCTCGGCTCACAATCAAGTCACAGGCGTTGGCGGACTTCCTCGTCGACTGGGCCGAGACCCAGTATCTCCCACCGGTTCCGGATTCGGACCACTGGCGGATGCACTTCGACGGGCCGAAGATGCTCGGGGGCTTGGGAGCCGGTATCGTGCTCACCTCGCCCAAAGGAGACCGGCCGGAGTACGTGTTGTAGATCCACTTCAAGGCCTCCAACAACGTAGCCGAATACGAGGCACTGGCGCACGGGCTCCAGCTGGCCAAGGAGATCGGTGCCAACCGGATCCTGTGCTTCGGTGATTCGGACCTGGTGGTGCAGCAGGTGTCCGGAGAATGGGACGCCAGAGACGCAAACATGGCTCTCTACTAATTCCACATCTAGAAGCTCAGCGCCACCTTCGACGGGTGCGAGTTTCACCACGTCCCCCGCATCAACAACGAGGCAGCCGATGCGCTCTCCAAGATCGGATCCACCAGGCAGGCCATCCCACCAGGGGTCTCCTTGGAGCACCTGCGCAAGCCATCCATCAACCCATCACAAGAATCAGAATCCATCGTCTGGGCAGGAAGCGTTCCGGCTGACGGAACAACAGAAGCGGAGCTGGCAGAACCACCGAAGAAGAAGACCCGCACCAATTCTGGCCCGGCAGTGCCTTCCGGCTCGCAAGACCCGGGGGCTGCCGGCTCGCCTAATGGCTCGGGGGCTGTCGTCCCGGGTACGCCACCCGAACGACCCCCCGACATCCATCAGACGGAGGACAGGAGCGTCCTCGTCATTCAGGAAGTGCCATCCTGGGCACAGCCCTTCATGAGCTACATCGCCAATGGAGAAATCCTGGACGACGAGGTGGAGGCCAGGCAAATTCAGCGCCACGCGCACACGTACACCATCATAAACGGCGAGTTGTACAAGCGCAGCGTATCCGGTATCTTTCAAAGACGTGTTGATGTGGACACAGGCTACCGGCTACTCAAGGATATCCACCAGGGCGAGTGCGGGCACCACGCTTTGTCAAGGGCGATAGTCGCCAAGGCTTTCCGCCACGGTTTCTATTGTCCCACCGCCCTCGAGGACCCTGAGCAGCTGGTCCGCGCATGCAATGGGTGCCAACGCTTCGGGCAGCTCAGGCACATGCCAACTTCGGTACTCAAGACCATACCGATCACCTAGCCCTTCACAGTTTGGGGCCTCGACATGGTCGGTCCTTTCAAGCGAGCACGCGCGGGCATGACCCACCTACTGGTAGCGGTGGACAAGTTCACAAAGTGGATCGAGGCCAAGCCTATCCGGAAGCTGGATGTAGCGACGGTTGTTACCTTCTTCACCGACATCATCAACCGCTTCGGCTACCCCAACAGCATCATCACCGACAATGGCACGAACTTCGCCAAGGGGGCCTTCGCCCGGTTTTGCAGCAACAAGGGCATCCGACTGGACCTCGCCTCCGTCGTGCACCCGCAATCCAATGGGCAAGTCGAAAGAGCAAACGGCTTGGTGCTAGCCGGCATCAAGCCACGCCTCATCGAGCCATTAGAGCGGTCACCCGGATGTTGGATCGAAGAACTTCCGGTTGTGCTGTGGAGCCTCCGCACCACGCCGAATAGGTCAACCGACTACACACCATTCTTCCTGGTCTACGGATCAGAAGCCGTCCTCTCCGCCGACATCGAGTTCGACTCCCCTCGCAAGCTCTTGTACGATGAAAAAGCCAACGGGGAGGCGCGGAAGGACGGAGTGGACCTTCTGGAGGAGGCCCGTGAGCTGCCCCTGTCCAGATCAGCTCTGTACCAGCAGCGACTACGTCGCTACCATTCAAGACGGATCCGCCCAGTCGCATTCCACGAGGGCGACCTGGTTCTCCGGCTGGTGCAAGACACGAAGGGCATGCACAAGCTATCACCACCCTGGGAGGGCCCCTTCATCATCAGTCGGGCGCTGCCCAACGACTCCTACTACCTCATCGACGCGCAGCAGCCGCGCAAGAACAAGATGGACAAATCAGACGAGGAGACTGAGCATCCCTGGAACGCGGCCCTGCTGCGCCCGCTTTACACCTAGTCGCCAGGCAGTGTATGTATCCCGAAAACTCCATGAATGAAAATGCGGACCCCCACGAGAATCTTGGGGGCTCCTGTTTTCCGGTTCAAATTTTCTGGCTCCGACAACCCCTACCCGGGGGCTCGCCGGCTGGACCGGCCTGCTAAGTCAACAAACCGGCTGAGTAGTGTGTGACGATGTCAGAGGCCCACTCTTCGTCTCAGCTACAGACCACAACCCGGCTGTCCTGCTAGCAAGAGCAAAAGCCCGAGGCATCCCACACGAAAAACGGGGAGGAGACGCAGCAGACCGGGCGTCCCGGCCCTGCGACTAATTCGAACCAATCCAGCTGCTAAGCCATTAGTACTGTGTGCAATGTACTGTCAGCTCCCTTCGATTCCGGCTACAGACCGCAACCCGGCTGCCCGGCAAGGACGCAGCGAAAACAACAGAGCGCACGGGAAAGCAACTAAGTGTCTAGAAAGGGACAAGCCAGTTTTCGAAAAAAAAAGCCGTTTTCCGGCTACAATTTGGCAGACTAACCTATGTGGACATGTGTGTATGCGTAAGTACATTCTTGTCCGACTACCTCGAGTCGGAATTCAGGAGAAGGAAAGAAGATTCGAAGTCCTTGCCTTCATCAAGCGCTCCGAATCTCGAGGGCTACACCCACTGGGTGCGCTCGCGCGCCCCCAGTGGAATCTTGTAGTTCTCGACCGGCTAAAGGCGTTTAGCCGGCCGTTCGGGGCCTAGGTGAGGGCAAGGGCTGGAGCAAGAGAAGACAAGGAAGATTCGAAGCACCTGGCTACGCCAGCTACTCCGAATCTCGGGGGCTACACCCAGTGGGTGCACTCGCGCGCCCCCACTAGAATGTTAGTTCCCCCGGCTGAAGGCGTTCAACCGACGAAAGCAGCTGACTAGGACGAGGCCAGTCGGATAAAGTTAGAAGACTTGGGAGAAATAAGGAAGATTCGAAGCACTTGGCTACGCCAGCTACTCCGAATCTCGGGGGCTACACCTAGTGGGTGTGCTAGCGCGCCCCCACTGGAGGTGTAGTTCATCCGGCTAAGAGTGTGTAGCCGGGCGGAGCAAGACGGCAAAATATCAAAAGGAAACTAAACGCACAAGTTAAGGGAGACTCAAGAATTTCAACGTTAACAAACAAAAGGAGACGAAGCTCCCATAAGTTACCCGGCGTCAAAGATAGCCGGTACAGACAGACAAGGTTCAGGGATATCTAAGACAAGACAAATACACCCGGCATCCCGAGGCAATAACTAGATGGCAGGACCCTTGCCGTGAGGAAGATCTTGGCCGAAGGAAGCTTCAGGCGGAGGAGGAGGCGCGGAGCTTGATCCGGTTCCAGCTCCTGCGGGCGGCGGCATCGGGCCCTCCACGTCAGGAGTGCCGACGGACTCCGAGTCGGTGAGCGTCTCGTCGGGATCCACGTAGTCGGCAATCTTGATGGCGGATCCGTGGAGCTACGGATGGGCTTGGCGGATGGCGGCAAGATCGGCTCCGGCACGGAAGCCACCATCGATCTTCTCGATGCGGGCATCCTTGTACCAGGAGAGCATGAGGGCCAGAGCCATCTCCGCTCTAGCCCGCGCCGCCAAGTTCCGCAGCCGGTCCACCGTAGCCGGCACCTCTCCTACCTTCGCAGCCAGCTACGCCATCGTCTCCAGAACCGGAGCCTTTGGCCACATGAAGGAGAAAACGTCCCGCGCCGCCTGACGAAGCTTGGCAGCTTCCTCGCCAAGAAGGGCAACGAGCTCCTAGGCCGTCGGCTGCGCTCCCGGTCAGTTCTCCTGCAGCTGGTTGTAGGCCAGCAGGTCTATGCCGGGGTAAAAGGCTATCAGAAAAAAGGGCCAGATCCGGCTACCGGATTCGGAAAGAAAGGAAGACGGGAAAAGGAACTCACCCTTGGCAGTGTGGCCGACCTACCTCCACCATCACCTTCTCCTTGATCGCTAGCTGTTTGATCTCCTTCTCTTGGTCCTTGTTCTAGGCCTCGAGAAGGGTGAAGGCTTCGTCTCGGCTAGCGAGCGAGGCGTCGCGCTCCTTGATGGTGGCCTCCAGACCGTCTACCCTCGCGTGCCAATCCTTGTTCTGCAGCCGCAGAGTGGAATTGGACTTGCTCAGCCGTTCGTTCGCTTTCTTCAAGCGATCGATCTCGTGCTGAGCACGCACGAGGATGGCTGCAACAAAACCGGCTATCAGTACAAAAAAAGCAAGCCGGGTGAAGCGAACTTACTCTAGGAAGTCCCGTTGGCGGCAGCAAGCTTCTTCTCCAACGTCCGGTTCCCGCCGGCTGCGGCCTCCAACAGCCGAATCTCCTTCACCGCCAGCTCGAGTGTGGCGGCAAGGTCCGACAGCGAGGCGGTGGAGGAAGCGTCGTCGTCCACAGCGTTGACGGACAAGGACTCCTTCACCGCGACCACCGTCGTTTGCCACTCCTCCCTAGGCTCCTCGTCGGAGTTGTCATCGCCAACAACGACGACCTCCTTGCCGGCAGCCCCCCGCGCGCCTGCGGAGGAGCCTTCCGGCTGGGAGGGCTCCGCTTCCGGTTGAGGACCTTCCGGCTGGGCGGGGACGGTCGGCTCAGCTCGAGGGGGAGGCGAGGGCTGCGCCTCAAAAGAAGGAGGGGCGCCGGTTGGCGGAGTCGGGGCACAGAGCGGCGACCCGGCCGATGCTCGTGTCGGGCTCGCGGCTCCGAAAGAGACCAACATGCTAAAGAGAAGGAGGAGAAGGCAAAGGCAAAATAAACCAAAGTCAGAAAAAGAAGAAAAAGGGCAAGCAGACAGAAAGCACCGGAAGAAAAATGGGGAGAAGGAACGTACCCCAGCACAACTGGGGGCGGCCCCTTCTTCTGGCCAAGGCGGCTTGGCAGCAGGGCACCGGACCGGCTCCTCTTGGGAGCCGGCTCCTCCGTCGCAGGCTGGCGAGAGCCGGAATGACTGGAGCCGCTCCTGCTGCCTCGCCGTCCGTCGTGGAGCGCGTCGCCGGGTCCACGGTCAGCGTGGCCTCTTCCTCCTCGTGCACCTCCGCGTGCGGGTTAGCGGCCGGCTCGTCATTCTGGCTGGGGAAGGCATCGCCGTCCCCGTCCGATTCCTCGCCGGACCGCCGAGCGCGCGGCTCGGGCAAGTTAGGTGTGAATACCTCGAGGGGAGCCTCGCCCTCCTCGCGAAGGATGCAAGAAAAGATCTGCCGAATACAAGAAGTTAGTCAGACAAAATGGGAAAACAACACAGAAAGAGCAAATAAAGTTTTCGGCTACAACAACTTACCCGGGGCGCGCGGTTCTCCCGGCTGTAGGGCGCCAGACTAAACTTCCAGTTCTCCGGCAGCCGCTCCTTGCTGATCGTCCACAACCACTCCTTCAAGTTGTGGTAGCGGGGATCGCGGCGCGACAACCGGGTCGGGTCTAGCCGGCCGCAGTAATAGAACATCTTGTGCGCCCGCTGCTGCATCGGCATCATCAGCCGGGACATCCAGCTAAGAGTGATGTCCAGGCCGGTTAGCCGGCAGGTGATGAGGGAGCGCACGCGCTGCAACATCGCGTCCGTCTCCGCCTTGTCGACGTGGAACTTCAAGTCCCAGTTCTGCCGGCTGGACTCGACATCCTGGAAGGTCGGAAGATTTATCCGGTCGACATTGGTGACGTTCTTGACATAGAAGTACGACTGCTGCCACAGCCGTACCGTGTCCTGAAGCAAGAACTTGGGGTAGCCGGATTGGGAGCGCGAGTAGATGGAGGCGCCGCCGCAGACGACTAGCGGCCCCTCCGTGTACTGCACCTACGGCCGGACTCGGAAGAGCCGGCAGAAGACCCCAAGATCCGGCTGGATCCCGAGATAGCTCTCGCAGAACGCCATGAAGTGCCCCAGCGTCCCGACGGCATTGGCACCGACGTGGTGAAGACGGAGGTCGAAGAAGGCAAGAAACGTCAAGAGAAAGGGATTCACCAGAAGGGCGAACCCGCACGCTAGATGAGAGAGGAAGATGACGCGCTCCCCCTCTGCCGGGGGCGGCGACACCTCCCCCACTGGCGCCAACCGCACGGCCACCTCCTCCGCCGGCGGGAGAATGCGGGTGGCGTGGTACTTCGCGATGTGGTCCTCCGTGACGGAGGAGCCACACCAAGCACCGCGGTCGGCGGCCGTCTCCGGCTGACTGGGGGGAGCGACGACGGAAGACTGGCGGTGGCCCGTAGCGACGGCGACAAGAAGCGGGCGGCGCAGCGGGCTACGGCGCAGAAGGCAAGGGCGCAGGAGCAGAAGCACGCGAGGGAGAAGGAGACTGCAGCGGGGGAGCGAAGGAAAGGAACGGCCTCCCCCGCGGCGTCCCTTTAAAGGACCAGAAGGGCAACCGTCGACGGGGCCACGTGGCGCGCATCCAGGAAACCCGCACCCAAACCGCCGCCTAGGATCCGGTGTGCCGAAGCAGGATGCGCAGAAGATCCCGGAGCAAGAACCGAAGCGCCGGACAGCAGTTTCCCGAGGCGACGTGCGACGAGACATTACGCTGCCCGCCGCAGAGCAATGATGGCGCGTGCGCGCGTGGACGGCATCAGCACTGACGTCATGGGTAGCGCAACCGCTAAGCTCAGCCGGACACAAATTCAAAAACAAGAAAGAGCGCGCGCACATTTCGCCTAAGGGCGGAATCCACACGCGCTCGAGGGCTAGTGTCGGGGGGATGATCCCTAGGTACCCGAACCGGACAAGAAACTAGGCAGTCGGATCGCGTCCGGCTGGCCAGATGCAGCCGGACAGGGTAAGACAGGCCGGCTATCACCCGGTAGCCGGATCGGCAAGAGACAGCCGGATACGGCGACGTAGCCGGACCCAATCAGTGAGACAGGATGACGTGCGTATCAATGCACGGTACGCCCTGTACGATGACAAGACTGGCCACCACCCGGCCATACCGAAGACTTTGCGAGGATGATGTAGGAACAGTGGCCTATGCTGACGACGGGCTCGCACGGCGTTCACTGTGCCTACAACAGCCATACCGCTCGTGCTCCGATAAGACATGCCATACCGGACATTGTGGATGACCAGCCGGCTGGGGCCCACGTGTGGGACCCGCCAGTCGGATTGGCCAAGGAGACCGTTGCCTCTCTGCCTATATAAGGAGAGGCAAGGCCTCAGTAGAAAGGGTTGGTCATACAGCATTTAAGGCAATAGCTAGCACATACAGCTCAAGGAGCACTTGTAGTTCATGTATTCCACATAGTCAGATCCGGTAGGAGTAGGGGCTTTACCTCATCACAAGGGCCCCGAACCTGGGTACTTCTTGCGTCCCGCTACGCTCGCTTGTATCCAATACCGCCTGCGGACGCCGTCGATAGCTTCCCTGCTAGTCCCCACACCTCTATCTAACCTCCTTAGGTACTGCCGTTCCCAATACAACGACACTCATGTCGGCTGACGCAGGCGCCGCAGAGGCTCACGTAGCCTCTGCATGTGTGACGCGGGGGAAAAGCAACCCGGTCGGTTTACTACTTTGGGAGAAGGCATATTCTCAGGAATATGCCTCCACGTATGCCCTAAGTGAAGACCTAGCCACCCCTATATAAGGAGGGCTAGGGCCTCTATAGAAGGGGTTCCGCTATTCTGATTTGGTTGAGGGTTTTAGGGGTGAACAGTGTGTGAGAGTAAGAGAGCTTCTTCTTCCTCCTCTCGCCAATACAGCTCTAGGAGCACTTGTAATCTTGGAAGCAAAGCAAATACAAACTTCTGTGTGAGGAATCACCTCATTATCCCTCCCTGGATTCCCCTAGCGTGTATTAGTCCCCACCTTTAGCCTACCCATGGCATCTGCCGTGACACCACCACGACAAGAGGTATTATCTCACTAGGAGAGCCTCGAACCTGGGTATATCGTGTCTCTCTGAGTTCTTCCGTATGAGGTCTTCACTTCATCATCCCTCCTCGGATTCCTCCAACGTCCATTCGGCCCCAACTTTAGCCTATACCAGGCATCTGTCGTGACACCACCACGACAGAGCACTCATCTTATACTACCTATTTTGTTTTATGGTTTTACTTCTATTGTTATTCATATTGTGATTATTTAGTTTTCATACCATTTATACTCCCTGTATCCTATATTTCCTTAGTCACTTCCTATTGCTCGTTGTTTGGTAGATGGTTGGCCTTGCGAGTCGTAGTGTCTTGCTCAAGTGCTGGTTCGAGTTGTCAAGTTTCACAGTCGTTAGGAAGTTACCACATGCTTAATGACAGAGATAATGATGGTCCTACTTACAACTTGATAATTAAAAATGTTGGGAGTAGACATCAATTAATAAGATAAGGCATCATAGGGAGTGACCACCTTTTGGGATATGCTTGTGTCGCTCTAGGACCTGAGTTCTTGATACTTGTTCTGAGACTGGGTGTCCTAACCACATGTGGGTGTATGGGCACCTGATGACCCAAAAGTTTAGGGGATCGCAACAGTGTTCGAGGGAAGTAAAACCCAATTTATTGATTCGACACAAGGGGAGCCAAATAATATTTATAAGCCTTAACAACTGAGTTGTGAATTCAGATGCACCTGGAAATAGTCTTGCTCGCAGTAGTTTATCAGTAGCAACAATTTTGTAATAGTAATAGCAGTAGTAAAAGTAAAGACAGTAGTAGAAATTGTAGTAAATAGTAGGAACGCGGTAGGCATAGGGATGGATGGACGGGTGTTGCATGGACAAGACAATTCATGTAACAATCAAGACATAGGGCATTTGCAGATAAATAAGATAAAGTATCCAAGTACTAAATAATCATAGGAATGTGTTCCATATATAGTCATACGTGCTCGCAATAAGAACTTGCACAACATCTTTTGTCCTGCCAGCCCGTTGCAGCGGGGCCTCAAGGGAATCTATTGGCAATTAAGGTTCTCCTTTTAATAGAGCACCGGAGCAAAGCATTAACACTCCATGAACACATGTGATCCTCACATCATAGCCATCCCCTCCGGTTATCCCAATTCTT
Organism: Avena eriantha; assembly: GCA_910589775.1. Classification (NCBI taxonomy): domain Eukaryota; kingdom Viridiplantae; phylum Streptophyta; class Magnoliopsida; order Poales; family Poaceae; genus Avena; species Avena eriantha. Next base: position 142,938,071 of record OU342741.1, on the reverse strand, counting down.
GTCACTTCGGAGCCTCGGGTTCCAGCCAACAATATGTGTATACAACTTGCAGGTAAGATCATAAACAATACTATTATCATGAATCAATAACATGTTCGGATCTGAAATCATGGCACTCGGGCCCTAGTGACAAGCATTAAGCATAACAAGTTGCAACAAAGTCAAAAGGCACTAACAATAGATACTAGGCCCCATGCCCTAACAATCCGATGCCATTACATGAACGATCTCATCCAATCCCTACCATCCCCATAGCCTACTATGGGGGATTACTCACTCATGGATGGAGGAATCATGGATGGTCGATGGAGAAGCAATGGTGATGATGATGGGACGATCTCCTCCAATTCCACGTCCTGGCAGGGCGCCAGAACAAAGTTTCTGGTTCTGAATCGTGGTTTCTGGTGGTGGCAGCGAAGCAGAACTCTATCTGGAAAAACTTTGAACCCCCCTCTGTTTTTAGGTCAGAGGGCTTATATAGGCAAAAGGAGAGGTCGAGGCGGAGTCCGATGTGGCCACACCACCTCCTGGTGCGGCCAGGTGGTGTGGGCCCCTCGTGGCTCCACTCCGTCTTATTTTCTGGCTTCGTGAGTCTTCTGGTAAAATAGGAGTTTTGCGATATTTTTTGGGATTTTTCCTGAAAGTTGATTTCCTGCACAAAAACGAGACACCAAAGCAATTCTACTGAAAATAGCGTTAGTCCGCATTAGTTGTATCCAAATCACACAAATTAGAGAAGAAACAATAGCAAAAGTGTTCGGGAAAGAAGATACATTTTGGACGTATCAACTCCCCCCAAGCTTAGCTTATTGCTTGTCCTCAAGAAATTCAGTTGAAAACTGAGTGCGATAAAAGAAACTTTCACGAACACATTTGCTTCATAAGATGTATATATTCTCAGCATATGATCAAATACTTAGGCAATTCATAATAAAGAGTATGCAAATAAGTTTACCCAGTAGTCATGCAAGCTATGGAGATATTTCAACCCAATAATAATAAGCTACATGACACATAAGCATATGCAGGAATGTAGTGCTCATAAGAAGATATGATAAAGTGGTATCTCGCTTGCCTTTCTTTGGAGCAAAACATAAATGTCAAGGCACCTCTGAGGTTTAAGTGAAGACTAGAAATAAAAATATCAAAGATACAAGCGTCAAAGTTATGTCACAATTAACCGTGTTTTGGGACAAGCACACAGCTATGCTCTCGCGAAGGTGCTCAAAGAATAAATGGTGACTCAACATAAAAGTGAAAGAAAATATTTGAAATGTTTGAAAGCCTTCCAAATGTTGAAGGTATGGTACTCATTAGCTTTGAGCTCTCATTGCCCCTATCATAAGCATCTTGAGGTGATTAAGGTTAAAGTGAACAAATATGAGGATATGCTTGCAAATTATAAGTCGAAAATCTCATGCCCCTTGCTTACGAGTACCGGACCTCATGCTACTCAACTTCAGTCATGAGTAAGTTATTGTCATTGTAAATACATGTGTATCATAGAGAACCGCCAACGGGGTACCCCTTGCCCCATGATACAGGAGCTATCCCATACCAAAATGACAAGGCAACAGACAATGAGCATCTCAGCAATCTTTTTATTTTCTATTTGCATAGGTTTTTATTGAGGATGCTTCATAGAATGCTCACTATGGTTATGCTGCAAGTTTCCACCATGATTAGGCATGGCTTAGGCTAGCCGCCCAGGCGTTTCTCTAACACATATACAAATTCCATGAGCTTACAAGCTCCCCTTTTATTTCACATCGCCGGGATCCATAAACAAAAGAACATGATATCAACTAAATAATAAGTGCAATGTTGAAAGCATTCCCCATGACAGCATGGTTCTGCTAATTATCAACTTATAAAGTGCAAGCATATACGCAACATAGATGGACGCAATGGTTCAAGTTTATTAAGTGCAAGAAAGTAAAGTGTGCCATCAAGTTTGTGAGAGCTTTACTAACTACTTTTCTCATAACAAGCAAACATTTTTATTGGAAGAAAACAAAGCATAATAAATATGCAAGGAATAACGATGATGCAAATAGGTAGATACGGTGGACTATTTTTGACAATTTGGCTCTGGGGAGTTGGATGCATGAGTAAAGCTTATACTCAGTGCAAGTGAAGGCTAGCTATAGAAAGGGAGCGACAATTGAGAGAGTCGTAACTGTCATAATCATGCTTGCGACAAAACAAAAATAATAGTGGCATAAAAGTGACACAAGAACTCTGAGGAAAAATAAATCATCGAGGCTTAACTGACCTTTTGTTTAGTCATATTCATGCGTGAGAATGTGCCAAGTCGATTCAAATTAAACATTCAAAGGACGATACCACAATGTCATACCAAGTTATGAATAGAACAATGCAAGCAAACATTTATATGCCATGTTACGAACTATTAATGATTGGAACTAATAATAAGAGAGCAAGAACTACTAAGCATCCATTAAATAACATACACCTTACATGAACAGACTAAGCATGCCCACAATGATGAGTATATGTACAAAAAGGAAAACAAATAGAGTTCATACCTGCCTCTTACCACACCTAAAATTGTCATAAATCATCATTGCCCTTCACTTGTGTGACTTGAGTAATAAGATAAAACCAAACCCCAAGGAGTCATTGAGGACCGCAGAACCCTGCAACGGACTTTACAAAACCAGAAAAGAACAACAAATATTTTTGGGTTTTCAATTTTTAAAGAAAACAACCGAAGGAAAGAGCAAACAAAGCAAAATCTTTTTGGTTTTTTCGAATAATCAAATCAAAGATAAAAAGGATGAATCTAACCAAGGCTAAAATATAAAGAAGCGAACAAAGAGAAATAATGAAAATATTTTTGGTCTTTTTGTGTTTTGGAAAACAGAAATAAAGCGAGAACAAAAACTAAAAAAAGCGAAAAATGGATATGCAAAGTACCGACTGAACATGATATGTAGATGAGTGTGATGTCGGTGTACCTCCCCCAAGCTTAGGCTTTTGTCCTAAGTGGGGATCAATCCCAACGCGGGTAGGAACTCCAAGATGGCGGATCATCATAAGAATGATCATGGTCAAGCCCTTGTGAAGAAGAAGAATCTCCCCAATCATAGGCAGGCTGCTGGAATGAAGACTCCCCCTCGTTGGAGGGTTGGACCGAATCGTCCTCAACCTCCCTTCCAGCATTCTGCTCTTGATGGGAGAGCTCCTCCAAATATGTGTCGAGCTCTTCCTCCGTGAGTGACCATCCTCCCCTGGTATCAAGGTTTAAAAAACAGGCGCAGGCAAAAGAACCACTCGCTCAGACTTACCTCTTCTCCATCCACTCTTCAGAAAGGTTATTTCATAAGATAAATCACTCAAATTAGCCCAAGAAGAAACAAATTTATGTTGTATCATGGAATTAAGATTAGGCTTGGCAAACTGTAAGTCTGAATGATGAGGCGCTACACCATGCAAAGCTAATAAACGAGAGGTGATCAGGCCTCCACAAATTCCACCTTTCTTGCAGTTAGCAGTAAGGCGAAAAGCTATCAAAGCAGCCAAGTTATAAGTCCTATCTCGTTTCAAGGCAGCTGAAATAAAGGCTAGCTCATATGAAGATAATTTACTAGCAGTTCTGATACGTCCAAAACGTATCTACTTTCCCGAACACTTTTGCTATTGTTTCTCCTCTATACTTGTGTGATTTGGATGCAACTAATGCGAACTGACGCCGTTTTCAGCAGAATTGCCTTGGTGTCTACTTTTTGTGCAGCAAATCAACTATCAGAAAAAATCCCGGAAAATATGCCAAAAATCCTATTTCACCCGAAGACTCTAGGAGCCAGAATACGAGACGGAGAAGAGCCCTGGGGTGGCCACACCACCTGGTGGCGCGGGCCAGGCCAGGTCACGCCAGGGGGTGGTGTGGGCCCCCTAGGCACCCCCTCGGCCTCTCTCTTCGCCTATAAGGAGCCTTCTGACATAAAAACTTCGAGGGGTTTGTCGTTTTTCCAGAAGGAGTTCCGCTCCTCCACCACCATCAGTTTTCCACGAAACAGCACCAGAAACTCCGTTCTGGCACCCTGCCGGGACGGGGAATTGGAGGAGATCATCGCCATCATCATCACAATCGCTTCTCCATCGACCATCCATGTTTCCCCCATCTATGAGTGAGTAATCCCCCGCTGTAGGATATGGGGATGGTAGGGATTGGATGAGATCGTTCATGTAATGGCATCAGATTGTTAGGGCATGGTGCCTAGTATATTTTATTAGTGCTTTATGACTTTGTTGCGACTTGTTGTGTTTAATGCTTGTCACTAGGGCCCGAGTGCCATGATTTCAGATCTGAACTTATTATTGATTCATTATGATAGTATTGTTTATGGTCTTATCTACAAGTTGTATACACAGGTTGTTGTCCGGAACCTATGGCCCCGAAGTGACAGAAATCGGGATAACCGGAAGGGAAAGGCTTTGATGTGAGGATCACATGTGTTCATAGAGTGTTAATGCTTTGCTCCGGTGCTCTATTAAAAAGGAGCACCTTAATTGCCAGTAGTTCCCTAGAGGCCCCGTTGTAAACAGGCTGGCAGGACAAAAGATGTTGTGCAAGTTCTCATTGCGAGCACGTATGACTATATATGGAACACATGCCTAGGATTGTCTAGTACTTGGGTGCTTTATATTATTTATCTGCAATTGCCCTATGTTCTGATTGCTATGTGAATTGTCTTGTCCATGCAACGCCCGTCCATCCATCCCTATGCCTACCGCACTCGAATCCCACTTTTTACTGCTTTTGTTACTACTGTCTTTGCTTTACTACTATTGTTACTTTGCTATTCCTACTACAAAACTGTTGCTACTAATAAACTGATGTGAGCAATATTGTTTCCAGGTGCAGCTCAATTGACAACTCAGTTGTTAAGGCTGATAAATATTTTTTGGCTCCCCTTGTGTCGAATCAATAAATTGGGTTTCACTTCCCTCGAAAATACTGCGATACACCCCCTATACTTGTGGGTCATCAAGACTATTTTCTGGTGCCGTTGCCGGGGAGCATAGCTTTATTTATCAGTTCACTTGGATTCTCTATTGTTCGCTGCTATCCATCCATCATGGGTAAGTCTCGTGATGGCAAGGTTCCTATTTTACCATCCACTACAAGAAGAGGTACGGTTCTGAACACCTCTACTGCTCTTGATTCACCGTTTGTTTTGAGTAAGTTCCTTACACCACCACATACACATGCTACACACACTGCTACTACTGCTGAATTTGAAACTTCTGATACTTATGATGCTGCTTCTACTATGCTTGATAAAAGTGGTTCATTAGGTCCTTTCCTAGATGCTACGATTGCTAGAACTATAGCTGGAAATACCGAAACTCCTAATGAAGACACTACCACACCTGTTAGCTCACCTGAGTCTAGTGAGAGTTATGATACTGAAGAAGATTATGTTGAGATGATCGATGAGTTTATTGAAGAATGTAAGAACACCCATGATAGGAGCGCTGCTAAGAGTCTCCTTGAGAGGCATACTATTAGACCCAAATTATCTCTTGATGCTAAGTTTGTTGCTTCTCCCATAAACATTATAGATGAAGATTATGATTTCTCTCTCGATCTATCTTACATAGCTATTGTCGAGAAAGAACCTTTTTGTGGGACTAAGAATGAAAGTGCGGTAGCACATATGAATGAACTTTCTACTATGAGTGGCTTGTTTTCTGATGATATTAAGATGCGTACTTATTTTGTTGCTAAGATTTTTCCTTTTTCACTGAAAGGAGAAGCTAAAACGTGGTTTAGTAATTTACCTCTTGGATCTATTGATAGCCCTGAGTGCTTGATTAGTACTTTCCTGCAGAAATATTTTCCTCCCAGTGCTAGACATGCTATTTTGCAAGAACTTTTTGATTTTAAACAGGGAGAAAAAGAGGTATTGCCCGAATCTTGGGCAAGGTTTTGTGCTTTGATTCATGCACAGGCTGGAAGTCCTTTACCTAAGAATGATCTTCCTGATATATTTTATAATGGACTAACCGAGGAATCTAGGACATACCTAGATAGTTGTGCTGATTGTGTTTTCAGGAATAGGACTCCTGAGGAAGCTGAGGAATTAATGGCTAAAATAAGCAAGAATTATGAAGACTGGACTCCTCCTAAACAAGTTACACCTGAAGTAATTATATCTGAACCATCTATTCCTGAGCCTATTCCAACACCAAAGAAGAGGGGAGTTATTGAATTAAATGATGAAGTGATGAATGAAGCCAAGAAATGTCTTAAGGAGAAGGCAATTAAAGCTGCAGATGTCAAGAATTTACCTCCTATAGAAGAATTATGTAAGCCTATTCCCTACTCACCCACTATTGAGGTACACTCTCTCCAACACTTTGATGAAGGTGATATCCCTTACTTGAAACCTCCTGATCAATGCTTAGAAGAATTTGATATCTTTATTGTTAAGCAAGATAACTTTAATAAAAGGGTGCAAAATCATCTAATGGAAAACACTAGAGCTATTATTGAGTTGAAAGATATTGTGGAAAGAACCTCTAATGATGTTAAAATGATTGTTAAACACTTTCAAATGGTTCAAACTCAAATAGATCAACTCGTTAAAGTGCAAAACGACTTGCTAGTTAATGCTGCTAAAGAAAAACATGCTTATGAAATTAGAACTAGAAGTGGAGCTGCTACCCAGGATCCTCTATATCCTGAGGGACATCCCAAAAGAATTGTGCAGGATTCTCAACAAGCTGAAAATAGTGGTTCTACTCGTAAGAAAAGAAAAAAGAAACATAAAACTATTGTAGAATCCTCTGAACCTGCTATAGATCCTAATAGTATATCTATCTCTGATGTTGAAACTGAAAGTGGTAATGAAGAAAATGAAGTTCCTAGTGAAGAAAAAGTTGAAGAAGAACCTGAAAACCACACTAAGAATACTAAATACACCAAAGAAAATTTTATTTCTAAGAAACATGGTAGTGAAAGAGAACCTTGGGTCCAAAAACCTATGCCTTTCTCTGATAAGAAACACAAGTCAAAGGAAGATGAACGCTATAATAAGTTATGTGAGTGGATGAAGCCTTTATTCTTGCAAATTCCTTTGACTGATGCTATTAAATTGCCTCCTTACTCAAAATATATGAAGGACATTGTCTCGAATAAAAGGAAGATCCCTAATGAAGAAATCTCTACTTTGCTTGCTAATTATTCTTTCAATGGTAAGGTTCCTAAGAAACTTGGAGACCCAGGGATTCCAACTATCCCTTGCTCTATTAAGAACGGTTATGTTAGAACTGCTTTGTGTGATTTGGGAGCTGGAGTTAGTGTTATGCCTTTCTCCCTCTATAAGAGGCTTCAACTTGAAAAATTGATACCAACTTATATATCTTTGCAAATGGCTGATAAGTCTACCACTATTCCTGTGGGTATATGTGAGGATGTACCTGTTTAGGTGGCTCACAATTGCTTGATATTAACTGATTTTGTTGTGCTTGAAATGCCTGAAGATGATAATATGTCTATTATTCTTGGGAGACCTTTTCTTAATACTGCAGGAGCTGTTATTAATTGTAATCAAGGAAAGGTGACCTTCAATGTTAATGACAAGGAACATACTGTCTATTTCCCCAAGAAGATTGAAAGGACTTATGGCTTGAATTCAATTGAACATGTTGAAGGCATTCAAGTTGGAGAAATATATTGTCCCATACCAAAAGAAAAATTTGAAACTATTATGATTGGGACCATTGCTATCAAGGTTGAGGTAACATAATCATTAGTGGAGTACAAAGTTTTGTCTCATATGCAATTGTTTTGGTAGCAAGACTTGATCAACCTTGCTAACAAAAGGATTCCATTGAACAAAACAATGTTTTCATTATGAGTATCCCTGTTTATTTCTATCCTTTGCATTTTAGTTTTTGCTTTCGTTTAGTTTTCTTTTTGTTGTTAGTTGCTTGCATGTTAGCACTTCTATAGTTCTGGCCTTGTTTTGTCCTTGCATCTTGTTTCCAAAAGAAAAAAAAATCTGTCTGTCAGAAAAATCATTCTTCTATTTCTGAAAAATGCCCAAAAATAAAGTATCTCGAAAAATTCCAAAAAATTCATATTAAATTTTTAGGTGAAAAAGGGGCAGAGGAGTACCTAGTAGGTACCAGGGGGGCCCACCAGGTAGGCACACCACATGGTGGCGCGGCCAGCCTTGGGTGGCGCCATGCCCTGGTGTGGGCCACCCCTGGCCCCCACTACCTCTCTCTCCTGCCACTTTCTTCTCTCTCCCGAGTAAGCTCCAGTCCATAGCTCAAAATCATGTTCTCTATATGCTTGCTCTTGATTTCTTCGATCTCTTTGCTCAGCCCATCTTTCTTGCTGAAATTTGGAGCAATTGTTCCTTGGTATGTGACTCCTCCCCTTGTCCAAGTAGATTTGATTTTAGTGGATTGTATGTTGAGTATTTTGCTGTTGTAGGTGACTGGGTATGAGAGCTTGTAAGCTTGTTTGATGCTTAGAGATATAGTTTTGATGCATGTTTAGCCCTCTTGCAAGTCCCTATGAGTAGAATCCTTCATTATATTTACTTTGCAATCACTTGTTTAATAGGTGTTTAAATTTCAGAATAAAAGATGAGTGAACACCACCTAAACCAACATGAGCTTTGGGTGCCTGATGTCATGAAGGTCCACCGGGAGGAGGAAGTTTTTCCCTCCATTTATCCATGCTCTGAGTTCATGAGAGCTGCAGGAATTCTACAAGATTTCCACACTTTGGTTTCTAATGCAGGGTTAGAGCACTTTTTGGAAGATGAACCTTGTCAATTTGTGAAGCTAACCATGTCGGTGGTGCAGGATTTTAAATTTAGTCACTCTTTGCCTAACCCCATGGTCCATTACAAAATCTACAATATAGCTGTCGACCTTTCTCTTGATGATTTTTGTGCAGCTATTAAGGTACCTCAATAGGGATCATGTAAGAAGATTAAAGAGAGACCGGAACCACTCATGGATTTATATGCAGAAATTTGCCAAGGGAGTAGCTTCTCGAAGGAGAGTGGAAAAATCTGTAACATTCATCTTCCCTCCATTCGCTACTTTGCCTACTTTATTGCCAAGTGTGTTCTTTCTAGGAAAACTGCCGATAAGTTATCTTCGTTTGATCTAGCATTTATCTCTGCTGCTCTTAGACGAGATAGGTCTTACAACTTGGGTGCTTTGATAGCTTTCCGTCTTGCTGCTAACCGTGAGAAAGGTGGAATTTGTGGAGGCCTCATTGCTTCTCGTTTGCTAGCATTGCATGGTTTAGTGCCTCATCATCTAGACCCATAGAGAGGCTTGATTTTAATTCCATGATACAGCATAAATTTATTTCCTCGTGGGCTAGTTTGAGTGAGTTATCTTATGAAATAACCTTTCTTAAAGCTGGTTGGAGAAAGAGCAAGTCCGAGCGTGTTGTTCTTTTGCCTGCACCTGTTTTGTTTAACCTTGATAACAGGGAAGGATGGTCCCTCACTGAGGAGGAGCTTGACACGTACCTGGGAGAGCTTTCCCAGCAGGAGCAGGACACTAGAAGGGAGGTCACGGATGATTCGGTCCAGCCCTCGAATGAGGGAGAGTCTTCATATCAGCAGCCTACTTATGATTGGGGAGCTTCCTCTTCATCTCATGGGCCCAGCTACGACCATTCTTACCAAGATCCGCCCGCTTGGAACCCTTATTCGTACATGGATTGATACCCACTTAGGCCAAAAGCCTAAGCTTGGGGGGAGGTACGCCGACATCGCACTCATCTCCATATCATGTTGCGTTGGTGCTTTGTATATTCATGTTTTCGTTCTCTTTCTAGTTTTCGTTCTTCTTTGCTTTTGCTTTCTAAAACACAAAAAGACCAAAAATATTTTTGTTGTTTCTCTTTGGTTTGCTTCTTCTTTTTGCTTTGGTTTGCTTTTTTCCTTTTTGCTTTGTTTGAACTATTTGAAACCCAAAAAGATTTTGCTCTGCTTGTTTTTCTCTTTTGGTTTTGGTTTAAAAATCGAAAACACCAAAAATATTTGTCGTTCTTCTTTGGTTTTTGCGAGTTCGCTATAGGGTTTGGCAGTTCTCACTGGATTATTGGTTTCATATTGTTATTCAAGCCACACAAGTGAAGAGCAATAATTAGGATTAATGACAACTTGAGGCGTGGTAAGAGGCTGGTAACGAACTCTATTTGTTTTCATTTTTGTACATATACTCATCATTGCGAGCTTGCTTAGTCCGTTCATGTAGAGTGTATGTTTTCTTTGGATGCTTAGTAGTTCTTGATTTCTTATGATTAGCTCCAGCTCGCTAATAGTTTGTAGCATGTTTCATGAATGTTTGCTTGCATTACTCTATTCATAAATTGGTATGACACCGTGGTATCCTCCTCTGAATGTTTCATTTGGTTGACTTGGCACATGCTCATGCATGCACACGACTGTGATAATCATTTAAGCCTTGATGAATTATTTTGCCTTGAGGATCTTGAATCATTTTCATGCCATGAGTAGTTTTGTTTTGTTGCAAGCATTATAGTGATAGCTATTGCTCTCTCGTTTGTCGCTCCCTTACTACTGCTAGCCTTCACTTCCACTGAGTGTTTTACTCGAGTTTCCAACTCCCTAAACCAAATATTTCCAAAGTGTCCACCATACCTACCCATTAGCATCATTTGCTACTTCCGTGCATATTCAATATGCCTTGTTTTCTTCCGAATAAAATGTTTGCTTGTTATGGGAAGTTAGTTAGTAAAGCTCTCACGAACTTGATGGCACACTTTATTTCCTGCACTTAATAAACCTGAACCATTGTGAACTCTCCATGAAAGTTATATGCTTGCAAATTATAGGCTGGGGATTAGCAGAACCGTGTTGTCACGGGGAACGCTTTCAACACTTGTAAATATATACCCAGTTGATACCTTGCTCTTTTGTTTGCGGATGTCGTCGGTGTGAAATAAAAGGGGAGCTTGTAAGTCCATGGAGTTATGTATGTGTGTTAGAGAAACGCCTGGGCCGCTGGTCGAATCCATGCTGACATGGTGGAAACCTGCAGCGTAACCATAATGATATCTATGAAGCATTCTTCTTATAAAAAAAGAGTTATAGCTATTGAGAAAAAGAAAAAAAAAAGATTTTTATGAAAAGAGGAAAGAGAGAAAAAAGCACCATTTTCCCATGGTAAATAAGAAGATTGCTGAGATACTCATTGTCTGCTTGCCTTGTCATTTTGATATGGGGATTCTTCCGTATCATCGGGCAAGGGGTACCCCGTTGGCGGTTCTTAATGATACGCACATACTTACGATGACAAGAACTTACCGGTAACTAAAGTTGAGTAGCATGAGGAGCGGCCCTCGTACTCAAGGGACTTGGGATTTTTAGTTTATAGTCTGTCAAGCATATAACTCAGATTGGACCTCACTTTCACCTTAACCACATTAAAGATGCTTATGATAGGGGCAATGAGAGCTCAAAGCTAATGAGTACCACACTTTCAGCATTTGGAAGCCTTTCAAAATTATTCAAAACCTTTTTCTTCTACTTGTTGAGTCTCCATATATTCTTTGAGCACCTTCTTGAGAGCATAGTTGTCATTCTTTGTGTTTGTTCCATTACTTGATTATTTGTGTTATGACTTTGATGCTTGTATCTTTGATATCTTTACTTCTAGTCATCACTTGAACTTCAGAGGTGCCTTGGCATTCATAATCAAAGGCAAGCGAGATACCACTCTATCATACCTTTTTATGAGCATTGTAATGTTGCTTATGTTCGTGCTTAAGGCTACTTATTATTCTTGAGTTGGAATCTCTTCATAGCTTGCAAAGACTATTAAGTAGACTCAGTTGCATACTCTTTATTATGAATTGTCTAAATAGTTGATCACATTGCTGAGAATATTTACATCATATGAAGCAAATGTGTTTGTGAAAGTTCTTTTATCGCACTCAGTTTTCAACTGAATTGCTTGAGGACAAGCAATAAGCTAAACTTGGGGGAGTTGATACGTCCAAAACGTATCTACTTTCCCGAACACTTTTACTATTGTTTCTCCTCTATACTTGTGTGATTTGGATGCAACTAATGCGAACTGACGCTATTTTCAGCAGAATTGCCTTGGTGTCTACTTTTTGTGCAGAAAATCAACTATCAGGAAAAATCCCGGAAAATATGCCAAAAATCCTATTTCACCCGAAGACTCCAGGAGCCAGAATACGAGACGGAGAAGAGCCCTGGGGTGGAGGCCACACCACCTGGTGGCGCGGGCCAGGCCAGGCCACGCCAGGGGGTGGTGTGGGCCACCCAGGCACCCCCTCGGCCTCTCTCTTTGCCTATAAGGAGCCTTCTGACCTAAAAACTTCGGGGGGTCGTCGTTTTTCCAGAAGGAGTTCCGCTCCGCCGCCACCATCAGTTTTCCACGAAACAGCACTAGAAACTCCGTTCTGGCACCCTGTCGGGATGGGGAATTGGAGGAGATCATCGCCATCATCATCACCATCGCTTCTCCATCGACCATACATGTTTCCCCCATCTATGAGTGAGTAATCCCCCGCTGTAGGCTATGGGGATGGTAGGGATTGGATGAGATCATTCATGTAATGGCATCAGATTGTTAGGGCATGGTGTCTAGTATCTTTTATTAGTGCTTTATGACTTTGTTGCGACTTGTTGTGCTTAATGCTTGTCACTAGGGCCCGAGTGCCATGATTTTAGATCCGAACTTATTATTGATTCATTATGATAGTATTGTTTCTGGTCTTATCTACAAGTTGTATACACACGTTGTTGTCCGAAACCTATGGCCCCGAAGTGACAGAAATCGGGATAACCGGAAGGGAAAGGCTTTGATGTGAGGATCACGTGTGTTCACGGAGTTTTAATGCTTTGCTCCGGTGCTCTATTAAAAGGAGTACCTTAATTGCCAGTAGTTCCCTAGAGGCCCCGCTGCAAACGGGCTAGCAGGACAAAAGATGTTGTGCAAGTTCTCATTGCGAGACGTATGACTATATATGGAACACATGCCTAGGATTGTCTAGTACTTGGGTGGCGTTATCTTATTTATATGCAATTGCCCTATGTTCTGATTGCTATGTGAATTGTCTTGTCCATGCAACGCCCGTCCATCCATCCCTATGCCTACCGCACTCGAATCCCACTGTTTACTGCTTTTGTTACTACTGTCTTTGCTTTACTACTGTTGTTACTTTTCTATTCCTACTACAAAACTGTTGCTACTGATAAACTACTGTGAGCAAGATTGTTTCCAAGTGCAGCTAAATTGAAAACTCAGTTGTTAAGGCTGATAAATATTCTTTGGCTCCCCTTGTGTCGAATCAATAAATTGGGTTTCACTTCCCTCGAAAATACTACGATACACCCCCTATACTTGTGGGTCATCATCTTCCTAGCAAGAACGCACTTGGCAATAAAGTAGGACAAATATCAGATAGAAGGGAGGTGAATATTACGAATTTTACCACTATCCCTTGAGAAGCTGCTTCCTTGGCAAATCTCTGCATACAAGTCCACGAGTGGTGTAGTCCGCTCTCTAATCCTTTCACATGAACCCCACTGTGGTACTTTAATAGCTGCACAAAAATCATCAAAAGGGAAGTCGACAACTATATTGTAAATTTTGTAATGAACCATGGGGTTAAGCAAGGACCAACTAAATCAAAAATACTACACCACAAACATAGTTAGTTTCACATATTGGTAACGTTCATCTCCCACAAAATGTTCCAATCCTGCATTAGAAATTAGAGTATGGAAACCTTGACAAATCCCTACAGCCTTCATGAATTCGGGGCATGGATAAATAGAAGGGAAAACTTCTTCCTCATAGTGAACTTTCATAACCTCGGGCACCCTTAATTCATGTTGGTTGAGTTGGTGTTCATTCATCTCCTTTTCTAAAATTTTAGACAACCATCACAAAAGTGATTGCAAAGTGATTACATATGAAGGGAACTACTTATAGGGACTTGCAAGAGGGCTAAACATGCATCAAAACGATTTCTCTAAGCATAGAATAAGCATGCAAGCTTATATAACCTATCACCTACAGTAGAAAAATACTCAAGATATAATCTACCAATCACAAATCTACTTGGACAAGCGGAGGAGTCACATACCAGAGAACAAATGCTCCAAATCTCAGCAGCAAAGGTGGGCTGAGCAAGGAGATCGAAAATCATGAGCAAGAACAGCAGGAACACGAGTTTGAGCAATGAACTGGTATTTTATCGGGAGAGAGAAAGAAGTGGCAGGTAGGAGAATAAATGGAGGGCCAGGGGTGGCCTACACCATGGCCATGCGCGCCCCAGGTCTGGTCGTGCCACCAGGTGGTGTGCCTGACTGGTGGCCCCACTAGGTCATTCCATGTACTTCTCTGCCCCTCTTTTGACGTAAAAATTTAATATGAATTTTATGGAATTTTTTGAGAAACTTTATTTTTGAGCAATTTTCAGGTATTGATGAATGATTTTCTAGCAGAAAGATGATTTTGGAATGATGCATGATACATTGCAAATGTATCTATCATTTTTGATGTTCCATGCTTGGTTTTATCTACTTTCTTATGTTTTGTCCACACTTTGGAGTACTTTTCATATGATTTCTTGGACTAACCTATTAACAAGAGCCACAGTGCTAGCTGCCTGTTTTCTGCAGTTTTTGGTTCCAGGAAAGTCAGAAAATGAATATTCTTGGAATTGGACGGGACAAAAGCCAAAGTCATTACTTTACTGGGGGACACCTAGAGCCAGAATACGAGACGGAGAAGGGCGAGAGGGCGGCCACACCACCTGGCCGTGCGGCCAGGCTTGGCCCGCGCCAGGGGGTGGTGTGGCCAGCCCAGGCACCCCCTCGGCCTCTCCTTCCGCCCATATATTTCCTCTGATACGGAAACCCTAAGTACCCGATCAAAATTCCACGAAAGAGTCTGTAGCCGCCGTCATCTCCATCCCTAGATTGGGAGGGATCTGAAGCTCTTCCCGGCACCCTGTCAGAGAGGGGAGTTCACCCTGGAGGCCTTCTTCATCATCATGCAAGCCTCCGGTGTGATGTGTGAATAGTTCATCTCTGGACTACGGGTCCATGTATGATGGCTCTGTGTATGGCGCTAGAAAAGTGCTGGTGCGATGTTGATGTAGAGCTCATTGGGAACCCCAAGAGGAAGGTATGATGAGCACAACAACAAGTTTCCCTCAGTACGAAACCAAGGTTTAATCGAACCAGTAGGAGCAAGGAAACACCCCAAAGGTGTTGCTAGCTGAGTCTTGGTAGGGCGCACTACCGGTGCTAGTAGCAACGTGGAGACCTGCACAACACAACCATAGAACTTTGTCCCCAACTTGCGATGAGGTTGTCAATCTCACCGTGTTTTGCGGAAAGAAAGGATTAAACGTATCGAATGGAAGGAAGTAATAGTTTGCAGAAAGTAAACACAAAGCAGTAAAAGATTGTAGATTGTATGTAAAAGACGAGGACCAGGATCCATAGTTCACTTGAGGTGGCTCTCCTTAAGATAGATAGCATGCTGGGTGAACAAATTACAGCAGGGCAATTGAAAAACATCGAGAAAGCAATACATGCATATACTAATCATCTTGACTCCTTTAGAACTTGATTGGGCATTACAACATTATACATAGACCGCCATCCAACTGCATCTATGACTAATAATCCACCTTCAGGTTATCATCCGAACCCCCTCCAGTATTAAGTTGCAAGCAACAGATTATTGCTTCTATGAACAAAGGATTGTTGTTTTCTCCCTAGTAGCAACAACACATCTAGTACCTTAGAGATTTCTGTCACTTCCCCAGATTACCAGAGGCATGAACCCACTATCGAGCATAAATACTAACTCTTGGAGTCGCTAGCATCTACTTGGCCAAGATAGCTACTAACAATGGAAAGCATGCAAGATCACAAATAACAAAGACATGATAGAATCAATAATCAATCTAAAATAGCATCTCAATATCTATCGGATCCCCACAAACACAACATGCAGAATTACAAATAGATGATCTTGATCATGAACGGAGCTCACAAGATCTAGACATGAAAGCACAAAGGAGGAGAACCAGCCATCTAGCTACTACATGGATCCGTAGTCCAAGGATGAACTACTCACGCATCACACCGGAGGCTTGCATGGTGATGAAGAAGGCCTCCAGGGTGAATTCCCCTCTCCGGCAGGGTGCCGGGAAGAGCTTGAGATCCCTCCCGATCAAGGGATGGAGATGACGGCGGCTAGAGACTCTTTCGTGGATTTTTGATCGGGTACTCAGGGTTTTCGTCCTGAGGGTAATATATAGGAGGAAGGAGAGGCCGAGGGGGTGATAGGGCTGGCCACACCACCCCCTGGCGCGGGCCAAGCCTGGCCGCGCGGCCAGGTGCTGTGGTGTCCCCCTGGCCCTTCTCCGTCTCGTATTCTGGCATCTGATGACTTCCGTAAAAATAGGCACTTTGGCTTTTGTCCCGTCCAATTCCGAGAATATTCATTTTCTGACTTTCCTGGAACCAAAAATAGCAGAAAACAGGCAGCTAGCACTATGGCTCTTGTTAATAGGTTAGTCCAAGAAATCATAAGAAAAGTACTCCAAAGTGTGGACAAAACACAAGAAAGTTGATAAAACCAAGCATGGAACATCAAAAATTATAGATACATTTGCAATGTATCAACATCCCCAAGCTTAACTCCTGCTCGTCCTCGAGTAGGTAAGTGATAAAAAGAAAGAATAATTTTTGAGGTGACATGCACCAACAAAGACTTGATCAAAGTATTTGTAAAACATTCAAAGCTGGGATCATAGTACTTCAATCATAACATGAAAGACAAAGTTCTAGTAATAAGACAAAGAAATTATGATGCAACATGAAAAGGCACAAACAAAAGATTCATGAATAACAATGCTTTGCAAGACGTTTGTTTGTTTCCATAAAGAAAACATAGCATACTAGTATTCAGCTTGTCCCTCATAGAGTAGTAAATATAAATGCATAGGACACCTTCAAAGTTCATAAGAGTGACTAGATACAAATAGTTTAAAACAAGCAATATCAAAGTATGCATCAATCAACTAGTCTTGGGACAATGCACATAAAACTAAGAATGGCCACTATGCTCTCAAAGTAGGTGCATAAAGATAGAAGGTAGAGACTCAGTATAATGGTGGAAGAAAGGCCTTTATAAAAGGAAGTAGGGATTCAAGTCTCATAAAGAGCTTCCAAAAATTATGGTACTTATAGCTTTCAGCTCTCATTGCCCCTATCATAAGCATCTTGAAGTGATTAAGGTTAAAGTGAACAAACTATGGTGTACATGCTTGACGAATTATAAGTCAGAAATCTCATGTCCCTTATATACGAGGGGCGCTCCTTATTCTACTCAAGTTTAGTCACCGGTAAGTTCTTGTCATTGTAAGTACATGTGTATCATAGAGAACCGCCAACGGGGTACCCCTTTCCCGATGATATAGAAGAATCCCCATATCAAAATGACAAGGCAAGCAGACAACGAGCATCTCAGCAATCTTCTTATTTACCATGGGAATATGGTGATTTTTCTCTCTTTCCTCTTTTCATAATCTCTTTTTTTTCCTTTTCTCTTTTTTTCCTCAATATAGGACTTTTTTTATAAGAAGAATGTTTCATAGACAGCTCATTATGGTTACGCTGCAGGTTTCCACCATGTCAGCATGGATTAGACCAGCGGCCCAGGCGTTTCTCTAACACATATACATAACTCCATGGACTTACAAGCTCCCCTTTCATTTCACACCGACGACATCCATATACAAAAGAGCATGATATCAACTAGGTACTAGTACCAAGTGCAATGTTGAAAGCGTTCCCCATGACAGCATGGTTCTGCTAATTCCCAACAAATAAGTGCAAGCATATACAACATAGACGAAAAATGGTTCAAGTTTATTAAGGGCAAGAAAAGTAAAGTGTGCCATCAAGTTCGTGAGAGCTTTAATCACTAGTTTTCTCATAACAAGTTTAATTTGGAAGGTAAACAAAAGCATGAATATACTTGGAATAGAATAAGCTAGTAGGTAGGTATGGTGGACTCTTTGGAATAACTTGGTTTAGGGAGTTGGATGCATGAGTGGAACTCATACTTTGTTGTGGAGGCTAGCAAAAGACTGGGAGCGACAAACTAAGAGAGCAATAATGGCCATAATCATGCAGAGCGACAAAACATCATTGATCAAAGCATAAAGTGATACTACAAGTTGAAAAATAAAGGATCATAAAGGCTATGGTGACTTGAGATAGCCATAACATGGTGTGAGCATGTGCCAAGTCAACCCAGATAAAGCATCAAAGGAGAATACCACTATACTATGCTTTAATATGCTAAAACAACGCATGATTCATCCAAGGCACATTAAGCAATCTCAATTGTTTATAACAAGTCATGCTACAGAAAAGAATACTAAGCATAAAGCCAAAACAATATCAAGCATGGCATGACAAAGCATAGGCCATAGTCAAAAACAAGCTCTTTTTATCACATAAGTATGAACTTTCCTACTCTTTCCAAACCAAACCAAACTATTTGCAAACCAATGTATGAAAGAGGGGGTCCAACCAATTTATTCAGAAAATAAGCAAACAAAAGCAAACGAAAAACCAAAACAAAAACGAAAAAAAGACGCTCCAAGAAAAACACAACTGTGCATGAAATAATAAAAATGAAGCGTTTGGAAGAAACCTGGGATTTTTATTGATGAAGAAGGGGATGCCTTGGGGATCCCCAAGCTTTGCGCTTGTACTTCCTGGATATTTCTTGGGGTGACACGCGTGGCATCCCCAAGCTTGAGCTTTATTCCAACATTCATCTCATTATTCATTCCTTCCATACACCTGAAATATTTCCTTCATACAAAACTTCACACAATCTTTATTAGCAACATTAGTGCACTCAAGATAAATAAGTCTTAAGATTCAGTTCCAACACCAAATAAAATTCCATTAGAACACTAGCTACTGTAGCACTTCCCTCAAAAAGCTCAATTCCCCAAAAGAACTCAAAAAGGAACCAACAAGAAGCAAATGCAGAAAATGGTAGAAATCTGTCAAAACAGACCAGCAGGTAAAGACGAATTTTTTCGAAGACCTTATGTTGCTCAAATAAAAAAATTGAACTAACGAAAGTTAGATAACAACCTGGGGCAGAAGCACAAAAATTCATGCCTCAAAAAGACTTTCAAAGATTTTACACGAATATTTACTGTGAAGCACAGAAATCTGTTTCGGGACAGCAACTTTCCCAATCATTACTTCTCTCTCATTAGAGGTTACTCTTGGCACACAAAAAGCAAATAAAAAGTATAAGGAGAGGTTATTACAAAGGTAATAACTTCCAAGACTCATCTAAACCTTTTGGGTTATCTCACAATAAGTACTTTTCTTTAATGCCTTTAAGTTAGGCATAAGAAGCAAGAAAAAGAATCAAGTGTTCTCAAATGAAGAAGCATTAAGACCAAATTTTGTTTTCATAGGAGAAGCAAAATAAATCTTCTCTCTCTTCTTAGGGAAGTGTTCTATACCTTTCTTGAATGAGAGTTGATAGTTAATGGTGCCTTCTTTCATATCAATAATGGCACCAATAGTTCTAAGAAAAGGTCTTCCCAAAGTAATAAGACAAGAAGCATTGTATTCAACATCCAAAACATAGAAATCAACGGGGACATAGGCATTGTTAACCATAATAAGAAGATCATTAAGGCTCTCCATGAGTTTCTTTTAGCATTATCATCAAGTGGGACATTCAAATAACAATCTTCAAGTGGAGGCAAATCAAGCATGTCATAAATCCTTCTAGGCATAATAGAAACACTACTATCAAGATCACATAAAGCTTTGAAATCAAAGTCATTCACTTTCATATTAATGATGGGCTCCCAACCATCTTCTTGTTTTATAGGAATAGAAGCTTTATGTTTCATCTTTTCTTCTTTTATCTTTATGAGAGCATCAGTAATGTGTTTTGTAAAGGCCATGTTCATAGCACTAGCATTAGAACTTTTAGCAAGCTTTTGTAGGAACTTAATAACTTCAGAGATATTGCAACCATCATGATCAAAATCAAATTTATCATCTAAAGTAGTAGAATTATTACTAGCCTCAACACTATTGGTGGTAATAGTAGAAACACTAATGTTTCTAGCAATTTCATCTTCTCTTTCCCACTTAGCATGTAACTCGGCTAATAGTCTAACATTTTCATCAATTCTTACTTGTATAGCACTAGTAGCTGCAAAGGGATTATCATTAGTTTCGGGTTTAGCAGCCATTTTATTCAAAGAAGATTGAGCTTCAGCCAAGGATGCTATATTTCTTTCAGCATTAGAGAGTTTTTCCTCAATAGTTTTATTAAAAGCAGTTTGTTTACTAATAAACTCTTTAAGCATAGCTTCAAGTTCAGAGGGAGCACTCTTATTATTGTTGTAAGAATTTCCATAAGCATTGTTGGGAGGATATGGCTTATAATTGTTGTTACCAAAATTGTTCCTATAAGCATTATTACCATAAGCATTGTTGCCAAAATTGTTATTTCTTATGAAGTTCACATCAACTTGCTCTTCTTGAGCAACCAAAGAGGCTAAAGGAACATTATTTGGATCAATATGGGCTTTCCCATTAACAAGCATAGACATAATAATATCAATCGTATCACTCAAGGAGGAGGTTTCCCCAACAGAATTTACCTTCTTACCTTGTGGAGCTCTCTCAGTATGCCATTCAGAATAATTAACCATCATATTGTCCAAAAGTTTCGTTGCAGCACCCAAAGTGATGGTCATAAAGGTACCTCCAGCAGTAGAATCCAATAGGTTCCTTGAAGAATAGTTCAATCCTACATAAAAAGTTTGGATGATCATCCAAGCAGTCAGTCCATGAGTGGGACAATTCTTTACCAAAGATTTCATTCTTTCCCAAGCTTGAGCAACATGTTCATTATCAAGTTGTTTAATCTTCATTATTTCACTTCTCATATATATAATCTTAGCAGGAGGATAGTATTTTCCAATGAAAGCATCTTTGCACTTAGTCCAAGAATCAATACTATTCCTAGTTAAGGAATTCAACCATTCTTTAGATTTTCCTCTCAAAGAGAAAGGAAACAATTTCAGCTTAATAATATCACCATCTATATCCCTATGCTTTTGCATCTCACAAAGTTCAACAAAGTTATTTAGATGGGAAGCAGCATCTTCATTACCAATACTAGAAAATTGTTCTCTCATAACAAGATTTAGTAAAGTAGGTTTTATCTCAAAGAACGTATCTTCAGGCACAGGTGGAGCAATAGGTGTGCTCATAAAATCATTGTTGTTGGTGCTAGTCAAGTCACACAACTTAGTGTTTTCAAGAGTAGTCATTTTTTTGGGTTTTCAAATAAGAAAGCAAGCTAGTAGAACTAATTTTTTTGTGTTTTTGATAAAGAAACAAGAAAACAAAGCAAAAAGAAACTAAGCAACACAAAAAACAACAAAGTAAAGAGATTGGTTATGAGGGACTCCCCTTGTGAAGATGTCCTTGACTCCCCGGCAACGGCGCCAGAAAAATGCTTGATGGCTCTGTGTATGGCGCCAGAAAAGTGCTGGTGCGATGTTGATGTAGAGCTTGTTCAGAACCCCAAGAGGAAGGTATGATGAGCACAGCAGCAAGTTTCCCTCAGTATGAAACCAAGGTTTAATCGAACCAGTAGGAGCAAGGAAACACCCCAAAGGTGTTGTTAGCTGAGCATTGGCAGGGCGCACTACCGGTGCTAGAGACCTGCACAACACAACCACAGAACTTTGTCCCCAACTTGCGATCAGGTTGTTAATCTCACCGTGTTTTGCAGAAAACAAAGGATTAAACGTATCGAATGGAAGGAAGTAATAGTTTGTAGAAAGTAAACACAAAGCAGTAAAACATTGTAGATTGTATGTAAAAGACAAGGATCGGGATCCATAGTTCACTAGAGGTGGCTCTCCTTAAGATAGATAACATGCTGGGTGAACAAATTACATCGGGGCAATTGAGAAACATCGAGAAAGCAATACATGCATATACTAATCATCTTGACTCCTTTGGAACTTGATTGGGCATTACAACATTATACATAGACCGCCATCCAACTGCATCTATGACTAATAATCCACCTTCAGGTTATCATCCGAACCCCATCCAGTATTAAGTTGCAAGCAACAGATTATTGCTTTATGAACTGCGTGTAAAGTAAACAATATGATTGTTCTATGAACAAAGGATTGTTGTTTTATCCCTAGTAGCAACAACACATCTAGTACCTTAGAGATTTATGTCACTTCCCTAGATTACCAGAGGCATGAACCCACTATCGAGCATAAATACTAACTCTTGGAGTTGCTAGCATCTACTTGGCCAAGATAGCTACTAACAACGGAAAGCATGCAAGATCACAAATAACAAACACATGATAGAATCAATAATCAATCTGAAATAGCATCTCAATATCCATAGGATCCCCGCAAACACAACATGCAGAATTACAAATAGATGATCTTGATCATGAACGGAGCTCACAAGATCTAGACATGAAAGCACAAAGAAGGAGAACCAACCATCTAGCTACTACATGGATTCGTAGTCCAAGGATGAACTACTCACGCATCACACCGGAGGCTTGCATGGTGATGAAGAAGGCCTCCAGGGTGAATTCCCCTCTCCGGCAGGGTGCCGGGAAGAGCTTCTGACCCCTCCCGATCTAGGGATGGAGATGACGGCGGCTACAGACTCTTTCGTGGATTTTTGATCGGGTACTTAGGGTTTTCGTCCCGAGGGCAATATATAGGCAGAAGGAGAGGCTGAGGGGGTGCCAGGGCTGGCCACACCACCCCCTGGCACGGGCCAAGCCTGGCCGCGCGGCCAGGTGGTGTGGTGGCCCCCTGGCCCTTGTCTGTCTCGTATTCTAGCATCTGATGACTTTCGGAAAAATAGGCAGTTTGGCTTTTGTCCCGTCCAATTTCGAGAATATTCATTTTCTGACTTTCCTGGAACCAAAAATAGCAGAAAACAGGCAGCTGGCACAGTGGCTCTCGTTAATAGTTTAGTCCAAGAAATCATAAGAAAAGTACACCAAAGTGTGGACAAAACACAAGAAAGTGGATAAAACCAAGCATGGAACATCAAAAATTATAGATACATTTGCAATGTATCAATGTACTATCTAGATGGCTGGTTCTCCTCCTTTTTGCTATCATGTTTAGATCTTGTGAGCTCCGTTCATAATCAAGATCATCTATGTGTAATTCTACATGTTATGTTTGTGAGGATCCGATGGATATTGAGATGTTATTTCAGATTCATTATTGATTCTATCATGTCTTTGTTATTTGTGATCTTGCATGCTTTCCGTTGTTCGTAGATATCTTAGCCAAGTAGATGCTAGCAACTCCAAGAGTTAGTATTTATGCTCGATAGTGGGTTCATGCATCTGGTAATCTGGGGAAGTGACAGAAATCTCTAAGGTACTAGATGTGATGTTGCTACAAGGGAGAAAACAACAATCCTTTGTTCATAGAACAATCGCATTGTTTACATTACATGTAATTCGTAATGCAATTATCCGTTGCTTGCAACTTAATACTGGAGGGGGTTCGGATGATAACCTGAAGGTGGATTATTAGTCATAGATGCAGTTGGATGGCGGTCTATGTATAATGTTGTAATGCCCAATCAAGTCTCAAAGGAGTCAAGATGATTAGTATATGCTTGTATGCTTTCTCGATGTTTGTCAATTGCCCCGCTATAATTTGTTCACCCAACATGTTATCTATCTTAAGGAGAGCCACCTCTAGTGAACTATGGACCCGGTCCTTTCTTTTACATTCAATCTACAAACTCTTTACTGCTTTGTGTTTACTTTCTGCAAACTATTACTTCCTTCCATTCGATACGTTAATCCTTTGTTTTCAGCAAAACCGGTGAGATTGACAACCTCATCGCAAGTTGGGGACAAAGTTTTGTGGTTGTGTTGTGCAGGTCTCCACGTTGCTACTAGCACCGGTAGTGCGCCCTGCCAAGGCTCAGATAGCAATACCTTTGGGGTGTTTCCTTGCTCCTACTGGATTGATAACCTTGGTTTCGTACTGAGGGAAAACTTGCTGTTGTGCTCATCATACCTTCCTCTTGGGGTTCCCCAATGAGCTCGATATATTTTGGGCCATCAAGCATATTTTCTGGCGCCGTTGCCGGGGAGTCAAGGACATCTTCATATAGGGAGTCCCTCATAACCAATCTCTTTACTTTGTTATTTTTCTTTTGCTTAGTTTCTTTTTGCTTTGTTTGCTTGTTTCTTTATCAAAAACACACAAAAAATTAGTTTTACAAGTTTGCTTTCTTTATTAAAAACACAAAAAAATGACTACTCTGGAAAACACTAAGTTGTGTGACTTCACTAGCACCAACAACAATGATTTCATGAGCACACCTATTGCTCCACATGTTCCTGAAGCTACTTTCTTTGAGATTAAACCTGCTTTACTCAATCTTGTTATGAGAGAACAATTTTCTGGTATTGGTAATGAAGATGCTAATGCCCATCTAAATAACTTTGTTGAACTTTGTGAGATGCAAAAGCATAAGGATATAGATGGAGATATTATTAAGCTGAAATTGTTTCCTTTCTCTTTGAGAGGAAAAGCTAAAGAGTGGTTGAATTCCTTAACTAGGAAGAGTATTGATTCTTGGACTAAATGCAAAGATGCTTTCATTGGAACATACTATCCTCTTGCTAAGATTATATCTATGAGAAGTGAAATAATGAAGTTTAAACAATCTGATAATGAACATGTTGCTCAAGCTTGGGAAAGAATGAAATCTTTGGTAAAGAATTGTCCCACTCATGGACTAACTGCTTGGATGATTATCCAAACCTTTTATGCAGGATTGAACTATTCTTCAAGAAATCTGTTGGATTCTGTTGCTGGAGGTACCTTTATGACCATCACTTTGGGTGCCGCAACAATACTTCTGGATAATATGATGGTTAACTACTCTGAATGGCATACGGAAAGAGCTCCACAAGGTAAGAAGGTAAATTATGTTGAGGAAACCTCCTCCTTGAGTGATAAGATTGATATTATTATGTTTATGCTTGTTAATGGGAAAGCCCATATTGATCCAAATAATATTCCCTTAGCCTCTTTGGTTGCTCAAGAAGAGCAAGTTGATCTGAATTTTATAAGAAATAATAATTTTTGCAACAATGCCTACATGAAAATTTTGGTAACAACAATTATAAGCCATATCCTCCCAAAATGGTAATGCTTATGGAAATTCCTACAACAATAATACGAGTGCACCCTCTGAACTTGAAGTTATGCTTAAAGATTTTATTAGTAAACAAACTACTTTCAATAAAACTATTGAGGAGAAACTCTCTAATGCTGAAAGAAACATAACATCTTTGGTTGAAGCTCAATATTCTTTGAATAAATGGCTGCTAAACCTGAAACTAATGGCAATCCTTTGCAGCAACTAATGCCATACAAGTAAGAATTGATGAAAATGTTAGACTATTAGCTGAATTACATGCTAGGTGGGAAAGAGAAGATGAAATTGCTAGAAACATTAGTGTTTCTACTATCACTACCACTAGTGTTGAGGCTAGTAATAGCTCTACTACTTTAGATGATAATTACGATTTTGATCTTGATGGTTGCAATATCTCTAAAGTTATTAAGTTCCTACAAAAGCTTGCTAAAAGTCCTAATGCTAGTGCTATGAATATGGCCTTTACAAAAGACATTATTGATGCTCTCATAAAAATTAAAGAAGAAAAGATGAAACATAAAGCTTCTATTCCTATAAAACAAGAAGATGGTTGGGAACCCATCATTAATATGAAAGTGAATAATTTTGATTTCAAAGCTTTATGTGATCTTGATAGTAGTGTTTCTATTATGCCTAGAAGGATTTATTATATGCTTGATTTGCCACCACTTGAAGATTGTTATTTGAATGTCCCACTTGATGATAATGCTAAAAAGAAACTCATGGGGAGTATTAATGATGTTCTTATTATGGTTAACAACGCCTATGTCTCTGTTGATTTCTATGTTTTGGATGTTGAATGCAATGCTTCTTGTCCTATTACTTTGGGAAGACCTTTTTTTATAACTGTTGGTGCCATTATTGATATGAAAGAAGGCACCATT
This sequence comes from Avena eriantha, assembly GCA_910589775.1. Taxonomy (NCBI): domain Eukaryota; kingdom Viridiplantae; phylum Streptophyta; class Magnoliopsida; order Poales; family Poaceae; genus Avena; species Avena eriantha. The sequence goes on along the minus strand of OU342741.1, from coordinate 142,911,832 downwards.
AAATATCAACTCCCACTCAAGAAAGGTATAGAACACCTCCCTAAGAAGAGAGAGAAGATTTATTTTGCCTCTCCTATGAAAACAAAATTTGCTCTTAATGTTTCTTCATTCGAGAACACTTGATTCTTTCTTGCTTCTTATGCCTAACTTAAAGGCGTTAAAGAGAAGTACTTATTGGGAGATAACCCAAAAGTTTTAGATGAGTCTTGGAAGTGTAATAACCGCTCCTTATCCTTTTTATTTGCTTTTTTGTGCCAAGATTAACCTCTAATAAGAGAGAAGTAATGATTGGGAAAGTTGATGTCCCGAAACAGATTTCTGTGCTTCACCGAAAAAATTCGTGTAAAATCTCTATACATCCTTTTGAGGCGTGATTTTTTTATTTCTGCCCCATGTTGTTATATAACTTTCATTAGTTCAACACTTTTCGATTTGAACGACAGAAGTCTTCGAAAAAATTCGTCTTTACCTGCTGGTCTGTTTTGACAGATTTCTGCCATTTTTTGCATTTGCATCTTGTTGGTTCCTTTTTGAGTTCTTTTCGGGAACTGAGCTTTTTGAGGGAAGTGCTACAGTAGCTAGTGTTTTAATGGAAGTTTGGTGTTGGAACTCAACCTTAAGACTTATTTATCTTGAGTGCACTAATGTTGCTAATAAAGATTGTGTAAAGTTTTGTATGAAGGAAAATTTTCAGGTGTATGAAAGGAATGAGTAATGAGATGAAGGATGTACTAAAGCTCAAGCTTGGGGATGCCACGCATGTCACCCCAAGAAATATCCAAGAAGTACAAGCGTCAAAGCTTGGGGATGCCCAAGGCATCCCCCTCTTCATCAATAAAAATTCCAGGTTTCTTCCAAACGCTTCATTTTTATTGCTTCATGCACAGTTGTGTTGTTCTTGGAGCGTCTTCTTTTTCATTTTTGTTTTGGTTTTTCGTTTGCTTTGTTTGCTGAATAAATTGGTTGGACCCCCTCTTTCATGCATTGGTTCTCAAATAGTTTGGTTTGGTTTGGAAAAGAGTAGGAAAGTAATGCTTAAGTGGTAAAGAGAGCTTGTTTTTGACTGTGGCCTATGCTTTGTCATGCCATGCTTGATATTGTTTTGGCTTTATGCTTAGTATTCTGTGCTGTAGCATGAATTGTTATAAACAATTGAGATTGCTTAATGTGCCTTGGATGAATCATGCGTTGTTTTAGCATATTAAAGCATAGTATTGTGGTATTCTCCTTTGATGCTTTATTTGGGTTGACTTAGCGCATGATCACACCATGTTATGACTATCTCAAGTCACCATAGCCTTTATGATCCTTTAGTTTTCAACTTTTAGTATCACTTTATGCTTTGATCAATGATGTTTTGTCGCTTTGCATGATTATGGCCATTACTGCTCTCTTAGTTTGTTGCTCCCAGTCTTTTGCTAACCTCCGTAACCAAGTATGAGTTCCACTCATGCATCCAACTCCCTAAACAAGGTTATTCCAAAGAGTTCACCATACCTACCTACTAGCATATGCTATTCCAAGTATATTCATGTTTTTGTTTACCTTCCAAATTAAACATGTTATGAGAAAACTAGTGATTAAAGCTCTCACGAACTTGATGCCACACTTTAATTTTCTTGCCCTTAATAAACTTGAACCATTGTGTCGTTTGTGTTGTATATGCTTGCACTTATTTGTTGGGGATTAGCAGAACCATGCTGTCATGGGGAACGCTTTCAACATTGCACGGGTACTTTGTACCTAGTTGATATCATGCTCTTTTGTCTATGGATGTCGTCAGTGTGAAATGAAAGGGGAGCTTGTAAGTCCATGGAGTTATGTATATGTGTTAGAAAAAATCCTGGGCCGCTGGTCTAACCCATGCTGACATGGTGGAAACCTGCAGCGTAACCATAATGAGCTGTCTATGAAGCATTCTTCTTATAAAAAACGAGTCCTATATTGAGAAAAAAGAGAAAAAGAAAAAAAAAGATTATGAAAATAGGAAAGAGAGAAAAAAGCACCATATTCCCATGGTAAATAAGAAGATTGTTGAGATGCTTGTTGTCTGCTTGCCTTGTCATTTTGATATGGGGATTCTTCTGTATCATCGGGCAACGAGTACCCCGTTGGCAGTTTTCTATGATACACATGTACTTACGATGACAAGAACTGACCGGTGACTAAACTTGTGTAGCATGAGGAGCGACCCTCGTATTCAAGGGACATGAGATTTCTAACTTATACTTCGTCAAGCATATAGACCATAGTTTGTTCACTTTAACCTTAATCACTTCAAGATGCTTATGATAGGGGCAATGAGAGCTGAAAGCTATTAAGTACCATAATTTTTGGAAGCTCTTTATTAAACTTGAATCCCTACTTCCTTCTATGAATTCCTTTCTTCCACTTATATATTGAGTCTCCACCTTCTATCTTTATGCACCTACTTTGAGAGCATAGTGGTCATTCTTAGTTCTATGTGCATTGTCCCAAGACTTGTTGATTGATGCATACCTTGATATTGCTTGTTTTAAACTATTTGTATCTAGTCACTCTTATGAACTTTGAAGGTGTCCTATGCATTTATATTTTCTACTCTATAAGGGACAAGCTGAATGCTACTATGCTATGTTTTCTTTATGTGAAACAAACAAACGTCTTGCAAAGCATTGTTATTCATGAATCTTTTTGTTTGTGCCTTTTCATGTTGCAACATAGTTTCTTTGTCTTATTGCTAGAACTTTGTCTTTCATGTTATGATTGAAGTACTATGATCCCAGCTTCGAATGTTTTACAAATACTTTGATCAAGTTTATGATGGTGCATGTCACCTAAAAAATTATTCTTTCTTTTTATCACTTACCTACTCGAGGACGAGCAGGAGTTAAGCTTGGGGATGTTGATACATTGCAAATGTATCTATAATTTTTGATGTTCCATGCTTGGTTTTATATACTTTCTTATGTTTTGTCCACACTTTGGAGTACTTTTCATATGATTTCTTGTACTAACCTATTAACAAGAGCCACAGTGCCAACTGCCTGTTTTCTCCTGTTTTTGGTTCTAGGAAAGTCACAAAATGAATATTCTCGGAATTGGACGGGACAAAAGCAAAAGTCATTACTTTACCGGGGGACACCTGGAGCCAGAATACGAGACAGAGAAGGGCCAGAGGGTGGCCACACCACCTGGCCGCGCGGCTAGGCTTGGCCCGCGCCAGGGGGTGGTGTGGCCAGCCCAGGCACCCCCTCGGCCTCTCCTTCCGCCTATATATTGCCTCTGATACGGAAACCTTGAGTACCCGATCAAAATTCCACGAAAGAGTCTGTATCCGCCGTCATCTCCATCCCTAGATCGGGAGGGATCTGAAGCTCTTCCCAGCACCCTACCGGAGAGGGGAGTTCACCCTAGAGGCCTTCTTCATCATCATGCAAGGCTCTAGTGTGATGCATGAGTAGTTCATTTCTGGACTACGGGTCCATGTAGTAGCTAGATGGCTGGTTCTCCTCCTTTGTGCTATCATGTTTAGATCTTGTGAGCTTCGTTCATGATCAAGATCATCTATTTGTAATTCTGCATGTTGTGTTTGCGGGGATCCGATGGATATTGAGATGCTATTTTAGATTGATTATTGATTCTATCATGTCTTTGTTATTTGTGATCTTGCATGCTTTCCGTTGTTAGTAGCTATCTTGGCCAAGTAGATGCTAGCAACTCCAAGAGTTAGTATTTATGCTCGATAGTGGGTTCATGCCTCTGGTAATCTGGGGAAGTGACAGAAATCTCTAAGGTACTAGATGTGTTGTTGCTACTAGGGAGAAAACAATAATCCTTTGTTCATAGAACAATCATATTGTTTACATTACACGCAATTCGTAATGCAATTATCCGTTGCTTGCAACTTAATACTGGAGGGGGTTCGGATGATAACCTGAAGGTGGATTATTAGTCATAGATGCAGTTGGATGGCGGTCTATGTATAATGTTGTAATGCCCAATCAAGTCTCAAAGGAGTCAAGATGATTAGTATATGCTTGTATGCTTTCTCGATGTTTGTCAATTGCCCCGCTGTAATTTGTTCACCCAACATGTTATCTATCTTAAGGAGAGCCACCTCTAGTGAACTATGGACCTCGGTCCTTTCTTTTACTTTCAATCTACAAAGTGTTTACTGCTTTGTGTTTACTTTCTGCAAACTATTACTTCCTTCCATTCGATACGTTTAATCCTTTGTTTTCAGCAAAACCGGTGAGATTGACAACCTTATCGCAAGTTGGGGACAAAGTTTTGTGGTTGTGTTGTGTAGGTCTCCACGTTGCTACTAGGACCGGTAGTGCACCCTGCCAAGGCTCAGCTAGCAACACCTTTGGGGTGTTTCCTTGCTCCTACTGGATTGATAACCTTGGTTTCGTATTGAGGGAAAACTTGATGTTGTGCTCATCATACCTTCCTCTTGGGGTTCCCCAACGAGCTCGATATATTTTGGGCCATCAATGCAATAACAAAACAAAACTAAAACTTCAGAAGTTCTAAGACACTATAATATGCAAGCAACTAGCAATAGAAAAGTAAACTAAGTGAAAGCAAAAATTAAAAATGGATAAAATAAAAGTAAACAATGATAATCATGGTGAAAACATTATTTTGTTCATTAAAATTCCTTTGTTAACAAGGTTGATCAGGTCTTGTTACCAAAACAATTTTATATGAAACAAAACTTTGCATTTCACTTAAATGATTATGTTACCTCAACCTTGATAGTAATAGTCCCAATCATAATAATTTCATATTTTTCTCGTGGTATGGGACAATATATTTCTCCAACTTGAATGCCCTCAATATTTTCAATTGAATTTAGGCCATAAGTCTTATCAATCTTCTTGGGGAAATAGACAGTATGCTCCTTGTCATCAACATTAAAAGTTACCTTTCCTTGATTACAATTAATGACAGCACCTGCAGTATTAAGAAAATGTCTCCCAAGAATAATAGACATATTATCATCTTCAAGCATTTCAAGCACAACAAAATCAGTTAATATCAAGCAATTATGAGCCACCTAAACAGGAACATCCTCACATATACCAACAGGAATAGTAGTAGATTTATCAGCCATTTGCAAAGGTATATCAGTTGGTATTAATTTCTCCAATTGAAGTCTTTTGTAGAGAAAAAAGGCATAACGCTATCTCCTGCTCCTAAATCACACAAAGCAGTTCTAACATAACTATTTTTAATAGAACATGGAATAGTTGGAATCCTTGGGTCTCCAAGTTTCTTTGGAACCTTACCATTAAAGGAATAATTAGCAAGCAAAGTAGAAATTTCCTCATTAGGAATCTTCCTTTTATTAGAGAAAATATCCTTCATATACTTTGAATAAGAGGTAATTTAATAGCGTCAGTTAAAGGAATTTGCGATAATAAAGGTTTCATCCACTCACAAAACTTATTATAGTGTTCGTCTTCCTTTGACTTGTGTTTCTTATCAGGAAAAGGCATTGGTTTTTGAACCCAGGGCTCTCTTTCACTACCATGTTTGTTAGCAACAAAATCTTCCTTAGTGTACTTAGTATTCTTAGTGTGCCTTTCAGGTTATTCTTCAATTTCTTCTTTATCAAGAGCATCATTTTTCTCATTACCACTCTCAGTTTCAGCATCAGAGGCAGATATACTATTAGGATCTTTAGCAGGTTCAGAAGATTCTACAATTGTTTTATGTTTCTTTTTCTTTCTCTTAGAGGAAGTACCACTATTTTCAGTTTGTTGGGAATCCTGCTCAATTCTTTTAGGATGCCCCTCGGGATATAGCGGATTCTGAGTGGCAGCACCACTTCTAGTTCTAATTTCATAAGCATGTTTTCCTTAGAAGCATTAACTAGAAAATCTTTTTGTACTTTAATAAGCTGATCAATTTGAGTTTGAACCATTTGGAATTGTTTAACAAGAATTTTAACATCATTGGAGGTTCTTTCTACAATATCCCTCAACTCATTAATAGCTCTAGAATTCTCCATTAAATGATTCCGCACTCTCTTATTAAAATTATCTTGCTTAACAACAATGATATCAAATTCTTCTAAGCATTGATCAAAAGGTTTAGAATAAGGAATATCACCTTCATCAAAATGTTGGAGAGAGTGTACCTCAATAGTGGATGAGTGGGAGATTGGCTTACATAACTCTTCTATAGGAGGTAGATTCTTCACATCTTCAGATTTAATACCCTTCTCCTTGAGACATTTCTTAGCTTCCTTCACCACTTCATCATTTAGTTCAATCACTCCCCTTTTCTTTGGTGTTGGTGTTGGCTCAGGAACAGTAGACTCAGGTGTAGTTGACTCAGGTGAAGTCCAGTCATCATAATTCTTGCTTATTTTAGCCATTAATTCCTCAGCTTCTTTGGGAGTTCTCTTCCTGAAAACACAATCAGCACAACTATCTAGGTATGTCCTAGATTCATCAGTTAGCCCATTATAATATATATCAAGAAGCTCATTTTTAGGTATTGGACATACAGGCTGTGCGTGAATTAAAGCACAAAACCTTGCCCATGATTCAGGCAATTTCTCCTCTTCTCCCTGTTTAAAGTCAAAAATTTCCTGCAAAATGGCATGTCGAGCACTAGGAGGAAAATATTTCTAAAAGAAAGTATCAATCAAGCAATCAGGGCTATTAATAGATCCAGGAGGTAAATTTTTAAACCAAGCTTTAGCTTCTCCTTTCAGTGAAAAAGGGAAAAATTTAGCAACAAAGTAGTTGCGCATCTTAATATCATCAGAAAATAGGCCACTCATGGTAGAAAGTTTGGTCATATGTGCTACAACACTTTCATTTTCAGTCCCACAAAAAGGTTCTTTCTCAACAATGGTTATGTAAGATAAATCTAGAGAGAAATCATAATCCTTATCTTTAATGTTTATGGGAGATATAGCAAACTCAACATTAGGAGATAATTTAGGTTTAATGGTATGTCTCTCAAGAAGACTCTTAATAGCACTTGTACCATGAGTGTTTCGACATTCTTCAATAAATTCATCAGTTATTTCTATATAACCGTCTTCAATATCATAGCTCTCTCTAGACTTAGGTGAACTGACAGGTGTAGTAGTGTCTTCATTAGGAGTTTTAGTGTTTCTATCTATAGTTCTAGCAATCGTAGCATCTAGGAAAGGACCTAATGGACCACTCTCATCAAGCACAGTAGAAGTAGCATCATAAGCATCAGAAGGGATTTCAGATTCACCAGAAGTAGTAGTATGTGTAACATGTGTATGTGGTGGTGTAAGGAGCTTACCCATCACATATGGTGAATCAAGAGCAACAGAGGTGTTCAGAACTGTACCTCTCCTTGTAGTGTATGGTAATATAGGAATTTTTCCATCACGAGTTTTACCCATGATAAATAGCAGTAAACAATAATGATTCCAAGTGAACTTGATAAATAGAGCTATGCTCCCCGGCAATGGCGCTAGAAAATAGTCTTGATGACCCGCAAGTATAGGGGATCACAACAGTCTTTGAGGAAAGTAAAACCTAATTTATTGATTCGACACAAGGGGAGCCAAAGAATATTTATGAGCCTTAACAACTTAGTTGTCAATTCAGCTTCACCTGGAAACAGTCTTGCTCGCAGTAGTTTATCAGTAGCAACAGTTTTGTAATAGTAATAGCAGTAGTAAAGACAGTAGTAGCAATTGCAGTAAACAGTAGGATTAAAGCATGGTAGGCATAGGGATGGATGGACGGGCGTTGCATGGACAAGACAATTCATGTAACAATCAAGACATATGGCATTTGTAGATAAATAAGATAAAGTATCCAAGTACTAAATAATCATAGGCATGTGTTCCATATATAGTCATACGTGCTCGCAATGAGAACTTGCACAACATCTTTTGTCCTACTAGCCCATTGCAGCGGGACCTCAAGGGAATCTACTGGCAATTAAGGTGCTCCTTTTAATAGAGCACCGGAGCAAAGCATTAACACTCCGTGAATACATGTGATCCTCACATCATAGCCATCCCCTCTGGTTATCCCGATTATTGTCACTTCGGGGCCTCGGGTTCTAGACAACAATATGTGTATACAACTTGCAGGTAAGATCATAAACAATACTATCATCATGAATCAATAACATGTTCAGATCTGAAATTATGGCACTCGGGCCCTAGTGACAAGCATTAAGCATAACAAGTTGCAACAAAGTCAAAAAGTACTAACAATAGATACTAGGCACCATGCCCTAACAATCTGATGCCATTATATGAACGATCTCATCCAATCCCTACCATCCCCATAGCCTACTGCGGGGGATTACTCACTCATGGATGGAGGAATCATGGATGGTCGATGGAGAAGCGATGGTGATGATGATGGCGATGATCTCCTCCAATTCCCCGTGCCGGCAGGGCGCCAGAATGGAGTTTCTAGTTCCGAATCGTGGTTTCTGGTGGTGGCGGTGCAATAGAACTCTATCTGGAAAAACGTCGAACCCCCGTCTGTTTTTAGGTCAGAGGGCTTATATAGGCAAAAGGAGAGGTCGAGGCAGAGTCCGAGGCGTCCACACCACCTCCTGGCGCGGCCTGGCCTAGCCCACGCGGCCAAGTGGTGTGGGCCCCTCGTGGCCCCACTCCGTCTCGTCTTCTGGCTTTGTGAGTCTTCTAGTAAAATATGAGTTTTGCGATATTGATGACCCATAAGTATAGGGGGTGTATCACAGTATTTTTGATAAGTAAGAGTGTCGAACCCAACGAGGAGCAGAAGGTGTTGACGAGTGGCTTGGAGCAGGAATTCTCTGTAAATACTTAGCAAACGGATTTTTAGGGCTTTTTGATAATGCAGGTAAATAAAGTACGAGTAAATAAAATACAATGATAATATATGCAGCAAGTGGCCCAATCCTTTCTTTAGCAAAGGACAAGCTGGTTGTATTACTTAAGAGGACCAAACGTTCTCGAGGACACATGGGAATATCGTCAAGTGTTTTCGTTTCCTATAGTTGATTAATCTTCTTTAGTTCGATAAGTGTTGTGTGGGTGAACCTGCGTTAATGTACCGACCTTCCTAGGACTAATACATACTTGTGATTATACCCCTTGCAAGCATCCGCAAGTACAAAAAAGTAATTAAGATAGAAATCTAACCACAACTTTAAACTCTAAGATCCTACGCTCCCTTGTGCAAAGGTTTCCTAACGGGGGTTCAGGTTTCTGTCACTCCGACAACCCCTACGATTAGTAGCCAAATACACAATGCATTCCCCTAGGCCCATAAAGGTGAAGTGTCATGTAGTCGACGTTCACATGACACCACTAGAAGAATAACACCATAGCTTAATTATCAAACCATTGAATCTTTCTCAACACAATTCCACTACTAACAACATGACTTCTCACATGTCCTCAAGAACTAAACGAACTACTCACGAGACATCATATGGATCAATATCAGAGATGAAATGATGACTAGTAACAATCTGAACATGAACGATAATTCAATGCTTCCACTCAATAGCATCAACTACAACAAGTAATCGATACCGGCAAAGTTTCCCCTAAGAACTATGCAAGATTTAACCCAATTGTTACGGCGGTACAGAGTGGTGGTGATGGTGCTGGTGGAGATGATGATGATGATGATCCCGATGAAGTCCAGCTTGATGGTGGTGTTGATGGCGACGATCTCCCCTCTCCGGGAAGGAATTTCCCCGACAGATTTCTGCCTGCCGGAGAGCTCTTTCTCTCTCTGTAGTTTTCCGCCTCGTAGAGGGGCGAAATCTTTTTGTTGTCCCTCCCCGAGGCTTAGAGTTTCGTGGGGATAATATACGTCAAAGAGGATAGCTGGATGTGGGCCAAGGTGGCCACACCACCTGGTGGCGCGACCAAGGGTGGCCCGTGCCAAGGGGTGGTGTGGACCCTCTGTGGCCCAACTCCACTCCCCCTTCTGACATCCTTCGTCTTTTGGGAAAATAGGATTTTACATGTATTTTCTGAAATTTTCTGATCTTCACAAATTTCGCCTCCAAAGAGCGCATTTTCCATCAGAATCCTGACTTCAGCGGTCCATCCTCCAAAAGTCATCAACCATGCAAAAACGGATAAAATAACATAAGTATCATCTCTTAAAATGAAATATATCAATGAATAACAGTAAATTATGATATAGAATAGTGATGCAAAATGGACGTATCAGATATTTTCCAGGATTTTTTCTGAAAGTTGATTTGCTGCACAAAAACAAGACACCAAAGCAATTCTGCTGAAAACAGCGTTAGTCCGTATTAGTTGTATCCAAATCACACAAATTAGAGAAGAAACAATAGCAAAAGTGTTCGAAAAAGTAGATACGTTTTGGACGTATCAACACCCCATTGTCTTATTACCTGATCTCAAAGTACTGTACTAGGGGCTACAATGTTGGTTTTATTTGCCCATATGCACGATTTACTTCCTGTTGCTGAAAGAGCATTTATGATTCTGTATTGTACTGCATCTCATAAAATTTTACGTTGTCTAGATAAGCTAGTCACACTTTCGGGTTCCCTATATTTTTTATCCATTGTCGCAAACCTCTAGGTCCTTAGTGGAGATGGGCTCCGACTTCGTAACTAGTAGCTTAGTTGGGTTTTTAGCCATGTGCTTGCTTTGGTTCTGGGAAATATCGTGACCGATGCCATGCCAACATGCTGATGGGTTTATGTTAAATGATTTGGCAAACATTTGGGTTGAAGTGCTTTCAGATAATTTGGTACACCCCTACAGGGTTAAATCTTTTTGAAAAATCGTGTTCACGGTTATGGACGAATTGGAGCATAGTTTCTCGATCTTAGACAACTTACACTAAAATAGTACTATGAATTTTACTTGGATATGACATGACTAGTAAATGTTGCAACTACAACGGAATGATTAACAAAAATTGCCAACTGTGTGGGTTTTTCTCGGAAGGACTTTCTCGTTTGGTTTCGAGGGGGAAATTCCAGGATAGAATATATTTGGTGTTAGTATCAGGTTGGTTCCGAATAGGTCTCTCTTATGCCTCTCTATCGGCCGGCAGTTGTAACGTGTCTCTATAGATTGTTTTAGTGCATGTTTTGCTCCCTCTTTAGTCCATCATACCCCTGTAGGCAACAACATCCAAATTCTAAGTCTCGCTAAGTACTTGCCTCGGTACTTACTCTCATTTTCTTTTGCCCTTTATCGACACTTTTTTGGGTTGGCAGGTATGAGTTCGACGATGTTAGCAAGGTTACCCTTCCGGTTTGATCTGGGTAGGATTATGGACGCCATTGGTTATTCTTCAGAACTCTTAGTCTCATTTGCATTTTTATTCGTACTCGGATGTTGTATCGCTTTCAATGTGATTTCGATCTTTGTAATGTATATTTATATTATTGACGAGTTGAGTCGTTATTGTGTATATATATATGTTTCTAGTGGGTTTCATCATGAACTACTGTGTAATGGTATTACTTCGTATTCCACCCGCACCCTAGTGCTTGCTGGGCGTCGTCAAATTGTTTCTATGCGGGTTTGGCGAGAATCGCTAAAATCTGCATAGAGCCAATTCGAGGGCGTTACAATGACGTTGTTGATGGAATTTTTGTGAAGACCGACCGAAGGAGACGACAATACGCAACACGGCCTGACTTCAATGGTAGATGCCTCGTGATGAAGATCCGAGCAGTTTGTGAGGCGTTTCCCAAAAACCGTATTCGCCCTCTCCTATACAATATCACAAGGGCGAGTGGTTCTAGAGGCCTACTCTCCCGTTCGCCGATGCACGTTGTCTGTCTGGATAGAGTAGAATACGGTGGTTGGTTTCACTGTATGTTGCGCGGAAATCCTTTGAACTTTAAATACCCTAACAAGTACAACATGGGTCACTGAGACTAAGATGCGTCCGTCAAAACTGTAATATTTCTTTTTTATGAGATAAAAACTGTAATATTTCTGATAAGCAAGAATAAACTCGGCTCGAGACTCGTTTTGCAAACCCCGTCGCGTCGAGGCGAGCAAGCCTCGGAAGAGGAGTATACGTGTAACACTTATCGTCTCAGTCACTTGCCAAGTGGTGACACACTCGGCCTTACAAGGTGATACAGATCTGCTTTAACTTATCGTGTGAGACAAAACTTAGCTTATGATCTTTTATACACATGGATTTTGAGATTTAGAGAAATCTAAAATCTTATATGGCCAAAAGATTTAGCCCATTAACATATATAACCTTTAAGGTTTCGATTTTTATAAGTGGACTGATAGAGATCCTAAAAAAAACCAAAGCATTGCTCGTCGAATCTAATGGACGCCGCCGCCGCCGCCGCCGCCACGCTCACCACTGTTGCTGCTGCCGCCGCCGGCATATCCGCCACATCCTCTCCTTCCGATACCGAATCCGACTCTGGCGATCTCCAGCTACTCCTCCCAAACCTCCTCCCCGCTTCAATCGCCACCGCCTCCTCATCCGAGGAGCAACTCCACCAGTTCCACATCCCTGCGCTCCCGTCCCCCGTCACCGTCCGCACCATCCCTTCCTTCGGGCTCACCTTCCAGCTCTGGCCCTCCGCCACCACGCTCCTGCGCTTCCTCCCGGCCTCCCCGCATCTCCTGCCGCGCGCCCCCTCCCCACACTGCCCACTCAGCATCTTAGAGCTCGGCTCCGGGACCGGCGCCGCGGGCCTCACCCTGGCCGCCGCCCTCCCAGCGCACACCTTGCTCTCCGATCTCCCCACCGCGCTCCCCAATCTCCTCCACAACGCCTCCCTCAACGCGCCCCTTCTCGACTCCCGCGGTGGTTCCGTATCCGTCGTCTCGCTCCCCTGGGGCGATGTCGCCGCGATGGAGGCCGTGGTGCCCCCGGCGCCGGCGGCTCGGTTTGATCTCGTTGTGGCATCGGACGTTGTCTACTACGAGACTTTAGTTGATCCCTTGATAGAGACGCTGCGGTTCTTCGTGAGGGGGGAGGTGGTGTTCTTGATGGCGCACATGAGGAGGTGGAAGCGCACTGATAAGAAGTTCTTTGGGAAGGCGAGGAAGGTGTTCGACATTGAGGTGTTGCACAAGGATCCACCCCCCGAAGGTTGGCGCCACGGTCCGGTAGTCTACAGGTTCACTGCGAAGCAGCAGCCTGGCAAGAAGTGATAAGAAGCTGCCAAAAGGTAATGGATGTCTCCTTGCTTATGCCCATGCTAGTAGGTTCTACTGTTAGAGTGAAACGCGAAATATTCCTTGCAAACAATGTAACAAATTAAATAGAAAATGTTTCTCCAGAGTTCGAAAAAGTGTACCATTGTGTAACGGAGGATGAAAATTGGTTGTACACTGGTTTGGATTGTCTGGGTAATCGATCTGCTGGTCCAATTCATGGATGGTTTCGTGGAGCGTGATCATGTTGTTAGCTTGTAGTTACAATACAGATTTCATGAAAAAATTATCTACAGTAGTGCATGCCATTAACTCTGGTAGTTGACCTTTGACAGATATGCTTTGCGAGTGCAAATTTTGTAGTTTGGGGCTTTGGGCATGGCAATTTTGCGGTGTTCAGTGGTACTGTGGTTCCGTACTGTTACTTCATGTTGATGGACCTCCAGTGAATATCTCAATGATATGGTGTGTCTGCACATTAGACATGAATATGGACCATGTAAAGATCTTATTTTTATTCACCTCAAATATTCTTCTACTCCATCTTTTATCCGGTCGTACTATTTTTTATCTGAATGGCGCTATTTAGTAGTTTGTTCCTTTTCTCTTGTGAGGGTGCATATATCAGTGGATAGTTAATTACTTTCTTATGTTATAGGAGTACAAATATATTCGCATTAAGGTATGTTATATTAGACACTCCCAAGTCCCAACACTTGGATAGTTAGGTATAATGTCAATTCAAATGGGACACATCTACATCTAGTAGTAACTAAAGTTAAGCAGGAAATATATAGGTTCAGTGGTGCGTGTTCATTGTAATATGCTGCTTAGGTAGTGATATCAGGCCTTCCTGATGTAACTATCCTGATTTTTATCACCATGTGATGAAATATCCTATACAAAAGCAAACTTGTTTTGCAACAGTCTACATATAAATATACAGGAGAATAACTGTGAACACCATTCTTGGTGAACACCATGAATTCACCCAGGATACATTTCATTGATTACATTCTATAAGTGGCAAATATATACACAAGTAATTGAACTAATACTGTTTGCAACATCCAGCCAAATTACAACATCTATGCAGTTTACATTAGTGCCATTCTAATACATTTGGCACCAAACAGAAGCAAAATGTTGAATATATAGAACAGAACCAACAGACTTAGTAACCCACATCTGGCAGTCGAACAGAGGGAGGCGAGCTCGAAGTATTGGTTGCACTGGATGAGTTTGTCTTTCCATACCCATTGGACCTCTCCAGCTCCTGCTCCTTCAGTGTCCCATCAGATGAGGTGTATGAAAACCTGCATAGAGAAATTGGCGGCGCAAAGAACATTGCCACAGGCATCTTTGGGGGAAGGCTTGGTAATGGTGCTTCAAACTTCAGTACACTTATGACCTGACGAATTGAAGGTCGTAAATTGTAATCTGGATGTGCACACCACAGTCCGACAACCATCAAGCACACAACTTCTCTCTCTTCAAATGCGCCATCAAGCCTGCTATCAACTGCCTTAAGAATCTCGTTTCTTCCATATAGATCCCACACCCACTGAACCAATCTGATCTTGTCATCGTTTTCCTTTAGCACAACTGGTCTCCTTCCACATGCAATCTCCAATGCAAGAATCCCAAAGCTGTAGACGTCAGATTCTTTGCTTGCTTTTCCAGTGGTGAGACACTCTGGAGCCATGTAACCCATTGTCCCAGCTAACACTGTAGTTTGTGAGCCTCGGTCATGGTCGACGAAGCGTGCGAGTCCAAAATCACCAAGCTTAGCATTGAATGCAGAATCAAGCATCACGTTGCTCGGCTTGACATCACGGTGGACAATGCATTGCTCCCATTCCTCGTGGAGGTACAGGAGAGCGGATGCAACGCCGGCAGTAATCTTGAACCTCAGTGGCCATATTAGCAGGTTACTGTTGTCATAGAGGTGCGTGTCCAGGCTCCTGTTTGGCATGAACTCGTAGACAAGCATGAACTCTCCGTGCTCGTGACACCAACCCTCAAGCTGCACAAGGTTTCGATGCCTCAGCCGGCTGATGATCTTGACCTCAGATATGTACTCCTTCCTCCCCTGTGTCGACCCTTTCGATACTCGCTTTATGGCAAGATCGAGGTTTTGATCCTTCAGAAAGCCCTGGTAGACTGCACCGAACCCTCCCTCTCCAAGCTTCCTCTCCAAAGCAAAGTTCTTGGTGGCATCAACAAGTTCATTGTACCGAAATCTTCTTGGGCCCCTCCCTTTCTCAAATTCACCGTCAATGGACTCATTATACTCTAGCTTCTTTTGTTTCTCCTTTCTTGACCTCCTAGTCCTAAAATGCAGAAGGAACCAAACCAAGCCCATAGAACAGACCACGACACTTACGGCAGTAGCTAAGCTTATGACCAATACACTTCTCATCTTCTCAACCTTCATCATCTGCAAATCTGTGGAATTGAATTCCCAGTAAAGTATCTGATGAAGCTCCACAGATTTACCCGTTGCAGCCGAGAATCCAATGGCTACTTTTTCTGGTAGATATTTTCTAAGATCAACTGAATAAGATAGGCTGGGGTTGCCACTGTAGCGTGGGTTGTCCACGTAGGTCAAGAAGACGCTCAAATTCATGGAAGTGGCCTGGTAAGTTACCCATGCATTTGCTACCCGACCATCATTGATGTTAGTATTCCACGTCCTGTTGGCTACAGATACAATTGAGTTGATGTCAATTCCCACATGGTTGCCGTCCGGATCCCATGTGTTATCGTGGCTGTCGAACTCAACAGCCACAAGCTCACTGGACGAGTCACTGCTATTGCTGAAGAGGCCAAGAAAACCACCAGTGGAGTTATTGGGGATCACAGAAGGGTAGGGCGAGAGGAAGAAAGCCAGGCCCTCACCGTTTGAACTTTTGCTTGTGGCATTTATCCTGAATGTGAATCGGGTGGCAAAGTCAGCTAACTGACCGGTGGTGCTATCCCAGAGAGGCACTGGATCGGTGTAGACTGCTCGGCCCACACTGTCGGTGATCTGGTCATTCAGCTCGTCCTTGGTGAGCCTGATGAACTTGTTGTAGAAGGCATCCTCCTGGAACTGGATTGCGGCCAATGCGCTTTGGTTTGATTCGGTGAAATTCAGCTTGAAGGACAGAGAATTGACGGAGGCAATATTGAAATAAAAGTATAGGAAGAAGTGGAGAGCCAAGAAGCAAGTTCCTGTTGCTCTTGATCTCATGACTGGAGAAAAAGTGGTGCGTGTGTGTGGTGGTGGGGTGGGGGGCGTTGAGGGGTGGAAGGAAGGAGAGGAACAGAAACAACTTCTGCGGAGCTCACAAGTTGTTACATATGCATATTGCTGCAAGTAACCAAGAAGTTACCAGCTTGGTCAGCCCTTGATAGCCTTGCAGGTGTTTTGGGTGTCATACTGCCGGCCTGCTAATAGGTGCTGAGGAGCCATAGGAGAGGCAGCTCAGATTTGGAACTTACGTTGGTGGAGCTGTTAAATAATGGTATGGCGGAGCTGAATATTGAATTGAGCTCTCCAATTGGGGAGACATGGCTTGGTTTGCATCGCCATTGCTTGGCCAAGAAACGAGTTGATGGCTCAAGGATGTCCGCCCATATGTAGTTTTTTTCGTTCAGCACATGGAACAGATATTATTATACGTGGCAGGCCTCTCGTGTGATATCTCCTTGGATTTAGTTCAGGCATGTTCTTCCGGAAGGAAGGTTCTTTTTTATCTGACATCTATATGCTCAGCAAACTGTATCACGGCGTACGTATTATTTTTCTTTCTCCAGTGTGATGTAACAATCTCATTCAACGGGAGTGCTTTTCTTTTTACAAATAGTAAATGTTTTAGTACTTGTCTATAGCTCAGTTTTCCTCTTGTACGGGTCAATGTATACTGCCAACCACTCGTATTAAATTTATAGAAAGATAAAAACTCTAGCTAAAGCCTTCCAAACCTAAAGCAAAGGTAAACCTGATTGTTCACATATGAGAACAATCACGCTGTCAAACAAGGGCATACAAAACCACATGTTCTGACATTATATACACTGATGAGTGGCCCAAGTAAAAACCCAAAACCTGCAGGGATTCTGCACTTACTGGACTCCAACATGGGTTCCAATTAATCTTGCTTGCCGCTGGTGTTGGTGTCATCAGTTGGCCACACAACGGTTTCAATTAGCCTTTCGCGCAAGAGCTCCAGGTTCTCATTGGAAATCCTTTCGTACATTTTGGCATGGTCGCATTTCTGATCAGATGCAGAGATCATAAAGGTAAATATTTTTCTGCATTCTGCATCAAAAGGTTTCAGTTGGCTCTCTGCCTGTGCAAGTTACCTTGATCCATCTGCCGTATAAGTGAAGGCGTGTGATCATCACCCTCTCTGCCAGGTCTTGCCTCTCCTGGTACATATATCGAGAGTACAGGTTAAACAAATGACCAGAAACACATTGCTGTTTTTTCTCATATTTGTCTGTAGAAACAAAGAGTATACCTTTGTGAGCGCTCTAAGAAAATGTACACCCTCTTTTGCATCATTGACTACGAGGTAACTGACAAAAGAGAACTATAATTTTGAGGAAGGTCTTTAAACAAAGTCTAACTGCCCAACAGGGGAAGTAATTTGAACACAAGAGGCAAAGAAATAGAATCTTACTTGTAAAGCCAAGTGTATGCTGGTGGATTCATTTCGTACAACTGATAGAGAACCGTCTTTGTGGCCTTGTAAGTGAAGTAATTCATTATTTCCTGCAAATCAAGATAAGACAAAGGTTTTCGAAGAAAAAAAATAGACATGAGAAAGTCATAGTCGGAAAAAAGAACACATCAGTGGCATGAGGAAATTATCTACTCGTATTTCTCAATCTTATCCCTTTTTCTAACCTATAGTTTGGGTCGATTGAGTTTCGTCAGTACCTCTTCGGTTCAAAGTAAAAGTGGATGAAAAACATATGAATACGACATTGAGATCTTAATTTCGAAGTGAAAACATAGAGGTGCAACCTACTTGGACCTCCTTTTAAATCATGCGCATGAAGAGTGAGTCAAAGTCTTTTTTTGCGGGTAAGAGTCAAAGTCTTTATTGGCCAATAACATCATGTTTACTATACTTTTTCATGGTGATTGAATTTGATTTAACCATGTTTATTAGGATTCATGTTTTTTTGTATTCATGTGAACCAAACACGCAAGTTTATAAAATTCATGTTTTCAGAATCCCGCGAACTACCATTTCAGCCGTAGGAATTTTCTTTCCTATAATAACGACCCAAAGGAACAAGACCATAAAAAATTCATGTGGAGCTTTCCTACACACTAAATTAATCCTACTACTAGTATACGATTCCTAGCAAGTTATTGCGTGCTGCTTATTCCTGAGAGCACGGCACCGTGGACACGAAACACGACCGAGTGGAGTGGCCGTTTGAGCGCACCGTACGTGTACGTACCAATTCCACGTCCCCGAACCCGTCTTCGTACGTCCCGCCGAACGCGTCCACGATGACGAGGCCGCGGCCACCGGTGCTCCTCCTCTGCCGCCGGCGCCGGCCAAGCCCCCCTCCGGTCCCAGGCGCCCCTCGCGACGAAGAGGGCCGTGGGGAAACGGATGGCGCGGCCGCGGCCACCACCGGCGTGACCACCGCTGCGGCCTGGGCGACGACCATCGCTCAGCAGCAGAACAATGGGACGGCGACGGCGAGATACTTCCGGTGATACGATGAAAGAGAGAGAAGAGATGCGGGATTTGGATGGGTGGTGTAGGTAGTGCAGCCGTGTCTGTCAGTGCAGCGGAGGGGCACAGCGGCCGAGCGGATATTTGTGGAGGTGTGGCTGGTTTTACCCGCGAAAACGGCTCATTCTTCAGGCTTGGGACAGTTCTGGACGATTTACGTCTTCATCTGGAAGTTCAGTATTTTGTGGCTTTCTCTTTCACTTTCTTCGGGAATCTTCTCTTTTGGCCTTTCATGGCAAAACCTCGTGAGCGTGTCCGACGATACGTTCTCCGTTCGAAATGCTACTATTGTATATTCTCTATCAGCACTTGTACCTGAACTATTTATCGTAACTTGTGAGAACTAATCGAGTGATGAAGGTTCTTTACCTACCTAGTATTGAAATTTGGCTTTGGCCATTTAAATCATCCACTTCCCGTTCAAGTCGAGCGCGCAAACCGAAACTGACATGGAGAATTGCCTGGATCAGTACACAAAACGCTGGCATGTGATGCAAGTCCCAGTGACAGCACATGAACTGACCATATTTTACGTGTAGGCCCCCGGTACCTGAAAACCTTGCCGTACCTCGCAAAACGGTCACGACTTGAGCACCAGGACATCCAACCAGCAATTACGTGATTATTTTTTGACGAGACGTGGGGCAAAAAAAAGTGTCAACTAGCTAGTTTTTTTTTTGCATCAGCAACGTCAGGCAAAAAATTAAATCAGCAACTAGTAAAGTAAACCAGGCACGCGAGTATCAAAAGGAAGGCAGAAGCCCAGTAGGTCCTCTGTTAAACTTGGGCTGCATCGAAGGAAAGAAGCCCATTAAGCTGTTGGCTGGCGCTGGATGCCAGAGCACGCGGATCCGTTGGCTTCTCGACGCTGCGGACCAACAAACCAAACGTTTAGTCCCACATCGCTTATCAAAAAGGAAATTGACCAGCTTATAAGCAATCGCCAGCCAGAGGTGTTGTCCCTTCGGGGATATCCGATAAAATTGGAACGATACAGTAGCCCCTGCGCGAGGATGACACGCACAAATCGAGAAATGGTCTAAATTTTTTTGAGATTTCACGCGCTGGTCCCCTGGACATTTCTTTCTAGGTCCTTCAGCTTGTTTGTCCTCTTCGTCTGGAACGCGTCACAGTGTGGAATTTTTATTTCCAGCCCTTGCATTTCTCTATTCCTTCCAACTACACTTCCACTTATATACCGTTACGGTTAAAAAGACGTTTTTAGCTCCAATCACTGAGAACAAATGTTTTAAACTTCATTAAAAAAAGCTGCTAACATTTTCTTTTCAAATTTGTTGCTGAATATTTTGATTCTTCAAGTTTTGTTGGAAGCTCAACTTGTTAGGACCAACATCGGTTTTCATCCGTCCGACTCAGAAAGTTTCTAATGTATGTTGCTGACCAGCTAGATTTAGAAGTTGAAATGGGCAAGTATTGTCTTGCTCTCTCTACCAATTCCCGTCCTTCAATCATGTCATTTGTCGTTTATGTTTGTGCTCATCTAAGAACGTACTACCTCCGTTTCACAATATAACAGAAACTATAACGGCTTCAGGAAGATAATGGTCGGTTTGTTGGTTGCTAGGGGTATTCAAGAAAAAATGTTTTAACCCGTTAAATACTCAACATCAAAGTGACTTACTTTGGACACAAGTGAAACGATGTCAGTACCATGAAATGTGTGCTAATTGTGGCATAGTATAGCGTTGCGAAAATTCACATTAGGTGAGTGCGCGTATCCAACTACCACTTTGGAGATTATTTGTCTGTTCTATAGGATTTAATTAAGTAAAATGAATTTTGAGTTTTCCATTTCTTTATTTCAAGGAATTTGATATTCCATGAGGTATGTGATTGGGAATGAATCGATTCCAAAGCCACTCTTAACTTGGCGAGTTTGTGAGGAACCACATTATTACATCGTATGTAGTTTGAAAAACAATTTCCAAACCAACAAAATTATGAAAAAAAGTTCCCACATAAAACTAAAGAATTATTCTAGCTAAAATGGACATTAATTTTTGTGTGGGTGCCACCATGTCCATGTTTCCCATTGCCCCGACATAATTTTCCGACTAACGAGTTGAGATTTATAAAAGTATCATGTTTCTCTTTTAACTTAATCGACCCAACTGTCTGCATTTCTTGTTTCAAATCTTGGCCCACGCGCAACATACGAGTAGATCCATTATGTAAATGTTGCATCCACAACTGGTGAAGACAAGCAATGCTAAACCAGAGGTCGCATTACTCCTCAACTCGCAGTCTAGACCTGATGCTTTGAATTTGTATTACTCCATCGACAAATTCAAAGCAGCTCATGCCCAACTAATCCTATGCCTGACAAGACCTAATGGCCTAAATCTGATCATGGATTCTTTATGCATCCACCACTATTGAAGGCTACAACTGGTAGGCCTAAAACTGAGAGGTACAAGGGCTGCAGTAAGAAGAAAAGAAAAAATGGCAAACACTTGTGCCCTATTTGTAAGGAAAAAGGGCATCATTGGCACAATTGTAAGAAAGGCAACCTAGAGGACATTGCTGCGATGATGGCTGTGAGGTAATATAGATGTTCACTATTTTCTTATATATTCTTGCATTATTCTGCCAACTAACATGTTCACTACTTTTCTTACTTGATTGTGTACAGAACCACCAAAGAAGAGGCCAAAGAGAGCCAAAATAGCTGATTCATCCATTGTTGCTTGTGAGGATGAAGCACCAACAAGAATGTATTTTCCCCCAAGGTTAGTAATTTTACACTTATGTTCATGATTACATGAAAAGGAGGTTTTAATTCTAAGTTGATTCCTTCTCACCATAGCCAAAACTTGAAAAGTACAACCAAGAAAAAGGGAAAAGATGTCCATTCTAATGCTAGAACATCAAAAAGGTGATTATGACTAGTTTATATTTTCACGGTTAATTAAACTTAACTTGTTTATATTTTGATTGATTCCTTCTCAGTACCAGTAGCTTGGAGAATAAAAGTAAAAAGAAGGGAAAAGGGGCAAACTCTGAATCAGTTGGATCTAAGAGGTATTGTTCCTATTTTTAGTTCACATGATGTCTATATTTTGTGTTTTCAATTGCTAGAAAAAATTGCTATCATATATTTATGTACGTGCAGATCAAGAACTAGCTCAAGTCAACCGGAGAAAGCCTTGCTTCCTATGGTTCCAGTTGACAGCAACCCGACTATGTGCACACGAAGCAAAATTTTCAAACCTACGAGCCCTGCAATGAACACACGAAGCAAAAGAAGACTAAGCTTGTGATTGTTATGTGATGCATGTGAACAAGTAGTACTGATGTGAGAAGTGTTCATTTTGAACATGGTTGTGATGCATGTGAACGAGTAGTACTGATGTAGTGTTGATTTTGAACAACCATGTACTGATGTAGTGTTGATTTTGAACATGGTTGTGATGCATGTACTGATGTAGTTTTACATGTCATGATACTTTTGGATATATATATATATATGTGTGTGTGTGTGTGTGTGTGAATTGTATAGACGTGCAAAAATATAGAGGAGGTTCTGCCCAAATTTTTAATCAAATTTGAAAGAGTATAAGTTTGGCAGAATATGATAGATATATTATTGAGCCTCATGGGTGATGACCCACAAGTATAGGGGGGTGTATCACAGTATTTTTCAGGTAAGTGAAACCCAATTTATTGATTCGACATAAGGAGAGTCAAAGAATATTTATAAGCCTTAACGACTGAGTTGTCAATTTAGCTGCACCTGGAAACAATCTTGCTCACAGCAGTTTATCAGTAGCAACAGTTTTGTAGTAGGAATAGTAAAGTAATAGCAGTAGTAAAGTAAAGACAATAGTAACAATTGCAGTAAACAGTAGGATTAAAGCGCGGTAGGCATAGGGATGGATGGACGGGTGTTGCATGGACAAGACAATTCATATAGCAATTAGAACATAGGGCATTTGCAGATAAATAGGATAAAGCATCCAAGTACTAAATAATCATAGGCATGTGTTCCATATATAGTCATACATGCTCGCAATAAGAACTTGCACAACATCTTTTGTCCTGCCAGCCCGTTTGCAGTGGGGCCTCAAGGGAACTACTGGCAATTAAGGTGCTCCTTTTAATAGAGCACCAGAGCAAAGCATTAACACTCCGTGAACACATGTGATCCTCACATCAAAGCCATTCCCTCCGGTTATCCCGATTACTGTTACTTCGGGGCCTTTGGTTCCGGGCAACAACGTGTGTATACAACTTGCAGGTAAGACCATAAATAATACTATCATAATGAATCAATAACATGTTTAGATCTGAAATCATGGCACTCGGGCCCTAGTGAGAAGCATTAAGCATAACAAGTTGCAACAAAGTCAAAAAAGCACTAATAATAGATACTAGGCACCATGCCCTAACAATCTGATGCCATTACATGAACGATATCATCCAATCCCTATCATCCCCATAGCCTACAACGGGGGATTACTCACTCATAGATGGGGGAAACATGGATGGTCGATGGAGAAGCGATGGTGATGATGATGGCGATGATCTCCTCCAATTCCCCGTCCCGGCAAGGTGCCAGAACAGAGTTTCTGGTTCCGAATCACGGAATCTGGTGGTGGCGGTGCAGCGGAACTCTTTTTGGAAAAACGTCGAAACCCTCTTGGTTTTAGGTCAAGAGGCAACTTATAGGCGAAGAGCGAGGCCGAGGAGGCAGCCGAGGCGGCCACACCACCCCCAGGCATGGCCTGGCCTGGCCCACGCGGCCAGGTGGTGTGGGCCCCTCGTGGCCCTACTCCGTCTCGTCTTCTGGCTCCATGAGTCTTCTGGTGAAATAGGATTTTTGGCATATTTTCCGGGATTTTTCCTGATAGTTGATTTTCTGCACAAAAACTAGACACCAAGGTAATTCTGCTGAAAACAACGCCAGTCTGTGTTAGTTGTATCCAAATCACACAAGTTTAGAGGAAAAACAATAGCAAAAGTGTTCGGGAAAGTAGATACGTTTTGGACGTATCAACTCCCCCCAAGCTTAGCTTATTGCTTGTCCTCAAGCAATTCAGTTGAAACTGAGTGCGATAAAAGAAACTTTCACGAACACCTTTGCTTCATAAGATGTATATATTCTCAGCATATGATCAACTACTCAGGCAATTCATAATAAAGAGTATGCAACTAAGTTTACTTAATAGTCATTGCAAGCTATGAAGAGCTTCTAACTCAAAAATGAAGGAGTTATGCCCTAGAGGCAAATAATAAAGTGTATTATTTGATATATCTCCTATATGTTCATAATACATTTTATACTGTGCTATAACTGTGTTAATACGAAATGCTAATACACGTGTGGTATGTAAACAAACCATGTCTCTAGTTACCTCTAGCGAACTAGTTCATTGGTCATGAAGATGGTCTGGGTTTCAAGATCATGGGCATTTATGCCGACTGACAATGAGGTCATGTTATTAGTTGAATAACATGATAGACAAACATCCGACTATTATATCTTAATGACATCTAGTTACAAAGTTCACCATTGATGATAAAACATAGAGAACCTTGCAACCTGATCCTTTGAATGTGAGGTAATGCAAATCACCACTCCGTAAGAAGCTTAGATGGTTATCAAGAATCATCTCGTAACAGGGTGATCAAAAAGGTGACACTCAGGTTTTCCGAAGGGATGCATAGAGGAGTACATATCAAGACCAGGATTTGTCTAGTCCATGTAACGGACAGATACATGTGGCCATCTTGGTAACGTTGCATTAATAAAGCTTGCAAGCATGTGACTAGGTCACGAAATGCAACGACATGAGAACGAGAAAACAAGTTCATCGGTAACGAGATCAAACTAAGGTATGGAGATACCGAAGATCAAGTCTCGGATGAATTAGGTATCGAATGACAAAGGGAACAGGAAACGACTATCTCACGGTTCGAGCGATTATATTCGTGAAACGCACGGGGGTCACATGGCCATCCAGGTCCCTCTGTTGATCATTGATGTGAGAGTAGTCTCAATCATGTCCGGAGTATTTCCAGACCGAAGGATGTCATGCTTAAGGGTAGGGACGCTTAGGGTAGATGAGACATCGTAGGAGAAATAGAGAAAGAGAAACCGGAATAGTTCCGGGTAACATCCGATGGAGATCGGAAGGGGTCCGGGAGGTGTTCCGGAGTAAAGGAATAATATAATATGTATATTTGAATGTTAATTGGAGAATTAATATTAAATATACATTTTATTTTATTATTAAAGGCATCCTAATTATTAATGGGCCTCACCCGAAGGGAGGCCCAATAGGGCATGGCGCCTAGGGAGTGGGGGGCAGCTGTCCTAGGCTTGGTGGGCCGCCCCAATGGGGCCCACCTAGGGCTGGTGGCTGCCCCTAGGTGGCCGGCGGGTGTGGGGTTTAGTCCCACACCGCCTGGCCCCTGGGTGGTGCGCCTCCTCCCACTATATATAGGGGTCTCCCCTCCTCCTTTGGAATCATCCCATTCCGTCTCATTCTCTCCCTCTCATCCATTGAAAACTTTTCCGTAATATTGGGGACGACCTCGTGGGTGAGTTCTCCACCTTCACACCACCGTCGTGTGATCTGCGATCCGGCATCTACTTCTTCCGTTGCTCAGCTGGATCGGAGTCCGGTTGATGTCTCCTACACCGGACGTGTGACAAACTTCGCAGGCACCACACTTGGGGTGCTGCTCGTCTTCATCAATATATGCCTTCCTGCGTAAGGCATGCCTCGGTCTTCAAAGTTATGAATATCGGATCCCTTCTCCGTTACTTAATTCTACATAGTATAGATCCTAGTATTGGTGTTTGAGTAGATAGAATTTTTTGTTTTCTGCTACGGAACCCTTCAGTGGTATCAGAGCGGGTCTATGGGTAGACATGTCGTACGGATAGAACACATAGCAATATGTGGGCATTGATTCTCTAGTTTCTACCCTCTTTAATGTTATTGTTCATATCACGGCACTGTTTTATGAAGCGGCCCCCAACCGACCTCGCGTGGTGATTCACGAGACTAGTCCACAAATCAAAGTGGCTTAGGGGGTGTCTGTCTCTCTACAGTAGTTGATATGGCATTGACACTGGAGGGCCCTGAAAATGGAAGAAGAACGACAATCATTGAATCCATGTTGTGGCTCGACGTTCGTAGGAGGGAAGGGGTTCTACTGCGAAAGCCCTAAAGCCACATAAAACATGCAATAGTTAATATAGAATGTCTATCTTCTTTATTGCATAGGGGCAAGTATTATAACATGGCAATGCCAAGTTTGTGAAACTCTCATTGAAGCTATTGATGATGATCATAAAGCTATAACCATGTCATAACACTTTACTTTTGAAGTATTACTTATTATGCTAATATATACTTATATTCGATGGTAGCATGATAAGATAATCCCTCACAGTATTCCAGTTATAGTATTCCCCTTGTGTGTGCACCACCAAGAAAGTTCTTCGGTATGAGGCCGGCCATGATGATCGGGGGTCAGACATATCTATGTTCGCATACAGTGGGTGCAAGCCATGTTGCACTGCGAATACACACGAGTTAGAACTGGTGAGCCTAGCATGTACAGACATGGCCTCGGAATACAGGAGACCGAAAGGTCGAGCATGAATCACATAGTTGATGTGATCGACATTAGGGAATGTCTACATTTGATACTGCATTGATGGCCGTGATGATCGGGGGAGGTGCAGGGGATTGGGATCATGTGATCACTAAACGAGTAGAGCGATGTTCGTTTAAGTGGGAGTTCCTTTAGTTAAAACTTGAACTCATTATTACGAACATAGTCTAAACACTTTACAAATCCTTTGTAGATGTCTCGCCCACCCACCTTCAACCTTAGCACTTTCCTCTAGAAGGACAAGCTGAAAACTGATGGAACCAACTTCACCGCATGGTTCCGCAATCTTAGGATCCTCCTAGTCCCCTACAAGTTGACTTATGTCATCGAGGCTGAGCTTCCGGCTAAGCCTGCAGATTCCGCCTCTTAGGACGAAAAGAATGTCTGGCAGTCCAAGGCGGACAATTTCTCCCTCATCCAAAGTGGAATGCTCTATGCCATGGAGCCAGAGCTTCAAAAGCATTTTGAAAATATGAATGCCTTTGAGATCATTGAGGATCTCAAGGCCGTCTTTGCTCCACAGGCTCGTGCAGAGAGGTATGATTCTTCCAAGCTCTTCTTCTCTGCTAAAATGGAAGAGCACAACAACATTAGTGAGCACGTGGTCAAAATGTCTGGCTATGTTAAGCGCTTAAACGCCCTGGATTGCAAAATCCTGGAGGAGCTCGCGATTGATAGGGTGCTGCACTCGCTGCCCCCTAGCTATAAGAGCTTTGTGATGAACTACAACATGCAAGGGATGACTAAGATCCTTGCTGAGGTGTTCGCCATGCTCAAAACTGCTGAGGTTGAAATCAAGAAGGAGCACACGGTGTTGATGGTCAACAAGACCACCAATTTTAAGAAACCGGGGCAGAAGGGGAAAGGCAAGGGTAAGAAGTCTAAGAGGGATGGCAGGTATGTTCCTAGCACCTCAAAGACTGCCAAGCCGGGCCCTAAGCCCGGCACTTCGTACTTCTACTGCAAAGGGGATGGGCACTGGAAACGCAACTGCCCCAAGTACCTTGAAGACAAGCGAGCTGGCAAAATAGTCGCCACAAACAAAGGTATATATGATATACATGTTATTGATGTGTTCCTTACAAGCGCCAGGAGTAACACCTGGGTATTTGATACCGGATCTGTTGCTCACATTTGTAACTCTCAACAGGATCTGCAAAGTAGGAGGCGCCTGAGGAAGGACGAGGTGACGATGCGCGTCGGCAATGGCTCGAGAGTCGAAGTGATGGTTGTCGGCACCCTGCATCTCCGTCTACCGTCAGGATTATTATTGGTTTTGAATACATGCTATTATGTACCCGCACTGAGTATGAATATTGTGAGTGGGTCTTGCTTGTTGCAAGACCCTTATTCGTTTAAACCAGAAACAAATGGTTGTTCAATTTATATGAATGATGTTTTCTATGTTCATGCTCCTGTGTGTGATGGCTTATTCTTACTTGATCTTGATTGCAATACACACATCCATAGTGTTGATGCTAAACGATGTAAACATAGTGATGATAATTCCATGTTCATGTGGCATTGCCGTCTTGGTCACATTGGTGTAAAGCGCATGAAGAAGCTTCATTTAGAAGGGCTTCTTAGATCATTGGATTTTGAATCCCTTGATACATGTGAGCCGTGCCTCATGGGCAAGATGACTAGGACACCATTCTCTGGAATAGTGGAGAGAGCTGTAGACCTACTTGGGATCATACATACGGATGTATGTGGACCAATGAGCGTCTCAACACGCAATGGTTATTGTTACTTTGTTACCTTTACTGACGACTTAAGCAGATATGGGTATATCTACTTAAGGAAGCACAAGTCTGAAACTTTTGAAAAGTTCAAGGAGTTTCAGAAACAGGTAGAGAATCAACTTAACAAGAAAATCAAGCACCTTCGATTAGATCGAGGAGGCGAGTATTTGAGTTATGAGTTTAACATGCACTTAAAGGACTGTGGTATTATCCCACAGCTTACGCCAACCGGAACACCACAGCGTAATGGTGTGTCGGAACATCATAACCGAACCCTATTGGATAGTGTGCGGTCCATGATGTCTTTAACTGATTTGTCTGTGTCTTTTTGGGGATACCCGTTAGAAACCGCCACTTTTATTTTAAACCGAGCACCATCCAAATCCGTGGAGACAACCTCATATGAGATATGGTATGGGCAGAAGCCGAAGTTGTCATTTCTGAAAGTTTGGGGTTGTGAGGCATACGTTAAGAAACTGCAGCCTGACAAACTCGAGCCCAAATCATAAAAATGTATCTTTGTAGGATATCCAAGGGAAACCATTGGATACACCTTCTACAATCAAGCCGAAGGCAAGACGCTTGTCGCAAAAACCGGCACCTTTCTCGAGAAAGAGTTTCTTGCAAAAGGAGTGGAAGGAAAATTGAGTTAGATGAAATTGTTGACCCTTCTCTCCAAATTCCGAGTAGCGCAACGGAAGCTGTTCCGAAACCGCTCTCCAACATGGAGGAAGAACCCATTGATGATGATCAAAACAATGACGTCGAGACTCCTGAGGTTCGCAGGTCTACAAGAGTTCGTGCCACTCCTGATTGGTACAGTAGTCTTGTAATGTCTGTCATCCTAGATGAATAGGAAGAACCTGCAAACTACAAAGAAGCTATGGATAGTGCTGACTCCGAGAAATGGCTAGAAGCCATGAAATCCGAAATAGGATCCATGCATGAGAACCAAGTTTGGACCTTGGTGGAGCTTCCAGAAGGCCACAAGGCCGTGGAAAATAAATGGATCTTAAAGAAAAAGACAGATGTGAATGGTAATGTGACCATTCACAAAGTTCAACGCAAAGGGGTTTCGACAAATTCAAGGAGTTTACTACGGTGAGACTTACTCTCCCGTAGTGATGCTTAAGGATATCAGGATTTTAATAGCAATTGCTGCACATTTCGACTATGAAATATGGCAGATGGATGTTAAGACCGCATTCCTCAATGGTCACATTGATGAAGAGTTGTATATGATGCAACCAGAAGGTTTTGTTAATCCTAAGGATGCTGGAAAGGTATGCAAGCTTCAACGGTCCATTTATGGATTGAAGCAAGCATCTCAGAGCTGGAACCAATGTTTTGGTCAAGTGATCAAGAGTTTTGGATTTGTCCAAAATCAATAAGAGTTATGTGTTTACAAGAAAGCGAGTGGGAGCTCAGTTGTTTTCTTAGTAGTATATGCGGATGGCATATTACTCATGGGAAACGATGTGGATCTTATGAAAAGTGTGAAAGCATATTTGAGTAAGCAATTTTCCATAAAGGATCTAGGTGAAGCTGCATACATATTAGGAATCAAGATCTATAGAGATGGATCAAGGCACCTAATAGCATTGAGTCAAAGTAATTACAAAGAAAAGATTTTGAAGAGGTTCAAAATGGAAAACACCAAAAGGGGTTTTACACCTATGATGAAGAATTGCAAAATGAGTATGACTCAATGTCCTGTAACGGACGATGATAGAGAGAAGATGTCTTACATCCCCTATGCTTCAGCCATAGGATCTATCATGTATGCAATGCTAAGTACACGACCTGATGTGGCATTGGCTCTTAGTTTGACGAGCCGATATCAAAGTAATCCAGGACAGGATCACTAGACAGTTGTGAAAAATATCCTAAAGTATCCGAGAAGAACAAAGGATATGTTCCTAATCTATGGAGGAAATGATGAAGCTCTAAATGTAATGGGTTACGTAGATGCGAGCTAGAATTCAGATCATGATGACTCAAAGTCTCAAACATGATTTGTTTTCTTGGTGAATGGTGGGGCGGTAAGCTGGAAGAGCAAGAAGCAGCCAGTGGTGACACAATCTTCAATGGAGTATGAATATATTGTTGCGGCTGATGCAACAAATGAAGATGTTTGGCTAAGGAATTTCGTCATTGAACTGGGAGTTTTTCCAAATGTGCAAGAACCCGTGACGATCTATTGTGATAACACGGGAGCTATTGCAAACGCAAAGGAACCAAGGACTCATTCCACGGCTAAACACATCAAGCTTAGTTTTCACGTCATGCGACAGAACGTTGACGAAGGTGAAGTCAAGATTTGCAAAGTAGATACGGAACTGAATGTGGCAGATCCTTTGACTAAAGCTCTCCATCAGGAAAAGCATGAACAACACCGAGATTCCATTGGTGTTAGGTTCCTTCCTATTGTAAACTAGTTTTGTTTATACTCTAGTGCAAGTGGGAGACTGAAGGAGTTATGCCCTAGAGGAAAATAATAAAGTGTATTATTTGATATATCTCCTATATGTTCATAATACGTTTCATATTGTGCTATAACTGTGTTAATACGAAACGTTAATACACGTGTGGTATGTAAACAAACCGTGTCTCTAGTTACCTCTAGCGAACTAGTTCATTGGTCATGAGGATGGCCTAGGTTTCAAGATCATGGCCATTTATGCCGACTGACAATGAGGTCATGTTATTAGTTGAATAACATGATAGACAAACATCTGACTGTTATATCTTAATGAGATCTAGTTACAAAGTTCACCATTGATGATAAAATACAGAGAACCTCGCAACCTGATCCTTTGACTGTGAGGTAATGAAAATCACCATTCCGGAAGAAGCTTAGATGGTTATCAAGAATCATCTCGTAACAGGGTGATCAAAAAGGTGCCACTCAGGTTTTCCGAAGGGATGCGTAGAGGAGTACATATCAAGACCAGGATTTGTCTAGTCCATGTAACGGACAGATACATGTGGTCATCTCGGTGATGTTGCATTAATAAAGCTTGCAAGCATGTGACTAGGTCACGGAATGCAACGACATGAGAACGATAAAACAAGTTCATCGGTAACGAGATCGAACTAAGGTATGGAGATACCGAAGATCAAGTCTCGGATGAATTAGGTATCAAATGACAAAGGGAACGGGAAACGACTATCTCACGGTTCGAGCGATTATATTCGTGAAATGCACGGGGGTCACATGGCCATCCAGGTCCCTCTGTTGATCATTGATGTGAGAGTAGTCTCAATCATGTCCGGAGTGTTTCCAAACTGAAGGATGTCACGCTTAAGGGTAGGGACGCTTAGGGTAGATGAGGCATCGTAGGAGAAATAGAGAAAGAGAAACCGGAATAGTTCCGGGTAACATTCGATGGAGATAGGAAGAGGTCCGGAAGGTGTTCCGGAGTAAAGGAATAATATAATATGTGTATTTGAATATTAATTGGAGAATTAATATTAAATATTTTTTTTTA
This sequence comes from Avena eriantha, assembly GCA_910589775.1. Lineage (NCBI taxonomy): Eukaryota > Viridiplantae > Streptophyta > Magnoliopsida > Poales > Poaceae > Avena > Avena eriantha. Next base: position 142,880,064 of record OU342741.1, on the reverse strand, counting down.
TTTTATTATTAAAGGCATCCTAATGCTAATGGGCCTCACCCGAAGGGAGGCCTAAGAGGGCATGGCGCCTAGGGACTGGGGGCCAGCCGGCCTAGGCTTGGTGGGCCACCCCAATGGGGCCCACCTATGGCCAGCGGCTGCCCCTAGGTGGCCGGCGGGTGTGGGGTTTAGTCCCACACCGCCTGGCCCCTGGGTGGTGTGCCCCCTCCTACTATATATAGGGGTCTCCCCTTCCTCTTTGGAATCATCCCATTCCCTCTCATTCTCTCTCTCTCATCCATTGAGGACTTCTCCATAATATTGGGGAGGACCTCATGGGTGAGTTTTCCACCTTCACACCGCCATCGTGTGATCTGCGATCTGGCATCTACTTCTTCTGCTGCTCGGCTGGATCGGAGTCTGGTTGACGTCTCCTACACCGTACGTGTGAGGAACTTCGAAGGCACCACACTTGGCGTGATGCTCGTCTTCATCAATATACGCCTTCCTGCGTAAGGCGTGCCTCGGTCTTCAAAGGTATGAATATCGAATCCCTTCTCCGTTACTTATGTCTACATAGTATAGATCCTGGTATTGGTGTTCGAGTAGATAGAATTTTTTTGTTTTCTGCTATGAACCCTTCAAAAATAGTAAGTGGCATGAAACATAAACATAAGCAACATTGCAATGCTCATAACAAGGTATGATAGATTAGTATCTCGCTTGCCTTCGATTGTAGAGCAAACATAAATGCCAAGGCACCTTTGAAGTTCAAGTGAAGACTAGAAGTAAAGATATCAAAGATACAAGCATCAAAGTCATAACACAATTAATCCAGTTTTGAGAGAAGCACATTACACTAAGAATGACAACTATGTTCTCAAGAAGGTGCTCATAGAATGGGTGGTGACTCAACAAGGAAATGAAAAAGGTTTTGAAAAGTTTGAAAGGCTTCCAAATGCTGAAAGTATGGTACTCGTTAGATTTGAGCTCTCATTTCCCCTATCATAAGCATCTTTAAATGGTTAAGGTGAAAGTGAGGTCCAATCTGAGTTATATGCTTGACAGACTATAAACTAGAAATCTCATGTCCCTTGAGTACGAGGGCTGCTCCTCATGCTACTCAACTTTAGTTACCGGTAAGTTCTTGTCATAGTAAATACATGTGTATCATAGAGAACCGCCAACGGGGTACCCCTTGCCCGATGATACGGAAGAATCCCCATATCAAAATGACAAGGCAAGCAGACAACGAGTATCTCAGCAATCTCCTTATTTACCATGGGAAAATGGTGCTTTTTCTCTCTTTCCTCTTTTCTCATATCTTTTTTTTTCTTTTTCTCAATATCTATCTCTTTTTTATAAGAAGAATGCTTCATAGATACTCATTATGGTTACGCTGCAGGTTTCCACCATGATTAGGCATGGATTAGACCGGTGGCCCAGGCGTTTCTCTAACACACATACATAACTCCATGGACTTACAAGCTCCCCTTTTATTTCACACCGACGACATCCGCAAATAAAAGAGCATGATATCAACTGGGTATATATTTACAGGTGTTGAAAGCGTTCCCCGTGACAACACAGTTCTGCTAATCCCCAGCCTATAATTTGCAAGCATATAACTTTCATGGACAATCACAGTGGTTCAGGTTTATTTAGTGCAAGAAATCAAGTGTGCCATCAAGTTCGTGAGAGCTTACTAACTAACTTTCTCATAACAAGCAAACATTTTATTCGGAAGAAAACAAGGCATATTGAATATGCACAGAACAACAAATGATGCTAATAGGTAGCTATGGTGGACACTTTTGGCAATAATGGTTTTGGGGAATTGGAAACACGAGTAGAGCTCATACTCAGTGCAAGTGAGGGCTAGCAATAGTAAGGGAGCGACAAACGAGAGAGCAATAACTGTCATAATCATGCTTGCAACAAAACATGACTAATCATGGCATGAAAGTGATTCAAGACCCCTGAGGCAAAATAATTCATCGAGGCTTAACTGGTTATTGTTTCAGTCATATGCATGCATGAGCATGTGCCAAGTCAATTCAAGTGAAACATTCAGAGGAAGATACCACAATGTCATACCAAGTTATGAATAGAGCAATGCAAGCAAACATTCATATGCCATGCTACAAACTATTAGCGAGCTGGAGCTAATCATAAGAAAGCAAGAACTACTAAGCATCCATAAATAACATACACCCTACATGAACAGACTAAGCATGCCCACAATGATGAGTATATGTACAAAAATGAAAACAAATAGAGTTTGTTACCAGCCTCTTACCACACCTCAAGTTGTCATTAATCCTCATTATTGCCCTTCACTTGTGTGGCTTGAATAATAACATGAAACCAAATTCCACTGAGGACTGCTGAACCCTGCAACAAACTTCACAAAACCAAAGAAGAACAACAAGGTATTTTTGATTTTAAAGGCAAGAACCAAAAAGGAAGAACAAGTAAAGCAAAATCTTTTTGGGTTTTTCGAATAGTTCAAACAAAGCAAAAAGGAAAAAGCAAACCAAGGCAAAAAATAAGAAGAAGCAAACAAAGAGAAACAACAGAAATATTTTTGGTCTTTTTGTGTTTTAGAAAGCAAAAGTGAAGAAAGAACGAAAACTAAAAAGAGAATGAAACATGGATATACAAAGTACCGATTAAACATGATATGGAGATGAGTGTGATGTCGGTGTACCTCCCCCCAAGCTTAGGCTTTTGGCCTAAGTGGGTATCAACCCCAACGCGGGTAAGGGTTCCAAGCAGGCGGGTCATTGTAAGAATGATCGTGGTTAGGCCCTTGGGAAGAAGAAGAAGCTCCCCAATCATAGGTAGGCTGCTGATATGAAGACTCCCCCTCATTCGAGGGCTGGACCGAATCATCTGTAACCTCCCTTCTAATATCCTGCTCCTATTGGGAGAGCTCTCCCAAGTACGTATCAAGCTCCTCCTCAGTGAGTGACCATCCCACCCTAGTATCAAGGTTAAACAAAATAGGTGCAGGCAAAAGAACAAATCGCTCGGACTTACTCCTTCTCCAACCAGCCTTGAGAAAGGTTATTTCATAAGAGAAATCACTCAAATTAGCCCAAGAAGAAACAAATTTATGCTGTATCATGGAATTAAGATCAAGCCTTTCTATGGGAAACTGTAGGTCTAGATGATGAGGCACTAAACCATGCAAAGCTAATAACCGAGAGGCAATGAGGCCTCCACAAATTCCACCTTTCTCGCAGTTAGCAGCAAGACGGAAAGCTATCAAGGCACCCAAGTTGTAAGTTCTATCTCGTTTTAAAGCAGCTGAGATGAATGCTAGATCATATGAGGATAGCTTATTAGCAGTTTTCATAGCGAGAACACACTTGGAAATAAAGTAAGCAAAGTAGCGAATAGATGGGAGATGAATGTTATGGATTTTCCCACTCTCCTTTGAGAAGCTGCTCCCTTGGCAAATCTCCGCATACAAGTCCATGAGTGGTGCAGGTCGCTCTTTAATCCTTCCACACGATCCCCACTGAGGTACCTTAATAGCTGCACAAAAGTCATCAAGAGGAAGGTCGACAGCTATATTGTAAATTTTGTAGTGGACCATGGGGTTAGGAAAAGAGTAACTAACTCAAAAGTCCTACACTAGAGACATAGTTAGTTTCACAAATTGACAAGGTTCATCTTCCACAAAGTGCTCCAATCCTGCATCGGCAACTAAGGTATGGAAGTCCTAGGAAATTCCTGCAGCCCTCATGAATTCGAAGCATGGATAGATGGAAGGAAAAACTTCCTCCTTTTGATGAACCCTCATAACCTCAGGCACCCTCAGTTCATGTTGGTTGAGTTGATGCCCATTCATCTTCTATTCTGAAATTTAAACATCCATTAAACAAGTGATTGCAAAGTGAATACATAATGAAGGGAACTACTCATAGGGACTTGTAAGAGGCCTAAACATGCATCAAAACAATATCTCTAAGCATTGAACAAGCTTACAAGCTCTCATAACCTGTCACCTACAGCAGCAAAATACTCAAGATATAAACCACTAATCACAAATCTACTTGGACAAGCGGAGGAGTTACATACCAGAGAACAAATGCTCCAAATTTCAGCAGCAAAGAAGGGATGAGCAAGGAGATCGAAAAATCGAGGACAAGAACAACAAGAACGCAATTTCAAGCAATGAACTGATGTTTTCTCGGGAGAGAGAGAGAGCAGTGGGAAGTGAGAGAGTGAGTGGAGGGCCAGGGTTGGCCTACACCATGGCCAGGAGCGCCCCTGGGCTAGCCGCGCCACCAGGTGGTGTGCCTGCCTGGTGGGCCCCCTGGTACTCTCCAGGCACTCTTCTGCCCCTTTTTTCACGTAAAAATTTAATATGAATTTTCTGGAATTTTTCGAGACACTTTATTTTTGAGCAATTTTCAGGTATAGATGAATGATTTTCTGACAGAAAGATGTTTTTGGAATGATGCAATGACAAAACAAAACTAAAACTTCAGAAGTTCTAAGACACTCTAATATGCAAGCAACTAACAATAGAAAAGTAAACTAAACAAAAGCAAAAACTAAAATGGATAGAATGGAAGTAAGCGGAGATAATAATGGTGAAGACATTGTTTTGTTCATTAAAATCCCTTTGTTAACAAGGTTGATCAGGTCTTGTTACCAAAACAATTTTATATGAAACAAAACTTTGCATACCACTTATGATTATGTTACCTCAACCTTGATAGCAATGGTCCCAATCATAATAGTTTTGTATTTTTCTCTTGGTATGGGACACTATATTTCTCCAACTTGAATGCCCTCAACATGTTCAATTGAATTTAACCCATAATTCCTATCAATCTTCTTGGGGAAATAGATAGTATGCTCCTTGTCATTAACATTAAAAGTCACCTTTCCTTGATTACAATTAATAACAGCTCCTGCAGTATTAAGAAAAGGTCTCCCAAGAATAATAGACATATTATCATCTTCAGACATTTCAAGCATAACGCAATCAGTTAATATCAAGAAATTATGAGCCACTTGAACAGGTACATCCTCACATATACCAATAGGAATAGTAGTAGATTTATCAGCCATTTGCAAAGATATATCAGTTGGTATTAGTTTTTCCAGTTGAAGTCTCTTATAGAGAGAAAAAGGCATAACACTAACTCCTGCTCCCAAATCACACAAAGCAGTTCTAACATAACTATTTTTAATAGATTAAGGAATAGTTGGAATCCCTAGGTCTCCAAGTTTCTTTGGAACCTTACCATTAAAGGAATAATTAGCAAGCAAAGTAGAAAATTCTTCATTAGGGATCTTCCTTTTATTCGAGACAATATCCTTCATATACTTTGAATAAGGAGGCAATTTAATAGCATCAGTCAAAGGAATTTGCAAGAATAAACGTTTCATCCACTCACAAAACTTATTATAGTGTTCATCTTCCTTTGACTTGTGTTTCTTATCAGGGAAAGGCATAGGTTTTTGGACCCAAGGCTATCTTTCACTACCATGTTTCTTAGCAACAAAATTTTCTTTAGTGTATTTAGTATTCTTAGTGTGCCTTTCGGGTTCTTCTTCAACTTTTTCTTTATCAAGAGCATCATTTTCTTCATTACCACTTTCAGTTTCAGCATCAAAGATAGATATACTATTAGGATCTTTAGCAGGTTTAGAGGGTTCTACAATAATTTTATGTTTCTTTTTTCTTTTCTTAGGAGTGGTACCACTATTTTCAGCTTGTTGAGAATCCTTCTCAATTCTTTTAGGATGCCCCTCAGGATATAGAGGATCTTGGGTGGCAGCACCACTTCTAGTTCTAATTTCATAAGCATGTTTTTCTTTAGCAGCATTAACTAGCAAGTCTTTTTGTACTTTAATAAGCTGATCAATTTGAGTTTGAACCATTTGGAAATGTTTAACAAGCATTTTAACATCATTAGAGGTTCTTTCCACAATATCCTTCAACTCAACAATAGCTCTTGTGTTTTCCATTAGATGATTTTGCACCCTTTTATTGAAATTATCTTGCTTAACAATAAAAATATCGAATTCTTCTAAGCATTGATCAGGAGGTTTAGAGTAAGGAATATCACCTTCATCAAAATGTTGGAGAGAGTGTACCTCAATAGTGGATGAGTGGGGAATTGGCTTACATAATTCTTCTATAGGAGGTAAATTCTTCACATCTGCAACTTTAATTCCCTTCTCCTTAAGACATTTCTTAGCTTCCTTCATCACTTCATCATTTAGTTCAATAACTCCCCTCTTCTTAGATGATGGTATAGGCGTAGGTATAGCTGGTTCAGGTATAATTGTTTCAGGTATAGCTGGTTCAGGAGGAGTCCAGTCTTCATAAGTCTTGCTTATTTTAGCCATTAATTCCTCAGCTTCCTTGGGAGTCCTATTCCTGAAAACACAATCAGCACAACTGTCCAGGTATGTCCTAGATTCTTCAGTTAGTCCATTATAAAATGTATCAAGAAGCTCATTCTTAGGTAATGGACATCCAGCTTGTGCATGAATCAAAGCACAAAACCTTGCCCATGATTCAAGCAATATCTCTTTTTCTCCCTGTTTAAAATCAAAAAGTTCCTGCAAAATGGCATGTCTAGCACTAGGAGGAAAATATTTCCGCAGGAAAGTACTAATCAAGCAATCAGGGCTATCAATAGATCCAAGAGGTAAATTATTAAACCAAGTTTTAGCTTCTCCTTTTAGTGAAAAAGGGAAAACTTTAGCAACAAAGTAGGTGTGCATCTTAATATCATTAGAAAATAGGTCACTCATGGTAGAAAGCTCAGTCATATGTGCTACCACACTTTACTTCTTACTCCCACAAAAAGGTTCTTTCTCAACAATAGCTATGTAAGAAAGATCAAGAGAGAAATCATAATCCTTATCTTTAATGTTTATGGGAGATGCAACAAACTTAGCATTAGTAGACAATTTGGGTTTTATAGTACGCCTCTCAAGGAGACTCTTGATAGCACTCCTATCATGGGTGTTTGACATTCTTTAATAAATTTATCGGTTATCTCAATATAACCGTCTTCAATATCATAGCTCTCTCTAGACTCGGGTGAACTAATAGGTGTAGTAGTGTCTTCATTAGGAGTTTCAGTATTTCCAGCTATAGTTCTAGCAATCGTAGCATCTAGGAAAGGACCTAATGAGCCACTCTTATCAAGCACAGTAGAAGCAGCATCATAAGTATCAAAAGTTTCAGATTCAGCAGTAGTAGAAGTGTGTGTAGCATGTGTATGTGGTGGTGTAAGGAGCTTACTCATAACAGATGGTGAATCAAGAGCAACAGAGGTGTTCAGAACCGTACCTATTCTTGTAGTGGATGGTAAAATAGGAACCTTGCCATCATGAGACTTACCCATGATGGATGGATGGTAGCGAACAATAGTGATTCCAAGTGAACTTGATAAATAAAGCTATGCTCCCTAGCAACGGCACTAGAAAATAGTCTTGATGACCCACAAGTATAGGGGGTGTATCGCAGTATTTTCGAGGGAAGTGAAACCCAATTTATTGATTCGACACAAGGGGAGACAAAGAATATTTATAAGCCTTAACAACTGAGTTGTCAATTCAGCTGCACCTGGAAACAATCTTGCTCACAACAGTTTATCAGTAGCAACCATTTTGTAATAGTAATAGTAAAGTAAAGACAGTAGTAACAATTGCAGTAAACAGTAGGATAAAAGCGCGGTAGGCATAGGGATGGATGGCTGGGCGTTGCATGGACAAGACAATTCATACAGCAATCAGAACATAGGGCATTTGCAGATAAATAGGATAAAGCATCCAAGTACTAAATAATCATAAGCATGTGTTCCATATATAGTCATACGTGCTCGCAATGAGAACTTGCACAACATCTTTTGTCCTGCCAGCCCGTTTGCAGCGGGGCCTCAAGGGAACTACTGGCAATTAAGGTGCTCCTTTTAATAGAGCACCAGAGCAAAGCATTAACACTCCATGAACACATGTGATCCTCACATCAAAGACATTCCCTCCGGTTATCCCGATTGCTGTCACTTCGGGGCCTTTGGTTCCGGGCAACAACGTGTGTATACAACTTGCAGGTAAGACCATAAACAATACTATCATAATAAATCAATAACATGTTCTGTTGGGGATATACTTTCAGGGTATCCTCACAGGTCCTCACTGACCAAGGTGGCCCACTTCGGGTTAGAGCTTTGCTTCACGGGTGGCCCAGTCAGGGAGAAGATACGGAGTCCAATCCGGCTATGGGAAGGCCCAGAAGGCTTACCGACATAGGCCCATAGTGTTACTTGTAGTTTAAGATGTACTCTGTAACCGACTCTTAGTCGTAGCCGGATAGATCTCTACTGTAAACCCTAGGTCGGATATCTATATAAGCCATCCTAGGGAGATCCTTTAGGGCACCTACCCTCACAATAGTCTACAATCTCAACTCGCACAGGCGAAACCCTTGTATCCCATATTCCGGCTCTGCCGTATTACTGGATTGCTAGCAGGAGTAGGATATGTCCAAAGCCGGCGGATTCGAACCTGGGTAAACTTGTGTGCTCACCATCCCGGAATACCGTACGTCTCACACTCCTCTCTTCCACACGCCTCGAGGACCCCCTCATGGCGTACTTGTCATCAATCCGACGACATGTTCATATCTGAAATCATGGCACTCAGGCCCTAGTGACAAGCATTAAGCATAACAAGTTGCAACAAAGTCAAAAAGCACTAATAATAGATACTAGGCACCATGCCCTAACAATCTAATGCCATTACATGAACGATCTCATCCAATCCCTACCATCCCCATAGCCTACAGCGGGGGATTACTCACTCATAGATGGGGGAAACATGGATGGTCGATGGAGAAGCGATGGTGATGATGATGGCGATGATCTCCACCAATTCCACGTCCTGGTAGGGTGCCAGAACGGAGTTTCTGGTTCCAAGTCGTGGAATCTGGTGGTGGCGGCACACCGAAACTCTTTTTGAAAAAACGTCGAAACCCCTTTGGTTTTAGGTCAAGAGGCAACGTATAGGCGAAGAGGGAGGCCAAGGGGGCAGTCGAGGCGGCCACACCACCCCTAGGCGCGGCCTAGCCTGGCCCATGCGGCCAGGTGGTGTGGGTCTCTCGTGGCCCTACTTCGTCTCGTCTTCTGGCTCCATGAGTCTTCTGGTGAAATATGATTTTTGGTATATTTTTCGAGATTTTTCCCGATAGTTGATTTTCTGCACAAAAACTAGACACCAAGGTAATTCTGCTAAAAACAGCGTCAGTCCGTGTTAGTTGTATCCAAATCACACAAGTTTAGAGGAAAAACAATAGCAAAAGTGTTCGGGAAAGTAGATACGTTTTGAACGTATCAATGGGTGAGTATATATAGGCGTACACAAGATTATCTTGGAGTATGAGTCAAGTTACGACTCTACGTAAACAGATCCTAACTCTATCTAACCTACCATAACAACCGTATATACCTAATACTCTAACACTCCCCCGCAGTCGTAGCGGTAGCGTCGTGACGAACTGGAACGTCCGGACGGTCAGACTGGAGATAAACCGAAGTAGCATCCAGTAGACTGACATCCCCAGCAGTCCGAGCAGGAACGTCGTGGACGGTGTCGCGTCACGGTAGCTTGGAATGTAGAGGAAGCTGGTGATATTCTCAGGCGAGGTGATAGCCCTTGTGCCGATGTCGAGGGAGCCAAGAGCGTGAGGCGGTGCCATGGTCCAGGTATCCGTGCGATGGGTCGCCGTGGTCGATGTCATGGTCAGGGATGTCGGTGTCTAGGTAGCCGCACTTGAAGCCGCATGCGCATAACGCGCGAGGAGAATGACGGAGACGTGTCGAGACAGTCGTTGAGGGTGTCGATGCCGAAGTCGATGCAGTCCGAACCGTCGAGGACGAGGTGCGACCATAGTTTTGCCAGAACTAGGCGCACGTCGGGGATGAACGCACACTCCGGTTTTTCCAGAACCGAGTATGCAAAGAAGAACTCGTCGGTGATGCAGTCGAGGTAGTCATAGAGGGGTCGATGCCGAAGAAGACGTTGTCGAAGCCGATGAAGACGAGGCGCCGATCCGAGCTTGCCAGACTCGGGAACGCGTCGGGGACGAAGGCACTCCCGGTGTTGCCAGTACTAGGTGTGCGGGGGCAAGTACCATCATGAACTTGCCACCATGTCAGAAAGACTAGCAGAGGAAGCCTCCAGAGCGGTTGCGACGCGCAGAGCGGCTAAGGGAGATATGCCGGTGCTGTCAGCGGTTGTCGGAGTAGAGTAGCAGGTGGTGTAGTCGAGGACGCGGCGATGACGCTGGCGGCGAAGTTGTAGTGGACGAAGACGTAGAAGGCAGCGAAACCATCGGCGACCTAGGTTAGTCATGCTGGATGCCTGGAGTGGCGATGGGTAGTCAGCGGGAGCTGCGACAGCGAGAGGGCGCCCTGCAGGTTACCTTGTGAAGCGCGGCGGCGGTGCTCAAAGTAGGCGATGAAGACCCGACGACGTGACGAAGACCATGTGCAGACGGCGATAATCCGCGCCGTAGGAGATGACGCGGTGAAAGCCGAGGTCGTCGATGCATGAGGACGGCGAAGTAGACTGCGTGCAACCACGCTACGACCCGAGGGGACGGCATAGCTGCAGGACACAAGTCGGTGCAACGGCTGGGAGACCACCGGCGACGTACACGACAAGGAAGGCACGTTGGAAGCCGGTAGCGTGGACCAAAGGCGGCGGTGCCGCGGCCCGACAGGGCGACACATCGGCAGCCTGTAGCTCGATCGGCGGTAGGCGTGTGCTCCGGGACGTGCTTGGCATAGACAGGCGTGGGATCGGTTGATCAGACCGATGGTGCACCATATGCAACATGGCGTGGACGACGCGTAGATCGGATTCGATGGCGGTGTTGTCGGTGAAGTCTCGGCCGTAGTAGCCTTCCGAGGAAGGCGTAGTAGCCGTCCGCGTTGCGCGGCAGCCTGCCAAGGCAGGCGTAGTAGCGGAGGGGGCAGGCGCACGGACGCGATGTAGATCCTCGATGCCGATGGTCGGAGCAGAGGCACCGTGATGATAATGGCGGTGAGCGACTCAATCCGATCTAAGATTGGTAAACCAAAAAAGAAAATCGATCAAGAGATTCGGAAAAATAGACTTACAGGGCAGCCGATCACAGATCGGCGGACGAACCCTGCGTACGGATCGCGCGGGCCCCGACGGAGATTATTGAGATCGATCCCCCGGGGATGGCGCGGCGGAAGCGTGCGGTTAGGGTTTGGACCGATTAGCTGATACCATGAAAGAGTATGAGTTTGACGAAATATGATGGATATATTATTGAGCCTCATGGACGAGTATATATAGGCGTATAGAGGATTATCTTGGAGTACGGGTCAAGTTAGAACTGTACGTAAACAGATCCTAACTCTATCTAACCTACCATAACAACCGTATATACCTAATACTCTAACAAAATTATCAGTGCATGTTATTTAACTATGACCAAATCTGTAACATTACTGCAAGCTACATTCATTAATAGATTTTAGTCAAATTATGCACTAGGGGTAGAAAGGTCTTCTGACATCTATGTTTAACACCGTTAGTGGAGAAAATGAACTAAAGTGTCAAATAAGGAATCGAATTTTAAGCCGATGTCAAATAATGAATTTTCTCGTAAAAATATGCGTGCCTGTTGCCCAATGAAAGGTTAAGACCATATTTTTCGGTATTTTTTTAATAATACAATTTTTTAATAATTTTCACGAATAATACATGAATCGAAAGATTTTCAATTCTAACACGGTGTCGGCGTTTGAATAGCCGACCAGTACTTATCGGCTTTCGAATAGCCAACCAATCCTGTCTGCTTTTGAAAAGCTGACTAGTCCACTGTCTGTTTTCGAAAAGCTACCTGTTGTCTTTTCAAAAACAGACATGACTGGTCGGCTATTCAAATGCCGACACCGCGCTAGAATTACAAATCTTTTAATTCGTGTATTATTCATAAAAATTATTAAAAAACGTATTATTTTAAAAAATTAGACATAATTTTCACCGCCCGATCAGGTTGGGGCATGAGTTGAATGCGCTCAACCAGATGATGAGTTTCCACCGGCACAGCTTTTTCTCCTGCCGGGTGGTATCTTGTTGGTCCTGCACGACGCCAGATGAGGTGGTGCGATATCTTGTTGGATGCTTCATGGATTTATCTTCTCCTTCTGTGTGGTTATGTAGGGTGGCAACAAATGCACCATAACTTATTTTTGTGACCATATAGTTAAGCTTGTTTTGTTTAGAGAATGTCGTTAAGCTTGTTGAGAGCCACTTCTGCATATTCTACCACGTTGCTAATTGGATTGTAAGAGACGCCTAAGAACCAAGTAATTTGTAGCGATGTCTTGGTATTTTTTTCTTGAGTGGATTGCCTTGGTAATTTTACGACAACTTGATTTTCTTACTTATAACATTTTCTTTACCCGTCATGTTCAGGCCATCCTTTTTTTTTCCAAGAGAAAGTGTTGTCATCTTCTTTTTTGGAAATGTTGGCAACCTTCTTTGTATGAAGAAAACACTTGGTTAATCTTATTGAGCAGCGTACTATAGCCACACACTAAACATCACTTTCCTTTGACTCGAACCGAACATGCACACAACAACTCATCTAAAAAACGCGCACTCTTCGCTACCGTCACCGTAGACTTTCCTTTACATGCTCACCGACTCCACCGCTACCGTGGGGTGCCAGCTAACACGGGCCCGCGGTCATGCGTGTACCTCGAATAAAACTGCACACAGGTCCGGGGGCCTTGCCGAAAACTTGCCGTCAGAACGTTTTCTCTTCGGTTTCGTGCCCCCTTCCTCGTGCGTGCGACCCCTTCTTCGCCCTTCTTGCCCGCCGGTGGCAACGACCGAAGCGGCGGACGGGGAGGAAGGGGGACGCGCACCGGTGGGTCTTACTCGGATCCCCCGGCGAGCGCGCGGTTCCGGAGACCTATGGGAACGCCGGAGTTCCCTAACCTGGGGCGGCACTGCAGCGTCGGTGACTGCAACCAGATCGATTTCCTCCCCTTCACCTGCGACCGATGCGACTTCGTACGTTTCCGCCTCCCCTGTTCCTCTGGCCGTCGTGTTCATTGAGCCAATTTGACTGTTAATTGGCGTGTGTATTATTGGTGTTTAGAGCTTGCGCCTATCTACGGAACACGAGAATTGTTTTTCCTTCTCTGTAGACGCGGTTTCCTGAAGTAGATCCTGGGAGTATCAGTTTGGGCGGGGATACCTTAGCTGGGTTTTACTTTCAGGATTGTGATCTGGCAACCTACCAAGGACTCACCTCAGCCTTACTTAAGCCTATCTCGTCTCTTTTCCTTAACCATTCATGTTGTTGCCCGGGCAGCATGGATAAGGACATTTTCTTTCGCCAGTTCCCTGTAATAGGGTATCTAACATCTGCCATTTTGACGCGGTGCTTCTGCTCGCTTTGTTGCTGAAGTGGAGTTCCTGTGTCACCGCTTGGTGTTTCATCAGTTAGTGACATTCTCTGTATGATCTTTTTCTGAACATCATTGAATGTAGGATCATCATATATTCTTATAATTCGAGATCCTCAAGTAACGGTTTGGTTGATTTTGATTGAAACATTTATTTCAAGTACATAGTGCCTGGTTTATTAATTTATAGACACATATGTTTGAATTCAAATGTAAAACCAACTTGTTCCTAACTGCCATTGTCATGGACTGAAAATGGAAGGTACTTTCTGTAAAGCATATTACGGAAGAAACAACAAGCTAACATGTCTTCATGGATTTGGTAAAAACATGTCTTCATGAGTTAGCCTTTTTTAACATCAAGGAAACATTAGACTGCAAATAATGCCTGATGCATTACATGATAAGAAGCAACTTTTTTTTGAGCTGTATAATAAGAAGCAACTATTTATTTTATTTTTGACATGATAAGAAGCAACTATTGGTGTGCCATGAAAAGGTGGACTCTACCAAAACTGGAAACACGAGGTAAAGAAAAGGAAGCCTTAATCGACTAGGAGTGATCTGTTTTCATGTGTGGATGGAATTGATGATGGCACTTATATTTATAACCGCATTAGCACCTAAGTATTGTGTCAACTGCACCCCCTGGAAACCCTGTGTTCAGTGATTAATCCCCTTGATTCTCATCACAACATGCAGTTCCTGTATATTACCTGGCGATACATACCTTAAGCATTTGCATAACAAACTTTGAAGCGGGCCACAAGTAGAATTTGAATACCACATCCTTGTTACACACTGGCTGCATATAACAGACAGATAATCCTTTTCTTTTTCCCCCAAAATGTGTTCAATCTTTCTGGACTTCCTCGCTTTCTTAATGTAAAAGGAAGATTTGCTCATTTGCGTTGAAGATGGTAGTCATCTATAGTAATTAGTAAAGAAGGAATTTTTTGCTGAGTTAACTGCATCGGCATTTTTTTCACAGAATGTGTAGTATATGTTCTTCTGGAAATTCAGTTTATTTTGTCTTCTGGAGTTCTTTGCCTTTTGAAACTCATGGGCACCTTAATTCTAGCAGTTCCTTTTTGTAGTTTTCATTACTAAATGCAGCCAGACATTGTGCTAAATTTTGCTATTACACGGTTGTTCAGGTATTTTGCCTTCAGCACCGAAGTTATACATCACATAAATGTCCAAAGGCAAATAATAAGGATGTCACTGTTGTCATCTGCCCACTATGTGCTAAAGGAGTTCGTCTGAATCCAAATGAAGATGCAAACATCACCTGGGAGGCTCATGTTAATACTGATTGTGATCCATCTAATTATCAGAGAGTAACAAAGAAAAAGAAATGCCCAGTTCCTGGGTGCAGAGAAGCACTGACATTTTCAAACACAATCAGGTGCAAAGATTGCAGCAATGAGCACTGCCTCAAGCACAGATTTGGTCCTGATCACAAGTGTCCGGGGCCAAGAAAACTGGAACCTGCCTTCCCCTTTTCCAACATGCTAAGGAGAAGTCAGAAAGTCGAGCCACGTACAAACAGCAGTAGCAGTAGTTCCTCCTGGTGGAGCTCCAGCCTTTTGAGTGCAGCAACAAGTTTCAGATCATCAGCGGAAGCAGGAATGCAAAAACTGAGCATTGCCACCAGTGAAGTTGTTCAGAAGGCTAAGGATGGGATCACCCCGAGCAGCAGTAGCAGTGACCTCGTGGAGCAATGTGTTCAGTGCCCGGCAAGATTTTCCACTGTGGGGGCCCTAATCGAGCATGTCGAGAAATCCCATGGGAACAACTCACAATTGAGCCGTGGCAAAGTGACAATCGATGCTTGTCCAAAATGTAGCAAGGGATTTCAAGATCCAGTGTTGCTTGTGGAGCATGTTGAGAGGGAACATGGAGGAACATCAAGAGCATAAACTACTCCCTTTTGTGCTCTTTCGCCCGGCTAGATATCAATATGTATCTCAATCCTTTCAGAGGCATAGGCGAACACAAAAAGACAAGCATACACGGAAGCACAAAGAACATATACCAGAATCAGATCTCTAGGTTTACCAAATCCTTCTCAACCAAGTTTCTTGTGAAAGAGGGCTTCAAGTCTGGTCTGGATTCTTTAGAACAGAAGGAGGTGGCTGAGCCCTCCGCATCAGATTATGCATTTATCATTTCTCGTGATGGTATGCCTGATTGATCTGTAATTTTACTCATTTAATCGATTTGACTGTACTTGGATGAGCTCTCGGCTCGAAGTGTGCACATGAAATGAAGTTTAAACTATGTCTATTGACCGTAAGAGATAAGTACTAGTAGAAACCAAACGTACTCCATGGAGAAGGGTAGTGCGAATTTGGGGCTCGTGCGAAGCCCCAGGAGACATGCTCCATTTTTTTTTGGTTGCGTGCGTAGCCTTCTTTTGCCCCTGAGGAGATGCAAGTGGTGGCTGTTCGGTTGGTTGCATTCAGTTTGGTTGTCTCGTGATTAAAAGTTAACACTCACATGTATACAACCTCTGTTTCCTTAGTGACACCGCAGTACATAACTATACTCCCACCCCTCTTCCTTTGAACTGAGACGGATATGGTGACACCACGGCTAGTGACAGAGGATGTAATCCGATGACCTTGGTACCGACGTGCTCGCGCTCCCTTCACTGCTGCCGCTTGACTGAATGAACTGCTCGCGCGTGCAGTCGGACTGTCGGATTGAATGAACTCTCATGCCCGCACGTGCAGGTGGTTGTTCTGCGGGTGTCGCTGCACTGCAAGAGTTGCGCGGGAAGAACGGAAGATGAAGAAGCACATTGCCTAGATGGAAGGCCGGGTCACCACCTTCGACATCGACAACAAGGTCACGACGGTCTACGATGTGACACCGCTTGGCATCCTCAACATCGTCTCCAAGGTCAGGCTCGTGCAGTTCTAGCCCAGCTCGTTGCCACGAATCTCTTGTCCCTGCGCGCCTCCGCCTCCTTCTGAATAATTTCTTTAGGATCAACACAACTAGCTAGCATCTCCAGTTCAATCTCCATACGTAAGCAACTTACACTATATTATAGCTACATGTATATTCTTCTGATGGAAATATGTCCTAAAGACAATAATAAATAGATTATTATCTATATTTATGTTTTATAATTAAGTTTATTGTTCTACGCTACAATTGTATTAGTTCCGGATAATGTATATTTGGAGGAAAACCCTAATACATGTGTGGAATCATAAATACCACTTAGATATTCATACACTACTAGTAAACAAGTTATCAGTGACGCATATTTTTTAGAATTATGTGGCGCATATTGGATGCGCCACTATTATCTCGTCACTAAGTTATATTTCTGTGGAGCATATTGATATGCGCCACCGAAATCTCAAATTTCTGCAATATGTGCCATAGATTTTTTTTTCGAATTTCAAAAAAAAGCGGGACCAGATCTAGATCTAGATCTAGATCTAGCGCCGCCGCACTGCTAGAATTTCGTCGAAACTCGTTGGAGGTCGTGTCCGTGGCCACAGCCTACCACTGTAGACAGGTGCGGGAGCCCGTGGCCATGGCTAGAAGTGGGGGTCGCCAGGGGAGGGCTAGGTCGGAAGTCGATGGAGGAGGGGGTCACTGGAGGTGGGTGGAGGAGGGGGTCACCGGAGATGGTGGTGGAGGAGGTGGCTCCCGAAGGAGGAGGTCGTTGGAGGTGGTCACCGTCGAAGGAGGGGATCGTCGGGGTGGTGGAGGAGGAGGAGGTCACCGGAGAGTGGAGAAGGAAGTGGGAGGAGAGGTGTTGGAAATATGCCCTAGAGACAAATAGTGATAAGGACTATTATCATATTTCATAAAGTTTATGATTAAGTTTTATATCATGCTATAACTGTATTGAGAGGAAACATCAATACACGTGTGATATATATAAACAACCAGGGGTTCCCAGTGAAACTCTAGTCACTGGTTCATTGGTCAACATATGATCAAGTTTCCTGACCATGTGGCATTTATGCCAGTTGGAAATGGAGTCAACTCATTCTGAGAATGAGCTGATGAACCAATACCCAACCTAAACATCATGACCCGATCATGTCATGAAGTTCAAGTTACGATGATTAGAAATGGATCCTCGTAGACTATTCCTTAGACCGTGAGGCTATATCAATCACTGTCTCCCGAGAGTGCTTAGATAGCATCAAGCGCCACTTGGTAATACAGTGGTTATAAAGGTGTGTTCAGGTACTCGGAGGAAACCGTAGAGGAAATATATGTCAAGAGCAGGATTTGTCCGTTCACGTGACGGAAAGATACTCAAGGGCCCACTCGGAGAAGTTATATCCAATAGCTACGCAGTGTGTGATTTGATCACAGGGATATCACTTGTCAGAACGAGTCAAGTAGCATTGTTCAATAACGATATTGAACACGACATGGTGATGTCATTGATCAGATCTCGGGCAATACAAGTATCGAGAGACAAAGGGAATAAGACACGACCGTCCTGGTTCAAACGTTGAAAGATCTTTGTGGAACACATAGGGGTCACATGGCCATCCAGGTCCCTCTGTCGATCATTGGTCCGGGAGTGTCCCGACCATGTCTGGAGTGTTCCTGAACCGTAGGGTATCACGCTTAAGGGTTTGATGATGCTTAGAGAGTGTTTATAGGATTAGAAGAATCGCTAGAGAATAGTAGAGAGAAAACCGGAAAGGTTTTGGTAAGTCCGGAGTGGAGGTGGAAGGTGTTCCATAGCCACAGAGATTGAAAAATATATGAATGAATGTTAAATATTGATTTAATCATTTATTCATAATTATTTAATAAAGAGAAAATCAATTTAAAGGTCAAAAGGCTTAATGGGCCAATTCTGGAGGGAAGAGGGCCCATTAGGGAAAGGCAAGAAGGAGAAGGGCCAGAGGGGGTGGCCGGTGCCCTAGTGGGCCAGCCCCCCCCCCCCCCCCCCCCCCCGCGCGGAGCCCATGGGGGTGGCCGGCGGCGCCACCCCTCCCCCTCTCCCTCTCCTTTTGTCCCACCCCGGGACTTTGAGGGAGGTAGTACCTCCCCTCCCCTATATATAGTGGGGGTATTTGGCCAGATAAATACACACAATATTCAATAAAGGTTTCCTCACTTTTGGGGAGACCTCCAATTGATATTCTCTCTCTCTCTATCTCTCTCTTGACTGTGGTCCCAAGTTCGGACTGCATGGACAAGAGACATCTTCACCGCGGAGCACCGTCGCGCTGCGGCATTCGGATCCAGGAGCTCTACTTCCACAACTGCTGTTGGATCGGGGAAGTGGGAGTCATCGTCAGGCATCGGACGTGTGTAACTCCCCGCGAGGTGTCACACTTGAGGCACTCAAGTCGTTGGAGCCACATGAGCGCAAGGACTT
The DNA here is from genome assembly GCA_910589775.1 of Avena eriantha. Taxonomy (NCBI): domain Eukaryota; kingdom Viridiplantae; phylum Streptophyta; class Magnoliopsida; order Poales; family Poaceae; genus Avena; species Avena eriantha. Next base: position 142,861,209 of record OU342741.1, on the reverse strand, counting down.
CATCACGACCTTGAGGTCGGCTTCGGCTCGTCTACATTGACACGCTCTCCTGAGCGTTGACAACGCTTTTCGGTCTTTAAGGGTAAGTTTGCGAAAAGCCCCTCTCGTTACTGCATTACTAATAGATAGGTCCTGGCAACATCATGGGTTCAGGTGCGTAGGGTAACAATTTATTGTTTTCATGCGCGGAACCCCTATAGCGGTATCAAAGCTAGATCTATGTGTAGTAATGCTAGTACGGATAGAACACACGAGATGTAGCGTGTGGGCGTTGATCTTTCAGTTGTTACCATCCCACATGTACTTGTGTATACCGCAGTAATGCGTGATGAAGCAACCCCCAACCGACTTTACGCATTCATTCGCGAGACTGGTCCACACTTGACATATAGCTTGTACCGTATAAAGTGGCTTAGGGGGTGTACGTATCTCTCGCATTAGTTGGTATACCATTTGTAACAGAGGACCCTGAAAGGGGTGTAGTAGAGACAACTACTTGATCAACGTTGTGCTGAAAGTTCGTAGGTAAGAATGGTTCTTGTACGAAAGCCTATTCAGCCACGTAAAACATGCAAAGATAAAGTAGAGGCGTCTAACTTTGTTTTGCAGGGGGCTGATACTTCCATTTTGTATCACTATTCTATGTCTTAATTCACTATTATTCATTGATATATTTCGTATTGAGAGGTGATACTTATGTTATTTCATCTATTTTTGTATGGTTGATGACTTTTGGAGCATGGACCGCTGCAGTCAGGATTCTGATGGAAAAGGTGCTGTTTGGAGGAAAAATTCGCGAAGATCAGAAAATCCGGGAAAATATACGGAAAATTCTATTTTCCAGAAGACTCAGGATGCCAGAAGATGGAGTGGAGGTGGGCCACAGGGGGCCCACACCACCCCATGGCGCGGGCAGGCCTAGGCCGCGCCTGGGAGTGGTGTGGCTATCCTGGCCCACTCCAGCCTCTCTCCTCTGGCGTATATCATCCCCACGAAACCCTAAGACTCGGGGAGCGACCACAGAAAGATTTCGCTGCCTCTGTGGGGCGGAAAAACACCGAGAGAGAAAGATCTCTCCGGCAGACAGATTTCTGCCGGGAGAATTCCTTCTCGGAGAGGGAAGATCGTCACCATCAACACCACCATCAAGCTGGACTTCATCGAGATCATCATCACCATCATCACCACCATCATCACCATCAGCACCCTCATCACCATCTCCATATTGTTGTAACAATTGCGTTGAATCTTGCATAGTTCATAGGGGAAACTTTCCCGGTGTTGATTACTCTTTGTAGTTGATGCTATTGAGTGAACCATTGAATTATTGTTTATGTTCAGATTGTTATACATCATTATTCCATCTCTGATCATGATCCATATGATGTCTTGTGAGTAGTTCGTTTTGTTCTTGAGGACATGGGAGAAGTCTTGTTGTTAGTAGTGGAGTTGCGTTGAGAAAGATTCAATAGATTATTATTTAAGTTGTGGTGTACTTCTTCTAGTGGTGTCATGTGAACGTCGACTACATGACACTTCACCTATATGGGCCTAGGGGAATGCATTATGTATTTGGCTACTAATCGTAGGGGTTGCCGGAGTGACAGAAACCTGAACCCCCGTTAGGAAACCATTGCACAAGGGACGTAAGGGTCTTAGAGTTTAAAGCTCTGGTTAGGTTTCTACCTTAATTACTTTCTTGTACTTACGGATGTTTGCAAGGGGTATAATCACAAGTATCTATTAGTCTTGGATGGGGCGGTACATTAGCACAGGTTCACCCACACAACACTTAGCAAGGTAGAGAATATTAATCGACTAAATGAAGCGAAAGCACTTGACAGTCTTCCCATGTGTCCTCGAGAACGTTTGGTCATCTTAAGTAATACAACTGGCTTGTCCTTTGCTACATAAAGGATTGGGCCACTTGCTGCATTTATTTCTACTGTCTTTTATTTACTCGTACTTTGTTTACTTGCTTTATCGAAAACCCCTAAAAATCCGTTTGCTAAGTATTTGCAGAGAATTCCTGATCCATACCACTAGCCAACACCTTCTTCTCCTCGTTGGGTTTGACACTCTTACTTATCGAAAATACTGCGATACACCCCCTATACTTGTGGGTCATCAAGACTATTTTCTGGCGCCGTTGCCGGGGAGTGAAGCGTTATTAGAGAGTGGAACTGGTAAAGGAAACTTCTATTGTGAGTATTGTTTACTTCTGCTAGTTGCTTTATTTTCGTTATGGATAATTCGCTGAGTTTCTTATTTGGTAATGCTACTACCACTGCTAAGGTAGTAGATAAGCCACCACCTATCGAGAAAGATGTTTTCAAAATACCTACAAGAATTATTGATCGTGTTATGGATAACTACTATGTTGGGGATGGAACTGTCCATCCCGGTGATCATTTACTCTTTATACACGAATTATGCGGGTTGTTCAAGTGTGCAGGTATTACTACAGATCAAGTTAAGAAGAAGTTATTCTCATTATCACTGAAAGGAAGAGCTGAGAAATGGTATAAGCTGCTGAAGAATGGTCAAGCTCTGGAATGGGAGGAAATAATGCCTCTCTTTTATTCAAAGTTTTATCCTCCTAGTGAGATTCATAAAGATCGGAATCAAATATACAACTTTTGTCCTCTTGATGGAGAGAGTACAGCTCAAGCTTGGGGGAGATTGAAGTTACTAATGCTCAAATGTCCCATCCATGAGCTCCCCAACAATATTATTATTAACAACTTTTATGCAAGGCTCCCTCTACATGACAAAGATTTATTGGATGCTTCTTGTGCTAGATCATTCACTCGTATGGAAGAAGAAGCTAAATGGGATCTTCTGGACCGTATTCAAGACAATGCTGAAGCTTGGGAGAATGACAAAGGTAGAAAGTCAGGTATAAATTATGATTATGAATGTATTTAATTTTTTATGGGAACTGATGACTTTCAAAATATTAAAAATGCTTATGGTCTAGACTCTCAAGCTATTGCTTCTTATTTTAAGGCTTTTGCTTCCTACATTGAAGTGCCTAAAAAGAAGTGGAATAAGTATCATGAACCTTATAAAGATGTTGCTAAGAGTGTTCCTACAAGAAATACTGAAGTTTATACTGCTAATCATGTCTTACCCAAACCTTACATTGAGAAAATGCCTTTCCCAGTTAAGGTAAAGGAACATTCTATGATAGCTAGTATGGTTAATGAAAGTACAAATAAAGCTGTTGAACCTGATAAACAAATGGTTGATGAACCTATAATAGCAAATGTGAAAGACTTTGTTACTAAATATTTAAAAGAGGGACACCCTATCCTTTATAAGGATACCTCTAATATTGTTTCACAAAGTAGTGTTATGAGAGCTAGTATTCCTGTGTTTTCTGTTAGAATAAGTGATCATTGCTATGATGGTCCTTGCGATAGCTATATTGTTAAGTTTATGCATGATACTGAAAGTTACTATGAGAGAGGGAAAAGTGTTCTTATGTATCTCAATAATATCAAGTTTCCTCGTTTTATGCTGAAAGTTTTTATGTTGCACTTCTTTTGCTTTCTTATGCAAGTTGTCTTTGGTTTCAATAACTTGTTTGTTTACAAAATCCTCTTGCATAGGAAGTGAGTTATACTTAAATGTGTGTGTTTTTTTGCTTCTTAATGCTCTCTTTCACTTCAATTCATATCCCTATGAGAGCTTCTTCAAAATTATCATGTCCATCTTAATGGCTATAAAGAAAGAGCTTTATGGGAGACAACCCAATTTGTTTTTTCTTTTAGTTTGTTTTTGTTTCTTTGAGTCTTGGAAGTTATTACTTTGGTAATAACCACTCCTTATCCGTTTTGTTTGGTTTTTGTGTCAAGATCAACCTCTAATGAGAGAGAAGTAAGATTTGGGGAAGTTGCTGTCCCGAAACAGATTTTTGTGCTTCACCGTAAAATTTCGTGAGAGATCTCTGTATGCCGGATTGAGCTGTAATTTGTTGTGCTTCTTCCCCAGGTTGTTATTTAACTTTCGTTAGTTTTGCACTTTTTGATTTGAGCAACATAAGATTTTCGAAAAAATTGATCTTTACCTGCTGGTCTGTTTTGACAGATTTTGCCACTCTTGCATTTGCTTTTTTATTCGATTTCCTTTTTGAATTCTTTTTGGGTTTTTGGAAGGACTGCTACAGTATCTCATGTTTTGATGGTTTTCAGTTGAAGTTGGACTCAAAAGGTTTTATCACTTCACTTATACTAATGTTGCTAATAAGAACTGTGTGAAGTTTTGTGTGAAAGAAATTTCCAGGAAGTGGAGACAATGGTGTAATAAGGAAGAGAAAGGTTTTATGACTCAAGTAATAAGTGTATGAAGATGATATTGATGATTCAAGTGGTGACTCCGGAAGAATCTACTAGATACCAAATTCAGAGACCTGCAGAGTCCGTTTCCAACTAGGTAATAGTTCTGGTAAGAAAAGTTCCGCGAAAATACAATACAACTATATTTTTGTAGTTTTTAGCCAATATGGAAAGCTACGAAGCGAAAAAGGGATGGAACCGGAGCCGGGGTGGCTCACACCACCCCATGGCGCGGGCCCACCCCTGGCCGCGCCACCAGGTGGTGAGGCCACCCAGGACTCCGCCTCCGACTCGTTTTCTCCCAGTACCTTCCTTTTTGATATGAAACTTCGTAATATATAACCCCCCGGATCCCCCGAGGTCCGTATATCGTGTTTTCGTCGTGTTTTTGTTTCGATCTGTTTCTGCCAGGTAGAATCCTAGATTTGGAGCCACAATGTCTTCCTCTGGATCATACAAGAGAGATTCTTTAGAGAATATCATCAACCCATACATGAGAGAATTGAAGATTCATCCCAAGGAGTTGTTGCTCGAAGGTGGGGAGGTCCGGATTAAGGAGGTTCAAGGCCCTAAAGGTGAAGGAAGTCTGGAGGACAGGATGGAAGCACTGGAGCGAGAAGTCTTTAGGTATAGGAAGATGGCGGAGCGCGAAGTGGACATCATCCACAAGATTTGTTCCGAACTCATCGCCGAGCACCAAAAGGAGACTGCTGAACTCAAAGACGAAGTCCTTTCACTCTGCCAAACAACCAACGAACTGCAAGCACAGTTTTATGACGTTCAAAATCAAAACTGTGAGTATGAGGCTAGATTTAAATGCATAAGTGTTGCTGCAAGTTTCAGGATGTCGGAAACCATGATGTCCTTTGTTGATGGGAAGCCTTTACCCTGGAAGACGGACGAAGATGAGAGGATATCACCACCACCGAAGGAGTAATTTGTCATCAGGTTTGCATCCCCTTGGTTTGTTCCAAGCTTGGGGGAGTGTCGCGGTATCATATCACTATCTTCTATCTTTTTACCTTTTTATTAGAGTCATATCATGAATAGAGGAGTTATTATGTAGTATGGTTTGCATTATGGAAGTGTCCCCTCTCTCGTTAGATATGTATCCCTTGGTGTGAGTTTCCGTTATGGAATATTAATGGGAAGTTCTATCATTCACTCTTTTGCATAGCTTATGTTAGTTTTCAATTCATGGTTATATGATTGATCTTGTTGTTAGTATTGGTATCACTGTGGGATCGTTGAGTTAATTTAGTTGGTTTTGGCAAACCTGGCTCGGTCAGTAGCAACACCTTTTTGAGAGTTGAAAAGAAAAACATAGTAGTACTCTAGAGAAAAATTATTTCATCATCTTTCTTTCTTGATTTGCTCATAAGTCTAGTATTCTCTAGTTAAGATCTTTTGTTCTTCCAAGGAAGATTGCATGTTTGTCTTTATCATTTGTATGTTTGATTGTTTCCCTCAACTCTTGTACTTGCTACCCAGCCTTGCTAGCCAAAAACCTGTACTGAGAGGGTATTCTTCTCGTGCATCCATCTCCTTTAAACCAAAACCCATGCCATTTGTGTCCACCATACCTACCTAGTAGCATTATTGCTATTCCAAGTAAATTCTTGTTTTATCTACCTCCCAAATTAAACTTGTTATGAGAAAATTAGTGATTAAAGCTCTCACGAACTTGATGGCACACTTTACTTTCTTGCATTTAATAAACTTGAACCATTGGGTCCTTCTTTGTTGCGTATATGCTTGCGCTTTATGAGTTGAAGTTAGCCGAACCATGTATCATGGGGACCGCTTTCAACACTTCATTTGGTACTTTGTACCTAGTTGATATCATGTTCTTTTGCTTATGGATCCCGGCGGTGTGAAATAAAAGTGGAACTTGTAAGATCATGGAGTTTATATGTGTGTTAGATAAACGCCTGGGCCGCTAGCCTAAGACATGCCTAATCATGGTGGAAACTTGCAGCATAACTATAGTGAGCATTCTATGAAGCATCCTCAATAAAAACCTATGCAAATAGCAAATAAAAAGATCGCTGAGATGCTCACTGTCTGCTTGCCTTGTCATTTTGATTATGGGATAACTCATGTGTCATGTGCAAGGGGTACCCCGTTGGCGGTTCTCAATGATACGCATGTATTTACAATGACAAGAGCTTTCTCGTGACTGAAGTTGAGTAGCATGAGGATCGGTACTCATAAGTAAGGGGCTTGAGATTTCAATTTATAACTTGTCAAGCATATCCTCTTAGTTGTGTCACTTTAACCTTAATCACCAAAAGATGCCTATGATAGGGGCAATGAGAGCTGAAAGCTAGTAAGTATCATAATTTTTGGGAGCTCTTTATGAGACTTGCAATCCCTGCTTCCCTCTGCGAAGGGCCTTTCTTTTACTTCGAAGTTGAGTCAGTAAACCTATTCCCTTCTATCTCAGCAAGTATTTTGAGTTGATGTGTTTCATTCATTCATATGATGATTTATGCATTTATGTTTCTTATGTTCCTTGTTTTACACATTGCTCTTATCTTGAAAGTTTACTACTTTGAAAGCTTTCTTTGAAAACTAGCTACTTGTGAACTCCAGCAAATTATCAACTATTCTTCGACCAAGAGCTAAGTTTGCCATTACCAATTATGATTCACTTTATGTATCCTTATTGTGCTTCCTTTACTCATTGCAAGTTGAGTTATATAATAGTGAGTTGTCTTCTATTATGATCTATGTATTGGATGAATGTGATGCTTCTTGTCCGTATTCTTTTATCGACTCTTCACTCCATAAACCCGAGGCCATGTTTATTGAGCTCAGTTTCGCTTGGGGACAAGCAAATTCTAAGCTTGGGGGGAGTTGATACGTCCATTTTGCATCACTATTTTATGTCTTAATTCACTATTATTCATTGATATATTTCGTATTGAGAGGTGATACTTATGTTATTTCATCTATTTTTGCATGGTTGATGACTTTTGGAGCATGGACCGTTGCAGTCAGGATTCTGATGGAAAAGGTGTTGTTTGGAGGCAAAATTCACGAAGATCAGAAAATCCGGGAAAATATATGGAAAATTCTATTTTTCCAGAAAACTCAGGATGCCAGAAGATGGAGTGGAGGTGGGCTACAGGGGGCCCACACCACCCCATCGCGCGGGCAGGCCTAGGCCACGCCTGGGAGTGGTGTGGCCGCCCTGGCCCACTCCAGCATCTCTCCTCTAGCGTATATCATCCCCACGAAACCCTAAGACTCGGGGAGCGACCATAGAAAGATTCCGCCGTCTCTGCGGGGCGGAAAAACACCGAGAGAGAAAGATCTCTCCGGTAGACAGATTTCTGCCGAGGGAATTCCTTCACGGAGAGGGAAGATCGTCGCCATCAACACCACCATCAAGCTGGACTTCATCGGGATCATCATCACCATCATCACCACCATCATCACCATCAGCACCCTCATCACCATCTCCATATTGCTGTAACAATTGCGTTGAATCTTGCATAGTTCATAGGGGAAACTTTCCTGGTGTTGATTACTCTTTGTAGTTGATGCTATTGAGTGAACCATTGAATTATTGTTTATGTTCAGATTGTTATACATCATTATTCCATCTCTGATCATGATCCATATGATGTCTTGTGAGTAGTTCGTTTTGTTCTTGAGGACATGGGAGAAGTCTTGTTGTTAGTAGTGGAGTTGCATTGAGAAAGATTCAATAGATTGTTATTTAAGTTGGGGTGTACTTCTTCTAGTGGTGTCATGTGAACGTCGACTACATGACACTTCACCTATATGGGCCTAGGGGAATGCAATGTGTATTTGGCTACTAATCGTAGGGTTGCCGGAGTGACAGAAACCTGAACCCCCGTTAGGAAACCATTGCACAAGGGACGTAAGGGTCTTAGAGTTTAAAGCTGTGGTTAGATTTCTACCTTAATTACTTTCTTGTACTTGCGGATGTTTGCAAGGGGTATAATCACAAGTATGTATTAGTCTTGGATGGGGCGGTACATTAGCACAGGTTCACCCACACAACACTTAGCAAGCTAGAGAAGATTAATCGACTAAATGAAGCGAAAGCACTTGACAGTCTTCCCATGTGTCCTCGAGAACATTTGGTCATCTTAAGTAATACAATCGGCTTGTCCTTTGCTGCATAAAGGATTGTGCCACTTGTTGCATTTATTTCTACTGTCTTTTATTTACTCATACTTTGTTTACTTGCTTTATCGAAAACCCCTAAAAATCCGTTTGCTAAGTATTTGCAGAGAATTCCTGATCCATACCACTAGCCAGCACCTTCTGCTCCTCGTTGGGTTCGACACTCTTACTTATCGAAAATACTGCGATACACCCCCTATACTTGTGTGTCATCAGGGGCGTTGCTTTGTGATATGGTTATGGCAAAGGTAAAGTGATTACCTTATGTTACGTAGTAGTAGATAGTCATGGAGGTGACAGACTACCACGCCGGAAAGACACCGGTACCCTGGTGTCTACGGCGCCGGAACTCTGGTGCCGGAATCCGGTGACGACGGATGGAGATCACGACGTGAAGGACCATATCACATCGCATTTACATTCAATGTTATTGTTTGTATATATTATTGTGTTCTAGTATTAGATACTCGACGGTAGCCTAATAAGATGATCCCTGTTAAAATTACCAATGATTGTGTTCCCCCTTAGTGTGCACCACCAAGAAAGTTCTTCGGTATGAGGCGACCCGCGGTGAGCGGGTGTCAGACATATCTATATTCGCATACAGTGGGTGTAAGCCATGTTGCACAACGAATACACTAAGGTTGAGTTGGTGATCCTAGCATGTGTAGACATGGTCTTGGAACATGGATGGTCGAAAGATCGAGCACGAGTCGCATGAATGATGTGACCGACATTTAACATCCACCCTAGAACCCACATTGATGACCGTGACGATCGGGGGAGATGTGGGGAAAAGGGGTCGTGTTATCACTAGGAACCCTTCATGGGATAGGTGTTTATGAGTGGAGTTATTATTAACTCATTTAATTATAAACTTATTCTAAATTTCTTTTGCAATTATAAATATAGAAAATGGTTCTCCCTGATGCTACCTTTGCTGTTGACGATTGGTTAGAAGGAGAGAATCTCAGGCTAGACGGATCAAACTTCTCTATATGGTTGCGCGTCTCCATGTTCTCCTTAGCGAGAATAATGTGGTCGACTACATACTCAACGAGATGGATTTAGAGCAGCCCATTAACCTAGAGACCCCAGAGCAGCGGGAAGACCGCTATCACCGTCGGGAGATGGCCTCCTTCATTTCAGTTATAATGCGTTTCGGAATGGTGGACGAGTTGTGGCCTGTCGTGGGTAATGTCAACCCTCGTATGGTAATGCTACAACTTAGGACACATTTCGTGGAACAAGCACGCATATGGGAGCATGAGCTCATGAGATACTTCCTCTCCATTAAGATGGAGGAGAACTCATCGCTTGACGACCACTTGGAGCGCATGCATGATGCGTACATGCGACCCGCATACTTCCTGGATAGCTGGATGATGGGATCTTTTGCAAATGGCGTTGTGTTGCGGTCACTGCCAGCAAGCTACCAAGCAGAAGTCAGGACTTGCATTATGAGAGGTGATGCGAAAACACTGGATTTCCATAGGTTCATATCACATCTTAGGAATGTGATGGTTGAACCTGTTGTCGCTGAGGTCATCAATGACAAGGGTATATATTTGATATACAATTTTATAAATGTTATAATATTGCAAACACATTTGTAGTGTTAAGTATATTTGATACTTGTTCTGTTTTACTAAAAACAGGTCCTTCTACATGAGAGGTGCTTGCTGGAGAGGAGGTGACATTGCGTGTTGATGGCGGGCATGATGATGATGGCCAACGACACTCTCCCTCAACATTTATCATTTAGTTTATGTTTTGGATAGTTATTGTAATCAAAATATTATGAAGTTCTTTAGTGTGTCTCACACTTTCTGAGACGGTTATTCATATGAGCTTGTAACAAATAGTTGTTCCACTTTTATGAATGATCTCTATTCGCGTTCATATCTTATTTGATTATATGTGAATTATCCTGGTTGTTTGAAACTAATTGATAATACATGAACATTTGTAAAATAATGAAATGCCTTAAAATACCCAACTTAATGATATGTTCATTAATGAATGAAACCATTGTTTAAATTCGAAATTATGTGATAATATGTGAAAGTCATTTGATTACTTGTCACATATAAATCATGCCTAAGTTCGGCAAGATAACTTGAACACCATGTATTACTTGAATAGAAAGTGTTTTAATGAATTGTTAAAAGTAAATACATATTCGATGTATTGTGTTTTGACAAAATGGTAATTATCATTGTATGATTGTTTAAATGTGTAAAGTAGTTTACAAAAGGAAACATGAATATGAAACTATTTGTAATGATCAAAGTGTTTCATCATCAAAGGGTATTAAAGATAAATGAGAATCTAATTACTACGATTTAACCAATAGTAATGAAATTTGACTTTATAAGAATGGCATAAAAGAATTATGGAATGCAAAGCGTTTTGAAACGTCAAAATGCAAAGCATCACAATATGATATTAGATATCAAAGTGGGTGAATAGATGGCACCAAATAAATCATTGTAGTGTAGATGTAGAAACCATTAGTTAGAAATAGTTAGCGCTCAATTAGAATATATAGTGAACCATGTGAATTCGTGAAAGCGGCTCCATATCTAGTATGGATCGTCATAAAAGTTTTGGGGTTATTCGATATAACCAAAACAATAGCGAATAAGTCCTTATAGAGTATTCATTGGAAACTTTGAATATGAAATCCATAGTTGAAACCAAAAGAAATGCAAAACTAGTATTGCTTGGATTTTGGAACATTTTTGAGAAAGTTCGCATTCAGTGATATTTCTCAATTATGAAGCAAATGGAAGATAGTGAAAAACCATGATGAGGATTCAAAACCTTGCATCAGAGTGTTGAGAAGCACAACGGAAAACGTTCCTGAACGATACTCTTCACAAAGTAAAGAATAAATGATAATGATCATTGTGTTTTCCCCACTAGTGTTTTCACTACATGAAGTAGGATTCAAAATGTAACCCATATCTTGTATGGAGACATTTGTGAATCATTTGTCATGATTCTTGGAATATGACATACCTACAAACTACTAACGAAATAATGGTAAACTAGAATTATGAGAAATCCTAAAAGCAAAATTCACTTGAGATTAGAAAGCAATTCGCTGCTGAATCTCACAAGTAAAAGGGGTTACTTGGATTTTCCCAAATGACTGCAAAGCCATAGTGGAAAAGGGGGTGAATGACAAAAGCACAATTTGTCAAGTATTGGACGAATTCAAATGAATTTGATTCAAGTGTGCTAAATGTCTAGTGGATTTAAAACTAGTAAAAGTACTAGTATCTCATAGTAAATCTCCAAGTTTAATATTTGATCAAAGGATTTTGAAGTTGTTCAAAATAGTGAGTTGATATGCAATTTGCATGAAATTGAGTGGGAGCTATGAAAGTCTTCCTAAAACAATATGTGAATGACATATTTTTGAGTGGGAGCAATATAAGTCTCAAATTCAAATATGTAGGAACATAGTTTGAGTAAGAGTGGTGACTCATACCCAAATATGTTGGGAACATATTTTGAGTGGGAGCTTATAGGAGTGATTCTTAAGTGTGTATACGACACATTAAGAATAAAAGCGCAAGTACCGATAAATTATGATTTATAAGGAGCAGAAGTTGATAATACGTGTATTATGATATTATGTAGTATTCCTTAAGGGATTCTGAAAAGGGTTTCAGAATAGAAGTTAATTAAGGAACTAGTCCTTAATAACTCAAGTTAGGAATAGTATTAAGTTTAAACATCAATGGTTGAAAGAAAGAAAAGGATGATCATCATCCACTATGTTGAGACACAGGTTCTATCTTAGAAAACCATGATGATAACTTAACATAATATATGATCCAATAAGGAACGTTTAAAAGTGATTAAGTTTGAATCACGGAACGTTGAGCTAAGTTTGTCCGCAGTGTCTAATAGAGAACTGCATACATATTTTCCAAATCCATAAAGGATGACATATCTTAAAACATAAAGGGTTATGTTATAAGGGAATATGTTGGAAACTCCTGTAAATACCGATTAAAGTCAAGTAGGAAGCGAGGTGAACAAAAACATCGAAAGTTGCACAAGGTGCACTCATGTTTCGATGAATACATTTATAATAATAGATAAGGGTACCATCTAAAGTGTTGTATAATGTTATGGCAGGGCTAGTTCGCTTTTAATGTAAAATGATGTGTCCTAGGGCATAATGCCCATGAGAAAGCCCTCGAGGTTGATCTGAAGTCACTGTAGGCTCCTGGAATTCGGCCTCGTTCTGCTGCCATAGCGACAATGCATACACACAGATGTTATCATGTGATGATAAAGTATTAGTGTCAATCAAGGTGACATTAGTAAGTTGCAAAGGATTTGGGACTGTAAAGTACATACCCAAGACTCAACCTCTTCCATGAGCAAGCATGTTCAGGGTACCGGATATATGGTGCCAATGATTAAGAACAAATGCAGTAGTTTATTTGTACTCTAGTACAAGTGGGAGACTGTTGGAAATATTCCCTAAAGACAAATAGTGATAATGACTATTATCATATTTCATAAAGTTTATGATTAAGTTTTATATCATGCTATAACTGTATTGAGAGGAAACATAAATACACATGTGATACATAAACAACCAAGGTTCCTAGTGAAACTCTAGTCACTGGTTCATTGGTCAACATATGATCAAGTTTCCTGATCATGTGGCATTTATGCCAGTTGGAAATGAAGTCAACTCATTCTTAGAATGAGATGATGAACCAATACCCAACCTAAAACATCATGACCCGATCATGTCACGAAGTTCAAGTTACGATGATTAGAAATGGATCCTCGTAGACTATTCCTTAGACCGTGAGGCTATATCAATCACTGTCTCCCGAGAGTGCTTAGATAGCATCAAACGCCACTTGGTAATACAGTGGTTATAAAGGTATGTTCAGGTACTCGGAGGAAACCGTAGAGGAAATATATTTCAAGAGCGGGATTTGTCCATCCACGTGACGGAAAGATACTCAAGGGCCCACTCGGAGAAGTTATATCCAATAGCTGCGTAGCGTGTGATTTGATCACAAGGATATCACTTTTCGGAATGAGTCAAGTAGCATTGTTCGGTAACGAGATTGAACATGACATGGTGATGTCATTGATTATATCTCGGGCAATGCAAGTATCGAGAGACAAAGGGAATAAGACATGACCGTCCCGGTTCAAACGACGAAAGATCTTCATGGAACGCACAGGGGTCACATGGCCATCCAGGTCCCTCTGTCGATCATTGATCCGGGAGTGTCCTGACCATGTCTAGAGTGTTCCCGAACCGTAGGGTATCACGCTTAAGGGTTTGATGATGCTTAGAGAGTGTTTATAGGATCGGAAGAATCGCCGAAGAATAGTAGAGAGAAAACCGGAAGGGTTTCGGTAAGTCCGGAGGATGTCTAGAGTGGATGTGAAAGGTGTTCCATAGCCACGGAGATTGAATAATATATGAATGAATGTTAAATATTGATTTAATCATTTATTTATAATTATTTAATAAAAGAGAAAACCAATTTAAAGATCAAAATGCTTAATGGGCCAATTCCGAAGGGAAGAGGGCCCATTAGGGAAAGGCAAGAGGGAGAAGGGCCAGAGGGGGTGGTCGGCGCCCTAGTAGGCCAGCCCCCCGCGTGGGTCCCATGGGGGTGGCCGGCGGTGCCACCCCTCCCCTCTCCCTCTCCTTTAGTCCCACCCAGGGACTTTGAGGGAGGTAGTACCTCTCTTCCCCTATATATAGTGGGGGTATTTGGCCAGATAAATACATACAATATTCAATAAAGGTTTCCTCACTTTTGGGAAGACCTCCAATTGATATTCTCTCTCTCTCTCTCGTGACCGTGGTCCCAAGTTCAGACTGCGCGAACGAGAGACATCTTCACTGCGGAGCGCCATCGCGTTGCGGGATTCGGATCCAGGAGCTCTACTTCCGCAACTGCTGCTGGATCGGGGAAGCGGGAGTCATCGTCAGGCACTGGATGTGTGTAACTCCTCGCGAGGTGTCACACTTGAGGCACTCAAGTCGTTGGAGCCACAGGAGCGCAAGAACTTCATCACGACCTTGAGGTCGGCTTCGGCTCGTCTACATCAACCATGCTCTCCTGAGCGTTGACAACGCTTTTCGGTCTTCAAGGTTAAGTTCACAAAAATCCCCTCTCGTTACTGCATTACTAATAGATAGGTACTGGCAACATCAGGGGTTCAAGGGCGTAGGGTAAAAATTTATTGTTTTCATGCGAGGAACCTCTACAAGAAGGAGATAAGAAGTAGAGGAGAGGAGAAGTGTGGAGGAGAGGAGGATGAGTAAAGGAGAGGATAGAAGGAGAAAAGAGAGAGAGAAGGGCGTCGGCGGGATTCAAAATTCGAATCCTACCCAACAATTCGGTGGCGCATATTTCCAAATACGCCACATAATTGTCTCCTCTTTTTTTTATCTTTTTACAGGGGAACAACTTTTTTTTGAAATAACTTTTTACTCTTTTTAAATTTGGGGATTTTGTAAAAAGGAGAACAACATTTCATAGTTGAATTCGTAATAAAAAATTCGAGACGATCATTATGATAGGTTAAAATATTTCTACGGATGTCGTATGCAAAATCAGGAGCCGTTTTACCGAGAGATGACATTTTTTACAAAGTACATAGAAATTCATGTTTTTCAATTTTCCCTACAACTATACCCCAAGATATAACTACATCTTAAAGGAATTATTTTTTTGAAGTTTTTATTATTTTTGTTTATTTTTTACATAACTTAAAAGGTGCTCTAGGGGATGGTGGGATCTATTTTTGACTTTTTGTGGCGCATATGTATATATGCGGCACAGAATCATCACTTTTGTAGCGTCACAGAACCACATCCTCCCATACTTAGTTATGGGCCCGTCAAATTTCTGTGGTGCACGCAAAAATATGCGTTCTGTGGTGCGTATGAGTTGCGTGCACCACAAAATTGCCATATTTTTGTGCATACGCCACATAATTAATTATATTGAGTATGCACTTTTATATGCGCCACAAAAATCCTTTCTATCTATAGCTAGTTTCCTAGTAGTGGTAGTCTCGCTTCTATGACTAGCTTATATGTCTTTTTAGGGAAATACTAGTTTATATGTTACTGGTGGTCTTGGTTTCCTAACTATTGGGCAAATACAAAATGATGTAAGAATCGCAGGTAACATCTGTGATCGAAATTGTTGAGAAAACAACAACGATGTATAGATCCAACATGATATACTATGAAAAGCATCGTCAATATTGTTATTTGTAGTTTATCATAGAGGTATTATCTTTACTATAAGATCCCATTGGACATATATAGACTTGGATACGATATGAATGTGACGGAACCCTTTAAATGTTTTCGCCGCTACCGAGTAGTGTGCCAATGTTCTATATGGTGTAGTTATGAAAATTGCTACTCCTGATGATAGAGAGATACACTCTAGGCCCACTCATGTGTTATGGAGTTCATCATCATTTGGTCAAACAAGTGATCAAAGTGTCGATCATAGGAACATCGATAGTACCGAATGAGTAAAAGAGTACATACTAGGTAACGAGGATGACCTAGTGTTTCACCTTGGGTTATGTCAAGTATCGAGAAACAATGTGATGTGTATCGATAAGTAATAGTCCCTCCGTCTCAAAATATAAGGCGCCTAAGGATTAGTAAAAAGTCAACATTTTCAAAGTTTGACCAAGATTATACATAAAAATATGAACATTTAACATACTGAATCAATATCAATATATTCACCATAAAATATATTTTCTTAATGTGCCCATTCAATTTTGAAGATGTAGATACTTTTTTCCTAAATATTTGGTCAAAGTTTGTAAGATTTGACTTTTTACTAATCCTTAGGCGCCTTATATTTTGGTACGGATGGAGTACAAAAGATCACATGATATAGATCTTTATGTTATGAGATGGGGATCAATATGTATAGATCAAGATACGTATGTTGATCATTGTGACGGAATGAGTTCCGGCTACTAAGTAGGTAAAACCATTGCTAATTAATCTAGTGATTGTTGTTAGATAGTTTGTTAGAGATGGCAATACTACAAGACTTGTGTGCACCTTTTCTGCTATGATAGCTACATGCATGGGTTCACTTTTTCTTCAGAAGCATGTGTGTGCTCGCTCGGGACCAACAAGACCGATGCACGCAAGTGACACGCTTCGTGGCTACATGTGAGGTCTAGCAGAATAGTGGTCCACTGCTAACCGCATGTGCAACATCCTAATTTCAGCAACCCTAATTAGTTGTCAAGATGCAAAAATTAGGGGGAACAAAAAAAATCTTGTTCAGTGATGCAGTGTTTGATTACTTGATTGCTTGTGCTTATGCATTTAACTGTGTATTAGATGACTAGATGTTATACTCATCTATCTTCTCCTCAGTTCACAAAAGCTATTTAACAAAACTATCTTGACTTATTCTCAAATGTTCTAGCAATTCAAAACTTGAGCCAAGATGCCTCTACAACAACCATTATTTTCCTAGCTTATATTAAGAAAACTATATATGGAGAGTTATATGATATAATCTCCTTATGGTTTCAAGACAGAACTTCCAACTACTCTTACCTCTAGGTTTTTCAAAACTTTTTATAAAGCTTTTAAATTATATTCTTGGTAGAAGTACCAATGACTTTACCTTATTCAAAACTCCAACCTTTCAAAATATCCATCCCTACCTCAAGCTAGGCTTGATGGTAACCATAGTAGTAGTAAATCTGTTTGTAAGATGAATTGTCTTGATCTTCTATTTGACTTGTTTGCTTAGGAAGTAGTATGATCTACTCTAGGATCTCATACTCTACGATCAAGATAAATTAATAATACCAATCTTAACCAAGTTTCCCAAACTAGATCTGGTCTCTAGTCACTAAAGTGACCAGTTAACATCTTAACCAGATCTAACAGTTTCAAGGGCAATGAAGACCAATCTCAAGCATGGATCCTTTCTATTCAATATACACCTCAAAATCATCCACTTGATGACAAGTTTGGAACCTTGCAGCCTCTCAAGATCACCCCTCTTGTATCTTAGTCAAAAACCCTAAATCTGCCAAACATGACCAAGTCTAGAAAATTGTTATCAATATCACATCTTTGAGACTCCCTCTTTCTCAACCCTTGTGCATTTTTGGAAATGCACTTGAACCCCCTTGTATACCATATTAAATGCCTCCAAGTACCACTCTTATCCTTGTCTATATCATCCTATAACCCACTTGTTCTTGATGGTTCTACAAGCAAGAAAATAATATTTTCTGTAGATCCTATCAATATGCCTACTTTGGAAAAAGCTCACACCTCCATGCTATCTTCTCTTGACTAACTCTTTGCATGATTGTAATCTACTCATGAAGTTATATCCATCCATACTTCACTTGTTCCAACTGGAGCTCTGTGCTTCTAAAACCCACATGGTTTTTGAAGCTAATTAATATTCTACTATGACATCCTTATTTTTAGCCAACTTTGGCATCAATCCTAGGAAAGCTCAATCATGATCAACCTCAAATCTTGGTACCATGGTGATATACATAACTTATTATATCTATCCATCTAGCCCATGACCCAAGGGGAGCTCTGAGCTCCAAGATCCAACAAGGTTTTGATGGTATAAAATTAATAAAGCCCAAGATCCTTAATCCCATACCTTATCCCAAAATCAAGTTGGGTTTCCAAAACCCAAGGTTGAAAATGATTGATACACCATGTGGACATCATCTACCTTGGAGATAAAAATTTATCAAATGTTAATTATTTTGACCCAAAAACTATTTAATTCCCATCTTTTAACAAAATCTCAAAACTCCCTCTATAAAGGAAAGTTTGTATTTCTCCAAAAAACAATTGTACAACTTTAAGCACATTTTAGTCCTATATATCATACCCTATCCTCTCACTTCAAAAATAAATATTTTTTAAGAGTTTAAAAAATTCTTTTTTGCCTATTTTCTTAAATGGAAGAAATAATAAAATAAATGTTTCAAATACTTTTATTCTTCAATAAATCTTGGGGAAATTATCCAAAGTGTAAATTCATTTTTTGGACCATCTCAAACCAAAAACGCACCTTGTCCAATTCATTTTTTTCTAATAAATTCCATAAAACACATTCAACAATATTTTAATAATGGATATAAAAAGGATATAAAATGATCAAATAAATCCCAAATAATTCTTAGAGGTGCACCTTGACCTTATCTAGCTACCATCATCATTGCCTCATCTTGACAAGATCAAGAATTGAAACTTTCCTTAATGATCATCAAGTGTGGCAAATTTGACCATCATACAAAATCACTACCAAAATATCTCTAGCCCTCATCAAAACTTGTCCAATACTTTTCCACAGTAACCAAACCTTCTCCTAGTCGTGCTACACTATAGCCATGCACTGTAGCAAACCCTGCCCACTTGTCCTTTGTGTTTGTTTATAGAGGATACAAAGGCTATGCCATGTGTAGCTATTAAAAACTCTTGCAACAGCCATCACTCACCCTCTGCCCTCCTACACGACCATAGAGCACCACCACCTCTCTCCCCACCGCCCAAGTCGACCAACCCCTGGCCAACACCTCTCCTCCATGTCCAAAATGGACTTTGTACACCATGAGCCCCTCCCCGGTTTAAATAAGCCAGAGGCCACCCCAGGGCCTCTCTCTCCCTCATTTGCATCCTCTCACCCCCCCCCCCCACATACCTCCCTTGAGCTCTAGATCTCCTCCCAAGACTTGCATAGCCTAGGAGAAGGAGAATATCCACTTTCGGCCATTTTCGAGATCCAACCCGTGTGCTTTTCGCTCTGCTCCCTCCTCCCGCATGTCACCGTGTTAAAACCTCCTCGTCCTCCTCTATCTAACCCTTCCCTCTCCTTGCTCATGCATGCCTTAGGTATCGTCCCTAGTGAACTCTGAAGAGCCCTCCATAGGCAGCATCGCGCGAGCTCCGTTATCCGTGCTAGAGACCCCCCTTGCCGACCATCGACAGACTCGCCAAAGTGCGCCACGTTGCCTCGCCATCATCCTGTCGCTGGAGGAAGCCCCCAGGTGTGCATATGCCTTCCCTCGAGCCCTCTAGGGTTTAGCCCGGTGATCTCAGTCATGGGGAAGACGACATGTAGGGGTCGTCAATCTTCACTTGATCGTACGACCCCTATCTAACCCTACCGATTTGCTTCCCCGCGTTGTTGATAGGCGGGTCCCACCCTACGGCGCACCCCAAAGTGCACCACGTTGCCTCACCATCATCCTGTCGCTGGAGGAAGCCCCCAGGTGCGCCTATGCCTTCCCTCGAGCCCTCTAAGGTTTAGCCCGGTGATCTCAGTCATGGGGAAGACGACATGTAGGGGTCGTCGATCTTCACTTGATCGTACGACCCCTATCTCACCCTACCGATTTGCTTCCCCGCGCTGTTGATAGGCGGGTCCCGCCCTGCGGGTTCAAACAGCAGCCTCCTGCGTGTCGTGGAGCGTTGTCGGGCTGGCCAACCGTGGTGCGGCCCATTCCCGCCTAGGATCTGGCACAGATCTCCTTTCCCTTTCCTTTTTAACCAAATATTCTAGTTCTGCCAATATGCTTGCTAGTTTGCCAAATCTAAATTCCTACATGTTTTGTTCAACGTGCAGAGCCATTTACTTGCCCAGAATACTTCTATTAATTTCTAGAAATATGTCTAGAAAAACATGTCATTTCTAATCAATAAATATTATCTGGAGTTTCACAACTCTGAATGGAGTAAATCTAGTACCCACTTAAAGGTATTCTCAGAACCCTTAATTGAGATTTGGAATCATGCAAATTGAATCTATGGGTCTATAGTAATAAAAATAACAAAAAGCCCTGAGATCTGACTCTAGAAATTTCTCTGGGTCAAACCATGAAATGTTTTGACCTAATTCCAACTCTCTCTGCCAAGTTACCTCAAGGTATATCAAAATCCTGGAGATCAAGACTTATTGATCTACTAATAAATTTTAGTGATTTAAACCTCTCTGCCTATGGTTATTTCACTAGTTAAATCATTACAGTAAATCTAAAACTCCAAAAATGACGAATCTAATTTCTTCTGGAAGGTATTTCTAATATCTATCCATTGTCCTTTGTCTCATACTGTTTGGATCTATAAAATAAATTTGGTTAAAAAGACAAGTTGTCAATAGAACTAACTTTGGGAATTTCCCAAGGACATTCTGGTAATTATTTTGAGGTGAATCCAACACTAAAAATTCATAAACTCAAAGATCTAAAAAACCCTATGAATAAAAAAAATTATTTGAGATACAGATATTTTCTGGTGAATTATTCACCTAAACTAGAGTTATTTCCACTTAAAAATCCATATCTAATTAAAGAAAAGTGATAAATCATGAAACCACTTTTGTTGGCCTTGTTATTTCAATACCTATATATTGATACCATTTTTTGACATTGCTATCATACATACCCAAGCCTTAGTGAAAAAACCCTTCATTAGGTGGTTTTTGACAATTAAATCATAAAATAAGTTTCACAAATACATTCCTAGTAATTCCAATTGCAATGAACTCAATCTATCAAAACCTACTGAAGTTAGTAATGTGTTCAATGTTTTTTGCTATATTGTATTGGTGCTTGCATGCCTTGTGTTGATTGTGGCTTTGTTTGTTGTATGCATTATCCTTAACAATGCTAGTTGAGATTATATCGAAGACTAGAAGAATATGGCTATTATTGGTTATTATGGTATTCTAAGAAGAAGCCTAGGGACATATTGTCAGATTGCTGATCATAGGCAAGCCACCTACTTTCTCATAAGTCTTGTCCTATTATTTTACTTATGCATTTTTATCTATTTGATTATGCAAAACTGCATTGTTTACTATACGATAATCGTTATCTTGTAGTTGTTTGGCTGCTCCAAACCATTACCAATTGTGTACTAGTATGTACAACTCATGTTGATGATACCTACTTGCCCCTTGTAACTGAAATGGTATATAACACGATTGCCCTTGAAGATCCCGTTTTAGCCGAAGCAAAACTATAAGATGAGAAGACCCTGGAAAAGTTTTACAAAATGTTTTATGGTAAAACCTTGGTGAGGTTTGACCTACCAAGAGCAGTTTGAGAAAGAAAAGGTTTTGGTTTTACAAAAGATGTTGAAATAAAGAGGAGCAAAAATGTTTATGAAAACACACCCGGTTCTTTGCAGTTTGCTAGAACAATTAACCCGTGCAACCACATTACTCTGGAAAATTTTAAAAAGACTTTAAAAATGTTTTACAAAATTTGTTGAAAGAGCATGTGGGCCCCCATGTGTGATTTTGATAATTAAGGACAATCTTTATAGACTAATGTTTGTATTAAGTTGCACTTGTAGAAATTGTCCGTTGGCATCGCTTGGACCATGTGTTGGTTTCAAGGTGGAATAAATGAAGAAGAAGAAGAAGACGAAGAATAAGCATTGTCCAAGGGCCTTGGGAATTTTTGGAGTCATATGACTGGTCATGGATCGATGAACACAAGGTCAAAGAAGAGGCTCCCCATGGTGTATGGGGGATCATATGTCATGTCTTCATCAAGCGAGTGCATGCAAGATCAATCAAGAAAGGTGTCCATCTTAAGAAGGACAAGATCGTTTACATCGTGCTCAAGTGGTTTGCTCAAGGTAAAGGTAATCTTGATAGGTTTTCCTTTTTCCGGTCTCATGTTGGTAGTTGGGAGACTGGGTTTAGGATAAATAAACTTACTATCAAGAGGGGCTCTCGAGTGAGTAGCTCGATCATATCTTTCGGAGAGAGCTCAAACCATTGCATTCTTAGCATCATCTTTCTTGGTTGTTTGTTGGATCTTATCCATGTTTGGTTCTAGAGCTTGTGTTCAATACAAGCTCTAGTTCATCAAAAATGGATCTCCCCTTTATATCTTATTGTTTTTATCTCGAAGGTTTTTCGGATCCCCACCAAGTGAGGTATCTCACATTATAATACTTGATACATTATCACTTGGTGGTATCCAATATTTTCAACAAAATTGGTTTCGGGTCAATCAGAGTTTCCTAACTCAAGTTATTGAGGTTTGGTGTTGGCCCTTTATTAGATTTAAAAAGGAAAAATAAAAAAGGTTTTTTCTGGGCCCAACCGGTACTACCGCAGCTGCTACCGACCGCTCCTACGCGCGGGCTTCTCCCTCTGTGCCGCCTGGTACTGGAGCTGGCCCAGGCCGGTACTACCGGGCCGGCCCAGCTTGTTCCCTGTTGCTTCGCTCGCGAGCCGGTCGTCCGCTCTCCGCTCACTCTCGCGCGTGCTGACCGCCTCCCGATCCCCTTCCTCTCTCACGCGCGCCTCACTTGCTTCCCCCGATCTCCTTTTCTCCTGACCGCTCGCTGCCCCACGCGCTGCCCCCTGGTCGACCGCTTTTCCTGGCGCTGGTTGATCGTGTGCGGCAGTACCAGCCTAGTCCGGTACTACCAGCCCTGTCTGGATCTGGCCCCCAACGGGCTGATTTCTTGGGGTCCTATAAAAGATCTCTCTCTCTCTTTTTTCTAGTACTTCTTCTTGCTCTATTTTCTCAAGCTTTACCCCACTGATTTGATATCTCTTGAGCTTGATTTCTTTGTTCCCCTCCATTGATTCTTGCCAATATTTGAGAGGAAGATAGAGGAGATCTAGATCTACATTTTGACCAAACCAAATCACCTCTTTGTGAGTGAATCTTTGAGATCTAGATCTTGGGGGATTTTGTGTTCTTCCTCTCTTGTTCCCCCAATTGCTTTAGTAGCTTTGTTGGAACTTGGGAGTGAAGGATTGGAGCATCTTTGTGGTGTTCTTGACATTTGCATTAGGTGCATCGGTTTGAGTTCTCCCCGGAAGATTTGCTTGGTGAAATCAAGAAGCTTGTCCCTATTGAGTTCTTGGAACCCTAGACGGTTGTGTGGCCTTTGTGGCGTGTTCTTGTGGCCTTCAATTAAGTTGTGAAGCTCTCCCCAAGATTGAGGCCTTGGTGGCAATTATTGGGAGCCTCCATTTAAGTTGTGGAGATAGCCCCAATCTTGTATGGGTTTGGTGACCGTCCTCAAGTGTCCCATAGTGGAACGGGTGCTTGCCGCGTGGTGGGTGCTCGTGAGAATAGGGTGAGGCCTCTTGTGGCGTTGGTGGTCTTAGTACCGCACACCCCTCCAACGAGACGTACTCCCTTGTTGGGAGGAACTCGGTAAAATATTGCCGTCCCCGCGTGTCTCGGTTGTCTCTATACCCGAGCTTTTTACTTATGCAATTTACATTGTGATAGATTTCGTGCTTGAAGTAATCTATTGCTATCACATTGTTGCTTGTCTTTCTTAGCATAAGTTGTTGGTGCACATAGGTGAATCTTAGTATATCTATGCTTTGTGCTTGACAAAAGAAAACACTAGTTTTATTCCCCCATTGTTAAGTCCACCTCGTAAAAGTTTTAAACCGCATATTCACCCCCTCTAGGCGACATCCATAATCTTTCAGTTGCCAACAAAGATATGTAGATACTATATCTACAAAAGAACTATTTTTAAAAAGAATCTCTCATGGAGCCCTCCTACTACCATAGCCATATTGCATATCCTTTTATTGTTATTATCTTAAGGTGGTTTGCGAGTACATTCAAAGTACTCACTGACATTGTCCCTGGCTATTAACTTGGTCAGATTCAAGAAGTAATGTGGAGAAGGAGGTGATGTTGACGACTATGCGAGTTAGGGCGTTCTCCCAGTCAGCTGCCTATAGGTTAAGGCATGAATCGGGCTCTATACTTGATAAAATTCTGCTGATGATGATCGATATAGCCATAATGGCAAATTGAGGTATGACTTGTATCCGCTTAAGTAATGATATTTGTCGATTATGTGCCACGATAGACTGATCACGAGATCATCGAGGATTAATACGGAAGCCCACATCATGCATGCAGGGCGCGCTTTTGTAGGTCCATGTGCGGCCTCCCGGTTGCAGCGGAATAGTAGCTAATAATCTAAAACAGAGGAAACTGTACGAGCATACATGCAGTGACGGATAAAGCAGGAAACATTGGATGTGAACAGTACCTTCTAGACTTTTAATTGGGCTGACCGTTTAGCATTTCTTTATCCGGACATAAGCGAGCAGCTACGCTAATCTTCCCACGGTGATTTGCATAGAAACTGGTTTTTTATTAGCTAATGCTGCGCTGCATCTCGGACATCCGCGCGAACAAGAGCCTAGAGCGGATGTGAGAATTCCTCGGGAATCGTAAAAAAAGCAGGAAATAGAACCTTTCCTAAGGAATCGCGAAAATTCCATAGGAAACGAAACCTCTAGATTTCCTGTACAATTCCTCCGTACCGTACAGGCCTAAAACACGTTTAGATAAATGCATAAAAACGAATTTAGATAAATCCATATCACTTATTTCCAAACAGAGGGAGTACTTCTTACATCTACTCAGTTGAGTTGTTAACTACACCCTCTGATTCATGGTATAAACAGTTTTCGAATTTATGTCCGGCAAACACTTGCCCCATCATTATAGAAAAACATCAACATATAAAATGTCAAATTGATGTTGCTAGATTTGTTCACCCTAGACATAGGTGATAACATTTGCCCCACTGAATATTTTCTTTAGGAAAACTACAAGTTGCATTTAAAGATGACTCGAAACAAAGTTGCCCTATAGTTTCATCTGACCAGCACCTCCTTTGAATGAACCATATAAAGGCCTCGACCTCCTGAAGCTGAATATATCAGTTATTCGATGCGAATGAGGTGGTGGAGCATCATGAAGCATCTTTTCGTACTCGGAGGAATGGGGACCACCGTAGACTTGTATGCTAAGGGTCTTCTTTTCTGGTGCGCCAACCTTGACATGATTATCGAAGAACTCTATAAGCTCTTCTTTCTTAAGCTCTCGCAGTATAGCAACCTGCAATTGCAGAAATCAAAGCTATCAAAAATGACACCCCAAAGCACGCATTAAACAAAGGAAAAGAGTCTACTTGACCCCTAAGGTTAGGCTCCACCACAACATGACCTCGTGTACGTTAAAACCAGGTAACCGGCCCCCTAACGTTTGTAAACCCCATCAAAATACCCCCTGAGTCTGTTTCACAGGGTGGTTTTGCACACATGGTATGAAGGTGGTGCAGTACGCCATTTGTCAGCTTTTTTCTCCAGCCGATCTCCATTCTCTCCTTCTCTTGATGTTACAATTCTTCCCAGCCCACACACCAAGCAGTCGCGACAAGCTATGCGTGCTGCAGCCCACCCTTGTCCATAGCCAGGACCATCTGACAGAACTTGGCACCAACAACGAAATCCTTAATCTGACAGAAGTTGGTGCGGATGGTAGCGATTGTGTGCGGTAGCTGATAAGTAACTTGATTGTGCACTCTAGTTAGGGTTGCGAAGCGGCACCCAATCTGCCCCGCTTTGTAGGCAAAAATTGTTAGTCTAGTTCAAAAAATTCATCAAAATTTCTCTAATTTGAACTAAATTTTCCTTTCACGGGTTGCCGCTTCGCAACCCTAACTCTAGTTTTGACGAGAGGGATTTGATTGCTTCAGTTCCTCGCCAAAAACAGCCATCTCCTGCACCAGCTAAAATGCTGGATGCAGCGGCTCTTCCTATCTGCCCTTCTCTGGGCAATACCGCATCCACGGTTAACTCTGCCTCGCCTCCCCCTGTGCTTGTGCTTCATGTCGGTTTTCTTAACTCCATGCACAATGTCGCCTCTGTGACTCATTTCCGCGTCTCTGCTGATGCCAGTATGTCACCATGACCATTCGACTCATATCGCCCACGCCATTTTGTTTTCGCCATCCACTCCTTAGCCTCTGTCAAGCTCCAATAGGCCAGTAAATGCTGTTCACCTTCCATGCTCCTTCTCTCTAGAGGACTGGGGGTTTATTTAAACGGTTTTCGATACTTAACATGACTAGTTACCTTGTTTCATAATTCAGAGGGTTATGTTGTAGCATAAAAAAGCAAGGTTAAAGTAGACATTTTCCTCTAAGAAATATGACGTACCCCTGCTTCCTTTCTATCAAATTTCAGTGTTCCTTCAGAAATCTCCCGCCAAAAGAATGTTGATTCCTCCCTTATATTCTTGTATTTCTCCAGTTTCATGTCAATGAGAGCATTGACATTACTCTGCAAGTTGGACCATATGATGTTTAAAATAAATGTATTAGACCAATCTGATAAAGCTACAGCATGCTGTAACAGGTATCAATGAATACTAGTGTCAGGGTTCATCTAACCTTGAACTCTGCATCAGGCATTTGGTGTAGAGTGACTTCAAACATCTTGAGGAAAGCTTCAACCCTGGCATCCAGATAGGATGGATCCTGTGACAACCAAATTATTAGCAGAGGAGAATAGCTACATGAATGGAATTATGCTGAGAAGATAAATGCACCTTCACGGTTGACTGAATTATAAATTGCAACCCGCGGACTCCTGAATCATTTCTGGGTAGAAAGAATTGCATGGTCAACTAGAATATAACATCTATCTCCAAAACCAAACCAAAGAGCATAGTACATTATTAGAACATAAGGGCACCATTGCCATCATACCTCTGTCTTAGCAGTGTTATGTAGCCAAGTTGCTCAACCGAACGTAATTGGTGAAAAGCCGGTTGCTTAGCAACAAGAGCAAGCAACTGAAGTAGGACATTTTGCTTGAGATCGTCCTGATGAATCTGCAACCATGAAAAAACAGTTACATCATTTGTAGTGTGTCTTCTGTTGCACGTGTCTTTTCACGGAAAGACTAGATCTGAGGAAATACAAACAAACTTATGCCACGAAAGAACTCAAGTTTGGAGAGTAAAGCCAAAAAGAGAAGTCATGAATTCGAGTAAATTACACTTTTGACCGGTTCAAGCGACACGCTCTGCTCTTTCCCCAGCTGTTGCAAAAACGTGCACATTGCATCAGTGGGTCAAGGATAATATTGCACAACAGAACGGGTTCGATTACATTCTGCGGCAAGGGATATCCTGACATGCAGAAGACCAAGGGTCACGTGAAGGAAGTCAAATTGGCCCATTTGCCAGAGCGCCAGGTCTCTCAGTTCAAGGCTGCCACACATCAACCTCAGTCAGAGGTGCACTATGTTGCCGCTCCGAGCCCCTGTTCCAGAGTATGTGAGTCATCGCAGCAACACTAACATAGCCCTTATGTTACTGTCCCCTGCCCAGTGTCAGTCACTTTGGGTAGCTCATAAGCACGTGTGTCTGGTTCAGCAAGGGTGCCAACACGTCCACTCAAACCAGAGGCTGACTACTTCCTAGCTCCTTGTGTGTTTCGGTGCAGCTTCCCATGGACCCATAGCAGCAGACCAGCACAGCCCTGTCAGCTGCTCTGTCACTACAGATAAGAGTCATCCATGCACAACAGCAACAGCCACCGATCGCCATCCCTTGGTGTAGAAGTGGAGGTGGACATGGGTTTTGTACCATCCTTGACTCGGCAGCTGCCCAAGCATGCTTAGCAAATTTGTTAACTGCGGCAAAGATCAAGACCAATGCACTCCTCCCACAACCGTTATCTCTCCAGAGGCTCATCATGGACTGAGGATCACCAGCCATACGTAATGAACTTGTTGAAGAAGGATGAGCAGCTTTCTAACGAGGCACCCATAGCTTACCAAAAGGTACATAAAGGTACAGATGCGATCGCGGCTAGCTAGTGACACTGACCTCAACATTTGTGGCACTCTCCGCCATCAGCGTGTTGCCTTGCAGAGGCTTAATAGCCGAGGCCCAGTTCAATTGTCCCTGGGTTCCCTATGGCGTATGACCCAAAAATATTGGTAAGGAACGTCTGTGGCCTTAAGACTAAGGCATGGTACATAGGTGAGAGGATTCATGTACGCTCAACAGACACGTCGATGACATGTTTGCAAGAGCCTAAGTTGTCGGTTGTATCTCACTCTGCTGTCTCTATAACTCCATGAATAGATTTTGATGGTTTTTACTATTTATCAACCTCAGATACCAGAGAGGCAATGTCATTGCATGAACAGGGAGACTTTTGAACTTTACAACGTCCATACTTAGACCGCTAGTGTCATGACATTGGTCTCTCCCACCCAGGAGCTGCCTGGGTAGTTAACTTGCATGGACCACCCAAAGGAGGATGCAGACAATGTTGGATTTTCGTTATCTTTTAGCCACAGTTAGTGGGCTGGTATTATAAACCTTGCTTCTCTTAATGGAAAGATATGCAAAGCTTTAATGTAGTCTTCTTCAGCAGTATTAGTCTGGTGTTCTTCACTCTAATTTTTGTCTTTGTATCATATCTATCTCTTCCCTTTTTATTGTATGCAGTCATGCTACGTTTGAAACTTCAATTATTATATTTTCTTTTGGTTGTGCCACAAAACCGGCACGGATCTAGAGACAGAATACCCAGATTTGCTATTTTATATCTACTACAACAGATAAAATAAATAACATCAAAGAACAAGCAGTGCAAGAAGGTGTACCTGAATATAATGCAGAAGCGAAGAATTTTTTTCATCCTGGTGATTTAAGCACATTGCTGGATAATAATACCTCAAACCCCTTTCAAGCTTTACAATCCGTTTTGTAAGATGCTGGGATGGTGGTAATGATTTGCAAACACTCCTGGACGAATTAAATAAGGTGCCTTCAATATTCTGGACAACACTTTTCGCTTCACTTGGTTCAATATTCCCTATAAACATTTACATACGCAATTAATAATAACAGCAATACAGAAATGCAGATTATTCTTTCATTAAAGATACTACGTTTCAAAATATAAGGCTCGTTTTGATAGAACACAGAATAAGAAGACTTCAGTTGGCAGGATAGAAGACCATTCTGCCCTTGAACGCCAATGACATTGTTCTCAGCATACATGAGTTAACAGCGAGGGAGGTGAAACAAAAAATGAGGGATGGATTGCTTGGCATGGGGATGTGAACCAAATGGTCCGAGATGATGGGATTAATAGGGGTGTTGTTTGGTGGGAATAGGAACCCCACCTTTCGTAATTAGGACTAGAAAAGATAACATAATTAGAAGGTAAAAGGGAAGCTAATGCTAAAAGCTGCTTTGGATGTTCTGTGTGCCCCATAAGTTAAAATACTAGAAAGTGCTCCCCAAATAAAATAGAGAACTGAACAAAAATAGAGAGAACAACAAAGGCATCAGCAGCATTATCAAATAAGTTGTGAGCAAGTACAAAAACATTCAAGCTTAATATAGACAAACCTGCAAAATAGCACTCTACAAATGTCTTTGCCAGCATACGAGGCAAGAAATTCTCTAGATCACTAGCTTCAAGATTAGAAAGTGCAGCAAGTTCTTCATCCCATGGCCAAGTTTGCTCCTCCAATAGCAATCTGCAATAATACATCGCTTGCTGATATGGCTGCTGAAATTTAAAATTCTCATACCCCTTGGCCATAGTTTCCTGACAACAGCAACAAAAGACAAACCCTTTCACATCATATAAAATACATATAATTCTAGCTTGCATTGCAAGCAAACAGTAAAACTTCACAGGATGAATAAAATAATGTCTTAAGGCTCCTCTGTTGCTCTTCTAGAACATCCTAGGCTAACCAAAACTATGCTGTGCCTAATCAAGTTAAGAAATTGTACGAAAGATCAGGTATACATATATGATTGGCAGCACTTCTATTTCCTTCTCCTGCTCAAAGCTACCCAGTTCTGTATTCTTTGAATGAAAACATGGTTAACACAGAAACACATGTGCCTATGTATATGCCGAATCAAAATAAGGGCGTCGGGTGATAAGTACTATTTTAATCTTTGTAAAGTGGAAATAATGCACCAGATATAGCAGTAAGAGGATTACATAAAATCCTCAAGTGTACTTCAATACAATATTAACATGTGATTTGAATTCATCAATGGTTGAGGATTAGTAGAATAGGGATTACAATTACTGTACGGAAGACTTCAAAGGCAATACGTGGTGTTTTGTGAAGTTCACTTTGCCAAAGTATTAATAATAATGCACAGTACGAAAATATTATGCATCCATTACTGTATTTTCCACAACAGAAGTAGTTGTAGCAAGGACTAGGGAATCATCTACATGTTCTCCAATTCCCTACCCAGCCAAATAACTAACAATGAAAGTTACTCCCAGAGGACACCTAATAACCAAGAGTTAGAAGAGGAGTTCTAAAACAACTTATAGTGTAGTGCTGGCCATTACCTTTATCACAGAAAAACGGTCGACCTTAACTTCAAAATCTGCAATTTTGCCAACAACAGTCTCCAAAAGGGTTGCCATTTTGTCATTATAGCCAACAATAGTAACCTATAATCAAATAGAAATATTGGACGATCAGAAAACAAGAATAGTTTAAGTAAGGTGCATCTCATATCATTTCATGAGTTCTGACTCCTGTACACAAGATGAAATGTGAATAATAAAATCCCGAAACATCCATTATCAACTTCTACAGACAGGCAACAGCGCAGGCTTGTAACACACATGACAGGTGACGAATAAAGGTGTGCCAGGAAATATTAACCTATGAGTAAATACATATAATAACGTTAATAATTCATTCACAAGCAATCATCACAAAATGGAGCCTCTCGAAACATATAAAAATATCACTCAGTGTACATCTTGTAAATAAAAATCCAATAGTAATGCGGTCTTTCGAAACCAGACCCGTACTCAATTTTTGTATGGCTGCACATCCAGTTAAAATAAGTACACATCTGAGTCGTTGTGTGGAAGTTCGAAGGAAATATTGTATCTGTCCTTTAGGCCAGAGAGAGAGGCTACAGTAGGTCCATTTCAAGCATCCACAAGCAATGAAGCAGTACTTTAACTGCAAATTGTTCTAATATGAAACATCTTCTAATGCATAAAGTTCTATCTTTTTGAGAAAAACGCAAAGGAGTCTTTGCGTTTATTTCATTGAAAAGATAGAGTTCGGTACACACCTCCTAGGAGGTTTCAGGTCCATTACAATTTTATCAAGTTCCTAGTGTATGTCCTATCTTATTAGCACAAAATATGCAAATACAACACATGCTTTAGGAGATATTTAAATCTACACAGATCAGCACTGCCGATCCTGAAACACCTCAAAGGCAGAGCTCAGCCTGCATTACGAATGATATTTGGATTGCACACTTGATATAATGCAAGGAGAACTCTTTACAAAATCATACCATCAGTCCGTAACTAGAAAAAACACAAATTAAACACAAGCATACATATTGGTTAGTGAAAACATTGTTTATGACAACAAACATGATCTAATGAAGTGGTTAAAATTGTGCCCATGATACAGGTATGCAGTATGTCCCACAACAACACAAGCTATGACACGTGTCAAAATAATCTCGATAAAACATGGGATACGTAACCGAATGATGGTTCACTATACCGAGAAGCCCCAGGACACTATTGACTCTTAAAGACACACAGACACAGTGATAGCAATTCGTACATGGGGACTCGTCTATAGTCCATACAAATAAAATTTTGGACAGCTTTCACGCAACAATAGAACTGAACCCAGAAATAAGTAAATTCCATGATTGTTTCCTGGGACTTGTATAACACAAAATATTGAGTCATTTCTTTCCAACTTAGACTGGGTCAGTTTTGAGATCATGTTTGTGTATTTTGGAAACAGGACATGCGGGATATGTCTGGCATCACCAGTTCACCACCAACTACCTTAAACCCTGAACCCTAAGCTAAAGAGCTCGCTATCTCCATCCCACTTCGAACTCAAAGTGTTAAGCACATTGGAATTTGCATCTGACCAGAACGTGATACAAATAACGAGAGTAATTGACTTCGGGGCTTGGCTAGACTGCATTCATTTCATAGGGTATGAGGTAGGGGATAGACATGAATGTGAGAGCTAAGCGATAGAAAACGGAGGAGAGAAATATTTTTGTTGTTTATTTTATATGGATACACTGCTCTCCATTTTATATGGATCAGTAGACTTGACCACTAAAAAAAGATCTGTAACAGGAATTAAGCACAACCAACAACAAACTCTATACCAGAAGCCCAACGAACAGTACCATACGGTTGCTATGGGACATTTGGATCCTAGGCAAGGGCAATCATTTGGTAGAGAAAATTAAGCTAGCTTTTGGGGGCAACCTAGCTGGCAACTGCCCAGAAAACCTCGCCAATGGAGGAGAGCCGAATTGGCTGTCCCGCACCGGTAGTAAATGCAACGTGGGCAGTTTAAGGCAGTTAAGACTTTGATTTGCCTTAATCCAAACGGTAGGCCTTGCTTTTAGTGATGTGTGCTGCAACCGGCTAGATAAATCTTGTCGCTAGGCTAGGTGAGCTAGCTATCCAAACACTCCTGACAACACCTAACAGTAACTGTTATACCATATTATCATCTGGATCAGCAATGAAGGAAAAAATAATTTCTTCTACAACTTGAATAGCATAACTAACCTGAAAACCAGTGTCGTTTGGCATAACAGCATAATAAAGACCAGCAACTTCAGCATCATAAGCTGAAAGCAAAACAAAAAAATGGTGGGTAACTGCAACAGGGAAATGAACAAAAGGCGAAGTAATCAAGAGATAGCTCTGCACAACATGAAGCAAGCAGTCACCAGGTGACTATGTGATTTACCCATTAATATTTCACTATGTGCAGAACAGTTTTGATATGTAACTGACATATAAGAATGTGGATCAAACTGCTTCTAGGTTGTAGGTCAAAAAAAAATTCAGCTCCACCTGCCCCTGTCCCCTCCCAAAATTGTTTACACTTCCTGCACTCTCACTTGTAAGATAAGAGTGGATGACAGGTGTAGAGTGTAAACTAGCTAGCACGAGCTCCAGTTTGGCTGAATACGAAATATAAAGCTATCACACAAATAAAAGAAACAAATTCCTGCTTCACCAGAACTCTTGTTGATTATTATAGTTGTATATACCCATATCCAAATGAGATCCATCCTCATATAAATAGAAATCAAGAAATTACTGCAACAACTTAATCAACTATGCCATAAGAATCATGCATTATAAATAATTACTGATACATACCATAATCATTCAAATAATCCATCAGCAACCTAGTGAATACACTAGTGAGAACTGATGATTCAGGAGAGCTATGGGACACAGGACAATGGAAATCCATCTTGATGTAGACCTTGGGTGTGAAAAACAGTGTATCGGGCTTGTACCACAATCTCGAAAACAGTGTTTTCCTCAGCATGCAAGGAAAACTTGTCTGGACAAGCCAAAGAGATGAATGATCAGCTTACAATAACAAAATTAGGTGCAAAGTTTGCTGAAAATGAATACCTTTTCCTCAACTTTTTTCAATGAAAGATCAGTTGGAATGAAGATATTAGGTTTTGGCAGGTGTAAATCTTCATTGGGAGCCATTTCCGCCCATTTCTGTAACAAAAATCTTTAACATAAGAAATCGTATATATTTCTGGATCTGGGAATTGGAGAATAAAATAAGCGTAACATCCAAAGGTGAACCTGTATAGTGGAAGGAGGCACTGCTTCAACACAATATGATGTACCATACCATGGTTCTGTCGAGTTTGTTCGCCCTTCAAATAATTTTGATTCCCAGAATATTCTGAAATGAGATACATAAGATAGTCAATATTAAATAAATCCCATGAGAAAATATATACTTGAATAGGGAAAGGACAAAAGCAAAACAAATCAAGGAAATGATTCATGCTGCGGAAAAGGAGAGAAGAAAGCACATGACCCTAGACGGATCAAAGAAGATTTGGGACTCATGGATTTTGTGAACTATATAACGAAATTCTATTCACTTTTTGTGACAATAAACATCGACCTTATGGTAATTGGAAATCATCTTCATTTCATCATCATTCTGGCTATAGCTTCTCTTGCTACAAAAAGCCTTACCAACATAAAATTTATATAATGTCTTATTGTTCATTAGGTCAAGACAAGTCATGAATCTTGATCAAGAGCTACATGTAACAATCTCCCAAATTGTTTGCCAAAAGCTGGACCAACTATAAGAATAAAACGAAGAGAAATACAGGACCTTTTGTTCCCGTTGACCACTGAAATGTGCAATTGAATCACAGTGGCTGGTACCCAATACCTCAGGAATGTGTTTATGCATCAGATTATCGTCATGAATCATGATGATTGACTTGTAAGTTATAACTGGCATACTTTATGTTAGTTCAGCTAGATTGGGAAGTTTCTATTGGAGATTGGCTACAAGATGTGCTTTCATGTGCTCTCAATAAGACTTGGAAAGTATATCCTTCGTATACAGGAAGAAAGGATCTTTAGACATGGAGATGTGGTGAATCCTTCAAGTTATGAAACACAAATGATTTTATAAATAATGAATTATGAGGTCGATAAACTCCGAAAAATAAAAGGAAGAAAACAAATAAACATGGTTTGACATTATATCAAGGATAATAGCATTGGACTGGAGAACACCTGGCTTACTAACAAAGTCATCAGTTTTTAACAAGCATGTGTTGAGCATACAATGAGCGTGAAAATATCAATAACTGGAAATACGAATTAGAACAGGAGAACCTAATATGGAACAAATGCTCTCATGCCTACCTAACATTATCTGGAGTCAATTCATTTAGCACCCTCTGAATAGCATCTGGCGAGAACTTTGATGGTACAGACGACGCAATGAGCCAATCTTCTGGTGGAAAAATCTAAAGTGGAGAAGCAATGAGGAAAAACAACATGAGAAACGGCAAAAATTAGTAAAACTTATATAGCACTTATAAAAATCAGTAAAACTTATAATAGCACAAAGGCCATACGGACAGGAACCTACATGTGTAACCATACCACTAGATTAGTTCCCAGGAAAGGCCATTCAACAAAGAGCATCAACCAAAAGAAGGGTAGCTTTGCACTAAATTCTTTCCCCACATAAACGCACGACTGACAGAGAAGAATGATACAAACTTGTAGTAGAAAGAATGAAAAAGGCATCAATCCAAATATGCATTAGCATTCTCATGGAATTAGCGGAGCCCATATCTATCTGATTAGAATAATAAAATTTTGAGTGGGTCGCTTATCTCGTAGTCACAGAACTGTCTCTCAGACCACATGTTTAAGGTGGAACTGTTCACCCGAAGACGAGAAAGAAGGAATCTAGTGCCCATGTGCACTCAACAAAAAATAAGAATTTGAATAGTCAATACACAATGGAATTTGATTGTGTCAATTTCTAAGAGCATCTCCACTCGGGTTCCCAGGACGCCGTTCCCAGGTCCTTTTTTTCGTCCGGACGGCGATTTTTCGCCCAGTCGCGTTCCCAGGATGCTGGTTTCGTCCGGATTTGGCCCAAAATACGTCCGGGTTCCCAGGCCGATCCCGCGGCACCGGGAATGGCCTAGGAACACCGGATGGAGCGAAAACGAGGGTGGGCCAGCCCTGTCGGCGAGACATCCCATTTCCCACCACCGGTCGCCTCTCCCACGGCGAAGGATCCCCCCCCCCCCGCTGCCTTGTCACCATGCTTCGCCGGTAGATAGGCCCGCCGCCACCGCCGAACCTTCCCCCGACAGCCTAGGCCACCTTTCGCCGCCCCTTCTTCGCCGTAGCTCGGCCACGCTTCCAGCTCCCAACACCTCACCCGCCAAGTGTTCGGCGTTTTGCCCATTCGGCCATGGACTCCGACGACGAGGAGCTGTTCGCCGTGTTGCTGGAGGAAGAGAACGCCGCAGCCGCCGAAGATGTAGAGCACGTGCAAATCCTCGCCTCTCTAGCACGGCTGTACATGCAGACTGCAACGCCGAAGCGTGGAGGCTCGGCGAAGGGTTGCCGGAAGTGCAAAGCAAGGCAGAGGGCAGAGGGCTATTGCATGTTGTACGCCGACTACTTCGTCGACGAGCCGCTCCACAAAGAGGCCGTGTTTCGGCGCCGTTTCAGGATGAGCCGAAAGCTCTTCCTCGAGATCGTGCATGCTGTCCGGGAGTTCGACCCCTATTTCGTGTGCAAGAAAGACTGCACCGGCATGGTTGGGTTTTCCTCACTACAAAAGTGCACAGTGGCGATGCGGTTGCTTGCATACGGAGCGCCAGATGACAGTGTTGATGACTATCTCCGCATGGCCGAGTCCACCGTCATCGATTGCTTGTACAGGTTCTGCAGGGCAGTGATTGCAGTGTTTGGGCCACAGTACTTGAGAACACCCACTGCTGAAGACACTGCTCGGATCCTTGCAGTCAATGAACGTAGAGGATTCCCTAGGATGCTTGGAAGCATAGACTGCATGCATTGGCACTAGAAGAATTGTCAATTTGCATGGCAGGGGATGTACAAAGGCCACAAAGGAGGTTGCACTGCGATACTCGAGGCAGTTGCTACACATGATCTTTGGATCTCGCACTCCTTTGGCATGGCAGGATCGAATAACGACATCAACGTTCTCAACTCCTCAAATGTCTTTGCCAAGCTTGTTGAGGGTCATGCTCCCCCCGTGGACTTTGAGATCAATGGGCACCACTACAATAAGGGATACTATCTTGCAGATGGCATCTATCCAAGATGGCCAACATTTGTGAAGACTATCTCAAACTCGATACTCCCCAAGCATGCTCAGTATGCCAAGGAACAGGAAGCTTGCAGGAAGGACGTGGAGCGGGCATTTGGTGTGCTCCAACAGATGTTCGCAGTTGTCCGGTTCCCTGCTATGACTTGGTTGAAAGATCAGATGTGGGAAGTGATGAATTGTTGTGTGACCTTGCACAACATGATCATTGAGGATGAGAGGAAGGACCCAGTGAGTTTGGTGGAGCAGAATGAGCCATAGAATGAGCCATACTACAGACAGGGACCTCTTGCACAGCCTGATCACCAGGTGCCGCCAACCTGGGCTGCCTTCATCGCCATGCGTCAGGAGATCCGAGACCCGGTAGTGCATCAACAGGATGATCTGGTTGAGCACCTATGGATACGCAGGGGCAACACATAGATGCCTAGCATGAACTGCCCGAACTAGGCCGAAATATGTTGTATTTCAATTGTTCGCCGAACTATGTTTAATTTTATGCCGAACTATGGTTAATTTCGTGCAGAACTATGCCGAACAGTGCTCTGTATTCATATTATGTCGAAATACGCCGAAAACTGGACGAATTTGAGCCGAATTTGGGCAAAAACACGCCGACCTGG
This sequence comes from Avena eriantha, assembly GCA_910589775.1. Taxonomy (NCBI): domain Eukaryota; kingdom Viridiplantae; phylum Streptophyta; class Magnoliopsida; order Poales; family Poaceae; genus Avena; species Avena eriantha. Next base: position 142,823,478 of record OU342741.1, on the reverse strand, counting down.
GAACTCAGCCTGGGAACGCGGGTGGGAAACTGGGGGTTCCAGACCGAAAACTGACTCCGTCCGGCGCTAAATAGCGCCGGATTTCGGCCTGGGAACGCCCAACGAGTGGAGATGCTCTAACTCGGTACATGCACATACAAAGGTAGTAGGGGAGATAAAAATCATGACAGCCAGGCAACAGATATGTCCAAAAATATAACTAGAATATACCTGCATGTTTGAGGAAAGATTGACAACATAATTGATAGGAGGGCTCTTGTCTCGATAGTGGAATCCCGTCTCACAGATGGCTAGAAGCTTCACAGTCAGAAAGAAAGTAGACAGTTAATAAGCGTCAGGCTGAACAGATTTAGTAACATAAGAAGAGGTGCATGACTTTTATATCCTCGGTCCAAAGGTGCTTATTTAGCTAGGCCAACAAGCAGCAATTAGGATGTACTCACTATACACGTAACTGAAGGCAGTTGCTAAATAACACTGGGACTTATCCCTGAGCAATTTGATTACGGTGCTTTTTTTTCGGGGCGGGGCGGGGGGGGGGGGGGGGGGGGGGGAGCGCTATCCCCGTGGGAAGCGGCATGTTTACTAACAAAGACTATCCTGATACCGCATGCATATGATAATTAGAAAGAAATAATCCGAAATTTAATTCACCTCATCAAAAATCCACTTTGGAGTTCCAGAGGTCTGAAGCAATGTAATGTATCTGAACAGCAATCCAACGACATCCTCCATGTGCTCTATCGTCAATGATATCAAATATCAAATGATGATATCACTTGCATCTTAAAATTCTAATATAAAATGGCCTTTCTTGAACGAGAACTCACCATGGCCTACGTCTGTGAGCTGTATAATAACACTGAAGAAAGAGAACTCATAACTCCAGTCCCCTTCCCCTGATTCCAAACTCATAGCCCATCCTGGAGAATTTAACAGAATACAAAGTTAATTTGGGCAACCACTACGAAATGTCAGAAAATATATGCTTCCATAAGTCAAAAATGACCAAGTTGATCATATCAATCAACAGAACAAGAAGTTGCGAATAACATCAATGGAGGGATTATATGACAGTAGCTCCAAATCTGGGGTTTCCCTGTTCACGTGCTGTGCCTTTAGAATACAAAGTTGCTTATTCCTAACAGTTTTTGCTCTTCCCTTCGTTGCATCTTGTACAAAAAAAAATGTAAATATGGTTTGATAGTCTTAGGCTGCGTTTAGCATTGAGGTGGATTTTAATAATCCGGTTTGGCCACCATCTTTGCCTATTTTTGTGTTTGTTTGACCCAAGTTTGCCTACTTTAGTAGTGTGATCGCTAATTTTCCGTAGCAGATTTTAAAATAAGCACAGAAAAGTTCAGCAACCGCAAACTGAGCCTTAATATCAAAGCAGCTTTGAAAATAAGAAGTATAAATCTCGTTACATCAAATAGCCAAGAGACTTACCCAACTTTTTTAGAACGTAAAAGAGAGATCCTTCTCCTTCATGACCGATTAGATGGCTCACATACCTACAAGGACCTTCCTTGTAATGCCTAACATTTGGAGTGATTGGCCACAGTACTCGCAAAGTATGACCTTGTTTAATGGGAACCGCCTTAACAAGGATCTGCAAGTTATCAACTATCAGATAAATATGTCTGCAAGTGTCCTTGACACTACAAAATATGGCACCTGACCAAGTGGTGCATCTGAATTATCAACTCATTTTAAGCAAATAAAACCTGGAGATCTTTGCTTGAACATGGATGACCAGGAAAAGAAAATTGCTTCCTCCCAACGTTCTTGATATCACAGAACTTACTTTCCACAAGGGTCTGAATGTTGTCAAGACTCTCTGCAAATACAGCAGATGTTAGGGGAAATGTGGAAGTATGGAGAATTTGTAACGAAATGAAAAAAGTTATAACATGGTCTGATGAAAAACCTTTTCCATACACAACAAGCTGCATCAAGTTGGCTGAATAGTGTGAATCGTAGAAATTGATAAGCTCAACCCTTGTGTCTAATCCTTTCTCCTTTGGTTTAACCTCCAAAGTGTCCCAGTTTCCTACATGATGCATGAGCAGAAACTTCGTCATAAAACAACTAGTGTGCACCCTTTATCCCAATTAACGAAAATTGTTCAGGTCACGCACAACTTCCATGACTTCCGATAACAGAGTCAAAGAGAAAAAAAGTAGAATATCCTGTGTGTAAATTAATCACATTCCATGTCCGTAAATGTTATCTTCAATTTTGACATGGTCTCCAGGTTACAGCTTGATTATATAATATTAGTAATTGTTTAGTTTTGGTGAAAATTCTACAGAAATCAATGTTTGTATGACCGCACTAAATATTTCTGCATATGTCTGGTAAAAAGATTCGAAGTTTAACCGCACTAAATATTTCTGCATATGTCTGAACCAACACTTGCTTTACGGACAGTGGGAGAACCACTGGCGATAAGAAATGAGGACATTGTGCACCCACCCAAAGCAATGTAAGACAAGTTATTCTCAAGGTATAAGCAGTTGAGTACTACTCCCTCCATCCCAAATTAATTGACTCAACTTTGTCCAGATACATGCATATCTTGACAAAGTTGAGTCAATTAATTTGGGATGGAGGGAATATTTCTTTTGCTATGGACAAGGTTAACATATTGCAATATTAAAGTGATAGTTACGAAAACATGGATTTGTTTCGTGCAGCATTACAAGATTTTATAACCGAAGAAGAGGTAAAATCCAATGTCTTCTTGCAGAACTTCTCATGTAATATTTGTGACACTAACATGAAGGTAGAAATATAAAGACAAAGCATAAATTGGCTTGTAAGAAAGAAGTATAGTTGCAGTGTCTCAAGGATGTTCATAAAAAATAGACTGGACGTTGATATTGAGGTCTAAAATACCTACCAGTGCTGAACTTGTGGTATGGGTGGTTATTCGAGCAAAGATGCTTCTGGAGCTGAAACCAAAAGAGTATAGATGAAGAATAGTAAACGAAAATATGTAACAGCGAATGACATGGAATACAACTGCATGCAACAAATTAGGAAGGATTAATTAGTGCCAACAATAATGGGATGAAGTGGTAATAACAACACAATCACATTAAAAATGTGAGTGGCGTTTGGCTGTACTAGTAATAGGCACTAGATAGGTGATGCTTAAATGGTTTACAATAAGGACAATTTACTTCAGACGGGTCATTTAAGTACGTGAGATGGGTGTATTATCGTCTTGTCAGAAGATTCGACTATAAGATGGAATTCAGGTAATTATCTTGAAAAAATGCCGTATTCCCTCCTTCCCATAATATACCAATATATGAGTATATTTGTTGTAATAAAATCTTATATTATGGGACGGAGGGAGTATCTCTTAATCCTATACGCATCGATCCCACGTGTAAAGTCTGGTGGAGCCTAGACGTGAGGAGGATTGTTGAGATATACTGCCTGCCCTTCTCCATCAGTTCGGACTTTTGGTTCTACTGGTTGGTGCACGAAACTTAATAAAAAGCACCCTAATAAGTGAGAAATTTAAATTTGATCTAACTTCTAATTATTTAATCATTATTTGTTCGCTGAATCACGGGTCACAACCCTCAAGATGGTAGCCAATGTTGCAGGCTCAACCAACCTAATAATTAAATTTCTCCAAACACGTGTTTCCGGAAAAGATCTTCTCAGCAATGATATGAAATGCTGCTGCCAAAATAACAAGTAACTGAACTGCAATATGATACTTCTAAGACATTTAGTACGGAACAGCATTCAATAATAACAAGGATGATTTCTTATTCAGATATAATACCATCCAACATTAACAAAATAATGGTTCCATTACAAAGCATTTAATTCAAGCTAAAGTTGAAAACTAAAAGTACCTGACTCATTCGCCACGGATCTGATAATAGATTTTTCTGATTTTCTGCCAGTGAAGAGAAAAATGAAAATTAGAAGCTGGTCCTCTCAGTAGAATCAGTAGCAACAGGTAAGGAACAGCATATACCAGAGTCAACGGCCTTTATTTCCCTAAGAGTTGCATCAGGGGACATCAATGGCTTTATAAAAAATTGTGCAAACCTGAATGAAAGACAAGATGTAACTGAAATCAGCTTTTGCAAAACAAGGAAAAGAAGATCGAAATAAACAGAATTTATACCTATCTAAAGCATCATCCAGGCAGTCATTGTTCACGTCGAAATAGAAGTTTGTGTGTTCAGAAGTTGTAAAGGCATTGGTCGAACCACCATGCTGCAAGAAACGCCCATATTATCCGAATAACAATTAGATTAATAACAGAGGATCCACTTAAAGATGGTAATGGAAAACAGTTAGTCTCCAAGCAGAATCCACACAGAATCTTTCCTACTAGTATTCTTGATGGTTTAAAAATCTTAAGCATTCCCTGGAAAAACACCAGTAGTACCTTACCCTACGTTAGGACCATAGTTTAGGCAGTGCCACAACAGAAAATTTTCAGTTTACTCAATAACAGAACATAGTGGCACATATCTCGGGCAAAAAACTATATACTGAAACCAACCAGCACCCTATTGAGACAAAAGAATACAATGTCCCATGATCACACAGATACTAGAATATTAGCCAAATAGTAATTTATTCTAACGCTTGGTGCTTTTGAAGGACCAGTTCTCAAATATAAAATTAAACAAGTGACCAACTACCAGCATAAAAGTGTAGTTATATAAGTGTCAATTCGTTGCCAAGTGATTGGAAAGATGTTTTGCAAGGATAGCACTATGCTCAGAATCCTGCTGCTATATTTCTGACAACCTAAGCATTGTCACTATATTTTGAAATCAGGTCCAGCTCAGTCCAATAAATTACTAACGAAAAATAATACCTAGATTAGTTACAGAGAACACTTTTTTGAGAAAACGCAAAAGAGTTTGCGCTTCATTTCATTGAACAGGAAGAGATAAAGAGAAACAAGGGTGAAAATTTTACCCTGGCAAACTACATACCTCAGCAATGTACTTTGAGTAAGTATCTTCTATAGGATATTTCTCGCTCGCATAGAAAAGCATATGCTCTGTAAAAGTACAACCAGGAAAAATCATATCAGAGATTAAAAAATGCAGAACCACCCAGACAATAGTACTGGACCATGACTGGGAAGAACATACATGTCATGAAGCTTTTCAAATGCAAAAGTACAATCCAACACGATGAAAAACAACGGAATGAGATTTATAAAGTGGATGGCGGTGCACTAATACTCAAAAAGTTAAATCCTAGAGACAGAGGGATATGTAAAACAAGTAAAATTACAAACATAATAAGCACAATATATATAGAAGAAAATTATTGCTTACTTTACCTATCCAAGCAAACACGTGCAAAGTATTAAATTATTTTCAGTTATATTTGGCCTGAAGTCCTTGGCTCATGTAGTTTGATTCCACTAATAGAATCGGGGTAATGCCCTTTAACCAAAAGGAGAATTTGTAAAACTCCAAACAGTCAAGAGGCCAGGTAGCAATAGAAAGAGACGAGCAGCATTATGCTATAGTGCTATGGAGCTCCAGAATTTGGCTGCTTTCTTCCCTGCGTTTATGTTACATAGGGGCTGTGAAAATAACATGCACATCCAATTTGTTGACCTCCTGTGTTTACTTATTCCATGATCAATGTGGTCCTAATGATTACTCACTGAACAACCCAAAAGCACATACTTATATCTGAAGATATCAGGACATTCTATAACACAACAGGCATCCCAATTGAGAACAACCTTTATAGCATGCTAGGAAAATGCAGTGCTGGGACACACATGCCTAAAATCACAACAAGAGCAATACCACGGTAGAAGAGATATCGAGATTGTTAGGTCGCAACTGCACTGAGATTTCCATCAGTAGGATCGCGTAAAACGATCACTGGGTACAGCAAAAACAGCAGTATCTAGCATGCCCATTGCTGTAACACAGCAAGTCAGAGCAGAGCGCTAACCGAGGAAGTGAGCGAGCCCCTCCATCCCATCGGGATCGCAGAAGTACCCAACCGAGACATTCATGGACGCCGCCGCCTGCAAACGAATCACGAATTCAAAATCGAGACGAAACCCAGCAGCTAACACAAAAATCCCCGACCCCGCCCTGATCAAAGAGGAAGCGACGAAGTTGACCTTGTCGGTGTCGGGGTCGCTGATGAGGAGGCACTCAAGAGCGTTGGGGAGCACCACGCGGCGGTACCCACGCTTGTCGTTGCGGGGTTTGGTGACCTCGACCTCAACCTTCGCGATGGCTGGCGCAGCGGCGCCGTCGGCCGCCTCGCTGGAGGCGTCCACCTCGCGCGGCCTCGAATCCATCGCGTCGCCGCTCGGTCGTCGTCGTCGCTGGGGCAGGGGAAGTCCGCAGGCTTCGCACGGGAGTTGGGCACTACTTCGCTGCTCAAGTGCTCAGGATGGTTTCGTCCGCCTGGGCGCCTCGTCGCCCTTGGATCTGCTTTTTTTCCCGAGGAGGGTTCTAGGCACGTGAAGCGCGATGGATATGGGCCGGGCCGGGCACGATCCGCGTGACGCAGTCCCTGCGTCCACAGGATATATGGTTGTTTGGATAATGATGACGATGATGAGAAATAGCGATCACTAAAAAGTAGTTTTAGGGAGTTCTCAGTTGAGAACAGGCTTACGGGAGAGTTTGTTTGGGGTTAGGAAATCTGGTTTGTTTGGCTTTTTGAGAGAAAGGAATCAGTTTGTTGAGAGACCGGCGGTAGGGTAAATAGTTACTAGTTGAGATCTACTAGAAATCCAAATGATTTCATTGACTTAGACAAAAACACGCACCCGAGCTTTCATATAAAAAAAGATAATTACTCGTATCTGTCAACACGCAAAATCCAAATGATTTCCTTGACTTAGAAAAATACTCCCTCCGTTTCATAATTCTTGTCGTGGTGGTGATTCAAATTTGAACTTCTCGAAACAGATATACGCCCCGCTATATAAATATAGCAACCACCGGTGACACCATTGTTGGGCCAGACAGCACAACGTCTAAAGAAGACAAAAGACAATACAAGATGCTGGGGCAGCAGCACGCACACGCCCGAAAGAAAACAAAGCGAAAAAAATGGAGCGGAGTCGGCTCAACGAGGAAGACCGCAACCGCTGCGCCCACCGAAGAATTCCCATTCCTAGCCCTGACTCGTCAAGCACCAAACAGCACCCTCAAGAGGGAAGGTGATCGCTGCTGCCCGGATGTCGTGGTGGTGTCACGGCAGATGCCATGGATAGACTAAAGGTGGAGACTAATACACGCTAGGAGAATCCAAGGAGGGATAGTGGAGTGATTCTCCACACAGAAGTTTGTATTGATTTCCTTCCAAGATTACAAGTGCTCCTAGAGCTGTATTGGCGAGAGGAGGAAGAAGGAGCTCTCTTACTCTCACCCACAGATCACACCTGAAACCCTAGCGAAAACAGAATAGTAGAAAGACCAACCCCTTCTACAGAAGCCCTAGCCCCCCTTTTATAGAGGAGGCTCGGTTTCTGCCTAGGGCATACGTGGAGGCATATTCCTAAGAATATGCCTCCACCCAAAGTGGTAAGCCGACCGGGGTGCTTTTTCCCCCGCGTCACACTTGCTTTTGCTACGTGAGCCTCTGCGGCGTCCGCGTCAGCCGACATGGGCGTCGTCACCCCTGTCGGCCATGACCCGGTGGTCCTGCTTTTGTCTGCTTCGCTCATGCAGTGCGTACCGGGCCCTCTTTTTGACCAGCAAGATTCCTTCCTTCTCCTAGAAGGCAAACATGACCCGGATCACAGCTGATCCGGGCACCCCTGTTCCTGCATACAAGTAAACATATACTTCCGACTTACTGCTTAAGTCGGTTGAGACTTAGTTAGGCGAACACCCCCTGGTCTGGGTCACTCCGTGATTCGGCTGGCCTTGAGGTGACCGGCCAGCATCTGCTTTGGCCTTGCCGAACCTCGGCTAACTCGGCCTTTATACCCCGGCGTGACCCTACCCGGGGGTATCCCGCCAACATTAGTCCCCGAAGCTGGTGCGGTCTTAGCTGCTTTGGCCGCTAAGGCCACATCAGGTTCAATTCTGTGCTCCGGTCGTTATTGCCGAGTTACCTCTTTACCTCGGATTATATGGATTTACGTTCCCTTCGCACATTTCAAGTTTTCACTTGCCGGCCGGGTTACCACAGTTTCATCCGGGTCTTATTTCCTTCTCTCGTACGCTAACCCACGTGAAGGGTAATCATTATGTCGTCTTATTTTAAGGGCCTGCACAGTAACCGCCGCAATAATTGTCAGTTATCACTGTGCGTGGGTCACGTCATGCCTGCCTCCTCGTTTCTCGCATCACAGTGGCACGTCATAGGATTCTCTCCGCTCTGTGGCCCTCCGTGTGGATCCCCGCTGATTGGTCCGGACAGGTGATACATGGCCACTGCGTGTGGCGGGTCCGCAGGATACGATCCCACTCACCGCTGGTGGGAGAGGTTAAATAGCGGAGGGGTGCTTCCCTTAGGGTCTTTCTCCTTCTGCGCCCCTCTGCCCGTTGCCCTTCTTCTTCATCTTCCTCGTGACCGCGCCGCCGCCAGTGATACCAAATAGCAGCGTCGCCGCCACCGTGACGCAAATCTCTCGCCACGGGTCCTTGTCAATCCCAGCCACTGTCCCCCGCCGCCTCCAGTGCCAGCGAGGGCCTCGAGGACCAAATGACGGAAGAAGAACTCATCGTTGCTGAGCAGGAGATTGAGGAGGACGCCGCGGCAGCAGACCACGGCGCGTGGGCCGGGTCTTGGGTCTGTCAAGATGATCTTGACTGGCTTTATCGAACCAGGCGCATCCCCGTCGGCGTCACCGCTCGTCTCCCTTCTAATGAACTGGCCCCCTCACCCAATCCGGGTGAGTTCGTCGTCTTTTTGTCCCACTTCTAATGGGGCTTCGGGTTGCCGGTGAGCGATTTTTTCCGGGACTGGCTCAGTACATACCAGCTCCAGCCGCACCATCTTCCAGCCAACGCCATCACTTCTCTCTCTGCCTTTGCTTCTACGATCGAAGGCTACACCGGACTGTGGCCCACGAAGGAGCTATGGATCCGGTTCTTCGGCCTTCATCGCAATGTCATCCCCAACATCCACGTTGATCCGGAGGACAAATAGCTCACTCAATTCGGAGCGGCTTCCATTTCACCCCGGAGGTTTTCTGTTTTCCCCCGGGTCACCGGGTTAGAGTCCTGCAAAGGATGGGCCCGGACCTTCTTCTATGTCCGGAATACGGGCACTGAAGACTTGATCCGGTTGCTCCCCTATACTTCGGGTCCACCTAACCCGGATTTGTGGGATGAGATCCCCAAGAAGCCCACTGCCCTGGCCAATCAAGTCAACAAGATGTTCGCGGAGGTGAAGAAGCTCGGGCTGCGCAACGAGGATGCCATGATCACTTTCGTGCGCAACCAGATTTCCCCCCTCCAGAAGCGCACCCACAAGGTGTGCCACATGAGCTTCGGCCGCGACCCCAACCGGACCTCCTCCTTCGAGCTAAGCAACACGGAGATCTATCGCCGGGTTAAGGCTCTTTTCACCACCCACAAGGACTTCTCCTCCGAGTGGACTTGGGGAATGGAGCATTATTGCCGTGATAGGCTTCCTCCCGTGGTAAGCTTCATGTTGCGAACTTACTCCGGACCAATTATATGTCAGTTATTGTTGCATTTTTGACTCTTTCGTTCATTCCTTTCCTCAGCAATTTCTTCAGTAGACCATCGAAGACGGCACTGATCCGACCCTTAAGTGGGCGCCGGACCGGGAGAACCCGGATGAGGAGGAGCCGGACCAGGAGATGTTCCTCCCAATGACCGACGCCACGAAACGACCCACGGGTAAATCCTCTTCCATTAGAGATTGGCCCGATGATGAAGATGATTCGGATGTCGAGGTGATTGAACCTGTTGAGGCTGTCCCCCTTTCTTTTGCTTTTCCGCCATCAGCTCACCCCGGTGGTCATATCCACGAGGATCCTCCCCTCGCTACGGGCGAACCTGTTTCGGTGGCTCCGAAGAAGAAGCGCGGGGCTGCTTCAAGTTCATCCTCCGGACCTTCTCAGCCCGCTAAAAGGCGAAAGAAGTCCGGAGACAAGACTGCCTCCAAGCCAGCAGGCAAGGCCCCAGCACGAAGGGCTCGGAAACCCAAGGAGGCCCAAACCTCGGATGCGTAAGTTGTTTTGCCTTCTGTAACTTGCTCTCCCTTGCATCGTTGTGATTTCTCTTCTAACATTGTTCTCTTTTGCAGGGCTCCGGTGGAGGTCCCTCAAAGTGGATCGAGCATCTCTTCACCTCTCCGACCCAGCCCTTCTCCCCGTCGCGACGACGAGTCCCGTCCGCTGAGCCCTATTCTAGAGGGTTCTGCGGCCGCTCCGGGTTCTGCTCCACCTCGGCAAGAGGGGGTAACCTTGGAGCAGGGGAGACTGGCCCGGCCGAGGTGACGGCATCCACCACTTCGGCATCGCCGCAACCAGCATCCACTGAAGCAACTTCGGCTCCAGCACCAGTACCAACAACCAGACCCGTACCAACACCAACTCTGGCATCAGCACCAACTCCGGCTGCTAAAACATCAGCAGCAGCACCAAGTTCAGCCCCAAGAGCATCAGCGCCTAGCTCCTCTGCCTCGTCCGAGTCTTCTCAACCTCGGTGAGGAACCACTCCGGCCGCTACTAAGGGAAAAACCGCTGTGTCGGCTTCCTCTTCCCAGCAAGCCAAGGAAAATAAGACTCCGGACACTACCAAGCCACCATCCGTCGAAGCCGGGCAGCGTACCCTCGTGTCAATGCTTCCCAAGAAAGCACCAACAGCGAAGGACGCGCCTGCCGAGCCAACTGACACACAACAAATGGTTCTGCACACCAGCCCAGCCCTTGCCTTGATCGAAAGGAAAGAAGCGCATGCGAAGGGCTTGGTGGTGCCCCATATGCCCAGCGGTGAACGGTACCCTCCGAGCTTAATTGAATTCGTCATGAATTGGAATAAGGCAGAGGTGGTTCAAGACACTAATCTTCCAGAGAAGTTCGGCCCTGCCGAGTTTTCCGCTCAGATGAACACAACCGCAAAGGCAATTAACCTTGCTGGGCGAATGATGGAGGTACGTCGCTTCCCCTTTACAAGTTGTAGATAGTAACCATTAGTCCTCGAGCCTCCGGGGGAGTAACTCGTTACTCGGCCGGATGCTCTTTAGAAAACTAACGTAGCTCCATGAGAACTTCGACTATGCACACACCTAGAGCCAGGTTAAGTTCCACTTGGCCTGGATTTTAGTACACTTCGAATATGCACACACCTAGAGCCGGGTTAAGTTCCACTTGGCCCGGATTTTAGTACACTTCGAATATGCACACACCTAGAGCAGGGTTAAGTTCCACTTGGCCCGGATTTTAGTACTCTTCGAATATGCACACACCTAGAGCCGGGTTAAGTTCCACTTGGCCCGGATTTTAGTACACTTTGAATATGCACACACCTAGAGCCGGGTTAAGTTCCACTTGGCCCGGATTTTAGTACACTTCGAATATGCACACACCTAGAGCCGGGTTAAGTTCCACTTGGCCCGGATTTTAGTACACTTCGAATATGCACACACCTAGAGCCGGGTTAAGTTCCACTTGGCCCGGATTTTAGTACACTTCGAATATGCATCAAGCTAACTTGTGTTTGTCCTTTTCAGGTGACCACCAATCGCCGGAGTGCTGAATTCCAACGCTTGCTGGATACCCACAAGCTGCTACGCGCAAAGCAGGCCGCGCTTATTGCGGAATACGAGAAGAGGGGTAAATTTCTTCCTTAGCGCTTCTTAGTTTTGCTTCATTTTCCTTTGCCGGACTAACCTCATCATTCAATTTCCGTAGCTGGGGTGGAAGCTGAGAACATCATTATGCGCAAAAATCTGGAGCAGATCAAGGGTAAGTCATTTCTGTCCGACTTTGCCGTACTTTCCATTCCCTTTTCTCCTTGGCTCGGCCAACATTCATACCTCGGCTCTGCCGGGCCAACACACTATTTCAGCATCGCTTGAAGATAGTGTGCCCGTGCCTGATATGATGCTGCATTTTCTCGAACAAGCAGGGCAGCACCAAGCCGAGCTTAAGAAGAAAGATGACGAGCTCGCCCTCCTCCGGACCAAGGACGATGAGATTTCTAGGCTCAAGACTGAGATGGAGAGGATGAAGGCCCAGCACCAATCCGAACTTCAAAAGGCTGGCCAGAATTTCACAGAAGAGCGCGAGCGCCTCAACCTCCAGATCACCAAGGACCAGGATCTTCTCAAGGAGTCCGGCATCCATCTTGGGTCGGCGAACGGTGAGCTTGAGCAGCTCCAGAAGAGACGTGATGACTGCACCAAGGAGTTGACCCGGATCCTCAGTCATATATCTCGTAAGTTTATTTCCCTTTTCCGACCTACTTCTCCGGGTTACTTCATATGTCTTTTCTTGACCTTTCTCCTTTGTCTCGTTTCCAGGCAAATTTCCAGAGGGCACTCCTATCGCGAGCGCAACAGTTGCCAACTTCCGCCGACAAAGGGGTACTCCGGTCACTTCTGATAGTGAAGGGATTCCTTACGACCTGGAGGACCTGTTGGTCAGCTTATCATCTCGCGTGGAGCTCATCAAGAATTACGGCAAGGACATCCTCGGCGCTGCAGCTCGCATCTTTAACATTTTCTGGCCCGGCGAAGAAGCCCCGGAGACCACCGCACTTCTCATTGAGAAGTTAATGGAAACCGAGACTTAGCTTGACCTCTAGAGAGAGTCTGCTGGACGTGCCGTAGCTGATACCATCCTTCACCACATACTCATGTGGTACGAGAAGATTGATCTCAACCTCCTGACATGTCTGCGCACAGGATCCAGATGGACCAATGACCCGGACTAGGTAGCTCGGCGCCAGGCTTGTGCCTATAGCCTCATTGAATACGCTCCCATTCATGAATGGGTTGAGGGGCCGAGCTTCCTGGAAGCTGCTGGAGACGAAGAGGTTGAGCACGGTGAAGATGGCTCGGATGATGAAGGAGAAGATGATGCCTCTGATATTGAGGGCAGCAAGGACGATGCCGAACTTCCTCCTCCTGCTGCTCCTTGAGCTAAAACACTTAAAAATTTATCAGATCCCCGGTATGCCGGGTGGAGTTGTATTCCAAACACATGTGATATTTTGCTACTAAGTTCTTATGCCGAATTAACTTGGGCGTAGTCCCCGAGTTTCTTTTTCTTGTTCGTTCAATCTCTTGGCTCGGTTTGTGTCTACCTTGATTCGGTTTTATGACTTATGAATCCGAGCTTCAAAAATTTTCTTAACAATACTGGGAAACTTTTAGACTTAGCGCCAAAATAAAACTGCATAATAACTTGAAAATAAATGCAGGGTTAGTTCGAAAAACAAACGTCGGGTCGAATAAATTCTTCTCCTTAGTCGTTTTTCATGTGCTACGCAATTCCAAACTTGTTCTCTTGCTTGCCACGAAGCCAATTCTTGTTGGACAGCAGCAAGTCGAAGAGTTGGGTTTTTTGTGCTCGCACACTACTAATCCGAGTTAAGTAGAATAACTTATTCCAGCTGACGCGCAAAAAAAAACATTATTAAGGCAGTCCCCGAGTTACTGCTCGAGGTGCCAACATTTTATTGATAAGCTCATTGCCGACATACATACCGACATATGAGATAACTTGGATACATAGACTTCTTAGCTAAGTGTAGAAAGGACGAAGTAGAGCTATATTCCATGGTCGCTTGGATTCCTCTCCGGACCTGTCCGCCTTATTCTTTTCCTGTGGCTTTGCATCTATAAGATAGTAAGAATCATTGTGCAATGCTTTGCTCACGATGAACGGCCCTTCCCATGGGAGGGATAACTTATGCATGCCCGTAGTACGTTGTACCAACCGGAGCACCAAATCGCCTTCCCGAAAGACCCGGGGGCACACTTTCCGGCTATGATAGCGTCGGAGATTTTGCTGATATATGGCGGATCTGGACAGTGACAGTTCTCTCGCTTCTTCCAGCAGATCAACATCATTTTGCCGGGCTTCTTGCACTTCGGCTTCTGTGTATTGGGTGACCCTAGGCGAATCATGCTCTATGTCAGTTGGTAATACAGCTTCTGCCCCATATACCAGAAAGAACGGCGTATAGCCTGTTGATCGATTCAGAGTTGTTCTTAAACTCCACAGTACCGCTGGTAGTTCTTCTATCCAACACCCCGCTGATCTTTGCAGCGGCTCAATGAGCCGGGGTTTTATCTTGGATAATACTAATCCGTTGGATCTTTCCACTTGCCCGTTTGATGCAGGGTGGGCTACCGAGGCTACGTCTAGCCGGATCCTCTTATCCCGGCAGAAACGAGCAAATGCTCCTTCCGCAAAATTTGTGCCATTGTCAGTTATGATACTGTGAGGATAACCGTACCTCAAGATGATATCTTTGAGAAACGGTATGGCCGTAGCTCCATCACATTTTCTTATAGGCTTTACCTCAATCCACTTCATAAACTTGTCCACCATTACCAGAATGTGAGTCATATTTCCCCTTGCTGGTTTGAACGGGCCAACCATATCCAAGCACCATACGGCAAATGGCCAAGTGATTGGTATGGTCTTGAGTTCTGACATTGGCATATGTGTCTTGGTAGCGTACCTCTGACAACCATTACATTTTCTCACCAGATCTTCTGCTTGCTCTAAGGCGTTTGGCCAGTAGAATCCGTGCCGGAAAGCTTTTGCTACCAAGGCTCGGGATGAGGCATGATGCCCGCATTCCCCCTGATGTATATCTCGGAGGATGTCAAGCCCTTCTTCCGGGTCAACACATCTCTGGAGGACATTGGTCACACTCCTTTTGTATAGTTCGGAATTGATGATCGTGTAAGCCTTTGCCCTCCTCTGTGTTTGCCTGGACAACACTTCCTCAGTGGGTAACGTTCCATCCTTCAGGAACTGAAATATAGGTAATGCCCAAGTTGGTATCGTTCGCACAGGGAATACATCCTCATCAATCTCCATTTGATCCACCGGCATAACTTCAATCGGATCATGTTGAGCAGTCCCCGGGTCTTGCGGAGCAGTCCCCGGGTTTACTGAAGTAGTCCCCATGTTTGCCGAGGTAGTCCCCGGGGTTCGCGCACCACTTCCCATGTCAATGTCCATGGGCACAGCTCCGGATTTCGTGTCCTCCGGGACATAGATTGACTCGGATTATGGGGATGGCCTGATGGATGGTTTCCTGAGGTGCTCTAATGCTACACCCGGTGGAATTGCTTGTCGGGTTGACCCGAGCTTCGACAGCATGTCGGCAGCCTCATTTTCCACCCAGGGTACATGGTAAAATTCGCATCCCTCAAAGTAACCAGATATCTTCTGCACATGAAATCTATACAGTGCCATGTTTGGATCAAGGGCGTCCCACACTCCCGACACTTGCTGCACCACCAAATCCGAGTCGCCAAAGCATATGATCCGACGTATCCCAATTTCTTTTGCTACCTTAAGCCCATGCACAAGTGCTTCATACTCAGCGACATTGTTTGATGCAGTGAAATGGATCTGCAGCACATATTTCAACTGGTCCTTCTTTGGCGATGTGAGTACAACTCCGGCACCTAGCCCGGTTTTGGTTTTTGATCCATCAAAGTGCATTCGCCAATAGTTCGGATCTGGAAGTGGCGGTTCGTATTGTACCTCGGCCCAATCCACGAAAAAGTCCGCCACAGCTTGAGATTTGATGGCCTCTCTTCTGTCATATTGTGGCGCATAAGGAGCTAGCTCAATTGCCCATTTTGCAATTCTGCCACTCGCATCCTTGTTACTCATTATCTCGGATATGGGGGCCTCATATATGACTCGGATAGGATGCTCCTCAAAGTAGTGCTTCAGTTTCTTGGTGGCCATGTACACGCCATATGCCACCTTTTGGTAATGTGGATAGTTCTGCTTTGAGGCAGACAACACCTCGCTCAAGTAATATACTGGCTTTTGCACCGACTTACCTTCCTCGTCGCGCTCCACCACTATCACTGCACTTACAACTCGGTTGGTTGCGGCTATATAGAGCAACATTGGCTCCTTCGATAGTGGTGAGGCTAGCACTGGTGCCGTGGCTAACATTTTCTTCAGGTGGGTAAAGGCTTCATCGGCCTGTGGCGTCCAAACGAACTTATCCGACTTTTTCATGAGTTGGTAAAGAGGCAACGCCTTTTCTCCCAACCGACCTACAAACCGACTTAACGAGGCCAGGCAACCTGTGAACTTCTGGACATCGTTAAGAAACTTCGGCAGTTCCATTCGTTCGATGGCCCAGATTTTGGTTGGGTTAACCTCGATACCTCGGCTGGAAACAAGAAAACCGAGCAATTTCCCAGCCGGGACACCGAAGGTACATTTTTCTGGGTTAAGTTTTATCTAGAACCTCCTTAGGTTCGCAAACGTTTGCCTGATATCGTCAAGGAGCGTTTTGCTTTCCTTGGTCTTGATAACCACATCATCCACGTACACTTGTACATTTTGACCTATTTGGTCGTGCAAACATTTTTGCATACATCTTTGGTACGTTGCCCCTGCATTACGTAAACCAAACGGCATGGTGCGATAGCAATAAGCCCCATACGGGGTAATAAATACAGTCTTTATTTGATCATCCGGATTCAGAGGTATCTGGTGGAAACCAGAATATGCATCAATGAATGACAATAGTTCACACCCAGTAGTTGAGTCTATGACCTGATCTATTCTTGGCAGCGGAAATGGATCTTTTGGACACGCCTTGTTCAGGTTCGTGTAATCGATACACATGCGCCAAACCACTGCCACGTTCGGGTCATCCTTCTTCTTTTCCACCAGCACCGGATTAGACAGCCAATCCGGGTAAAGAACTTCCATGATAAATCCTGCAGCTAGCAACCGAGCTATCTCATCCCCAATGACTTTCCTCCTAACTTCGGCGAAGCGGCGGAGAGGTTGCTTCACCGGCTTAGCTCCGGGTCTCACATTCAAAGAGTGCTCAGCCAACTCTCTCGGAACACCTTGCAAGTCCTGTGTGGACCAAGCAAAAATGTCCTGATTCTCACGGAGGAAGCTGACGAGCTCGCTTTCCTATTTATCATTTAACCTGGCACCAATTATTACGGTGCGCTCTGGGAACATGTCATCAACAAGAACCTTCTTGGTATCTTTCGTGGCCTGGAAAGAGACACTTCCATGCGGGTTACTTAGCGCCGGCATATACTGCTGCGCGGACTGAGCCAATGCCGCCACTTCTTGAATTTTCCTTTTTTCCTGCGCAATCACAAGTGACTCGGCTAAGTTCGACCCGGCCGACGCACACTTCATCGAACGTCGGAAATCCCCTGCAATGGTTATCACCCCGTTTGGTCCGGGCAACTTCATCTTCAAGTAGCTAATATGACAACTTGCCATGAACTTGTTCAGCGCTGGCCTTCCTAGTAACGCATGATACGCGCTTTCTAAGTTCACCACTTCGAACTCCAGATTTTCAGTTCGGCAGTTATCTCTTGTGCCGAACAACACGTCAACCCGGACTTTGCCTATTGGCTCGCAAGAAATACCGGGCACAATACCATGGAAAGTTGTCCTCGTGGGCTGTAGCATGTTTTCCGAGATGCCCAACTTACGCATGGTGTCCGCATACATGATGTTAATGCTACCGCCATTGTTGATCAACACCTTTGAGAACCTTACATTAATGCTAGGTCCAATGAGCGTCGGATCCAGCACCAGCGCATACGAACCAGGGCTGGGCATGAGCTTGGGATGATCCCTGATGCTCCAGGTGATTTCCTGGTCCGACCAAGGCATGAACCTCGTCACTGCTGGCATCACCGCATTCACCTCCATATGCCTACGCTGTAAGATTTTTCTATCAGTTTCCTCAGTGGTGAACACACAGTAGCTCTGATGATGCTCCCTATACTCATTTCTCCCCTCATTTCCGGGGTACCTCTGATCCGGCTGATGCTGATTTTCTACCTGATGCACTGCATCCCTTCACTCATTGTTATCATACCTCGGCGGAGGGGGAGGCAACATTAGCTGTTGCGTGTTCGCTCCGGAGAGCAGTTGCTGCCGGGGTAACTCCTGCCGAGGCTGATCATTCCGGGGTGCCTGAGCATTCCCCGAACCGCCTTGTTCGATCTTGCGCATCCACTCACATTGCCTCGTCGTATGACCCACTAGGTTGTTCAGATTTGGTGTATGAAACTTACACGACTGGTCCAACATCGACTCATAAGTATACCTCGGACGGTCTTTCCTTTCTTGCCACTGCTTCTTTTGCTCTGGTGTCCAAGTTTTCTTGCCATCATTTCTCGGAGTCCACTGCCCTCCAGTTTTTTGGCGTTGACTGCCCCCTACTCCGGGCTGATCTTGATTCACAGCTGCAACTTGGTGCGAACCATACCGATGATCCGGTCTATCATCTCTCCTTTTTCCTCTATAGTCATTCCTTTGGGATGATCCGGCCCCATCTCTCTGATAGTACTCATCGTTTGACTCGTTTGATACGAGCCTAGGTTGAGTCAGATCACCCAGAGCATACGAATCTGCAATCCGGATCATCTCTGCCAATGTAGTTGGCATTTTCCTTTGCAACTTCATCCACAGCTCGCTTCCATACCTATACCCTTGTGCAAACCATGCAATGGCCTGTGATTCGATCACGCCCTCACACGAATTTCTCACAGTGCACCACCGGGTTAAAAACTCCCGATTCGTCTCATTTTTCCTTTGCTTGCACATAGCTAGGGTCTGTGGCCTATTTGGCCTCTGATACGTACTCGAAAAATTGCTGATGAACATCTCCTCAAAATCTATCCAGCAATTGATGCTTCCTGGTGGCAAATTGTTCAGCCATACCCTTGCCGGGCCTTCCAACATCCGGGGTACATATCGTACAACCCATCTCAGGTTGCCAGTGGCAATTTTCACAGCCATAGCATAATTTATCAGCCAATCCTCCGACTTTGTACTGCCGTCATACGTCTTCGTGCCCCTGGGTAGCTGAAAGTTCGGTACCGGTGGCTCCTTCATGATCCGGGGTCCAAAACATGCTGGGCCCGGTGGACCTTGACATTCAATTTGTTCCGACCTATACAGTCGATCCAGTTTCAACCTGGCATCATCCAGCATCAAATCCCTGCTCCCCAATCTTGACCCTATCACATGATACTCCGTCCTTGGGTATCCCGCGTTTGCCATTTCCGAGTCTCAATCATTATACCTGTCTTGCTCTCTTGGAGCGTCTTTCTGTTGCATACCTCGGCCGGCACTTTGCTCTTGCCTTGGTATATTCCACTGCTGCGGTTGTCCTGCTCCAGCCGAGTTTCGCTGCCCGGCATTGCCGTTGACAACGTTCCCTTGACCGGCATTGCCTTGGTCGCGGTTACCTCGGCCAGCTTCACCTCAGCTCACACTCCGTCGATCATCATTTTTCTGCGCTTCCTTTCCTTTCTCTGCCCGCGTCGGGTCATACGGGACGATCTGTTTGTTCCGTCTAGCCGAGGTTACCACCTCTTCTCTCCTTGGACCACCATGAGGAGACGATGCGGCTCCAGCGGATTTCTTCGGGTTACCCACTGCCGAATGGACGATCTTGGAGGCTCCAGCTCTCTCCGGGTTAGCCCTGAGCAGTTCCTCGTTTTGCCTGTTCGCAATCCGAACCAGCTCATTAACCCTATCTTGTTGTCTTTGCCGGACTTCACCTGTTAGACCCTCCAACTCGGATGCAGCTGCATCCGCTGCTCTAAGGTTCTTTGCCGGGGTACTGTACCTCGGCAGCCCCACGGACAAACAGTTTTCTGATACCTCAATTCCAGTACCAGCCTCTTTGTTCATCTCGCTCATGAGATTTCTCCCCTTCACTTTTACAGCGTCAACCTTGTTCGCCTTTGCGTACTCGCGCAACGTCATATTAAACGACTGCTGTGCCGTGGCTATCTTTTTTGCGCCCTCTAGGATTTTCTGCCTAGTTTCTTCCATCTCGGCCTGCGCTCGAGCCGGATCTACTGCTGCTACTACAGGGTTTGCCAAGCTATCCATTGCTTCCCTCAACACGTTCTCTGGCCTCTCTAGTGGAGGACCTCTACCTTTCCTCGGTGCCTTAGGCGTTACCTCCGGATCTAGCGCCGGATCCTTGCTCGCGCCCGCACCAGGCGCAGTCATCATCACCTCTGCATGGTCCGGGGAGCGAGCGATACGCGTCCCAGGGACCACGGTGAGGGGAGGCTCCCCCGCGTCGACGACGTGACGCGGATGAACACCTGACACGTCCACAGCAACGTAGACCTTGTGCGCGCCGAGCCTGACGAAGAGGCCATTGCGCGGAAGAGGGCGCGTGCCGAAGCAGCCAGCGTTGTCGCTGACAAAGTCCAACGCTCCAAACGCTGAACGAGCCCGGAGACGATGCGTTCGCCGGTGCCGATGATGTTTCCCGTCCGGATCTTGACCCATGCTAGCACCGCTAGCCCCACGGTGGGCGCCAACTGTCGTGGTGGTGTCATGGCAGATGCCATGAATAGGCTAAAGGTGGAGACTAATACACGCTAGGGGAATTCAGGGAGGGATAGTGGAGTGATTCTCCACACAGAAGTTTGTATTGATTTCCTTCCAAGATTACAAGTGCTCCTAGAGCTGTATTGATGAGAGGAGGAAGAAGGAGCTCTCTTACTCTCACCCACAGATCACACCTGAAACCCTAGCGAAAACAGAATAGTAGAAAGACCAACCCCTTCTACAGAAGCCCCATCACCCCTTTTATAGAGGAGGCTCGGTTTCTGCCTAGGGCATACGTGGAGGCATATTCCTAAGAATATGCCTCCACCCAAAGTGGTAAGCCGACCGAGGTGCTTTTTCCCCGCGTCACACTTGCTTTTGCTACGTGAGCCTCTGCGGCGCCCGCGTCAGCCGACATGGGCGTCGTCACCCCTGTCAGCCATGACCCGGTGGTCCTGCTCTTATCTGCTTCGCTCATGCAGTGCGTACCGGGCCCTCTTTTTGACCAGCAAGATTCCTTCCTTCTCCTAGAAGCCAAACATGACCCGGATCACAGCTGATCCGGGCACCCCTGTTCCTGCATACAAGTAAACATATACTTCCGACTTACTGCTTAAGTCGGTTGAGACTTAGTTAGGCGAACACCCCCTGGTCTGGGTCACTCCGTGATTCGGCCGGCCTTGAGGTGACCCGGCCAGCATATGTTTTGGCCTTGCCGAACCTCGGCTAACTCGGCCTTTATACCCCGGCGTGACCCTACCCGGGGGTATCCCCCCAACACCGGACCAGAGACTGGCCCTAGAGTTTCCCCCGGCACACGGAGGGAAGTGGATGAAGGTAGCCACACCGCCCTCCAGGAAGGAAAGATGCCACCCATGGGCGGCACCGCGACGGTGTCAGACGAGTCGATAAGGATTTCTCCCCAAAAAACCCTATCCACAACCCTCAGGCGATCCGTTGCACAGTAACCCCGCAAGGTCGAGACCTTGACACCACCAGACTTGCCGCCCACGAGCATGCGCCACTCCGGTACTGATCTGCCATCGTTGTCTCCCCGAGCAAGCTGTCACGAGGTCTGCAATATCGAGGTACTCGTAGAGCTAAAGCAGGGCCCGCGGTACCGCGACCGCACGGGAGGGAATAGCCTCCACCGCATGCGGTAGTCGATCGGACGCGGCCACAGACACCTAGACCTCCATAGGTTCGGCAGGGTCCGGCGGACCCGTAAAGCCTCCACAGAGACATACCAGTCCCATGGTGGTCCGGCCGAGCCCCGCCGGGCCCGTAAAGTCTGCGGCTACGCTGCAACAGGCCGGCCGAGGTCGCCGCGGATCCCCTCCCCCCTACCCACCTCGATCTGCAGAGCGAGATGAGACGAACCAGTCGGCCCGCACTACCCTGATGGGCCCAAAAGGGCCCGATCTGGGCCTCCCCGTGCCATGGCGCAACCAGTCTGGTGCCCCACCTGCCGCCGTCGAGCTCCAGCCGCACCGAACTCTGCCGCCCTAGGTGCACTGTCACCGAGTAGGAAGGCCTCGACCCGCCCGTCCGGCGCGGGGAAGAATGGGCCGCCGCCGCCGGCACCAACCGGGGAGCGCCCGGCGGCCCTGGCCGACGGCGGCGATGGAGGGTAGGCGGGGGCAGGGGGTTGGCCGGGGTGGGGGTGGCGGCGCCCTCGTCGCCCTGGGGGGGAGGGGGCGAGAGGAGCGCGACATGTTTTTTCGGTCCGGTCAGTCGGTCCGCTCTTTCAATTTGGAACTAAAACCATGAAAAGAATTATGGAAAAGAGAGCGTCGTAAAAGATTTTTTCTTTTCCCTACAAGCGAAGAAAAACTCGCCTCCTTTGTTCCTTGACGTGTCAGATTAAGTTGTTAGTGACGTGACAGCAAATCGACTGTATTTCTAGATTAATTATTAAAAATTGATTCAAATTTTTCATCGGTTAAGGTGTGTTTTTCAATCTTGCTACAAAGGAACAAGATTACAATAGAGGCAACCCACACTGTACAACATCTGTTGGTGGCTTGCACCGAGTTCATTTAATTATAAAAACAAAAATAATTTTAAGGAGCTCTAGTAAAGAAAAATATTTAGTTCCCACACTTGGTGCAGTGCATGACAATCAATATTCACATGTCTATGGTTATACCCAACACCATGACTTGATCTTCACTCCTACACGGCCGATTTGATATCATTAATAGCATGGTTACACCAAGATAAATATAACGAAATTTTAGGACCGACTTTGGGCTAAACTTTTTTTTTTAAACAACTTTCTGCTAAACTAGTTACACATTGAGTACTCATCTTACTTTTTTTACCCCAAATTTCATTACAAATTAGGTCTTGTAAGGACAAATGTTTGAGGAATAGTTACTCGTAACTTATACGACATAAATTGATTTCATCATATTCATGTTTTTTTTGTGAAATTTCACTGATCTATTAATAACCATCAACAACAGTATAAAGAGACCCAAAAGTAATAAAAAAATATAAATAGATCATTGGACCACCTAGCGATGACTACAAACACTAGCGCGAGCGAATGCGCGTCACCGTCCTCGCCCCTCCATCACCGGAGCCGGGCAAAACTTGTCGTAGTAGAGCTTGTTGTAGTAGACAGACGGGAAATCGTCTGCTAAGGCACAATGGACTAGCGCACTAAAGCAGCAACCATCGACAATGATGATATCCGTAGAACGGAAGAGACTGACCTAAAAACAAACTGACGAACATGTAAACGGACAGAATCCCAGGAAATCCGCCGGACAAACGATTCCACGTGCCCTCCATTAGCGCTAGATGGACCACCGGAGCGAAAACAAAACGGGGAGGATCTTATTCTGACTTCAGGACGTAGTTGTCATCTCAACATCCCAAAGAAGACACTAAAAACAGACGGGAAAAAAGAAAAATCTCCCGCCGGCGAGAGGCCGTGATCCGCAACACCTCCAAGACCCTAGAGCCACCGAAGACAAAGCAGACCGACGACGTCGCCGGCGAGGAGTGCGGAACCCTAAATGGATTTTTCTCCTTAGAGTCGCCTTTCCTAGCGGCTGTTGTACGCTATGTACGTACCGGTTGGGGTTTTTCATCAGATTCATGTAAAAAGAAAAAAATTGTTATGATTTTGTATCACAAAAGCTACATACTAAACTGTAATTGTTGGTCAGAGCCTTGTCTTAACGACATCTAATGTGTAACACATTTTTTGACTGCGGGGGTGGTAAATAATTGGGTCTTACAACCATGAAACATAAAAAATATTGCAACAGGTCGTTATACGATTAATCATCATACCCATGGGACTTTACAAGGCTTAAAAAAAGACCACATTTGTCCATAAAAAGCCTAATTTATTTTTTAACTATTAAAATAATCCTCTGCCTTGTATTATAGTCTGAGTTTACAGAGAAGGCCGCGTAGTGCTATATGGCACGTAATTCAGTCTCAGGTTCATGAACCAGACAAGCAGGTGTTAACACCCAATACTGAGTTAGACAGCTTTGCCAAGCGATGGAGCCGGCAAGGAAGGAGATCGTGCCGGCTGGGGGAAGTGCGCGGAAGCTGCAAATCGTCGGCGGCAGCTGGCCTCGGCTCACAGGCGACCAATTGATCCAATCGGCGCAAAGGGCGGGCTTGGCCAATGTCTTGGATCCATCAGGACTGTTTGGGGAATCTCTGGTCGGTTGGGGTGATCACCCGAGGCTGACCAGGAATGACCCGATGGTGTCGATGATCCGTTGGAGGGCTAGCCAGGGAGGTGTTGTTTCAGAAGTAGATGATGGCTTCTGGGATGATCAGGACATGGAACGAGAGCTAGGACTACGCCAAAGTGCAGAAGGCCAAGTCGGAGGATCGGTCAACATGGAAGATGAGGTGGTGCTGAAGTTTGATGAGGAAGAGGAAGGAGCAACATATGTGACGCCGGCTAGACCGAACACTTGGCAACTCATGGCAAGGTACATGGCGAACTTTACACGTAATACAACAGCCATGTTTGATAAACTGGTTGAAGAAGCCTGGCATCTACGGACCATCTACGGACAGGTATTGAGTACTCAGAAAAGGGGAAGAACTACTACATGATTACCTTGTTTTTGCAAGGTGATTTCCACTTCGTCAAGAGAGGAGGCCTGTGGATTTTCAACAAGAATGCCTTGGTGGTTAAGGCCCTGGATGCATCTGCCCAGCCGTCAGAGACAATCCTGAATTCGATACCGATTTGGGTACATGCGTATGATGTTGTATGGGATAAACAGTGCGTATGATGTTGTATGGGATAAACAGAATAAGGTGATAGACATGAAGTTTGGCAATGCCCGGGGGAAGCACCGGAGGTGGATGTCCCCAAAACTGAGGAGGATAAAAGGAGTTCATACGTGTCCATGTGGAGCTGCCTTACGATCGTAGGCTCCAAACTCAAATCACTGGTGTTGTGAAGGGCAAAACCGGGCTACCAAAGTGTATAAGCTGAAGTACGAACGTATTCCTCACTATTGCTCGCATTGCGGATTCATGGGGCACCACAAGAACAAGTGTGAGAAGAAGCGATACGGGGTTCCTTCACTAGACTATGGGGCGCATAAACTGCGATGCAGTCCGTACAAGAAGTTTGAATATAGGGCGCACTTCATACCGCCACCGGGGCAGGCTACAGCAAGAAGGGTGCTTAGCTTTGCCAGTTTTGGTATAGCTGAGTCACACAAGTCCACCAATGGGAGGAGCTCCACGCCGGTGCGAACGGTGAAACCACATGCGATGATACTGGAACAGATGGGTGCACGAGACAAATTTGAGGAAGAGGCTTTGCTGCCGCTAGAGAAGGACGTTGAACAAGAGTTATCTGCTCAGGTTAATGCCATGCAGGTTGACTCCATGCAAGTTGTTGACGAAAACAGGAGGTTGACAGCGGGCCAGGTTTACAGCTCGACAGAGAGGGACAACATACAAAGCTTGTATATTAGGACTTAATGGCAAGGCTGGACGAGAAACAGAAAAATCAATCCAAGGTGGAGGAGAGCAGTAAGACTAGTGAGACTATAAACGTAATGGCATGTATGCGTCGAGGCCTCACCTTTGACCTGAATACGAGTAGAAACCACTCGGACCATCATCTAAACATGCATGGGCCGCGGAGTGGTGACATGATCCATGTTCTGTGTAACCTATCGAACAAAACTTTATCCCTGAGCGGTGTTGAGGATATGTTGATGGCACATGCAGATTCAGTCCTTGGTAAATGAGCTGCTGAGGAAAAGGAGGTGCAGGGAAAGGATGTCATGTCGCTATCCCTTAGCAGGGAGCAAGTGTCGGGCGGAATACAGAAAAAAGGCAGAGGTAATGAAGGACCACGAGGTAGAGGGCATGGCTTCGGAAGGGGAAGAGGTGGCAACAGAGGTGGGAGAAGGAATATGGCTACCGGACCTGGAACATCCGGTCACCTTGCGAAATCACACACGTGGTTTCGCCAGCATCAGTGAATTGTATATCGCTGAACTATTGCGGAGCTGGGAATGCTGCGACAGTTCGAGAATTAGCTACTATTTCTCAAGTTTGGAGTCCTCGTTTATTTTTCTTGTGTGAGACTAGACAAAATAAAAATAAAATGTGTCGGTTGCGTCATAGGTTAGGTCTAAAGGGTTTTGAAGGAGTTAGTAGTGAAGGTAATAGTGGTGGTCTAGCTTTATTCTGGCATGAAAGTCTTTGTGTAGAGATTCAATCTTCGAATAAAAGATATATTGATGCGTACGTCCGGCGTCCCCTAACGCTCCGCAATGGCGCATCACTTGTGTGTATGGTGAACCACGGACGGAGGACCGTCCTAGTATGTGGGACAAATTGTGTACTTTACATTCTATGTCTAACCTTCCATGGCTAGTTGTAGGCGATTTCAACGAGGCTCTATGGCAGGAGGAGCACCCATCCCGCATGCTAAGACCGGTGGGGCAAATGGAGGCCTTCTGTGAGGCTCTATGTGATTGTAACCTGACTAACCTTGGCTTTTCAGGAGTGCCTTACACATATGATAACAGACGTGCTGGCTTAGCAAATGTTCGGGTACGTCTTGACCGTGCGGTGGCCTGCTCTGCTTGGCGTGACTACTATGCGGACACGTGGGTTCACCACCTAGTAACACCAATATCTGACCACTATCCAATCTTAGTACAAATGGAGCAGGAAGTACGGATGGCGCCTAGATAGCCGAGAAGGCAATATGAGATCCTTTGAAAGCAAGAATCAGACCTAGCTGAGCGTGTTGCAGTTGCATGGAATGATGTAGGCCACAAAAATGACCTAGCGGATATAATGAAAGGCCTGGACCAGGTCATGGCTATATTGCAAGGATGGATTAAGAAGAAGTTTAGGAATATTCTACGAGAACTCGACAAGGCAAGACAAAAGATGGAGCTTCTTATGGTAAATGACAGAAACCAAAGAGAGATAAGACAGGCCAGTGATCACATGCTGAAGTTGTTGTATAACGAAGAACTCCTCTAGATGCAACGATCCAAAGTGAACTGGCTAAAAGAAGGCGATAGTAACACTAGGTTCTTTCATCAAAAGGCGAAATGCAGAGCACGCAAAAATAAAATAAAAAAGCTCAAGGATGATGAAGGGGTTTGGTCTAATGCCTCATCTGATATGGAAAGAATGGCTTCCTCCTATTTCAAAGAGTTGTTCACTCGAGACCCTTCCCTCAATTCGGATGCCTTAATTAGCATGACGCGGGAAAAGGTTACATGGGAAATGAATGACGACCCGTGCAAGAATTTCTCTAATGATGAAATTAGCGATGCACTGTTTCAAATAGGACCCCTCAAAGCTCCAGGCGTTGACGGCTTCCCGACGCAGTTTTATCAACGGAACTGGGATACAATCAAGGTTGAGGTAATCAATGTTGTCAAGCTCTTTTTTGCTACAGGGTGCATGCCCGAGGGGGTAAATGAAAATGTAATTGTTTTGATCCTGGAAACTGATCAACCCGAAATGCTGAAGGATTTTAGGCCTATTAGCTTATGCATTGTTCTCTACAAAGTAATAGCAAAATGCCTGGTAAACAAACTAAGACCCATGTTAAGCGACACTGTCTCTATAAACCAAAGTGCCTTTGTCCCAGGTCGCCTAATTACTGATAATGCCTTAGTAGCCTTTGAATGTCTTCATTTCATCGAGCTTAACACAAATATGTCAAAGGATTTTTGTGCCTATAAATTGGACCTCTCGAAAGAGTATGATAGAGTGGACTGGACTTTCTAAAGAAAGTGATGCAAAGGATGGGTTTCTCTCATCGATGGGTGGACTGGATAATGTCATGTGTCACATCGGTGAGCTACAGAGTCAAATTCAATGGGAACCTCCTGGATCCATTCTCTACTTCTCGGGGCCTCCGACAAGGTGATCCTCTCTCTCCATTTCTATTTATGTTTATCGCTGATGGTTTATCTATACTACTATAACATGAAGTGAACTCACAATCAATTGAGGTTGTCAAAGTTTACAGGAGTCCTCCTGGTATCTCCCACTTGCTCTTTGCAGATGATAGTTTGCTTTTGTTTAAGGCACAGGGAACACATGCTCTCTGAATTAAAGAGGTTATGAATACTTATGCCTCGAGTACTGGGTAACTAATTAACCCTTCAAAATGTTCCATTTTTTGGAAAGTTTTGCCCGGATGATAGGAAAGAATAAGTAAAAAGAAGCCTTGGTATCCAGCAGGAAACTTTCGAACAAAAGTACTTGGGCATGCCCATACTGGATGGATCTATGAACAATGACAAATTCCAGAGCCTCCGGGAAAAATTGTCCAGATGCCTCACTGAATGGGATGATGATCATAAATCACAAGCATCAAAAGAAATACTTATCAAAGCAGTTGCACAAGTCATCCCAGTTTATGTAATGAGTGTGTTCAAGTTGTCGCTTGGTCTTTGCGATGAATTGACGAAGATGATATGAAGCTACTAGCGGGGGACAAAATGGGCAAAGAAAAACACATTGGGTAGCATGGGATATCTTATTAAGGCTAAAAACTCATGGTGGCGTTGGTTTCCGAGACATGAGAATGTTCAATCAGGCACTCTTGGCTCAACAAGCATGGAAGCTCCTACAATTCCCTGACACCTTGTGTGCACGCCTCTTAAAAGCCAAATATTACCCCAACGGCTTCCTTATGGACATTGTGTTTACAGGGAATGGCTCCACGACATGGCATGCAATTGAACATGTGTTGGTCCTCCTAAAAAAGGTATAATATGGCGAGTAGGGAATGGAGCTGTTGGGGATATACTTTCCGGGTATCCTCACAGTTCCTCACTAACCAGGGTGGCCCACTTTGGGTTAGAGCTTTGCTTCATGGGCGGTCCAGTCAGGGAGAAGAGACGGAGTCCAGTCCGGGTACGGGAAGGCCCAGAAGACTTATCGACATAGGCCCATAGTGTTACTTGTAGTTCAAGATGTACTCTGTAACCGACTCTTAGTCGTAGCCGGATAGATCTCTCCTGTAAACCCTAGGCTGTATATCTATATAAGCCGTCCTAGGAAGAGCCTTTAGGGCACCCTCAATAGTCTACAATCTCAACTTACATAGGCGAACCTTTGTAACCCATATTCCGGCTCTGCCGTATTACTGGATTGCTAGCAGGAGTAGGATCCGTCCAAAGCCGGTGGATTCGAACCTGGGTAAACTTGTGTGCTCACCGCCCCGGAACACCATACGTCTCACACCCCTCTCTCCTGCACGCCTCGAGGACCCCCCCATGGCGTACTTGTCATCAATCCGATGACAGTTGGCGCCCACCGTGGGGCAAGTGAGCTTCAGATCTGCGTTTCGAGCGGAATCTGCAAGAATCGGAATCAGCGAGACTATCGTCGTCAGTCGCATCCTCTACGCCAGCGACGTCCCTCTCATCGTTCTCGACGAGACCTGGATTCCGGCTAGGGAGGCTATGACTGCCTACACCATCATGTCTTTTGGCGAGATCGATGTTTACATCGGTTTTGCTGAACCTGTCCCACCCACCCTAGCAGTGACGATAGAGGCAGAAGAAACTTCTAGATCCCCTTTGTCCACGGAGGCGGCAGAGTTCCAGATCTCAGAAAACCCTAATCCCACCCAGCCCGCACCAGTTGCGGAGATAGTGGAGAAATTCGAGCCTGAAGCAGACCTAGCGGTCCAAGTTGAATCTGGAGTGGATCTCCCTGGAGAGACCGAATCCTAGATCGACCCACCTGCTGAAGTCAAAATCCAGGAGGAGCATAACAACAACAATGGTTACGGCTCTGACGATGCCGAGACGGACAGACCTTTCCTGAGGTACACGCTATGGCATATGGTAATGTAGAACTCAGGCGTAAATGAAATCCTCAAGACCATCAAGCGTTTCGACGAGGCCTACTATGAAGACCACAGTTATCTCAGGAGGGGCGTGATGTCTACGCACTTCTATTCTTGTAGACAGTTGTTGGGCCTCCAAGTGCAGAGGTTTGTAGAACAGCAGCAAGTTTTCCCTTAAGTGGATCACCCAAGGTTTATCGAACTCAGGGAGGAAGTGGTCAAAGGTATCCCCTCTCAAGTAACCCTGCAATCAAGAAACAAGAAGTCTCTTGTGTCCCCAACACACCCAATACACTTGTCAGGTGTATAGGTGCACTAGTTCGGCGAAGAGATAGTGAAATACAAGTGGTATGGTGATAGAAAATAGCTTGATGGCGTGAAAAGACTAAAGGCAGACTTAAATAAAGATGGAAGCAAGCAAACATATAACATATCTAATAGCAAACGGTGTATCAATGCTTAGAAACAAGGCCTAGGGATCATACTTTCACTAGTGAACACTCTCATATAAATATCTTCTCTTTATGGTACTACTCTTAACTACTCTCCGGTTGGACACTCTAATCGATGGTAGGGCTATAATAGCACACCTCAAAGTAAGCCTTTCCCATCTAGAAAACCCCACACTGTCACCTTGAGTACTAGATGAGTCCAACAAACACCACAATTTCATAAACACATTCAACTCCAAATATAACTCATAAAAAGTATTTGTAATCTCTAGCCTAAGTGCCACCATGGTGTGCACACTGTCACTTTCACACACATGGGGAGAGCAGAGATCTATTAAAGCACTTGAGTAGCAGAATAGATCTATAGATTACAAGCTCATGATCTCAATAAGATCATTCATAGAGAGAGAGATGACCACATAGCTACCGGTAGAACCCTTAGCCTCGAGAGAGAGCTACTCCCTCCTCATCATGGGAATCAGCAATGGTGATGAAGATGGTGGTGGAGATCGATGGAGATGGCTCCGGGGGCACTTCCCCGTCCCGACAGGGTGCCGGAACAGAGGCTTTCTGTCCCCCGAATCTCCCCTTCGGTGGTGGCGGCGATGCGGAACTTTTCGTGGCTGGAGGCTTGATTTTTTAGGGTTTATGCATCGGGAGGCTTCTTATAGGCGAAGAGGCAAGGTCGGTGGAGGCCAGAGGGGCCCACACCACCTGGTGGCGTGGCCAGGGCTAGCCCGCGCCACCACATGGTGTGGCCAGGCCCTGGCCCTCCTCCGTCTCGTATTCTGGCTCCGTGAGTCTTCCGGTAAAATATCAACTTTGGCTTTTGTACCGTCCAATTTCGAGAATATTCATTTTCTGAGTTTCCTGGACCCAAAAATAGCAGAAAACAGGCAGCTGGCACTGTGGCTCTTATTAATAGGTTAGTCCAAGAAATCATATGAAAAGTACTCCAAAGTGTGGACAAAACATAAGAAAGTAGATAAAACCAAGCATGGAACATCAAAAATTATAGATACATTTGCAATGTATCAACATCCCCAAGCTTAACTCCTGCTCGTCCTCGAGTAGGTAAGTGATAAAAAGAAAGAATAATTTTGAGGTGACATGCACCATCATAAACTCGATCAAAGTATTTGTAAAACATTGATAGCTGGGATCATAGTATTTCAATCATAACATGAAAGAGAAAGTTCTAGCAATAAAACAAAGAAACTATGATGCAACATGAAAAGGCACAAGCAAAAGATTCATGAATAACAATGCTTTGCAAGACGTTTGTTTGTTTGTTTCACATAAAGAAAACATAACATAATAGTATTCAGCTTGTCCCTCAATAGAGTAGCAAATATAAATGCATAGGACACCTTCAAAGTTCATAAGAGTGACTAGATACAATAGTTTAAAACAAGCAATATCAAAGTATGCATCAATCAACTAGTCTTGGGACAATGAACATAGAACTAAGAATGGCCACTATGCTCTCAAAGTAGGTGCATAAAGATAGAAGGTGGAGACTCAATGTAATGGTGGAAGAAAGGCCTTTATAAAAGGAAGTAGGGATTCAAGTCTCATAAAGAGCTTCCAAAAATTATTGAACTTATAGCTTTCAGCTCTCATTGCCCCTATCATAAGCATCTTTAAGTTGTTAAGGTTGAAATGACACAACTAAGAGGATATGCTTGACAAGTTATAAACCAAAATCTCATGCCCCTTACATACGAAGACCGATCCTCATGCTACTCAACTTCAGTCACGAGTAAGCTCTTGTCATTGTAAGTATATGTGTATCATTAAGAACCGCCAACGGGGTACCCCTTGCACATGATTCAGGAGCTATCCCATAATCAAAATGACAAGGAAAGCAGACAATGAGCATCTCAGCGATCTTTTTATTTACTATGTCCATATATTTTTATTGAGGATGCTTCATAGAATGCTCATTATGGTTATGCTGCAAGTTTCCACCATGATTAGGCATGGCTTAGGCTAGCGGCCCAGGCGTTTCTCTAACATACATACAGACTCCATGATCTTACAAGTTCCACTTTTATTTCACACCGCCGGGATCCATAAGCAAAGGAACATGATATCAATGAGGTACTAAGTACCAATGCAATGTTGAAAGCGTTCCCCATGATACATGGTTCTGCTAACTTCAACTTATAAAGTGCAAGCATATACACAATGTTGTCGGATTGAGGACAAGTACGCCATGAGGGGGTCCTCGAGGCGTGCAGAAGAGAGGGGTGTGAGGCGTACGGTGTTCCGGGACGGTGAGCACACAAGTTTACCCAGGTTCGAATCCGCCGGCTTTGGACGGATCCTACTCCTGCTAGCAATCCAGTAATACGGCAGAGCCGGAATATGGGTTACAAGGGTTTTGCTTGTGCGAGTTGAGATTGTAGACTATTGAGGTGTGCCCTAAAGGCTCTCCCTAGGATGGCTTATATAGATATCCAGCCTAGGGTTTACATGAGAGATCTATCCGGCTACGACTAAGAGTCGGTTACAGAGTACATCTTGAACTACAAGTAACATTATGGGCCTAAGTCGGTAAGTCTTCTGGGCCTTCCCGTAGCCGGATTGGACTCCGTCTTTCTCCCTGACTGGGCCGCCCGTGAAGCAAAGATCTAACCCGAAGTAGGCCACCCTGGTCAGTGACGAACTGTGAGGATACCCAGAAAGTATATCCCCAACAGCATCCCCCTGAGGCCTCCAAGATCCAAAGTCGGATTCATCATCGTCTAGCCTGATCTTCGCCTTGCAGAATCTTGAAGGGTTCCTAAAACTTCACAACAAAAAATACGACCCGGGTCTTAAAAATAAGTCGGACCTATCAACAAGTTACTCGGATTTTCCAGCTTGATTTCAAACTAAGTCAGAACTTGGTTCCTAACGCCACCTGACACAAGTCATGGTCAAGTCACGTCATCTGACAGGCATTCCGTCAGCACGACCGTTGGTGGGTCCACGGTTCGCGGAACCGAGGTGCCGTTTCAATGCGTGCATGGAGATTGAGGCGACCTAATCATCGCGTGGGTCCTTCCCAGTTCCTTCCACGACGCGTGGCGGTTACACTGTAGCATTTGCACGAATCTTGGCACAGTTAGGTGGATATAAGGGGTTAGGATTTTCTCCTTCTCCTTCCACCAGTCCTTTGCCTTTTCCTCTCCTTCCAATCTCCCTGCGCGCACAGAGCTCCCCTGTTCCTCCCCAACAGAACTCCCAGCGCCGCCCCTTTTAGGTCAACTGTCCGCCGGAGAAATGGCTTCATCTTCTTCCTCTGGCTTGGCGGCAGCGGCGACGACGGAAGCGGTGGCGGAGAAAGAGAGCTTTCGTGGGCTCTGGATTCCCTGCGCGCTCAACAAGGAGGGCCTCAAGAACGTGGAGAAGGAGGGGCTTCTTGCCGCCGGTGACTGGCAGAGCGGCTTCGAGGAAACCGTCCCCAACCCGCGTGACGACGAGTGGGTCCACTCGGCACCCACCTCGACAGAGGTTTGTCGTTTCCTCCATCGGAGTTCTTATCCGAGGTGATTGATCATTACGGAGTTCAACTCCATCATCTTCCTCCCAACTCTCTCTTAGAGATGAGCGCGTACGCTTCGTTGTGTGAGGGCTTTCTCGGCATTAGGCCGAGTTTGACTCTTTTCTGGTACTATTTTCATGTCCGGAGAAACTCCATTACCGCCGGTGTTCCTTACATCACCGTCACTATTAGTTTTTCGCTTAGACGTGAGCGCACGTATCCCAAAATTCTAGCTAGTGACTCGGTCAAACAATGGCCAGCCACATTTTTCTATCATAGGAATATTCTGGCTCCCGGCCCGGCAAAGCCACTGCTTTGCCGGATTTTGTTGGTGGAGCTGCCACGACCCAACCTTCTTGGGATGAGGCTGCTCCGGCTCTCTCCAACGATCTGATCCTCGCTAAGAGGCGGATCGAATACTTGATCAAACATAAGGGACTGAAGGGATCCGACTTGGTCCAATGCTGGGTCTCACGCCGGATCCAGCCCCTTCAGTACCATGGGGATCGACTGATGCACTCCATCACGTCATCCAAGAAAGACTCCCTACGCATCAGCCCCAAATCCTACACCACTCAAGGCTACATAAGCCAGATCAAGTGGCTGATCCGGGAGCAGATTGAGAGGAGAATCCCAGAGGTTTCTCTAGATATGCATACGTCGGAAAACCCCGTAGTGCTGGTAAGCTTCCATCAGTACACTTTTTATGTGTTTCAATCTTCGAGTTATACTACAATACGGATATGTTTTCTTATTTTCAGCTTGCCGACCTCCCCGAGTCGGAACTTGCTCCGCTCGAAGGATATCCTCCTGAGTTTTCTCAGGAGATAGAGGTGGTCCCATTGCCGGACCTTGTGCTCAAGAAGCGCAAAGCTCCAACAGTGGATGTTGGCACAAAGGAGGTGCCTGTCGTGAAGAGGTAACTTTCAGTCACAACTTCCGCCTTTGTACTTTACTCAAATTTCTTTCTGAGATGTAATGTTTCCGACTTTACTACATTCTCAGAGCAAAACCGCTCATCAAGGGCAAGGGGAAGGGAACTTCTTCGAAGCCCCTGCGACAGACGAAGCTCACCATAGCTTCCCCCGCCGTGGCTCCTCCAACTCCTGCCCCTCAACCTTCTGCAACGCCGGCGACCATTCCTTCCCTGGTCGTCGCAGAAGATCCGGCTTCTTCAATGGAGCCCGCGATCGTTGAATCGCACACTGACGTCACCATGGGTGAGTCAGATATAGATAAGGGTGAACCCTCTTTGGGTAATGATCCCTCAGCAGAAACCTTCGCCGAAAACCTTATCAGCAATCCGGGACTTGCCAAGTTTGGCCTGTCTCAGGAATCTGCTGAAGAAATCCAGCGGCTCGCCAGGCAATGCCTGGAGAAAAGTACTTTATCTGCCGAAGAAGAAGCACAAGAGGACGTCAAGTTCTCTGACCTTCTCGCCCTGGTGCGCCTTCGCGACGAGAGGATTAGGACTGGTGAGCTCCCAACAGCCCCAGTGATTCCTCTGACTCTCGTCGAAAAGGTGGCCGCTGAAGTGAACGCGGGTTTGGATAAACTCACCCACGAACAATATGTAAGTCGGAATTCTAACTCCTGTTTTTTCCATTATTTTATATCGTATCCTCTAGCCCCCAAGCATGAAGTAGGATATATAATCCGAGTTTATGCTTCATTAGGATGCCAAAGAACAAACTAGTGTAGCCCCCAAGGCTCGTGCTGATATTAGCAAAAATATTAGCCCGAGTCTTAAGTAGCTTTCTGACTTTGGGTATTTTGACTTACAGAAAGTATGTTCCTATAACCAGGATTTACTGAAGAATGTCTGTGATAAGCGGAGAGAGATCAAAGCTCTCCGGCTTAAAAATGCTGAACTTAAATTTGCCAAGGATGAGGCCGAAGGTAAACATTCCGAGGCTCAAACTTTGTCTTTGTTATTTTCAATGTCGAATTTTTCTGAACTGTTGTTCTTTTTGGCTTACAGCGCTAGTGAAACAATCCTGCGCCATGATTGAAGAGGCCGAGAACCTCAAGACCTTGGTGGTGGAGAACAAGAAGCTTCGCCAAGAGCTGGACAAGCTCAAGGTGGATCATGAAAAGAGCATTGCTCAAATCCTTAAATCCTCCTCCATGGCCACTGATGAGCATGATCGCAAGATCGCTGCTCAAGATAAAACAATCTCGGACCTCAAGAATGAGCTTAGCAGAGAGAGAGACCTTTCCCAGGTGCTCCAGGCTGAACTCCAGAGTCTCCGGGAGGAGAAGACCAAAATTGACGACGTCATTTTCGGTACGTTCCATCTGTCTGACTTATCTTTTTTCTTCGACTTCCTTCAATGTCAGATTTTTCTTAACTTGCTTTGTATATAGGTCCTCTGAACTTGACGGACTCTTCTTCCACCGAGCCCCGCACCCACCGGCTTACTCAAGTCGGTGACCTGCTTCATGGCTTCCGCCAATCCCTTGAGGACATCGGCGAAGCTCTCAAGATTCCGGACATGCACAACATGTCGGATTTTCAGGTGCAGGAAAAGCAAAGGAGATGCCACAACTTGTTCGGGACTGGAACATGTCCTACGTGCGGACTGCGGCGTAGAACGCTCTCACCATGGTCATGAGCTATCATGGAAACATGGAGATATGGCAAGTGACTAGAGGGTACTGCAAAGCACATGAGGATGGCCAGGAGCAGGACCTTCAAGCCATCATGCACTCCTGCGCCAGATATGGGTGTCACGTGGCTGACCTGACTAGCTACGAGATCCCTTTCTTCACCCACGTGGATACTCCGCCTCCTCCTCCAGAAGAATCCGCAGAAGTTTCCGACGATGAACGCACCACCTCAGATGCGGACATCTCGGAACGATACCAAGGCAGTGTAACCAGCGAGTCGGGAGCTCCTTCATCTCCTCATGCATCATAGATCAGAAATTTTTGTATTATTCCGGAAAAACATGATGCGTCTGTAAATATGCAGTACTTTAACTTTGCTAGTGCTACGCTTTTGATCTATTCAATACTTTTTGGCTTTGATTTTTTTTTGTGCCTGAAATGTTTACATAAGCACATGTATTTTTTCATCTACACTTACCGTTTATCTGGCTTTCCACCTCGTCCCTTTCGTGAGCCGGCTAAACCTTCCGCTGGAAACTTTGCCGAGCAACGGAGCTCAATTGCTAAACCAGTTTAAACTCGAAAACAAAGCCGGCTTCCAGTACCAACAATTCACTACTCGGAAAATGCCCGCATCCATCAATCAGACAAATAACCAAAGTAAAGACTAGAAATTTTAGAATTATACCCGAAGGTAGCAATTTTAGAATCGGAAATCTAGACCAGAACGAACATGAACATAAGGTACTTTCAAGAATTCTGGGATTTTCAACTATGACATGATCATTTGGAAATAAGATGGTAAAAAATTCTCAGAAAAACTTGAGGCAACCAAAACTTTTACTTCTCAGAGAACATGTACATATGTATGATTACAAAGAAGGATAAACTAAGAATAAAAGGGACGTAGCTGAGCAATATTCCACGGTCTGTCTAAGTCATCCGGATTTGTACTGCCTCCAGCTCTCTTTCTCTTCTTAGTAGCAGGTATTTCTTTGACTGGCCTCATGTCAGTTAAGTAGTACGATCCATTGTGCAATACTCGACTAACTAAAAAGGGCCCTTTCCATACTGGGGAAAGTTTATGCTTTCTTTGTTGCACAAGCCGGAGAATGAAATCACCTTTATTGAAAGATCTATTTTGGACTCTCTGGCTATGATACTTGCGTAACTTCTGCTGATAGGCTGTAGATCTCATTTCAGCAACGACGCGAACTTCTTCGACTAAGTCGAGATCATTTTGTCGAGACATCTCGGCATCCTCTTCGATATACGCGGCCACTCTAGGATAAGTATGAATCAAATCACTAGGAAGAACTGCTTCTGCACCATAGACCAAGAAGAAAGGTGTGTATCCTGTTGACCTGTTCGAAGTTGTTCGTAAACTCCAAATTACAGAGGGTAATTCCTTTGCCCAAGCCCCCGCAGCACGTCGGAGTGGTGCTTCGAGTCTTGGCTTCAGGCCTTGTAGAATTAAACCATTTGCTCTTTCGACTTGTCCGTTAGCCCGTGGATGTGCGACTGACACAATGTCAAGCCGGATATTTTGCTCGTTGCAGAATTCAGCCAATTCTCCCATAGAAAAGTTACTCCCGTTGTCCGTGATAATGCTATGCAGATAACCATACCGGATTATAACATCCTCGACAAATCTTTTGGCTATTGCCCCATCACAACTAGTGACAGGTTTAGCCTCAATCCATTTGGTGAATTTATCCACCATCACTAAGAGGTGAGTAAATCCACTTGGAGCTCGTTTAAATGGTCCTACCATATCAAGTCCCCAGACTGCAAAGGGCCATGTTATAGGTATTGTTCGCAGCTGATCAGCTGGAACATGAGCTTGCTTGGCGTACTTTTGGTAGCCTTTGCATGTCTTGACTAATCGTTTGACATCTGCCTGAGCTGTAAGCCAGAAAAATCCGTGTCTAAAAGCTTTTGCCACTAAAGATTTGGCTGCAGCGTGGTGACCACACTCGCCTTCATGGATTTCTCTTAAGATTTCCACTCCTTCTTCCTGAGATACACATCGCTAAAAACCCCCAGAAACACTCCGTTTATGGAGCTCAACTTTAACAATAGTATAGGCTTTTGCTCGTCGGATAATCTGCCGGCTTAGCACCTCGTCTTCGGGTAATTTGCCATCTACCAAATAGTCGAGGTAGGGTTGAGTCCAGCTAGGAATTACAGCCAGAACTGTTATCAAAGGTGAGTCAGATTTGGTCGGATATTCCTCATCTACTCCCTTTATTGAGGGAACTTTGAGGTGCTCTAGAAAAGCGCCATCCGAGACCTCTTTCCGCGCAGAACCTATCCGATATAGTGCGTATGCTTCCTCATTTTCTGCTTGAGGGATGTGTTGAACTTCAAACCCTTCAAACGATTTAGATAAATCATCCACGACAGCTTTATATGCTGCCATGTGTTTATTTGCATTACAAATATCCGACACTTGCTGAGCAACAAGATCCGAATCTCCGTAACACATCAAACATCGGATGCCAATATCCTTAGCAATCTGGATTCCGTGCAGCAGTGCTTCATACTCGGCAATATTGTTTGTCGCTGTGAAGTGGATCTGTAACACGTATAAAAGTTTATCTCCTTGGGGTGATTTGAGCACCATGCCAGCCCCCGAGCCACCTCGAGCCTTAGACCCATCGAAAAAGAGGGTCCAATATTCTGACTCAGGAAGGATCATGTTCTCCTTCGTCTCTGTCCAATCAGCGACAAAGTCAGCAAGGATCTGGGATTTGATTGATGTCCGAGGTTTATACTCAATATCGAAAGCTGAAAGCTCTATGCCCCATTTGGCGACGCGTCCTGTGGCGTCACTGTTGTTGATTATATCTCTCATGGGAGCTGTGCTCACCAAGGTAATTGGATGCTCCTGAAAGTAGTGTCGTAACTTACGAGATGCTAGAAAAACACCGTAAGCCAACTTTTGATAGTGCGGATACCGCTGTTTTGATTCTGTCAGGACCTCGCTGACAAAGTAAGTCGGACGCTGCACCAGGTGTTCCTGATTTTCCTCTGGTCTCTCCACCACCATAACGATACTAACAACCTTATTTGTCGCAGCAAGGTAGAGCAACATCGGTTCCTTAGTTTCCGGTGCTGCAAGGATAGGAGCAGATGAGAGTACTCTCTTCAGATCTTGTAGTGCAGCTTCAGCTTCGTCAGTCCAAACAAAATCCTTGGTCTTTTTCAGGAGTTTGTATAATGGTGTGGCTCTTTCACCAAGCCAGCTTACAAATCGACTGACCGCAGTGATGCAACCAGTTAATCTTTGTACGTCCTTCATGCGAGTTGGCCTGGAAATATTGAGTATAGCCTTGATTTTGTCTCGGTTCACCTCTATGCCTCTTTGAGACACGATGAAACCTAACAATTTTCCGGCTGGTATTCCAAAGAAGCATTTCTTCGGGTTAAGCATGATGTTTGATTTTCGTAGATTGGCGAACGTCTCCTCCAAGTAGGAAATCAGTGTTTCTTTCTTTTTGGACATCACCACGATATCATCCACATATGCATGTACATTGCGTCCGAGTTGGTCGTGGAGGCAACGCTGCATCATGCGCTGGTACGTAGCTCCTGCGTTCTTCAACCCAAAGGGCATCGTAACAAAACAAAAGGTTCCGAAAGGGGTTATGAATGAAGTTTTGACTTTGTCAGATTCCTTCATCCGGATTTGGTGATAGCCAGAATATGCGTCGAGAAAACAGAGGAGTTCTGAGCCTGCCGTAGAATCGATGACTTGATCAATTCTAGGCAGAGCGAACGGATCTTTTGGACAAGCCTTGTTCAAGGCAGTATAATCAACACACATCCTTAAATCAGTGGTGTCCTTTTTAGGGACCATTACAGGATTGGCCAACCACTCAGTGTGGATGACCTCTTCTATGAATCCGGCTAACTCGAGCCGTGCTAGTTCCTTAGCTATTGCCTTACGCTTTTCATTGCCAAACCGTCGT
Organism: Avena eriantha; assembly: GCA_910589775.1. NCBI lineage: Eukaryota > Viridiplantae > Streptophyta > Magnoliopsida > Poales > Poaceae > Avena > Avena eriantha. The sequence goes on along the minus strand of OU342741.1, from coordinate 142,783,040 downwards.
AAGGACTGTTTGACGGGTTTAGTGTTCGGATTTACATTTAGAGAGTGCTCGGCAAGTTCCCTAGGTACTCTGGTCATGTCAGATGGCTGCCATGCAAAGATATCTTGATTTGCTTGGAGGAACTTGATGAGCGTGCTTTCCTATGCGCTACCTAGGCCTACGCCTATCTAGGTCACCTTGGAGGGGTCATCATCCTTCAACGGCGTCTTCTTCGTCTCTTCTGATGGCTTGAACTCCGGATTTGGCTTTGTCACCTCCTTCTTCGTTGCGGGCATCTCGGACGGATCTATGCTCTTCTTGATCTCCTGGTACTCCTGGGCATGCAGCACGGCTTCGGCAAAGGCGGCATTTCCATCCTCGCACTCTCACGCTTTCTTCGGGTCTCCCCTGATGGTCATCACGCCGTTGGGACCTGGAATTTTCATCATATTGTAAATGTAACACGGACAAGCCATAAAAGCCCAGTAAGCCGGACGTCCGAATATAGTGTGGTATGCGCTCTTGAACGGGACCACTTCGAAGGAAAGTGCCTCCGTCCGATAATTCTTTGGAGTTCCAAAGGTAACATCCAAAGTAATCTCTCCCAGGGAATTAGATTGTCTTCTTAGGACAACTCCGTGAAAGATCACAAAGCTATGGTTCAGCTGGGTTTTCGAGATCTTCATCCGGCGTAGCGTTTCAACATAGAGAATATTGATGCTTCTACCACCGTCCATGAGGGTCTTGGAGAAACCATAACCGTCAATAAGTGGGTTGACGATTAAGCTGTATTTTTCTTGCCTGTGTAACTTAGGCGGATGATCAGCGCGGTCAAATGTGATTGCCACTTCCGACCAGTCCAGATATTGGGGGACAGCCGGAACTATTGCATTGAGCTCGTGGAGAACTGCTTTCTTGACCTTTGATGGTTGATATCTGAGGAAAGTGACGTAAGTGTCTTTCTTGGTGGGAAAAGTCTTCTTCCCTTCTGACTTGGGATTTGAAGCATCAGCTTCCTCCATGTCGGAATCTTCCTTGGTCTCTGTCCTTTTCGGGATTTTTCTTTCACTTCTTCCGCTTAGCTTTGTAGCCCGCGGTATCATCTCTCTTGATGTCGTCATTGAAACGACATTCAACATTGGTGTGGGATGAGCCCCCAGCGTCTAGGTGATGCACACATGGGTTATTGGCAATGTCGGCCCAAGAGTAGGTTTTTCCTGGTTGCTGTTCTCCTCTACCTTGGACCCTTGAAGTCCCACGGCCACGCCCGCGGCCTCCGCCACGTCCTCCTCATCCTCCAGACCCGGAAACAGTAGTAACCACCACTGTTTCCGTGTTGGGTTTTTCTTCCGAGGTATTTTTGCGCTTATGAGCTTGTTGCTTTGGTTGTCTTGCCGACTGAGGCACAGCTAGGACGTTGAGTAATCCTTCTGCATCGTCGTCAGCATCCGCGTATTTGCTCGCTATTTCTATCATCTCTCCCAAATCAGTGACCTTGTCACACTTCAAGCGGTGACATAGTAGACCAATTGGGAGCCCTGCGATGAAAGCTTCAATTGCGGTTTGATCGTTTACTCCTTCACAGGAGTTCTTGGTGTCGATCCATCATCCGAGGTAATCCCGGCAAGTTTCTTCGGCTTTCTGGGTGCAACGCTGTAGGTCTCCGACAGAACAGGGCCTCCGATATGTGCCTTCGAAATTCCGAAAGAACGCACTTTGCATGTCATACCAGTTATGGATGGTGTTCTCCGAAAGTTCATTGAGCCATGATCGCGCCGTCTTCCGCAACATAAGTGGGAGATATCGGGTTGCGACCAGGCTGTTTCCGCCTTTGGCGATGCAGTAAGCTTGGAAAAAATCCTGTAGCCAAGTATTTGGCCGAGCAATGCTGTCGTAGGCTTGGATGTGCCTTGAGATAGCAAATCCTTCCGGGAAGCTTGTAGCTCTGATGCGTGGTCCGAAGCACTTCGGGCCCATGTAGATATCATCGTTTTCATAGCGCCGCGGCTCTATGTTGGAATTGATCCTGTGCCTTGCGTCGTTCGGGGATAGAGATCGTCCCGAATGCCGGCTATGACTGTGGTGCCTTGGAGCCGGACTTCGGCTTCTGCCACCACCTTCTCCGCCACGTCGTCCTCCTTGCCCTCCTTGGGAGCCGTTATGATGACTACTTGGTGGAGAGGGTGGGCCTGCTGAATTGTTTCCGGCTAATCGCCAGCCTCCGTCCGGAGCGTCATTATTCCGGTTCCGGGGAGGATCTTGACTACGACGAGCCCCCTGTCGGCTTGTCCCAGCATGGTTTCCGTCATTCCTTCGTCCGTCGTTCTCACCATGGTGAGGCTCAGCCGGACGGCTTGCATGTTTAGGAGGTGGCATTTTTTGACGATCCTCCTCCCGACGTTTCTCTTTATCTTCTCCCCTTCGATCGTTAGACTCTCGTCGGGGAGGGTTCCTCGGATTCAGTGCAGCAATGGCATCTTTCTCGGCCGCTAGAGCGACGTTGCTCCAGTTACGCGTAGTTCTGTAATGCTGTCCTGACGATCCGGTTCTTGAATAATTGTCTTCCCGGTGTTTGGGGTGATGATACTGCTCCCGGACGTAATAGGTTCTTACGTCAGCCCATGCCGGATCTGTGTGACATTGGTCGGAATCCGAGACCAGTTTTTGACTTCCGGACAGGGCGACCTTTTGTTGCTCTAGTCCCTTGTTGAGTAGTTTGATACCCAAACGGATCTCCTCCGGTCCTGGATCAGCCGATATAATTTCTCGGGCCGCCACGGTATTCTGTACTGCGGTTGGGTATACCCAATCTCCTTTGCTATCTTTCCGTGGCTTCCCCATCTCATCTCCAAAAAGAACGACACGGACGTGTGGGAATTGGTCGTCATCGGTGTGACGCTTCCGTGTCTTCTGATGCAACCGAGACATGTAGTCCTTAGTTGCCATGGGTTTCTTCTCCACCTCGATGTTTTTGGCTTCATCTAGGAGTTGTTGACGACGCACTTCTAGGGCTTGGGCCCTTTCATCCAGCTCTTCAGTAGTAAGTTATGCAGCTGTAGGGATAGGTGTGGTTAATGCCGCATCGATGAGTTTACGCGCACCTTCGGTGATCACGTGTCCATCCACCGATTCTTCTTTTTTCGGCTCTTCTAGGATAAGTGCCCCATCCAAGTCTTCCTCGTATTCCTCGGCAATCACCTCTTCTGTCAGAGGGTCTTTTGCCGGGGTTTTGTTCTTCTTGTTCTTCTTCTTTGCCTTCTTGGTAGCGCTGGTAGCAAAGACGGCTTTGGGTCCGTTTCTCGGAGTCAAGCTCTGATCGGTACTTTTGGACATCTGGACTTTGGGATTATCTCCGACGTCCATGTCATCCTGCGGTTTGGGAGAGTGTTCCCCGGATCCTTCATCCATGGCTTCTCCTTCTTCTGCAGCTTTGGAGTTATACTCCTCTTCATATTCCGCGGAGAACTTTCGGAAATCTGCTGATGTCATAGATTCATCCGAGGATGCGAGAACATCGACGTTTGTTCCAATTGCCTCCAGCACAGAGTCGGTGTTTTCTCAGCATCGGCAGAGCCGGATCCGGATCCCACGTATCCGACAAAGTGCGACGCGTGCTTCCTGAGGTAGCTACGGCTTTCGCGATCAGCCATGTCGAAACTTTTGATGGTCTCGAGGATTGCATCTGCGCTTTCGCCTTGCAGTATCATATGTCTTAGTGTGTACCTCAGGAAAGGCCTGTCTGTCCCGGCGTCATCAGAGCCGGAATCAGTGTTGTTGATATGTTCCTCCTGAATTTCGACTTCCATGGGTGGGTCGATCTGGGATCCGGCTTCTCTAGGGAGATCCACTCCAGATTCGACTTGGGCCGCTAGGTCTTCTTCAGGCTCGGATTTCTCCACTATCTCTGCAGCTGGTGTGGGCTGGGTGGGATTAGGGTTTTATGAGATCCGGAACTCTGCCGCCTCCGCGGACAAAGGGGACCCAGAAGATTCTTCTACCTCTATCATCACCGCTGGGGTGGGTTGGGAAGGTTCAGCGAAACCGATGTAAACATCTATCTCGCCAAAAGACATGATTGTGTAAGCAGTCACAGCCTCCCTATCCGGAATCCAAGTCTCGTCGAGAACGATGAGAGGGACGTCGCTGGTGTAGAGGATGCGACCGACGGCGATAGTCTCGCCTATTCCGATTCTTGCAGATTCCGCTCAGAACGTAGATCTGAAGCTCACTTGCCCCACGGTGGGCGCCAACTGTCGTCAGATTGAGGATAAGTATGCCATGAGGGGGTCCTCGAGGCATGCAGAAGAGAGGGGTGTGAGGCGTACGGTGTTCCGGGATGGTGAGCACACAAGTTTACCCAGGTTCAAATCCGCCGGCTTTGGACGGATCCTACTCCTGCTAGCAATCCAGTAATATGGCAGAGCCAGAATATGGGTTACAAGGGTTTCGCTTGTGCGAGTTGAGATTGTAGACTATTGAGGTGTGCCCTAAAGGCTCTCCCTAGGACGGCTTATATAGATATCTGGCCTAGGGTTTACATGAGAGATCTATCCGGCTACGACTAAGAGTCGGTTACAGAGTACATCTTGAACTACAAGTAACATTATGGGCCTAAGTCGGTAAGTCTTCTGGGCCTTCCCGTAGCCGGATTGGACTCCGTCTTTCTCCCTGACTGGGCCGCCCGTGAAGCAAAGCTCTAACCCGAAGTGGGCCACCCTGGTCAGTGAGGAACTGTGAGGATACCCGGAAAGTATATCCCCAACACGCAACAAAGAAGGACACAATGGTTCAGGTTTATTAAATGCAAGAAAGTAAAGTGTGCCATCAAGTTCGTGAGAGCTTTACTAACTAACTTTCTCATAACAAGCAAACATTTTATGCGGAAGAAAACAAGGCATAATGAATATGCACGGAAGTAGCAAATGATGCTAATGGGTAGGTATGGTGGACACTTTGGAAATATTTGGTTCAGGGAGTTGGGAACTTGAGTAAAACATACTCAGTGAAAGTGAAGGCTAGCAATAGTAAAGGGAGCGACAAACGAGAGAGCAATAATGGCCATAATCATGCAGAGCGACAAAACATCATTGATCAAAGCATAAAGTGATACTACAAGTTGAAAACTAAAGGATCATAAAGGCTTATGGTGACTTGGGATAGTCATAACATGGTGTGAGCATGCGCCAAGTCAACCCAAATAAAGCATCAAAGGAGAATACCACTATACTATGCTTTAATATGCTAAAACAACGCATGATTCATCCAAGGCACATTAAGCAATCTCAATTGTTTATAACAAGTCATGCTACAACAAATAATACTAAGCATAAAGCCAAAACAATATCAAGCATGGCATGACAAATCATAGGCCACAGTCAAAAACAAGCTCTCTTTACCACTTAAGCATGAGCTTTCCTACTCTTTTCCAAACCAAACCAAACCATTTGAACACCAATGTATGAAAGAGGAGGTCCAACCAATTTATTCAGCAAACTAAGCAAACCACGCAAACTAAAAAACAAAACGAAAATGAAAAAGAAGACGCTCCAAGAACAACACAACTGTGCATGAAACAATAAAAATGAAGTGGTTGAAAGAAACCTGAGATTTTTATTGATGAAGAAGGGGATGCCTTGGGCATCCCCAAGCTTTGACGCTTGTACTTCTTGGATATTTCTTGGGGTGACACGCGTGGCATCCCCAAGCTTGAGCTTTAGTCCATCCTTCATCTCATTACTCATTCCTTCCATACACCTGCAATTTTTCCTTCATACAAAACTTCACACAATCTTTATTAGCAACATTTGTGCACTCAAGATAAATAAGTCTTAAGGTTCAGTTATAACACCAAATAAACTTCCATTAGAACACTATCTACTGTAGCACTTCCCTCAAAAAGCTCAATTCCCCAAAACAACTCAAAAAGGAGCCAACAAGAAGCAAATACAGAAAATGGCAGAAATCTGTCAAAACAGACCAGCAGGTAAAGACAAAAAATTTCAAAGATCTTCTGTTACTCAAATCAAAAAGTGTTGAACTAATGAAAGTTATATAACAAGCTGGGTCAGAAGCACAAAAAATCATGCCTCAAAAGGACGTCAGAGATTTTACACGATTTTTTACGGTGAAGCACAGAAATCTGTTTCGGGACAGCAACTTTCCCAATCATTACTTCTCTCTCATTAGAGGTTACTCTTGGCACAAAAAGCAAATAAAAAGGATAAGGAGAGGTTATTACCGAGGTAATAACTTCCAAGACTCATCGAAAACTTTTGGGTTATCTCCAATAAATACTTTTCTTTAAAGCCTTTAAGTTAGGCATAAGCAAAAACTAAAATGGATAGAATAGAAGTAAGCGGAGATAATCATGGTGAAAACATTGTTTTGTTCAATGAAATCCTTTTGTTAACAAGGTTGATCAGGTCTTGTTACCAAAACAATTTCATATGAGACAAAACTTTGTATTCCACTAATGATTATGTTACCTCAACCTTGATAGCAATGGTCCCAATCATAATAGTTTCAAATTTTTCTCTTGGTATGGGACAGTATATTTCTCCAACTTGAATGCCTTCAACATGTTCAATTGAATTCAAGCCATAAGTCCTTTCAATATTCTTGGGGAAATAGATAGTATGTTCCTTGTCATTAACATTGAAGGTCACCTTTCCTTGATTACAATTAATAACAGCTCCTGCAGTATTAAGAAAAGGTCTCCCAAGAATAATAGACATATTATCATCTTTGGGCATTTCAAGCACAACAAAATCAGTTAATATCAAGCAATTGTGAGCCACCCGGACAGGTACATCCTCACATATACCCACATGAATAGTGGTAGATTTATCAGCCATTTGCAAAGATATATCAGTTGGTATTAATTATTCAAGTTGAAGCCTCTTATAGAGAGAGAAAGGCATAACACTAACTCCAGCTCCCAAATCACACAAAGCAGTTCTAACATAACTGTTCTTAATAGAGCAAGGGATAGTTGGAATCCCTGGGTCTCCAAGTTTCTTAGGAACCTTACCATTGAAGGAATAATTAGCAAGAAAAGTAGAAATTTATTCATTAGGGATCTTCCTTTTATTCGAGACAATGTCCTTCATATACTTTGAGTAAGGAGGCAATTTAATAGCATCAGTCAAAGGAATTTGCAAGAATAAAGGCTTCATCCACTCACAAAACTTATTATAGTGTTCATCTTCCTTTGACTTGTGTTTCTTATCAGGGAAAGGCATAGGTTTTTGGACCCAAGGCTCTCTTTCACTACCATGTTTCTTAGTAATAAAATCTTATTTAGTGTATTTAGTAGTCTTAGTGTGGTTTTCAGGTTCTTCTTCAACTTTTTCTTCATTAGGAACTTCATTTTCTTCATTACCACTTTCAGTTTCAGCATCAGAGATAGATATACTATTCGGATCTATAGCAGGTTCAGAGGGTTCTACAACAGTTTTATGTTTCTTTTTTCCCTTTCTTACGAGTAGAACCACTATTTTCAGCTTGTTGAGATTCCTGCTCAATTCTTTTGGGATGCCCCTCAGGATATAGAGGATCCTGGGTAGCAGCACCACTTTTAGTTCTAATTTCATAAGCATGTTTTTCTTTAGCAACATTAACTAGCAAGTCGTTTTGCACTTTAACGAGTTGATCTATTTGAGTTTGAACCATTTGAAAGTGTTTAACAATCATTTTAACATCATTAGAGGTTCTTTCCACAATATCTTTAAACTCAACAATAGCTCTAGTGTTTTCCATTAGATGATTTTGCACCCTTTTATTAAAGTTATCTTGCTTAACAATAAAGATATCAAATTCTTCTAAGCATTGATCAGGAGGTTTAGAGTAAGGGATATCACCTTCATCAAAGTGTTGGAGAGAGTGTACCTCAATAGTGGATGAGTAGGGAATAGGCTTACATATTTCTTCTATAGGAGGTAAATTCTTGACATCTGCAACTTTAATTCCCTTCTCCTTAAGACATTTCTTAGCTTCCTTCATCACTTCATCATTTAATTCAATAACTCCCCTCTTCTTTGATGTTGGAATAGGCACGAGAATAGATGGTTCAGGTACAATTACTTCAGGTATAGCTTGTTTAGGTGGAGTCCAATCTTCATAATTCTTGCTTATTTTAGCCATTAACTCCTCAGCTTCCTTAGGAGTCCTATTCGTGAAAACACAATCAGCACAACTATCTAGGTATGTCCTAGATTCTTCGATTAGTCCATTATAAAATATATCAAGAAGCTCATTCTTAGGTAATGGACTTCCAGCCTGTGCATGAATCAATGCACAAAACCTTACCCAAGATTCGGGCAATACCTCTTTTTCTCCCTGTTTAAAATCAAAAAGTTCCTGCAAAATAGCATGTCTAGCACTGGGAGGAAAATATTTCTGCAGGAATGTACTAATCAAGCACTCGAGGTTGTCAATAGATCCAGGAGGTAAATTACTAAACCAAGTTTTAGCTTCTCCTTTTAGTGAAAAGGGGAAAATCTTAGCAACAAAGTAAGTACGCATCTTAATATCATCAGAAAACAAGCCACTCATGGTAGAAAGTTCATTCATATGTGCTACCGCACTTTCATTCTTAGTCCCACAAAAAGGTTCTTTCTCGACAATATCTATGTAAGATAGATTGAGAGAGAAATCATAATCTTCATCTATAATGTTTATGGGAGAAGCAGTAAACTTAGCAGCAGGATATAATTTGGGTCTAATAGTACGCCTCTCAAGGAGACTCTTAGCAGCGCTCCTATCATGGGTGTTCTTACATTCTTTAATAAACTCATCGGTCATCTCAACATAACCATCTTCAATATCATAACTCTCACTAGACTCAGGTGAGCTAACAGGTGTGGTAGTGTCTTCATTAGGAGTTTCGGTATTTCTAGCTATAGTTCTAGCAATCGTAGCATATAGGAAAGGACCTAATGAACCACTCTTATTAAGCACAGTAGAAGCAGCATCATAAGCATCAGAAGTTTCAGATTCAGCAGTAGTAGCAGTGTGTGTATCATGTGTATGTGGTGGTGTAAGGAACTTACTCAAAACAGACGGTGAATCAAGAGCGGTAGAGGTGTTCAGAACCGTACCTCTTCTTGTAGTTGATGGTAAAATAGGAACCTTGCCATCACGAGAATTACCCATGATGGATGGATAGCAGCGAACAATAGAGAATCCAAGTGAACTTGATAAATAAAGCTATGCTCCCCGGTAACGGCGTCAGAAAATAGTTTGATGTCTACACACTTCTATTCTTGTAGACAGTTGTTGGGCCTCCAAGTGAAGAGGTTTGTAGAACAACAGCAAGTTTTCCCTTAAGTGGATCACCCAAGGTTTATCGAACTCAGGGAGGAAGTGGTCAAAGGTATCCCCTCTCAAGTAACCCTGCAATCAAGATACAAGAAGTCTCTTGTGTCCCCAAAACACCCAATACACTTGTCAGGTGTATAGGTGCACTAGTTCGGCGAAGAGATAGTGAAATACAAGTGGTATGGTGATAGAAAATAGCTTGATGGCGTGAAAAGACTAAAGGCAAACTTAAATAAAGATGGAAGCAAGCAAACATGTGACAGATCTAATAGCAAATGGTGTATCAATGCTTAGAAACAAGGCCTAGAGATCATACTTTCACTAGTGAACACTCTCATATAAATATCTTCTCTTTATGATACTACTCTTAACTACACTCCGGTTGGACACTCTAATCGATGGTAGGGCTATAACAGCACACCTCAAAGTAAGCCTTTCCCATCTAGAAAACCCCACACTGTCACCTTGAGTGCTAGATGAGTCCAACAAACACCACAATTTCATAAAGACATCCAACTCCAAATATAACTCATAAAAAGTATGTGTAATCTCTAGCCTAAGTGCCACCATGGTGTGCACGCTGTCACTTTCACACACATGGGGAGAGCAGAGATCTATTAAAGCACTTGAGTAGCAGAATAGATCTATAGATTACAAGCTCATGATCTCAATAAGATCGTGCATAGAGAGAGAGATGACCACATAGCTACCGGTAGAACCCTTAGCCTCGAGAGAGAGAGAGCTACTCCCTCCTCATCATGGGAATCAACAATGGTGATGGAGATGGTGGTGGAGATCGATGGAGATGGCTCCAGGAGCACTTCCCCGTCCCGGCAGGGTGCCAGAACAGAGACTTTCTGTCCCCCAAATCTCCCCTTCGGTGGCGGCGGCGCTGCGGAACTTTTTGTGGCTAGAGGCTTGATTTTTTAGGGTTTATGCATCGGGAGGCTTCTTATAGGCGAAGATGCAAAGTCGGTGGAGGCCAGAGGGGCCCACACCACCTGGTGGCGCGGCCAGGGCTAGCTCGCGCCACCACATGGTGTGGCAAGGCCCTGGCCCTCCTCCGTCTCGTATTCTGGCTCCATGAGTCTTCCGGTAAAATATCAACTTTGGCTTTTGTCCCGTCCAATTCTGAGAATATTCATTTTCTGACTTTCCTGGACCCAAAAACAGCAGAAAACAGGCAGCTGGCACTGTGGCTCTTGTTAATAGGTTAGTCCAAGAAATCATATGAAAAGTACTCCAAAGTGTGGACAAAACATAAGAAAGTAGATAAAACCAAGCATCGAACATCAAAAAATTAAAGATACATTTGCAATGTATTAGGGCACATCGCACTTTGTCAGATATGTGGGATCCGGATCCGGCAATGCCGATGCTGGAGACAACACTGACTCTGTGCTGGAAGCGATCGGAACAAATGCCGACGGACCCACATCCTCGGATGAGTAGATGACGTCGACAATTTCCGAAAGTTCTCCGCGGAATACGATGAGGAGCTTAACTCCATGGCTGCAGCAGAAGGAGAAGACATGGACAAAGGATCCGGAGAAAACTCTCCCAAAGCGCAGGATGACATGGAAATCGGAGACAACCCCGAGAACCAAATGGCCGAAAGTACCGATCAGAGCTTGACTTCGGGAAACGGAGCCAAAGCCGTCTTTACTATCGGCGCTGTCAAGAAGGCAAAGAAGAAGAACAACACCCCGACGAAAGGTCCTCCGGCAGAGGAGGTGATCGCTGAGGAATATGAGGAAGACTCGGATGGAGCACTTATCCCAGACGAGCCCAAAAAAGAGGAATCGGTGGATGGACACGTGATTACTGAAGGTGCGCGTAAACTCATCGATGCTGCATTAACCACACCTATTCCTACAGCTGCAAAACTTACTGCTAAAGAGCTGGATGAAAGGGCCCAAGCCCTAGAAGCGCATCGCCAAATACTTCTCGATGAAGCTAAAAACATTGAGGAGGAAAAGAAACGCATGGCATCTGCGGAAAAACACAACTCCGGGCAACATCAGAAGACCAGGAAACATCGTACCAACGACAACCAATTCCCGCAGATCCACAAAGTCCTCTTCGGAGGAGAAATGGGGATGCCTCGGAAAGACAGCAAAGGGGATTGGGTGTATCCAACACTAGTGCAGAACCCCGTTGCGGCTCGAGAAATCCTATCGGCTAATCGAGGCCCAGAGCAGATCCGGTTGGGCATCAAGTTACTCAACAAGGGACTGGAGCAGCAAAAGGTCGCCATGTCCAGAAGTCAAAAGCTGGTCTCCGATTCTGACCAATGTCGCACAGATCCGGCATGGGCTGACGTAAGACCCCAGCGTGTTCCAGAGCAGCACCAACGTTCCGACCGTCGGGAAGACAATTACTCAAGAACCGGATGTTCGGGACAACACCACAAAACTTCCTGTGACTGGCGTAACGTTAACCCAGTTGCGGAGCAAGAGGCAATTGCTGCACTGAATCCGAGGAACCCGCCCTGGCGAGAGTCAAAAGACCACAGGGACGATGATAAGGAGAAACATCGGGAGGAGGACCGACAAAGAATGCCACCTCCTAGACACGCAAGCCGTCCAGATGACAGGCGAAGGAACGACGGCCACCGTGCCGAGACAAGCCGGCAGGGGGCTCGTCACAATGAAGACCCTCCCCGGAACCGGAATAATGACGCTCCGGATGGAGGCCGGCGATCAGCCGGAAATAACCCAGCTACTCCACCATCTCCGCCAGGTAGCCATCACAACGGCTCCCAAGGAGGCCAAGGAGGGCGTCGTGGTGGAGGAGGTGGTGGCAGAAGCCGAAGTCCAGCTCCAAGGCACCGCAGCCAGATCCAACACTCGGGACGATCTCTATCCCTGAATGACGCAAGGCCCAGGATAAACTCCAATATAGAGGCGCAACGCTATGAAAACGATGATATATACATGGGACCAAAGTGCTTCGGACCACGCATAAGAGCCACAAAATTCCTGAAAGGATTTGCTATCTCAAGACATATTCAAGCCTACGACGGCATAGCTCGCCAGATACCTGGCTACATGATTTCTTCCAAGCTTGCTGTATCGCCAAAGGCGGAAACAGCCTGGTCGCAACCCGATATCTCCCACTTATGTTGCGGAAGACGGCACGATCATGGCTCAATGAACTTCTGGAGAACACCATCCACAACTGGTGTGACATGCAAAGTGCGTTCTTTCGGAATTTCGAAGGCACATATCGGAGGACCTGTACGGCCGGAGACCTACAACATTGCACCCAGAAAGCTGGAGAAACTTGCCGAGATTACCTCAGACGATGGATTGACACCAAGAACTCATGTGAAGGAGTAAATTACCAAACTGCGATTGAAGCTTTCATTGCAGGTCTCCCAATTGGTTTTCTGCGTCATTGCTTGAAGTGTGATAAAGTCACTGATTTGGGAGATATGATAGAAACAACGAGCAAGTATGCAGATGCAGACGATGATGCAGAGGGAGTACTCAACGCCCTGGCTGTGCCACAATCGGCAAAACAACCAAAGCAACAAGCTCAAAAGCGCAAGAATACCTCGGAGGAAAAACCCAACGCAGAAACGGCAGTGGTTACTGCCACTTTCGGGTCTAGAGGATGAGGAGGACGTGGCGGAGACCACGGACGTGGTCGTGGGACTTCGAGAGTTCAAGGTAGAGGAGACCAGCAACCAGGCAAAATCTACTCTTGAGCCGACATTGCCAATAACCCATGTGTGCATCACTTAGATGCCAATGGGGGCTCGTCCTACACCAACACCGAGTGTCGTTTCAACGACGACATTAAGAGAGATGATACCGCTAGCTACAAAGCTAAGCGGAAGAAGGGAAAGAAGAATCCCGAAAAGGATAAAGAGACCAAGGAAGATTCCGACATGGAGGAAGCTGATGCTTCAAATCCCAAGTCGGAAGGGAAGAAAAAATTTCCGACCAAGAAAGACACTTACATCACCTTCCTCGGATCTCATCCAACAAAGGTCAAAAAGGTAGTGCTACATGAGCTCAATGCAACAGTTCCGGCTGTCCCCCAATTCTTGGACTGGTCGGAAGTGGCAATCACATTTGACCGCGCTGATCATCCGCCTAAGCTACACAGGCGAGGAAAATACGCCTTAATTGTCAATCCACTTATTGACGGTTATGGTTTCTCCAAGACTCTCATGGATGGTGGTAGCAGTATTAATATTCTGTATGTCGAAACGCTATGCCGGATGAAGATCTCGGAGACCCAGCTGAATCACAACTCTGTGATTTTTCACGGAGTTGTCCCAGGAAGACAAGCCAATTCCCTGGGAGAAATCACTTTGGATGTTACCTTCGGAACTCCAAAGAACTATCGGATGGAGGCACTTTCCTTCGAAGTGGTCCCGTTCAAGAGCGCGTACCACGCTAAATTCGGACATCCGGCTTACTAGGATTTTATGGCTCGTCCGTGTTACATTTACAATATGATGAAAATTCCAGGTCCCAACGGCGTAATCACCATCAGGGGAGAATCGAAGAAAGCGCGAGAGTGCGAGGATGGAAATGCCACCTTTGCTGAAGCCGTGATGCACGCCCAGGAGTACCAGGAGATCAAGAAGAGCATAGATCCGTCTGAGATGCCCGCAATGAAGAAGGAGGTGACAAAGCTGAATCCGGAGTTCAAGGCATCATAAGAGACGAAGAAGACGCCATTGAAGGATGATGACTCCTCCAAGGTGACCCAGATAGACGTAGGCCTAGATAGCGCATAGGAAGGCGCGCTCGTCAAGTTCCTCAAAGAAAATCAAGATATCTTCGCATGGCAGCCATCTGACATGTCCGGAGTACCTAGGGAACTTGCCGAGCACTCTTTAAATGTAAACCCGAATGCTAAACCCATCAAACAGTCCTTACGCTGTTTTGGCGATGAAAAGCGTAAGGCAATAGCTAAGGAACTAGCACGTCTCGAGTTAACCGGATTCATAGAAGAGGTCATCCACACCGAGTGGTCGGCCAATCCTGTAATGGTCCCTAAAAAGGACACCACTGATTTAAGGATGTGAGTTGATTATACTGCCTTGAATAAGGCTTGTCCAAAAGATCCGTTCGCTCTGCCTAGGATTGATCAAGTTATGGATTCTACGGCAGGCTCGAAACTCCTCTGCTTTCTCGATGCATATTCCGGTTATCACCAAATCCGGATGAAGGAATCTGACAAAGTCAAAACTTCATTCATAAGCCCCTTCGGAACCTTCTATTTTGTTACGATGCCTTTTGGGCTGAAGAACGCAGGAGCTACGTACCAGCGCACAATGAGGCGTTGCCTCCACGATCAAATCGGACGCAACGTACATGCATATGTGGATAATATTGCGGTAATGTCCAAAAAGAAGGAAACGCTGATTTCTGACTTGGAGGAAACGTTTGCCAATCTACGAAAATATAACATCATGCTTAATCCGAAGAAATGCTTCTTTGGAATTCCAGCCGGAAAACTGTTAGGTTTTATCGTGTCCCAAAGAGGCATAGAGGTGAACTGAGATAAAATCAAGGCTATACTCAATATTTCCAGGCCAACCCGCATGAAAGACGTACATAGACTAAGTGGTTGCATCGCTGCAGTCAGTCGGTTTGTAAGCCGTCTCGGTGAAAGAGCCGCAGCATTATACAAACTCCTAAAAAAGACCAAGGATTTTGTGTGGACCGACGAAGCTTAAGCTGCATTACAAGACCTGAAGAAAGTACTCTCATCTGCTCCTATCCTTGCTGCACTGGAACCACATGAACCGATGTTGCTTTATCTTGCTGCGACAAACAAAGTCGTTAGTATCGTCATGGTAGTGGAGAGACTGGAGGAAAATCAGGAACACTTGGTGTAGCATCCAACTTATTTTGTTAGCGAGGTTCTAATAGAGTCAAAATAGCGGTATCCGCACTATCAAAAGCTGGCTTACGGTGTTTTCCTAGCATCTCGTAAGCTACGACATTATTTTTAGGAGCATTCAATTACCGTGGTGAGCACAGCTCCCACGAGAGATATAATCAACAACAGTGACACCACAGGACGCGTCGCCAAATGGGGCATAGAGCTCTCAGCTTTTGATATTGAGTACAAACCTTGGACAGCAATTAAATCCCAAATCCTTGCCGACTTTATTGCTGATTGGACAGAGATGAAGGAGAATATGACCCTCCTTGAGTCAGAATATTGGAGCTTATATTTTGATGGGTCTAAGGCTCGCGGGGGCTCAGGGGTAGGCATGGTCCTCAAATCACCCCAAGGAGATAAACTTCTATGCGTGTTGCAGATCCACTTCACAGCGACAAATAATATTGCCGAGTATGAAGCATTGCTGCATGGAATCCGGATCGCTAAGGATATCGACATCCGATGTTTGATGTGTTACGGAGATTCGGATCTTGTGGCTCAGCAAGTGTCGAATATTTGTAATGCAAATAAACACAAGGAAGCATATAAAGCTGTCGTGGATGATTTATCTAAATCATTTGAAGGGTTTGAGGTTCAACACATCCCTCGAGCAGAAAATGAGGAAGCAGATGCCTTATCTCGGATAGGCTCTGCATGGAAAGAGGTCCTGGATGGCGCATTTTTAGAGCACCTCAAAGTTCCCTCAATAAAGGGAGTGGACGAGGAATATCCTACCAAATCCGACTCACCTTTGATAGCAGTTATGGCTGTAATTCCCAGCTAGACTCAACCCTACCTTGACTATTTGGTAGATGGAAAATTACCCCAAGACGAGGTTCTGAGCCGAAAGATTATCCTACGAGCAAAAGCTTATACTATAGTTAGTGGTGAGCTCTATAAACAGAGTGTATCTGGGGTATTTCAGCGCTGCGCATCTCTAGAAGAAGGAATGGAAATCCTAAGAGAAATCCACGAAGGCGAGTGTGGTCACCACGCTGTAGCCAAATCTTTCGTGGCAAAAGCTTCCAGACACGGTTTTTTCTGGCTTACAACCAAGGTAGATGCCGAACGGCTAGTCAAGACGTGCAATGGCTGCCAAAAGTACGCCAAACAAGCTCATGTTTCGGCTGACCAGTTGCGAACAATACCTATAACATGGCCTTTTGCGGTCTAGGGGCTTGATATGGTAGGACCATTTAAACGGGCTCCAAGTGGATTTACTCACCTTTTAGTGATGGTGGATAAATTCACCAAATGGATTGAGGCTAAACCTGTCACTAGTTGTGATGGAGCAACAGCCAAAAGATTTGTCGAGGATGTTATAATCCGGTATGGTTATCCACACATTATTATCTCGGACAACAGGAGTAATTTTTCTATGGGAAAATTGGCCAAATTCTGCAATGAACAAAATATTCGGCTTGACATTGCGTCAGTCGCACATCCGCAAGCTAATGGATAAGTTGAAAGAGCAAATGGTTTAATCCTACAAGGCCTAAAACCGAGACTCGAAGCACCAGTACGACGTGATGCAGGGGCTTGGGCAGAGGAATTACCCTCTATAATATGGAGTTTACGAACAACTCCGAACAGGTCAACCGGATACACACCTTTCTTCTTGGTTTACGGCGCAGAAGCAGTTCTTCCTAGTGATTTGATTCACACTTCTCCTAGAGTGGCCACGTATATCGAAGAGGATGCCGAGGTTTCTCAACAAAATGATCTCGACTTAGTCGGAGAAGTTCGCGTCATTGCTGAAATGAGATCAATAGCCTATCAGCAGAAGTTACGCAAGTATCATAGCCAGAGAGTCAGAAACCGGTCTTTCAATAAGGGCGATTTGGTTCTCCGACTTGTGCAACAAAGAAAGCACAAACTTTCCCCTGGTATGGGAAGGTCCCTTCCTGGTTAGTCGAGTATTGCACAATGGTTCGTACTACTTAACTGATATGAGGCCTGTCAAAGAAAGACCTGCTACTAAGAAGAGAAAGAGAGCTGGAGGCAGTACAAATCCGGATGAGTTAGACAGACCATGGAATATTGCTCAGCTACATCCCTTTTATTCTTAGTTTATCTTTCTTTGTAATCATATATGTGTACACGTTCTGTGAGAAATAAAAGTTTTGGTTGCCTCAAGTTTTTTCTGAGAAGTTTTTACCATCTTATTTCCGAATGATCATGTCACAAAGTCGAAAATCCCAGAATACTTAAAAGTACTTTATGCTCATGTTTGTTATGGTTTAGATTTCTGATTCTAAAAATGCTACCTTCGGGTATAACTCTGAAGTTTCTAGTATATACTTTGGTTATTTGTCTGATTGCCGGATGCGGGCATTTTCCGAGTAGTCAATTGTTGGTACTAGAAGCCGGCTTTGTTTCCGAGTTTAAACTGGTTTAGCAATTGAGCTCCGTTGCTTGGCAAAGTTTTCGTGCTAAAGGTTTAGCAGGCTCACGAAAGGAACAAGGCGGAAAGCCAGATAAATGTAAGTGTAGACAGAAAAGTACAAGTGCTTATGTAAACATTTCAGGCAAGCAAAAAATTAAAGCCAAAAGTGCTGAATAGATAAAAGCTTAGCACTAGCAAAAGTATAGTACTGCATATTTACAGACCCATAATGTTTCTCAGAATAATACATTTTTTCTGGTAATCTATGATGCAGGAGAGGAGGTAGGAGCTGCCGGCTCGCAGGATACATCGCCTTGATATCGTTCCGAGATGTCCACATCCGACATGGTGTGGTCATCGTTGGAAACTTCAGCAGCTTCTTTGGGAGGCGGAGGCGGCGTGTCCACGCGGGTGAAGAAGGGAGTGTCGTAGCTGGTTAAATCAGCTACATGGCACCCATATCCGGCGCAGGAGTCCATGATGGCCTTGATGTCTTGCTCCTGTCCGTCTTCGTCCACCTTGCAGTACCCTCCGGTCACTTGCCAGATTTCCATGTTTCCATGGTGGCTCATGACCATGGTGAGACGTTTTGCGCTGCGGTTCGCGCGTAGGACATGTTCCAGTCCCAGACGAGCTATGGCATCTCCTTTTCCTTGTCCCGCACCTGAAAGTCAGACATGCCATGCATGTCCGGAACCTTGAGAGCTTCGCCAATGTCCTCGATGGATTGGCGGAAGTCATGAAGTAAATCACCGACTTGGGTAAGCCGGTGGGTGCGAGGCTCGGCAGAAGTGGAGTCCGTCAAGTTCAGAGGACCTATACATATAACACAAAAACAGTTAAGTAAATCCGACGTTGAAAGAGTCAAAGAATGTAGACAAGTCAGAAAGATGGAAAACATACCGAAGATGACATCATCAACTTTGGTCTTCTCTTCCCAAAGACTCTTGAGTTCAGCCCGGAGCGCCTCGGAAAGATCCTTCTCTCTACAAAGCTCATTATTGAGATCCGAGATTTTCTGATCTTGAGCCGCAATCTTGCGATCACGTTCATCAGTGGCCATGGAGGTGGATTCGAGAATTTGAGTGATGCTCTTCTCATGATCTGCCTTGAGCTTATCCAGCTCTTGGCAAAGTTCTTTATTCTCCACCACCAGGGTTTTGAGGTTCTCGGCCTCTTCAATCATAGCATAGGACTGTTTTACCAGTGTTGTAAGACAAAAGAACAATAGTTCAGCAAAAAAAGAAAAATATTCGACTATGAAAATACAGGACAAGGCTTGAGTCTCGGAATGTTTACCTTCGGCCTCATCCTTGGAAACCTTCAGCTCAACATTTTCAAGTCGGAGAGCCTTGATCTCTCTACGCTTGTTGCAGATATTCTTCAACAAATCCTGGTTATATGAATTAACTTACTGTAAGTCAGAATACCCAGAGTCAGAAGTCTACTGAAGACCCGGGCTAATATTGTCACTAATATGAGCATGAGCCTTGGGGGGCTACACTAGTTCATTCTTTGGCATCCTAAGGAAGCATAAACCCAGATTGTATATCCTACTTCATGCTTAGGGGCTAGAGGATATGATATTAAGTACAATAAAGAAAAACGTGAGTTGGAATTCCGACTTACATGATGTTCATGTGTGAGCTTGCTCAGGCACATGTTCACCTCGGTGGTAACCTTCTTGGCGAGGGTGAGTGGAATAACCGGAGGTGGTGGAAGCACACCAGCTCTAAGTCCCTTGTCGCGAAGGCGGACTTGTTCAAGAAGGTTGGAGTACTTGACGTCCTCTGCTTCTTGTGCTACTTCTTTGGCAGAGAGATTATGGCTCTCCAGGCATTGCCGGGCCAGCCACTAGATCTCCTCCGCAGATTTCCGGGACAAGCCAAATTTGGCAAGCCTCGGATTGTTAAGGAGGTTTTCGGCGAAGGTCTCTGCCGAGGGATCATTACCCTAAGAGGGTTCACCCTTATCTAAACCTGAGCCACCCATGGTGGCGTCTGTCTGCAACTCAAGGGTCATTGGCCCTGTTGAAGGAGTCGAATCTTCTGCGACAACCGGCAATGGAGTGATCACTGGCGTTGCAGAAGGTTGAGGGGCAGGAGTCGGAGGAGCCGTGGCAGGAGAAGCCATAGTCAGCTTCGTCTGCCGCAAGGGCTTCGAAGAAGTTCCCTTGCCCTTGCCCTTGATGAGCTTCTTAGCTCTGGGAATGTAAAATAATGGAAAACATTACATCTTGGAAGAAATTACGAGTAAAGTACAAAGTCGGAAGTTGTGTTGAAAGTTACCTCTTCACAACTGGCACCTCCTTTGTGCCGATGGCCACTGTCGGAGCTTTGCGCTTCCTAGGCACAACGTCCGGCAGTGGGACCAGTTCCGCCTACTGAGAAAACTCCGGAGGATACCCCTCGATAGGAGCCAGCTCCGACTCGAGGAGGTCGTCAAGCTGAAAAGAAGAAAATATCTCAGCATTGTGAAATAACTTAAAAGGTGAAACACATAAAAAGGGTTTATTGCTAAAGCTTACCGGAACTACAGGGTCTTCTGCTGTGTGCATGTCCAGAGACACATCCGTAATCTTTCTCTCAATCCGCTCCTTAATCAGCCATTTAATCTGGCTTATGTAGTCCTGTGGCTTCATGGCCTTGGGGCTGATGCGGAGGGAGTCTTGTTTCGACGCCGTGATAGAATGCATTAGTCAGTCGCCGTGGTACTGGAGAGGCTGGATCCGGCGTGCCACCCAACACTGGACTAAGTCGGACCCTTTCAGGCCCTTGTGCTTCATCAGGTATTCAATCCGCCTCTTGGCGAGGATCTGATCGTCACTGAGAGCCGGAGGAGCCTCGTCCCAAGATGGAAGGGCCGTGGCAGCTCCGTCGATAAAAGTTGGCAAGCAGTAGCTTTGCCGGGAGCAGGAACTGAAGGGAATATGCCCGAGAGGCAATAATAAAGTGGTTATTATCTTATTCCTTGTTTATGATAAATGTTTATTTTGCATGCTATAATTGTATTAAATTGGAAACATTAATACATGTGTGTTTAATAAACAAAAGGAAAGTTCCTAGTTATGCCTCTCTTATAAACTAGCTCGTTGATTAACAAGATGATCAAGGTTTCCTGATCATGGACATTGGATGTCGTTAATAACGAGGTCACAACATTGGTGGAATGATGTGATGAACATTCATCCGAAGTATAGCATTACGATCAGAGTCATTATGTTTATATTGCTATAACATCATACGAAGTAATCTTAGTCCTTAGACCATGAGATCATGTTAATTGCTAACACCGGAAGAGTATCTTGATAACATCAAACGTCACACCGTAATAGGGTGACTATAAAGGTGGGTTCAGTGCTACGAAGGTGTTATGTTGAGGCTCATGGATCAAGAGTGGGATTTTTCGATCCCGATGACAGATAGATATACTCTGGGCCCTCTCGGTGATATCACATTTAAATAGCTTGCAAGCAAGTGATGTGATCACTAGAATGTTATATCACGGGAACGAGAAAAGAGTGCATGTCGGTAACAAGATCAAACTAGGTATTTGGATACCGATGATCGAATCTCGGACATGTAATATATCGCGAGACAAAGGGATTTAGTTATGACGTTAAAGGTTCACACGATCACAAGAGTCATCGTTGAATATGTGGGAGTCAGTACGGATCTCCAGGTCCCGCTGCTGATTATTGATCGGAGAGGGGTCTCGATCATGTCTACATTATTCATGAACCGTAGGGTGACATACTTAAGGGATACCGACACCATTTGGAGCAAATATGTTTCAGATAAAGATTTAAGAAAGTGCTGGAATCATTTCGATGGAAACCGGAATCGTTTCGGGTGAAATTGCAGAAACTGGTTCTGCATGTGATATTGAAATGTTGCAGGGGGTTTTATGTGAATGTTTGTTAATTAATTTAATTGACAAAATTCTGAATAAAATAAATAAAAGTGTTTTATTTAATGAGAACTTGCATTAAATTTAGTGGAAATTTAATGGAGGTGAGTGGAATTTTGAGTGGGTGGCTAATTATGTGAGTGGGAGCTCCACCCACATGAATATGGAAGAGGTGCGGGCACCTCCCTTGGCCGCCGGCCATGGTGAGGGGCTGCCCCCCTCTCCCTATAAAAGGCCCCCCACTCCCTCCTCTCATCTTGCACCACCTCCTCGTGAAGGTTCTCTTCTCCCTCTAGTTATTCCCCATGGTCTCGGATTAGCGAGATACATGCTCCCGGTGGCTTTATCTGGAAAGGAGTTGCTGCTTCCGCTGCATCGCTAGAGCGAGGAGGCGGAGGTTGTTCGGTGGACCGAACGTGTGTGCGATCACGGATGCACCGCTACTTTGCGGTGCTGGACTTGATGGTGCTGGACCTGATGGTGCTGGAGCTGCTGGACCTGTCGGACTTCCACACGATCTTGAGATCAGCAAGCGTACGACTACATCAACCACGAGTTCCTACTCGTTAACAAAACTCGTTGTCTTCGAGGGTAAGTTCTCCATGGATGTATGTCCACCCGTTGCTCTCTATCTAGTAGATAGATCTTGGCGTATAGTTCTCATCGTAGGAATTTTTTTGTTTTCTATACTGCGGACCCAACAGTGGTATCAGAGCCAGGTCTATGCGTAGGTGCTTTGCACGGGTAGTACACATATGTTTATATGTGGGCGATGATGATCATGTTATTGCATCTTCTATGTACTTTGGATATTGGTGGCATAGTGGGATGAAGCGGCCCGGACCAACCTTACATGTCATCGTACATGAGACCGGTTCCACGACTGACGTGCAACTAGTTTTGTATAAGTGGCTAGCGGGTGTCTGTCTCTCCTACTATAGTCAATATCTGATTTACAACGAGTTGCTAATAACTTGGTTATCCTCGTTGTGGTTCATGTTCATAGGTGAGACCGGTTCTATCTCCGAAAGCCCTAAGCCACGTAAAACTTGCAATTGATAAATTAGAGGCGTCTAGTTTAGATCGTTGCTGGGCTAGTGTCTTGATATGGTATTGTTGTAAGTAGATGTATGGTAGGTACTCTTACAACACACTTAACGTGTAAATTCCATAGACCTTGGCCTTACACACAAAGGAATGATAGAGATCATACCACGATGCAAATGATAGAGATCAAATGCATGGACCATATCATGTCACTTTACACATTAGATGTTTGCATCTTATATTGCTAGTTTGGCGCTTCTAGTAGCATTATAAGATGATCCCTCATTTAAATATCAAGATAAAATGTGTTCTTCCTTAAGTATGCACCATTTTATGGATCGTGTTTCGAGACATCACGTGATGATCGGGTGTACTCAACTCTACGCTTTCATACAACGGGTGTAAGACAGTTTTACACACGTGAATACTAAGGTTCTTACTTGGCGAGCCTAGCATGTATAGACATGGCCTCGGAACACGGACCGAAAGGTTAAGCATGAGTCGTATAGTTTATGTGATGACCATATTGATGCTCGCCTTTGAAGCTACACCGACTCACGTGATGATCGGACTTGGTGTAGTGGATTTGGTTCATGTAATCACCAAAAAGGCACGAGGGATGTCGTTTTTGAGTGGGAGTTCATTTCTAATTTGGATTAGTCGAACTCTATTTGTCATAAACTAAATCGAAGTGAATTTGCATAATTTGTTGTAGTCATTGGCATCTGTTCACTCCCTTATACTTAGTTTTATTTGAGATAATAGAACTATAGAATTCTGGATATTTACTTTACGAACTGGTATCGTATTGTTTTGAATGTCAATTTAAAGTTTATAAGTCCTATTGCAAACTTTCAGCAAACTCTATTTACTCCATGAAGTTTAATAAGTAGTATTAAATATAGAGTAATAATTCCAATGTTAGTATCTAAAGTATCATGTTTGCCTCCATGATTATTGATATTCAAAAATTGTTTTAATATCAAGGTTATCTAGGAGCTAAAAGAATTGTTTCAGGAACCATCATGTGTGGAAGATATTGTGATATCTGAAACAATGTTTTTGGTTGCATTATGATAGAGTATAATTTAGCAAAATACATGTTCTCATATTGTATGAGAATTTGTGAAGGATGGAGATGCTAGGCATCTGGATCTCCCAAAAAGGTGTTGGGAAGTAACGTTATACTCGCGATTCTTCCTTATAGGCTATAGTAGCTTGATCATGAAAGTTGTCATGATAAGGATGAATAGAAGATGTAAGTAAAATGTTTATTACACTAATATATTACTAAATAATGGATTTTTGAAAGAACACCAAACATTTGATGATGGTGATCCACTTCAAAGTGGAAGTCCAAAGGTATTAGTATTTGACTATATACGCTTTGTACTATGTGTCATGTGAATGACACCACTATTGATGTTGATAGATTCTTTTAAAAGAAAAGGAATTGTTGAAAGAGAATCTATAAAATATTTGGCAGAAAAGAAAAGGTTGGAGATGTCCAACTTAGGTATATAGAAGATGTACATGTTATGGTTGTATTCCTTGCTTGTTAAACAATGTGGTTCTGAGGTATTGGATACCGAATTGGTTGGTGTGAAGTGTCATACAGAACAACACAATTCATGAACTGCAACGGCCTAAGTAACTAGCAAAAGAATAAGTGATGATATTCATCGAAAACAAATAAAGTGTTATTGTGTTTTTCATTGTCGTCAAACCTAGCCTTCAAGATTTGTTTTAATAATTGTTATTTTGTTTCGGTATTATGAGAACAATGTTTGTTCAAATAATTACTGTATTCCATAAAGGATGGATGAACTTTTACAAGTCTAGTTGGAGAAATCACATCCAGAAATAATATTGCTAAAATGTCGTATGACAAATGATTGGAAGATCACTTATGAAGTGACATCGCTGTTTGAATTATAATGGAAAGTAAACATGAAGAAACTCCATCTTGATGGATTTTTGGAGTCTTTTGATTTTGATCAATTGATGCTTGTGAAACTTCCCTCAAGATAATGGAAACTCTGTCCATAAGCCAAAGAGGAACATATGACTAACTTATTAGATATTATGCATGTTGATGTATATAGTCCATTATGTGTAGCCATATGCGATGGATCTTTTTGCTTCATATGCTTTCTCCGGAAATTTGAGTGAATATATTTATATATTTACTTAATAAGGAAGAAGTATGAAACATTTGAAAATTGTTCAAAGACTTTCAAGATGAAGTGAAAAATCATTGTAACAAGAAAATAAAAGAGTTTATGATTTGATCATAAAGGAAGATATTTGAGTTACAGTTTTAGCAAAACACCTAAGATTTCAGGAATTGTTCCATGAATTTGCATTTCCCGATAAACCACAGGAGTATGGTATGTTCGAGAGATCAAATCAAACCTTGTTTGACATGGTAAGATCAAAGGTGTCATTTATAAAACTGCCATTATGTTTTAAAGATTAAAGCTTTAGAGATTGCCGCTTTTACACTGAAAAGAGCACCATCGTGATCCATTGAAGTGACACCATATGAGTTATGGTTTGGGATAAAACCCGAATTGTCTTTTCTTAAATTTTGGTATGCTATGCATAAGTAGAATGTTTACAACCAAAGTCGGATAAGCACGTCTTTGTAGGTTATCCCAAAGAATTTGTTGGGAATTCCTCCATAACACTGAGGACAAAAGAGTTTGTCGCTTGGAACGTCAAGTTTCTTGAGAAGGAATTTTTCGTGAAAAGTTATGTGGGAGGACAATAGAACTTTGATAAGGTTGTTGAACCTTAGCTATATGTGCTGAGTAGCGCAGCGCTGGAAAGTGTCCCGGTGGCGGCCACAATGCTCATGGCTCCCGTGATTACAAAGGGTGTAATCTT
Source organism: Avena eriantha (assembly GCA_910589775.1). Taxonomy (NCBI): domain Eukaryota; kingdom Viridiplantae; phylum Streptophyta; class Magnoliopsida; order Poales; family Poaceae; genus Avena; species Avena eriantha. The sequence goes on along the minus strand of OU342741.1, from coordinate 142,757,599 downwards.
GGAGATTAGAGTTCTTATTGAACCATGTGGGTCGGTAAGAATCAAATAGTAAGATTTGAAACAGAAGTCGTTATTGTTTTGACAATGATGAACCGACTGCATGCAAAGAAGTGATGATGGGCCCTGACTCCATAAAATGACTAGAAGTCATAGAATCCGTGATAGTATCCATACACGAGAAATCAAGTTTCTGAACTTGGAAGACCCTCCCAAAAGGCGTGAAGCCTATCGGTCGTGTTTGGATCTATAAAGAAATAAGACATGGATGTTTAACATCTATGAAATAGTCGACATGTCGGAAAGAAGTTTACGACAATGTTCAAGGAGTTGACTATGACAAGATTTGATCTTTCATAGCGATATATAGTCTTGACGGATTAATGTAGCAACCACTACATATAATTTGGTATATGGTAGTTGAATAAACAAAACAAGGTTCTTCTAATAGAACGGTAACCTAGGACATGTACATGACATGGTCCGAAGGGTTTTGTTAATTCAAAGGGTGCTAAAAGGGCATGTAAACTTCAATAGTTGAAGTAAGCATAGCGGAGTTGGAATCTTCACCATGATGAAACTATTAAAAGAGTTTAAATTCATCGGAGATGATGAAGATGCTTGCATTTGCAAGAAATTAAGTGGGAGCGCTGAGACATATTTCTAATACATTATGTAGAGGACATATTGTTGATTGGAGATGATGTATCTTGAATTGACACAAGTTAAGGATTTCATTAAAATAAGATTTCGATGAAAGACTTGGGTAAACCCAGAATATTAGGCATCAATATCTATATGGATAGATTAAGGCGCTAATATGGTTGTGCCAGACATACATATATGAGATATTGAAAGGGTTCAATATGGAAACAACAAGAAAGGTTCTTGCTGCATGGAAAGGATTGTATCAAAATTCAAGTGTTTCAACACTTGGTGAGTAAAATCACATGAAGATTTTGATCGATTATACCATGATATGTATATATCCATAATGTCCTATGCTCTAAATGTTATGAGCATATACCAAAATGATTCATAAGATGATCATTGGACAATAGTAAAGATATTCTTATGAGCTTTTGGAAGAACTAAGAATATATAATGTATAAGTGACAAATAGTTAAAGATAGTTCATTGTAAAGTGTTACATTGATACTAGTTTTGTCATAAGATAAAAATTAAATTTATCTCAATTTAGACTATGGGTGGCACAATGTAATGGAAAGGATGTTCCATGATGGATTTGGATGAGTTCCAAAGTTGAGACATTGTGACGGATACTACAACAAAAGGCTAAGTATATGACTGCTATAGTAGCAGCATAGTAGGCATTTGTGTTAAGTAGTTTGTTATCAAACTAGGTGTGGTTCAAAGTGGGCTAATACTATGAAGATATGTTGTGTGACAATAGTATCAACATATTTTAACCCGAACGAACTAAAGGTCTACCAAAGGACCAAATTTAGACAATGCCATCTCATTTAAGAATGAGTGATGCGTAGAGACGCAAAGACATGTAAATACACACGGAACTGAAACTGTCAGAGCCGGAGATTATGTTAACCACTAGCAATCGCGTATATGCAACACCAAAAAGCCATAGGTGTTCAATACGCAAAGTTTTTCAAACTAGATTATTGACTCTAGTGCAACTGGGAGACCGAAGGGAATATGCCCGAGAGGCAATAATAAAGTGGTTATTATCTTATTCCTTGTTTATGATAAATGTTTATTTTGCATGCTATAATTGTATTAATTTGGAAACGTTAATACATGTGTGTTTAATAAACAAAAGGAAAGTTCCGAGTTATGCCTCTCTTATAAACTAGCTCGTTGATTAACAAGATGATCAAGGTTTCCTGATCATGGACATTGGATGTCGTTAATAATGAGGTCACAACATTGGTGGAATGATGTGATGAACATTCATCCGAAGTATAGCATTATGATCAGAGTCATTATGTTTATATTGCTATAACATCATACGAAGTAATCTTAGTCCTTAGACCATGAGATCATGTTAATTGCTAACACCGGAAGAGTATCTTGATAACATCAAACGTCACACCGTAATAGGGTGACTATAAAGGTGGGTTCAGTGCTACGAAGGTGTTATGTTGAGGCTCATGGATCAAGAGTGGGATTTGTCGATCCCGATGACGGATAGATATACTCTGGTCCCTCTCGGTGATATCACATTTAAATAGCTTGCAAGCAAGTGATGTGATCACTAGAATGTTATATCACGGGAACGAGAAAAGAGTGCATGTCGGTAACGAGATCAAACTAGGTATTTGGATACCGATGATCGAATCTCGGACATGTAATATATCGCGAGACAAAGGGATTTAGTTATGACGTTAAAGGTTCACACGATCACAAGAGTCATCGTTGAATATGTGGGAGTCAGTACGGATCTCCAGGTCCCGCTGCTGATTATTGATCGGAGAGGGGTCTCGATCATGTCTACATTATTCATGAACCGTAGGGTGACACACTTAAGGGATACCGACACCATTTGGAGCAAATATGTTTCAGATAAAGATTTAAGAAAGTGCTGGAATCATTTCGATGGAAACCGGAATCGTTTCGGGTGAAATTGCAGAAACTGGTTCTGCATGTGATATTGAAATGTTGCAGGGGGTTTTATGTGAATGTTTGTTAATTAATTTAATTGACAAAATTCTGAATAAAATAAATAAAAGTGTTTTATTTAATGAGAACTTTCATTAAATTTGGTGGAAATTTAATGGAGGTGAGTGGAATTTTGAGTGGGTGGCTAATTATGTGAGTGGGAGCTCCACCCACATGAATATGGAAGAGGTGCGGGCACCTCCCTTGGCCGCCGGCCATGGTGAGGGGCTGCCCCCCTCTCCCTATAAAAGGCCCCCCACTCCCTCCTCTCATCTTGCACCACCTCCTCGTGAAGGTTCTCTTCTCCCTCTAGTTATTCCCCATGGTCTCGGATTAGCGAGATACATGCTCCCAGTGGCTTTATCTGGAAAGGAGTTGCTGCTTCCGCTGCATCGCTAGAGCGAGGAGGCGGAGGTTGTTCGGTGGACCGAACGTGTGTGCGATCACGGATGCACCGCTACTTTGCGGTGCTGGACTTGATGGTGCTGGACCTGATGGTGCTGGAGCTGCTGGACCTGTCGGACTTCCACACGATCTTGAGATTGGCAAGCGTACGACTACATCAGCCACGAGTTCCTACTCGTTAACAAAACTCGTTGTCTTTGAGGGTAAGTTCTCCATGGATGTATGTCCACCCGTTGCTCTGTATCTAGTAGATAGATCTTGGCGTATAGTTCTCATCGTAGGAATTTTTTGTTTTCTATGCTGCGGACCCAACAGGAACATCCTTGTGATAAAAGAAGGTGGCCGGCCATTGTTTGAGCGACTCGCTAGCTAGAATACAAGGATAAGCACGCTTACGTCTAACTGAAAGGCTAATAGTGCCGGTAATATAAGGATTACCGGCGGTGATAGAGTTTCTCCGGACATGAAAGTAAAACCGGAACAAAGTGAGACTCGGCCTAATGCCGAGGTATCCCTCACACAACGCTGCGTAAGAGCTCATCTCTAAGATGGAGTTGGGAGAAAGATGGTGAAGCTGAACGCCATAGTGATAAATCACCTCGGAAGGGGCATGAGATTTCGGTTTATAACTTGTCAAGCATATCCTCTTAGTTGTGTCACTTTAACCTTAATCACCTTAAAGATGCTTATGATAGGGGCAATGAGAGCTGAAAGCTAATAAGTACCATAATTTTTGGAAGCTCTTTATGAAACTTGAATATCTACTTCCTTCTATGAAGGCCTTTCTTCCACTTATATATTGAGTCCCCACCTTCTATCTTTATGCACCTACTTTGAAAGCATAGTGGCCATTCTTAGTTCTATGTGCATTGTCCCAAGACTAGTTGATTGATGCATAACTTGTTATTGCTTGTTTTAAACTATTTGTATCTAGTCACTCTTATAAACTTTGAAGGTGTCCTATGCAATTATATTTGCTACTCTATGAGGGACAAGCTGAATGCTATTATGCTATGTTTTCTTTATGTGAAACAAACAAACGTCTTGCAAAGCATTGTTATTCATGAATCTTTTTTTTGCCTTTTCATGTTACATCATAGTTTCTTTGTCTTATTGCTAGAACTTTGTATTTCATGCTATGTTGAAGTACTATGATCCCAGCTTTGAATGTTTTACAAATACTTTGATCAAGTCTTTGATGGTGCAGGTCACCTCAAAAATTATTCTTTCTTTTTATCACTTACCTACTCGAGGACGAGCATGAGTTAAGCTTGGGGATGTTGATACATTTCAAATGTATCTATAATTTTTGATGTTCCATGCTTGGTTTTATCTACTTTCTTATGTTTTGTTCCAACTTTGGAGTACTTTTCATATGATTTCTTGGACTAACCTATTAACAAGATGCCACAGTGCCAGTTGCCTGTTTTCTGCTGTTTTTGGTTCCAGGAAGTCAGAAAATGAATATTCTCGGAATTGGACGGGACAAAAGCCAAAGTCACTATTTTTCTCGGAACAACATGGAGCCAGAATACGAGAGGGAGAGGGGCCAGGGGCCAGCCACACCATGTGGTGGCGCGGGCTAGCCCTGGCTGTGCCACAAGGTGGTGTGGGCCCCTTCGGCCTCCACCGACCTTGCCCTTTCGCCTATATAAGCCTCCCGGTGCATAAACCCTAAATAGTCAAGCCTCCAGCCACGAAAAGTTCCACAGTGCCGCCGCCACCAAAGAGGAGATTCGGGGGACAGAAAGTCTCTGTTCCGGCACCTTGCTGGGACGGGGAAGTGCCCCCGGAGCCATCTCCATCGATCTCCACCACCATCTCCATCACCGTTGCTGATTCCCATGATGAGGAGGGAGTAGTTCTCTCTTGAGGCTAAGGGTTCTACCGGTAGCTATGTGTTCATCTCTCTTTATGCATGATCTTATTGAGATCATGAGCTTGTAATCTATAGATCTACCTTGCTACTCAAGTGCTTTATTAGATCTCTGTTGTCCCCATGTGTGTGAAAGTGATAGCGTGCTCACCATGGTGGCACTTAGGCTAGAGATTACAAATACTTGTTATGAGTTATATTTGGAGTTGGATATCTTTATGAAATTGTGGTGTTTGTTGGACTCATCTAGTACTCAAGGTGACAATCTGGGGTTTTCTAGATGGGAAAGGCTTACTTTGAGGTGTGTTGTTATAGCCCTACCATGGATTAGAGTGTCCAACCAGAGAGTAGTTAAGAGAAGATATTTATATGAGAGTGTTCACTAGTGAAAGTATGATCCCTAGGCCTTGTTTCTAAGCACTGAAACACCGTTGCTACTAGATCTATTACATGTTTGCTTGCTACTATCTCTATTTCAGTTTTCTTTTAGTCTTTTCCATGCCATCAAGTTATTTTCTAGCACCCTTACCACTTATAATTATCCATACCACTTGTATTTCACTATCTCTTCGCCAAACTAGTGCACCTATACACCTGACAAGTGTATTGGGTGTGTTGGGGACACAAGAGACTTCTTGTATCTTGATTGCAGGGTTGCTTGAGAGGGGATACCTTTGACCACTTCCTCCTTGACTTCGATTAACCTTGGGTGATCCACTTAAGGGAAAACTTGCTGCTGTTCTACAAACCTCTACACTTGGAGGCCCAACAACTGTCTACAAGAATAGAAGTGCATAGGCATCACTCATCTAGTAACACCTTTGGGGTGTTTCCTTACTACTACTGGTTCGATTAAACCTTGGTTTCATACTGAGGGAAACTTGCTGCTGTGCTCATCATACCTTCCTCTTGGGGATCCCAACGAGCTCTACATCAACATCGCACCAGCACTTTTCTGGGCGCCATACATAGAGCCATCAGCCATATCCTCCCAATAATGGTAATGCTTATGGACATCCCTACAACAATAATAGGACTACACCCTCTGAACTTGAAGTTATGCTTAAAGATTTTATTAGTAAACAAACTGCTTTCAATAAAACTATTGAGGAAAAACTCTCTAATGCTGAAAGAAACATAGCATCATTGGCTGAAGCACAATCTTCTTTTAATAAAATGGCTGCTAAACCTGAAACTATTGAAAATCCCTTTGCTGCTACTAATGACATACAAGTTAGAATTGATGAAAATGTTAGACTATTAGCTGAATTGCATGCTAAGTGGGAAAGAGAAGATGAAATTGCTAGAAATATTAGTATTTCTACTATCACTACCACTAATGTTGAAGCTAGTAAACCCAATGGAACCTTTTCTAATAAAAATGCTAAAATTCTTCGATACATGGGGAACAATAGCTCTACTACTTTAGATGATAATTATGATTTTGATCTTGATGGTTGCAACATCTCTGAAGTTATTAAGTTCCTACAAAAGCTTGCTAAAAGTCTTAATGCTAGTGCTATGAATATGGCCTTTACAAAACACATTATTGATACTCTCATAAAGATTAAAGAAGAAAAGATGAAACATAAAGCTTATATTCCTATGAAACAAGAAGATGGTTGGGAACCCATCATTAATATGAAAGTGAATGATTTTGATTTTAAAGCTTTATGTGATCTTGATAGTAGTGTTTCTATTATGCCTAGAAGGATTTATGATATGCTTGATTTGCCACCATTGGAAGATTGTTATTTGAATGTACCACTTGATGATAATTCTAAAAAGAAACTCATGGGGAGTATTAATGATGTTCTTATTATGGTTAACAATGCCTATGCCCCTGTTGATTTCTATGTTTTGGATGTTGAATGCGATGCTTCTTGTCCTATTACTTTGGGAAGACCTTTTATTAGAACTATTGGTTCCATTATTGATATGAAAGAAGGCACCATTAAATATCAACTCCCACTCAAGAAAGATATAGAATACTTCCCTAAGAAGAGAGAGAAGATTTCTCTTGCCTCGCCTATGAAAACAAAATTTGCTCTTAATGCTTCCTCATTTGAGAACACTTGATTCTTTTTCTTGCTTCTTATGCCTAACTTAAAGGCGTTAAAGAAAAGTACTTATTGGGAGATAACCCAAAAGTTTTAGATGAGTATAGTAAGTTATTATCTCTGTAATAACCGCTCATTATCCTTTTTATTTGCCTTTTGTGCCAAGAGTAACCTCTAATGAGAGAGAAGTAATGCTTGGGAAAGTTGTTGTCCCGAAACAGATTTTTGTGCTTCGCTGTAAAAATCCGTGTAAAATCTCTATACGCCGGTTTGAGCTTTGATTTTCTGTGCTTCTGCCCCAGGTTGTTATCTAACTTTCGTTAGTTCAACACTTTTCGATTTGAGCAACATAAGGTCTTCGAAATAATTGGTTTTTACCTGCTTGTTTATTTTGATAGATTTCTGCCATTATTTGCATTTGCTTCTTGTTGATTCCTTTTTGGATTCTTTTTGGGGAATTGAGCTTTTTAAGGAAAGTGTGATACGTTGCTAACGTATCCATAATTTTTTATGTTCCATGCTTGGTTTTATCTACTTTCTTATGTTTTGTCCACACTTTGGAGTACTTTCTATACACTTTCTTGGACTAACCTATTGACAAGAGCCATAGTGCCAGCTGCCTGTTTTCTGCTGTTTTTGGTTCCAGGAAAGTCAGAAAATGAATATTCTTGGAATTGGACGGGAGAAAAGCCAAAGTCAGTTTTTCACCGAGGGATGCAAGGAGACAGAATACGAGACGGAGAGGGGCCAGGGGGCGCCACACCACCTAGACGCGTGGCCCGGCATGGCCCGCGCTAGGGGGTGGTCTGGCCGCCTCCAGCACCCCCTCGGCCTCCCCTTCCGACTATAAGATGCCTCCAATACAAAAACCCTAAGGACCCGATCAAAATTCCACGAAAGAGTCTGTAGCCGCCGTCATCTCCATCCCTAGATCGGGAGGATCTGAAGCTTTTCCCGGCACCCTGCCGGAGAGGGGAATTCACCCTGGAGGCCTTCTTCATCATCATGCAAGCCTTCGGTGTGATGCGTGAGTAGTTCATCTCTGGACTATGGTTCCATGTAGTAGTTAGATGGCTGGTTCTCCTCCTTTGTGTTATCATGTTTAGATCTTGTGAGCTCCGTTCATGATCAAGATCATCTATTTGTAATTCTACATGTTGTGTTTGTGGGGATCCGATGGATATTGAGATGCTATTTCAGATTGATTATTGATTCTATCATGTCTTTGTTATTTGTGATCTTGCATGCTTTCCGTTGTTAGTAGCTATCTTGGCAAAGTAGATGCTAGCAACTCCAACAGTTAGTATTTTTGCTCGATAGTGGGTTCATGCCTCTAGTAATCTGGGGAAGTGACAGAAATCTCTAAGGTACTAGATGTCCTATTGCTACTAGGGAGAAAACAACAATCCTTTGTTCATAGAACAATCATATCGTTTACTTTACACGCAATGCATAATGCAATTATCCGTTTCTTGCAACTTAATACTGGAGGGGGTTCAGATGATAACCTGAAGATGGATTATTAGTCATAGATCTAGTTGGATTACGGTCTATGTATAATGTTGTAGTGCCCAATCGAATCTCATAGGAGTCAAGATGATTAGTATATGCATATTGCTTTCTCGATGTTTGTCAATTGCCCCGCTGTAATTTGTTCACCCAACATGTCATCTATCTTAAGGAGAGCCACAACTAGTGAACTATGGACCCCGGTCCTTTCTTTTATCATTAGTCTACAATCAACTATTTACTATTTTGTGTTTACTTTCTACAAACTATTACTTTCTTCAACTCAATACATTTAATCCTTTGTTTTTAGCAAAACTGGTGAGATTGACAAACTCACGCAAGTTGGGGCAAAGTTCTGTGGTTGTGTTGTGCAGGTCTCCACGTTGCTGCTGGCACCGGTAGTGCGCCCTGCCAAAGTTCAACTAACAACACCTTTGAGGTGTTTCCTTGCTCCTACTGGATTGATAACCTTGGTTTCATAACTGAGGGAAAACTTGCTGCTGTGCTCATCATACCTTCCTCTTGGGGTTCCCCAACGGGCTCGATATATTTTGGGCTAAGCAACCGATTTCTTGCGCCGTTGCCAGGGAGTCAAGGACTTCTTCACAAGGGGAGTCCCTCATAACCAATCTCTTTACTTTGTTGTTTTTGTTTTGCTTATTTTACTTTTTTCTTTGTTTGCTTGTTTCTTTATCAAAAACACACCAAAAAAAAGTTTTACAAGTTTGTTTTCTTATTTAAAAATACAAAAAAATGACTACTCTTGAAAATACTAAGTTGTGTGACTTCACTAGCACCAACAACAATGATTTCATGAGCACACCTATTTCTCCACATGTTCCTGAAGCTACTTTCTTTGAAATTAAACCTGCTTTGCTCAATCTTGTTATGAGGGAACATTTTTCTGGTATTGGTAATGAAGATGCTGCAGCTCATCTAAATAAATTTGTTGAACTTTGTGAGATGCAAAAGCATAGGGATATAGATGGAGATATCATTAAGCTTAAATTGTTTCCTTTCTCGTTGAGAGGAAAAGCTAAAGAATGGTTGAATTCCTTAACTAGGAATAGTATTGATTCTTGGAAGAATGCAAAGATGCTTTCATGGGAAAATACTATCCTCCTGCTAAGAATATATCTATGAGAAGTGAAATAATGAAGTTTAAACAATCTGATAATGAACATGTTGCTCAAGCTTGGGAAAGAATGAAATCTTTGGTAAATAATTGTCCCACTCATGGAATGACTGCTTGGATGATTATCCAAACCTTTTATGTAGGATTGAACTATTCTTCAAGAAATCTATTGGATTCTGCTGCTAGAGGTACCTTTATGACCATTACTTTGGGTGCTGCAACAAAGCTTCTGGATAATATGATGGTTAACTATTCTGAATGGCATACTGAAAGAGCTCCACAAGGTAAGGAGGTAAATTCTGTTGAGGAAACCTCCTCCTTGAGTGATAAAATTGATGTTATTATGTCTATGCTTGTTAATGCGAAAGCCCATATTGATCCAAATCATGTTCCCTTAGCCTCTTTGGTTGCTCAAGAAGAGCAAGTTGATGTGAACTTTATAAGAAATAACAATTTTGGCAACAATGCTTATGATAATAACAATTATAGGCCCTACCCTCCTAATAGTACCTATGGTTATAATGGCAAATCTGGAATACCTAGTGAAGGAAGAACCTTAGAAGTTGAAAGAGCCACTAAAAACTTCATGCAAATGCAATATGAGCAAAATAAATTATTTACTAAAACTATGGAGGAACAATCTACCCTTTTGAAGAATATTAGTCATCAACTTGAGAGCTTAAATAGGGAAATTCCTAGTTTGCAATTGAAACTTTCTAATGCTGAAAGAAATATATCATCTTTGTCTGAAGCATAATCCTCTTTGATTAATAAAATGGCTGCTAAACCTGAAACTATTGATAATCCCTTTGCAGCTACTAATGCCATACAAGTTAGAATTGATGAAAATGTTAGACTATTAGCTGAATTGCATGCTAAGTGGGAAAGAGAAGATGAAATTGCTAGAAACATTAGTGTTTCTACTATCACTACCACTAGTGTTCAGGCTAGTAATAGCTCTACTACTTTAGATGATAATTACGATTTTGATCTTGATGGTTGCAACATCTCTGAAGTTATTAAGTTCCTACAAAAGCTTGCTAAAAGTCTTAATGCTAGTGCTATGAATATGGCCTTTACAAAACACATTATTGATACTCTCATAAAGATTAAAGAAGAAAAGATGAAACATAAAGCTTATATTCCTATAAAACAAGAAGATGGTTGGGAACCCATCATTAATATGAAAGTGAATGATTTTGATTTTAAAGCTTTATGTGATCTTGATAGTAGTGTTTCTATTATGCCTAGAAGGATTTATGATATGCTTGATTTGCCACCATTGGAAGATTGTTATTTGAATGTACCACTTGATGATAATTCTAAAAAGAAACTCATGGGGAGTATTAATGATGTTCTTATTATGGTTAACAATGCCTATGCCCCTGTTGATTTCTATGTTTTGGATGTTGAATGCAATGCTTCTTGTCCTATTACTTTGGGAAGACCTTTTATTAGAACTATTGGTTCCATTATTGATATGAAAGAAGGCACCATTAAATATCAACTCCCACTCAAGAAAGATATAGAATACTTCCCTAAGAAGAGAGAGAAGATTTCTCTTGCCTCGCCTATGAAAACAAAATTTGCTCTTAATGCTTCCTCATTTGAGAACACTTGATTCTTTTTCTTGCTTCTTATGCCTAACTTAAAGGCGTTAAAGAAAAGTACTTATTGGGAGATAGCCCAAAAGTTTTAGATGAGTCTTGGAAGTTATTACTTCTGTAATAACCGCTCCTTATCCTTTTTATTTGCTTTTTGTGCCAAGAATAACCTCTAATGAGAGGAGAGTAATGATTGAGAAAGTTGCTGTCCCGAAACAGATTTCTATGCTTCACCGTAAAAATTCGTGTAAAATCTCTGTATGTCCTTTTGAAGCGTGAATTTTTATGGTTCTGCCCCAGGTTGTTATATAAGTTTCGTTAGTTCAACACTTTTCGATTTGAGCAACAGAAGGTCTTCAAAAAAATTCGTCTTTACCTGCTGGTCTGTTTTGACAGATTTCTGCCATTATTTGCATTTGCTTCTTGTTGGTTCCTTTTTCAGTTCTTTTGGGGAATTGAGCTTTTTGAGGGAAGTGCTACAGTAGCTTGTTTTTTATGACAGGTTTATTGGTGTTTAAACTGAACCCAAAGACTTATTATCTTGAGTGCACTAATGTTGCTAATAAAGATCGTGTGAAGTTTTGTATGAAGGAAAATTTTCAGGAGTATGGAAGGAATGAGTAATGAGATGAAGAATGTACTAAAGCTCAAGCTTGGGGATTCCACATGTGTCACCCTAAGAAATATCCAAGAAGTACAAGCATCAAGGCTTGGGGATGCCCAAGGCATCCCCTTCTTCATCAATAAAAATCCTAGGTTTCTTCCAAACGATTCATTTTTATTGTTTCATGCATAGTTGTGTTGTTCTTGGAGCGTCTTCTTTTTTGTTTTCGTTTTGTTTTTCGTTTGCTTTGTTTTCTTAGTTTGCTTGAATAAATTGGTGTGACCCCCCTCTTTCATACATTGGTTTTCAAATAGTTTGGTTTGGATTGGAAAAGAGTAGGAAAGTTCATGCTTAAGTGGTAAAGAGAGCTTGTTTTTGACTATGGCCTATACTTTGTCATGCCATGCTTGATATTGTTTTGGTTTTATGCTTAGTATTATTTGTTGTATCATGACTTGTTATAAACAATTGAGATTGCTTAATGTGCCTTGGAAGAATCATGCGTTGTTTTAGCATATTAAAGCCTAATATTGTGGTATTATCCTTTGATGCTTTATTTGGGTTGACTTGGCACATGCTCACACCATGTTATGAATATCCCAAGTCACCAAAGCCTTTATGATCCTTTAGTTTTCAACTTGTAGTATCACTTTATGCTTTAATCAATGATGTTTTGTTGCTCTGCATGATTATGGCAATTATTGCTCTCTTAGTTGGTCGCTCCTAGTCTTTTGCTAGCCTCCACAACCAAGTATGAGTTCCACTCATGCATCCAACTCCCAAAATCAAGTTATTCGAAAGAGTACACCATACCTACCTATTAGCATACGATATTCCAAGTATATTCATGTCGGATTGAGCTGTAATGTTTTGTGCTTCTGCCCCAGGTTGTTATCTAACTTTCGTTAGTTCAACACTTTTCGATTTGAGCAACAGAAGGTCTTCGAAAAAATTCGTCTTTACCAGGTTGTACCATAATTTTTGGAAGATCTTTATGAGACTTGAATCCCTACTTCCTTTTACAAGGGCCTTTCTTCCACCATTATATTGAGTCTCCACCTTCTATCTTTATGCACCTACTTTGAGAGCATAGTGGCCATTCTTAGTTCTATGTGCATTGTCCCAAGACTAGTTGATTGATGCATAACTTGTTATTGCTTGTTTGAAACTATTGTATCTAGTCAGTCTTATGAACTTTGAAGGTGTCCTATGCATTTATATTTGCTACTCTATTGAGGGACAAGCTGAATACTATTATGCTATGTTTTCTTTATGTGAAACAAACAAACGTCTTGCAAAGAATTGTTATTCATGAATCTTTTGTTTGTGCCTTTTCATGTTGCATCATAGTTTCTTTGCTTATTGCTAGAACTTTGTCTTTCATGTTATGATTGAAGTACTATGATCCCAGCTTTTAATGTTTTACAAATACTTTGATCAAGTCTTTGATGGTGCATGTCACCTCAAAAATTATTTCTTTTTATCACTTACCTACTCGAGGACGAGCAGGAGTTAAGCTTGGGGATGTTGATACATTGCAAATGTATCTATAATTTTTGATCTTCCATGCTTGGTTTTATCCACTTTCTTGTGTTTTGTTCCAACTTTGGAGTACTTTTCATATGATTTCTTGGACTAACCTATTAACAAGAGCCACAGTGCCAGCTGCTTGTTTTCTGCTGTTTTTGGTGCCAGGAAAGTCAGAAAATGAATATTCTCGGAATTGGATGGGACAAAAGCCAAAGTGCCTATTTTTCCGAAAGGGATCAAGTGCCAGAATACGAGACAGAGAAGGGCTGGGGGCCGGCCACACCACCTGGCCGCACGGCCAGGCCTGGCCCGCGCCAGAGGGTGGTCTGGCTGACCCCAGCATCCCCTCGGCCTCTCCTTCCGCCTATAAGTTGCCCTCGGGACGAAAACCCTAAGTACCCGATCAAAAATCCACGAAAGAGTCTATAGCCGCCGTCGTCTCTTTCCCTAGATCGGGGGGGGGGGGGGTCTGAAGCTCTTCCCGGCACCCTGTCGGAGAGGGGAATTCACCCTAGAGGCCTTCTTCATCACCATGCAAGCCTCCAGTGTGATGCGTGAGTAGTTCATCCTTGGACTACGGATCCATGTAGTAGCTAGATGGCTGGTTTCTCCTCCTTTGTGCTTTCGTGTTTAGATCTTGTGAGCTCCGTTCATGATCAAGATCATCTATTTGTAATTCATACATGTTGTGTTTGCGGGGATCCGATGGATATTGAGATGCTATTTCGGATTGGTTATTGATTATATCATGTCTTTGTTATTTGAGATCTTGCATGCTTTCTGTTGTTAGTGGCTATCTTGGCCAAGTAGATGCTAGCAACTCCAAGAGTTAGTATTTATGCTCGATAGTGGGTTCATGCCTCTGGTAATCTAGGGAAGTGACAGAAATCTCTAAGGTACTAGATGTGCTGTTGCTACTAGGGAGAAAACAACAATCCTTTGTTCATAGAACAATCGTATTGTTTACTTTACACGCAGTTCGTAAAGCAATAATCTGTTGCTTGCAACTTAATACTGGAGGGGGTTCGGATGATAACCGGAAGGTGGATTATTTTTCATAGATGCAGTTGGATGGCGGTCTATGTATTATGTTGTAATGCCCAATCAAGTCTCAGAGGAGTCAAGATGATAAGTATATGCCCAATCAAGTATTGCTTTCTCGGTGTTTGTCAATTGCCTCGCTGTAATTTGTTCACCCAGCATGTTATCTATCTAAGGAGAGCCACCTCTAGTGAACTATGGATCCCGGTCCTTTTTCTTTACATACAATCTATAAACTTTTACTGCTTTGTGTTTACTTTTTGCAAACTTTTACTTCTTTCCATTCGATACGTTTAATCCTTTTTTTTCCGCAAAACACGGTGAGATTGACAACCTCATCGCAAGTTGGGACAAAGTTCTGTGGTTGTGTTGTGCAGGTCTCCACGTTGCTACTAGCACCGGTAGTGCGCCCTGCCAAAAGCTCAGCTAGTAACACCTTTGGGGTGTTTCCTTGCTCCTACTGGTTCGATTAAACCTTGGTTTCATAACTGAGGGAAGACTTGGTGCTGTTTTCATCGTACCTTCCTCTTGGGTTCCCAACGAGCTCTACGTTGAAAGTCGAGCGCATCACGGCGCTGCGGAACTTTTCGTGGCTGGAGGCTGGACGATTTAGGGTTTATGCATCGGGAGGCTCTTATAGGCAAGAGGGGAGACCAAGGGGGTGCCGGAGGGCCCCACACCACCCCCTGGCGCGGCCTGGCCTGGCCCGCGCCACCGGGTGGTGTGGCCAGCCCCTGGCCCCTCTCCGTCTCGTCTTCTGGCTCCATGAGTCTTTCGGTAAAATATCGACTTTGGGTTTTGTCCGGTCCAATTCCGAGAATATTGATTTTCTAACTTTCCTTGAACCAAAAACAGCAGAAAATAGGTAACTGGCACTGTGGCATCTTGTTAATAGGTTAGGCCAAGAAATCATATAAAAAGTACTCCAAAGTTGGAACAAAACATAGGAAAGTAGATAAAACCAAGCATGGAACATCAAAAATTATAGATACATTTGCAATGTATCAGATAGCTCATGTATCATGTGTAAGGGGTACCCTGTTGGCGGTTCTCTATGATACATATGTACTTACAATGACAAGAGCTTACTTGTGACTAAAGTTGAGTAGCATGAGGTTCGGTCTTCGTAAGTAAGGGGCATGAGATTTCATCTTATAACTTGTCAAGCATATCCTCTTAGTTGTGTCACTTTAACCTTAATCACCTTCAAGATACTTATGATAGGGGCAATGAGAGATGAAAGCTAATAAGTACTCCCTCCATTTCATAATATAAGATGCTTTAGTTTTGTGAATGGAGTGTATCTAGACCTCGTTTAGTGTCTAGGTTCATCTAGAGTTTGAGTGAACCTAGAAACTAAAAGGGTCTAGATACACTCTTTCACAAAGATAAAACATCTTATATTTTGAAACGGAGGGAGTACCATAATTTTTGGAAGCTCTTTATGAAACTTGAATCCCTACTTCCTTCTATGAAGGCCCTTCTTTTACTTTTATGTTGAGTCTCCACCTTCTATCTTTATGCACCTACTTTGAGAGCATAGTGGCCATTCTTAGTTCTATGTGCATTGTCCCAAGACTTGTTGATTGATGCATAGCTTCGATATTGCTTGTTTTAAACTATTTGTATCTAGTCACTCTTATGAACTTTGAAGGTGTCCTATGCATTTATGTTTGCTACTCTATGAGGGACAAGTTGAATGCCACTACTTTGAAGGTGTCCTGCCGGAGAGGGGAATTCACCCTGGAGGCCTTCTTCATCATCATGCAAGCCTTCGGTGTGATGCGTGAGTAGTTCATCTCTGGACTACAGGTCCATGTACTAGCTAGATGGCTGGTTCTCCTCCTTTGTGCTATCATGTTTAGATCTTGTGAGCTCCATTCATGATCAAGATCATCTATTTGTAATTCTACATGTTGTGTTTGCGGGGATCCGATGGATATTGAGATGCTATTTCACATTGATTATTGATTCTATCATGTCTTTGTTATTTGTGATCTTGCATGCTTTTCGTTGTTAGTAGCTATCTTGGCCAAGTATATGCTAGCAACTCCAAGAGTTAGTATTTATGCTCGATAGTGGGTTCATGCCTCTAGTAATCTAGGGAAGTGATAGAAATCTCTAAGGTACTAGATGTGTTGTTGCTACTAGGGAGAAAACAACAATCCTTTATTCATAGAACTATCTTATTGTTTACTTTACACGCAATGCATAATGCAATTATCCGTTGCTTGCAACTTATTACTGGAGGGGGTTCGGATGATAACCTGAAGGTGGATTATTAGTCATAGTTGCCGTTGGATTACGGTCTATGTATAATGTTGTAATGCCCAATCGAATCTCAAAGGAGTCAAGATGATTAGTATATGCATATTGCTTTCTCGATGTTTGTCAATTGTCCCGCTGTAATTTGTTCACCCAACATGTCATCTATCTTAAGGAGAGCCACTACTAGTGAACTATGGACCCCGGTCCTCTTTTATCATTAATCTACAATCAACTGTTTACTGCTTTGTGTTTACTTTCTGCAAACTATTACTTTCTTCCACTCGATACGTTTAATCCTTTGTTTTCAGCAAAACCAGTGAGATTGACAACCTCATCGCAAGTTGGGGGCAAAGTTAGTGGCTGTGTTGTGCAGGTCTCCATGTTGCTGCTGGCATCGGTAGTGCGCCCTGCCAAAGTTCAGCTAGCAACACCTTTGAAGTTCCTACTGGATTGATAACCTTGGTTTCATAATTGAGGGAAAACTTGATGCTGTGCTCATCATACCTTCCTCTTGGGGTTCCCCAATAGGCTCGATATATTTTGGGCTAAGCAAAGTGCTACAGTAGCTTGTGTTTTAATGGAAGTTTTATTGGTGTTAGAACTGAACCCAAAAGACTTATCATCCTGAGTGCACTAATGTTGCTAATAAAGATTGTGTGAAGTTTTGTATGAAGGAAAATTTCCAGGTGTAAGGAAAGAATGATGTAATGAGATGAAGAATGGACTAAAGCTCAAGCTTGGGGATTCCACCCGTGTCACCCCAAGAAATATCCAAGAAGTACAAGCATCAAAGCTTGGGGATGCCCAAGGCATCCCCTTCTTCATCAATAAAAATCTCAGGTTTCTTCCAAACACTTCATTTTTATTGTTTCATGCACAGCTGTGTTGTTCTTGGAGCGTCTTTGTTTTCGTTTTTGTTTTTGGTTTTTGTTTGCTTGGTTTACTTAGTTTTCTTGAATAAATTGGTTGGACCCCCTCATTCATACATTAGTTTTCAAATAAGTTGGTTTGATTTGGAAAGAGTAGGAAAGTTCATGCTTAAGTGGTAAGATGAGCTTGTTTTTGACTGTGACTTGGACTTTGCCAAGTCATGATTGGTATTGTTTTGGCTTTATGCTTAGTGCTTTTTGCTGTAGAATGACATGTTATAAACAATTGAGATTGCTTAATGTGCCTTGAAAGAATCATGCATTGTTTTAGCATATTAAAGCATAGTATTGTGGTATTCTCCTTTGATGCTTTATTTGGGTTGACTTGGCGCATGCTCACACCATGTTATGACTATCCCAAGTCACCATAGCCATGATGATCATTTAGTTTTCGACTTGTAATATCACTTTATGCTTTAATTAATGATGTTTTCTCGCTTTGCATGATTATGGCCATTATTGCTCTCTTAGTTGGTCGCTCCCAGTCTTTTCCTAGCCTCCATAACCAAGTATGAGTCCCACTCATGCATACAACTCCAAATAAAACCAAGTTATTCGAAAGAGTCCACCATACCTACCTATTAGCATTTTCTATTCCAAGTATATTCATGTTTTTATCTTCCTTTCGAATTAAACTTGTTATGTGAAAACTAGTGATTAAAGCTCTCACGAACTTGATGGCATACTTTACTTTTCTCGCACTTAATAAACTTGAACCATTATGTCCATCTTTGTTGCGTATATGCTTGCACTTTATAAGTTGAAGTTAGCAGAACCATGTATCATGGGGAACGCTTTCAACATTGCACTTATTATTCCATTGATATCATGATTCTTTTGCTTATGGATCCCGACAATGTGAAATAAAGTGGAACTTGTAAGATCATGGATTTTGTATGTGTGTTAGAGAAACACCTAGGCCGCTAGCCTAAGCCATGCCTAATCATGGTGGAAACTTGCAGCATAACCATAATGAGCATTCTATGAAGCATCCTCAATAAAAACCTATGCAAATAGCAAATAAAAAGATCACTGAGGTGCTCATTGTCTATTGCCTTGTCATTTTGATATGGGATAGCTCATGTGTCATGGGGCAAGGGGTACCCCGTTGGCGGTTCTCTGATACATATGTACTTACAATGACAAGAGGTTACTTGTGACTGAAGTTGAGTAGCATGAGGTTTGGTACTCGTAAGCAAGGGGCATGAGATTTCAACTTATAACTTCTCAAGCATATCCTCTTAGTTGTGTCACTTTAACCTTAATCACTTAAAGATGTTTATGATAGGGGCAATGAGAGCTGAAAGCTAATAGGTAGCATAATTTTTGGAAGCTCTTTATGAAACTTGAATCCCTGCTTCCTTCTATGAAGGCCTTTCTGTTTCTTTTATGTTGAGTCTCCATCTTCTATCTTTATGCACCTATTAAGAGAGAATAGTGTCCATTCTTAGTTTAATGTGCATTGTCCCAAGACTTGTTGATTGATGCATAACTTTGATATTGCTTGTTCTTAAACTATTTGTATCTAGTCACCCTTATGAACTTTGAAGGTGTCCTATGCATTTATGTTTTGCTATACTATGAGGGACAAGCTGAATACCATTCTCATTATGTTTTCTTTATGTGAAACAAACAAACGTCTTGCAAAATATTGTTATTGATGAATCTTTTGTTTGTACCTTTTCATGTTACAACATAGTTGCTATGTCTTATTGTTAGAACTATATCTTTCATGCTATGTTGAAGTACTATGATCCCAGCTATCAATGTTTTACAAATACTTTGATCAACTTTGTGATGGTGCATGTTACCTCAAAAATTATTCTTTCTTTTTTATCACTTACCTACTCGAGGCGAGCAGGAGTTAAGCTTGGGGATGTTGATACATTGCTAACGTATCTATAATTTTTGATGTTCCACTTTCTTATGTTTTGTCCACACTTTGGAGTATTTTTATACACTTTCTTGGACTAACCTATTAACAAGAGCCACAGTGCTAGTTGCCTGTTTTTCTGCTGTTTTTGGTTCCAGGAAAGTCAGAAAATGAATATTCCTTTGAATTGGATGGGACAAAAGCCAAAGTCAATATTTCACCAAGGGGTACACGGATCCAGAAGACGAGATGGAGAGGGGCCAGAGGCCGGCCACACCACCTGGCCGCGCGGCTAGGCCTGACCCATGCTAGGGGGTGGTGTGGTCGCCTAGGGAACCCCCTCGGCCTCCCCTTTCGCCTATATATTGCCTCCTATACAGAAACCCTAAGTACCTGATCAAAATTCCACGAAAGAGTATGTAACCCCCGTCATCTCCATCCCTAGATCGAGAGGGATCTGAAGCTCTTCCAGGCACCCTGCCAGAGGGGAGAATTCACCCTGGACGTCTTCTTCATCACCATGCAAGCCTCCGGTGTGATGCGTGAGTAGTTCATCCTTGGACTATGGGTCCATGTAGTAGCTAGATGGTTGGTTCTTCTCCTTTGTGCTACCATGTTTAGATCTTGTGATCTCTGTTCATGATCAAGATCATCTATTTGTAATCCTACATGTTGTGTTTGAGGAAATCTGATGGATATTGAGATGCTATTTCATATTGATTATTGATTCTATCATGTCTTTGTTATTTGTGATCTTGCATGCTCTCCGTTGTTAGTGGCTATCTTGGCCGAGTAGATGCTAGCAACTCCAAGAGGGAGTATTTATGCTCGATAGTGGGTTCATGCCTCTAGTAATCTGGGGAAGTGACAGAAATCTCTAAGGTACTAGATGTGTTGTTGCTACTAGGGAGAAAACAACAATCCTTTGTTCATAGAACAATCGTATTGTTTACTTTACACGCAATGCTTAATGCAATCATCTGTTGCTTGCAACTTAATACTGGAGGGAGTTTGGATGATAACGTGAAGGTGGATTATTAGTCATAGATGCAGTTAGATTATGGTCTATGTATAATGTTGTAATTCCCAATCAAATATCATAGGAATCAAGATGATTAGTATATGCATGTATGCTTTCTTGATGTTTGTCAATTGCCCCGCTGTAATTTGTTCACCCAACATGTCATCTATCTTAAGGAGAATCACCACTAGTGAACTATGGACCCCGGTCCTTTCTTTTACCATTAATCTACCACTGTTTACTATTTTCTATTTACTTTCTGCAAGCTATTACTATCTTCTACACAATACGTTTAATCCTTTGTTTTTAGCAAAACCGGTGAGATTGACAACCTCACTGTAAGTTGGGGGTAAAGTTCTGTGGTTGTGTTGTGCAGGATTCCAAGTTGGAAACAACACCTTGGAGGTGTTTTCTTGCTCCTACTGGTTCGATAACCTTGGTTTCATAACTGAGGTAAAACTTTATGTTTTGCTCATCATACCTTTCTCTTGGGGTTCCCCAATGAGCTCGATATATTTTGGGCCATCAGGGACTATGCCAAATCTATGGGCAAGAAGAAGAGGATACCGTTCATATTTTCATGGAATGCCCGCATCCCCGTGCCTTATGGCAGGCGATGAAGGAAGTATGGGATGTACCTGACGTACAAGGGACACACCAGATGGGCTCAGATTGGCCACTTTACTGGCTGTTGTGCATGACTAAGGACCAACGAGCTAGAACTATGATCATACTTTGGAGAATATGGCATAGCCATAACAAGATGACCCATGAAAAACAATGCCCGCCTATTGAAGGGTCACGTCGCTTCCTGGTTAGGTATCTAAGCTCTCTCCTAGTGATTAAGAAATATCCCGCCGCTGATGTAGGAAAGGGCAAATGGTGATTAACCCAGACCAGGGATTTTCTAAAAAGAAGAAGGTTTCTAACGGCAGACATAAACCCCAGAAGAAATGGTGGCCGCCAGAACCAGGGGAGGCCAAACTAAATGTCAATGGTGCTTATTCCCCTGATGGCATGGTGGGAGCTAGTATGATAATGCGCGATCACACGGGCCAAGTCATCTTGGCTGCGTCGAGGCAATTGCGGCAATGTTCGGGTGTGACTGTAGCGGAGCTTGCAGCGATTGAGGAGGGTGTGCAACTTGGCATGGCCTAGACAAACCTAAAGTTCACAGTTGAAATGGACTGCGTGGAAGCCCTAAACCTTGTCAATGACATATCATCAAACCTCTCGGTGTTTGCTTTCCATATAAATGTAATTCATGAGTGCTTAAGTGAGAGAGAAGTCAAACTTGTCAGAATTGATAGATATTCAGATAGGGTGAGCCATGAGCTTGCAAAGATAGGAAAATTCCATGGCCGAACTGTTGTCTGGCTGCGGCATGCTCCCCTAGATATCGCCGAAGCCATGGCAGCGATTGTAACCCTATTGCTATTTAATAGATTCTCTCTCCCCACAAAAAAATCCTCTGCCTTAATAATGTTTATAGCATTTCATATGATTTTAGTTAAAATTTAACTACTCATATGTAATTGTAGTGAGACATCCTAATCAACCAAGTACATGTCACATCATTAAGGCACATAACCATAATGACATAACATATTGTGTATGTATGAATTATCAAACTAAAAGGATCCACTAATAAAAAAATAAAATTGTAATATCCAGCATATATAGGTGTGCCACATCCAATAGTTTATATCTCCAGGATAGTGGTAGTTTGCGCAACTGCAACCAAAATTTGCTTGCACTAGATACTCCCTCAATAAC
Source organism: Avena eriantha (assembly GCA_910589775.1). Lineage (NCBI taxonomy): Eukaryota > Viridiplantae > Streptophyta > Magnoliopsida > Poales > Poaceae > Avena > Avena eriantha. The sequence continues at coordinate 142,735,334 of OU342741.1, read as the reverse complement.
GTGATAGTTGATTAACACATTTGTACATGATCATATTTCACATCATTTTGGAAAACAATGATGAATGTTTACCCAATTTGATAGGTGAAAATAAGTTATGTCCCATATCCGATGTCCATAGAGTGTAACATACATACAATATAATAGATAGTAATTGGTCTAGATTTGAAATTCATATCAATCTAGAGTTATAAACCATGAAATATTGAAAATACAAGGAACATAAGACATTTGAGGTAGAGAAACATAGTCATGAAAAATGCAACATAAATAAGTTCCATGACAACAAGAATAGATTTTTGCATGCTAGGAACCCTAGAAGACTAGATGACTATCAAACATTGCAAATGGCAACACGTGCATATATTGAAACTAATAATGGGAAAAGATCATGAAGTGAAAATATGTGAAGCAACAAATTAGCTATACCCATCGTTGCAACAAACACAAAGCATGCATAAAGCTCCATGTTGCCACTGAATTTGGTATCGAACAAATTTTGTATTTCAATTACACCGACCTTTTTCTAACTTGTAATCTTTGTAGAGTAGACATCAAGTTACAAGGGTACTATGTAGGATATACAAAATATACTATGTGAAACCAGATTATAATCCGACTATTATAAACAACTAGAAAATCTTCTATCATGAAGCTTATGTTTAGGGTAGGGATGCTTTTAAGTCGACCACCATCGTAGTTCATGCAACAATGGGTGTCAATTTTTGTAAGGGGTGCTGATGGCATGCTCATCGATCAGTGCCGTGGTAGGTTAGGGTTATTGGAGGTCAACTTCATCAAGTGGCCACCAATTCATGAAAGGGGAGGTGGGTGGTGTGCTCGTTAAAAAATGTGGTGGAGTCGGCTCTTATGCATAAGCCAACTGTCAGAAGTTGGGGTGGCCTAACTCTAGTAGTAGAATCTAAAGTTAGTGTAAATACAATAAATGTTTATTGGGGTCTGATGAGTCCAAAATTGAAGCATATTTATCTTTTATTTTTATATAAGTAGAGTACGGTTTTTGGTATTTACTGCATTTGTGCGCACCTTTTGTCCTTGTTTCAACAGGAACCCGAATTACTAAGTCTCTTATGAACATATTGTTGGAAATATGTGAAGGAGTTATGCCCTAGAGGCAAATAATAAAGTGTATTATTTGATATATCTCCTATATGTTCATAATACGTTTCATACTGTGCTATAACTGTGTTAATACGAAACATTAATACACGTGGGGTATGCAAATAAACAATGTCTCTAGTTACCGATAGTGAACTAGTTCATTGGTCATGAGGATGATCTGGGTTTCAAGATCATGAGCATTTATTCCAATTGACAATGGGGTCATGTTATTAGTTGAATAACATGATAGAAAAACATCCAACCGTTATATCTTGAATGAGATCTAGTTACAAAGTTCACCATTAATGATAAAAGAAAAAGAACCTCGTAACCTGATCCTTTGACTGTGAGGTAATGCAAATCACCATTCTAGAGGAAGCTTAGATGGTTATTAAGAACCATCTTGTAAAAGGGTGATCAAAAAGGTGCCACTCAGGTTTTCCAAAGGGATGTGTAGAGGAGTACATATCAAGACCAGGATTTGTCTAATCTATGTAACGGATAGATACATGTGGCCATCTCGGTGACGTTGCATTAATGAAGCTTGCAAGCATGTGACTTGGTCACGGAATGCAACAACATGAGAACGAGTAAACAAGTTCATCGGTAACGAGACCGAACTAAGGTATGGAGATACCGAAGATCAAGTCTCGGATGAATTAGGTATCAAATGACAAAGGGAACGGGAAATGACTATCTCACGGTTCGAGCGATTGTATTCATGAAATGCACGGGGGTCACATGGCCATCCAGGTCCCTCTGTTGATAATTGATGTGAAAGTAGTCTCGATCATGTCCGGAGTGTTTTCGAACCAAAGGATGTCACGCTTAAGGGTGGGGAAATAGAAAGAGAGAAACCAGAATAGTTCCGGGTAACATCCGATGGAGATCGGAAGGGGTCTGGAAGGTGTTCCGGAGAAAAGGAATATGATAATATATGTATTTGAATGTTAATTAGAGAATTAATAATAAATATATTTTTATTTTATTATTAAAGGCTTCCTAATGCTAATAGGCCTCACCCGAAGGGAGGCCCAATAGGGCATGGCGCCTAGGGAGAGGGGGCCAGCCGGCCTGGGCTTGGTGGGCCGCCCCAGTGGGGCCCACCTAGGGGCAGGGACTACCCCTAGGTTGCTGGTGGGTGTGGGGATTAGCCCCACACCGCCTGGACCCTGGGTGGTGCGCCCCCCTCCCACTATATATAGGGGCCCCCCTCCCCCTTTGGAATCACACCATTCCTTCTCATTCTCTCTCTCATCCATTGAGGACTTCTCCGCAATATTGGGGAGGACCTCGTGGGTGAGTTCTCCACCTTCACACCACCATCGTGTGATCAGCGATCCGATATCTACTCCTTCCACTGCTCGGCTGGATCGGAGTCTGGTTGACATCACCCATACCGGACGTGTGACGAACTTCGGAGGCACCACACTTGAGGTGCTTCTCATTTTCATCAATACGCCTTCCTGCGTAAGGCGTGCCTCAGTCTGCAAAAGGTATGAATACCGTCTTTCTCTTCTGCTGCTTATGTCTACATAGTATAGATCCTGGTATTAGTGTTCGAGTAGATAGAATTTTTTTGTTTTCTGCTACGGAACCCCTTCAGTGGTATCAGAGCGGGTCTATGGGTAGATATGTCGTAAGGATAGAACACATAGCAATATGTGGGCATTGATTCTCTAGTTGCCCCCCCTTTATGCTCCTATTCTTATCGCGGCACTATTTGATGAAGCGGCCCCCAACCGACCTCACATGGTGATTCACGAGACTGGTCCACGAATCAAAGTGACTTTGGGGGGTGTCTATCTCTCTACAGTAGTTGATATGGCATCAACATTGGAGGTCCCTGAAAAGGGAAGAAGAACGACAATCATTGAATCCATGTTGTGGCTCCACGTTCGTAGGTGGGAAGGGGTTCTACCGCGAAAGTCCTAAAGCCGCATAAAACTTGCAATAGATAATATAGAGGCGTCTATCTTTATTATTGCATAGGGCATGTGTTATGACATGGCAATGACGAGTTTGTGAAACTTTCGTTGAAGCTATTGATGATGATCAAAATGCTATAACCATGTCATAACACTTTACTTTATGAAGTATTACTTATTATGCTAGTATAATTATATATTCGATGGTAGCATAATAAGATAATCCCTCACAGTATTCCAGTTAATCGTATTTCCCTTGTGTGTGCAGCACCAACAAAGTTCTTCGGTATGAGGCAAACCATGATGAGCGGGTGTTAGACATATCTATGTTCGCATACAGTGGGTGTAAGCCATGTTACACTGTGAATACACACAAGTTAGAACTGGCGAGCCTAGCATGTTACAGAGACATGGCCTCGGAATACAGGAGACCAAAAGGTCGAGCATGAATCACATGGTTGATATGATCGACATTAGGGAATGCCCACCCTTGATTACTGCACTGATGGTCGTGATGATCGGGGGAGGTGCAGGGGATTGGGATCATGTGATCACTAAACGAGTGGAGGGATGTTCGTTTGAGTGGGAGTTCTTCTGTTAGTATAAATTAAAACTTGAACTCATTATTATGAACATGGTCTAAACACTTTGCAAATCCATTGTAGATGTCTCGCCCACCCACCTTCAACCTTAGCACTTTCCTCGAGAAGGACAAGCTGAAAACTGATGGAACCAACTTCACCACATGGTCCACAATCTTAGGATCCTCCTAGTCCCCTACAAGTTAACTTATGTCATCGAGGCTGAGCTTCCGGCTAAGCCTGTAGATTCCGCCTCCGAGGACGAAAAGAATGTTTGGCAGTCCAAGGCGGACGATTTCTCCCTCATCCAGAGTGGAATGCTCTATGCCATGGAGCCAGAGCTTCAAAAGCTTTTTGAGAAGATGAATGCCTTTGAGATCATTGAGGATCTCAAGGTTGTCTTTGCTCCACAGGCTCGAGCAGAGAGTGATGATGCTTCCGAGCTCTTCTTCTCTGCTAAAATGGAAGAGCACAGTAGTATCCGTGAGCACGTAGTCAAAATGTCTGGCTACGTTAAGCATTTGAACGCCCTGGATTGCAAAATCCCGGAGGAGCTCGCAATTGATAGGGTGCTGCGCTCGCTAACCCAAGCTATAAGAGCTTTGTGATGAACTACAACATGCAAGGGATGACTAAGACCCTTGCTAAGGTGTTCACCATGCTCAAAACTGTTGAGGTAGAAATAAAGAAGGAGCACATGGTGTTGATGGTAAACAAGACCACCAACTTTAAGAAGCCAGGACAAAAGGGAAAAGGCAATAGCAAGAAGCCCAAGAAGGATGGCAAGTTTGTTGCCAATACCTCAAAGACTGCCAAGCCTGGCCCTAAGCCTGACATTACGTGCTACTACTGCAAAGGGGATGGGCACTGGAAACGCAACTGCCCCAAATACCTTGAAGACAAGAGAGCCGGTAAGATAGCCGCCAAGGACAAAGGAATATGTGACATACATGTTATTAATGTGTTCCTTACAAGCGCCAGGAGTAACACCTGGGTATTTGATACCGGTTCTGTTGCTCACATTTGTAACTCTTAGCAGGATCTGCAGAGTAGGAGGCGCCTGAGGAAGAACGAGGTGACGATGCGCGTCGGCAATGGTTCGAGAGTCAAAGTGATGGCCGTCGGCACCCTGCATCTTCATGTACCGTCAGGATTATTTTTGATTTTGAATAAATGCTACTATGTACCCGCATTGAGTATGAATATTGTGAGTTGGTCTTGCTTTGCAATATCATTATTCGTTTAAATCAGGAACAAATGGTTGTTAAATTTATATGAATGATATTTTCTATGTTCATGCCCCAATGTGTGATGGTTTATTCTTACTTGATCTTGATTGTGATACACACATCCATAGTGTTGATGCTAAACGTTGTAAGCATAATGATGATAACTCCATGTTTATGTGGCATTGCCGTCTTAGTCACATTGGTGTAAAACGCATGAAGAAGCTTCATTCAGAAGGGCTTCTTGGATCATTGGATTTCGAATCCCTTGATACATGTGAGCCATGCCTCATGGGAAAGATGACTAGGACACCATTCTCCAGGACAATGGAGAGAGCTGTAGACCTACTGGGAATCATACATATGAATGTATTGTGGACCAATGAGCGTCTCAACACGCAATGGTTATCGTTACTGTGTTACCTTTACTGACGACTTAAGCAGATATGGATATATCTACTTAATGAAGCATAAGTCTAAAACCTTTGAAAAGTTCTAGGAATTTCAGAAAGAAGTAGAGAATCAACTTAACAAGAGAATCAAGCATCTTCGATCGGATCAGGGAGGCGAGTATTTGAGTTATGAGTTTAACATGCACTTGAAGGACTGTGGGATTATCCCACAGCTTACGCCAACCGGAACACCACAACGTAATGGTGTGTCGGAACGACGTAACCGAACCCTATTAGATAGTGTGCGGTCCATGATGTCTTTAACTGATTTGTCTATGTCTTTTTGGGGATACGCGTTGGAAACCGCTGCTTTTATTTGAAACCGAGCACCATCCAAATCCGTGGAGACAACTCCATATGAGATATGGTATGGACAGAAGCCAAAGTTGTCGTTTCTAAAAGTTTGGGGTTATGAGGCTTACGTCAAGAAACTGCAGCCTGACAAACTTGAACCCAAATCAGAAAAATGTATCTTTGTGGGATATCTAAGGGAAACCATTGGGTATACTTTCTACAACCAGGCCGAAGGCAAAACGTTTGTCGCAAAAAAAACGGCACCTTTCTTGAGAAAGAGTTTCTTGATAAAGGAGTTAGTGGAAGGAAAATTGAGTTAGATGAAGTTGTTGACCCTTCTTTCCAAATTCCGAGTAGCACAACGGAAGCTATTCTGAAACCGCTCTCCAACATGGAGGAAGAGCCCAATGATGATGATCAAAGCAACAACATCGAAACTCCTGAGGTTCACATGTCTACAAGAATTCGTGCCACTCCATATTGGTACAGTAGCCTTGTGATGTCTGTCATCCTAGATGAACAGGAAGAACCTACAAACTACAAAGAAGCTATGGATAGTGCTGACTCCGAGAAATGGCTAGAAGCCATGAAATCCGAAATAGGATCCATGTATGAGAACCAAGTTTGGACCTTGGTAGATCTTCCAGAAGGCCGCAAGGCCGTGGAAAATAAATGGATTTTTAAGAAAAAGACAGATGCGAATGGTAATGTGACCGTTCACAAAGCTCGACTTGTCGCAAAGGGGTTTCGACAAATTCAAGGAGTTGATTACGATGAGCCTTATTCTCCCGTAGTGATGCTTAAGGCTCTCCGGATTTTAATAGCAATTGCTGCACATTCGATTATGAAATTTGGTAGATGGATGTCAAGACCGCATTCCTCAATGGTCACATTGATGAAGAGTTGTATATGATGCAACTGGAAGGTTTTGCTGATCCTAAGGATGCTGGAAAGGTATGCAAGCTTCAACGGTCCATTTATGGATTGAAGCAGGCATCTCGGAGCTGGCACCAACGTTTTGATCAAGTGATCAAGAGTTTTGGATTTGTCCAAAATCAACAAGAGTTCTGTGTTTACAAGAAAGTGAGTGGGAGCTCAGTTGTTTTCTTAGTAGTATATGTGGATGACATATTACTCATGGGAAACGATGTGGATCTTATGAGAAGCGTGAAAGCATATTTTAGTAGTCAATTTTCCATGAAGGATCTAGGTGAAGCTGCATACATATTAGGCATCAAGATCTATAGAGATAGATCAAGATGCTTAATTGCATTAAGTTAGAGTACTTACATCGAAAAGATTTTGAAAAGGTTCAAACTGGACAATGCCAAAAAGGGCTCTATGCCAATGATGAAGAATTGCAAAATGAGTGTGACTCAATGTCTGGTAACGGCTAATGATAGAGAAAAGATGTCCTACATCCCCTATGCCTCAGCCATAGGATCTATCATGTATGCAATGTTTAGTACGCGACCTGATGTGGCATTGGCTCTTAGTTTGACAAGTCGATACCAAAGTAATCTAGGACCGGATCACTGGACAACTGTAAAAAATATCCTAAAGTATCTCAAAAGAACAAAGGATATGTTCCTAATCTATGGAGGAAGTGATGAAGCTCTAAACGTAACGGGTTACGTGGATGCAAGATGGAACTCAGATCATGATGACTCGAAGTCTCAAACAGGATTTGTGTTCCTAGTAAATGGTGGGGCGGTAAGCTGGAAGAGTAAGAAGCAACCGGTGGTGGCGCAATATTCAATGGAGTCTGAATACATTGTTGTGGCTGATGCATCAAATGAAGCTGTTTGGCTAAGGAATTTCGTCATCGAACTAGGAGTTTTTCCAAATGCACATGACCCCATGACGATCTATTGTGATAACACGGGAGCTATTGCAAATGCAAAAGAACCAATGACTCATTCTGCATCCAAGCACATCAAGCTTAGATTTCACGTCATTCGGCAGAATGTTGACAAAGGTGAAGTCAATATTTGCAAAGTAGATATGGAACTGAATATGACAGATCCGTTGACTAAAGCACTCCTATAAGACAAGCATGAACAACACCGAGATTCCATTGGTGTTAGGTTCCTGCCTATTGTAAACTAGTTTTATTTTGTACTCTAGTGCAAGTGGGAGACTGAAGGAGTTATGCCCTAGAGGCAAATAATAAAGTGTATTATTTGATATATCTCCTATATGTTTATAATACGTTTCATACTGTGCTATAACTGTGTTAATACGAAACGTTAATACACGTGTGGTATGTAAACAAACCGTGTCTCTAGTTACCTCTAGCGAACTAGTTCATTGGTCATGACGATGATCTAGGTTTCAAGATCATGGGCATTTATGCCAATTGACAATGGGGTCATGTTATTAGTTGAATAACATGATAGACAAACATCCGACCGTTATATCTTGAATGAGATCTAGTTACAAAGTTCACCATTGATGATAAAACAAAGAGAACCTCGCAACCTGATCCTTTGACTGTGAGGTAATGCAAATCATCATTCTGGAGGAAGCTTAGATGGTTATCAAGAATCATCTCGTAAAAGTGTGATCAAAAAGGTGCCACTCAGGTTTTCCAAAGGGATGCGTAGAGGAGTACATATCAAGACCATGATTTGTCTAATCCATGTAACAGATAGATACATGTGGCCATCTCGGTGACGTTGCATTAATGAAGCTTGCAAGCATGTGACTTGGTCACGGAATGCAACAACATGAGAACGAGTAAACAAGTTCATCGGTAACGAGACCGAACTAAGGTATGGAGATACCGAAGATCAAGTCTCGGATGAATTAGGTATCAAATGACAAAGGGAATGGGCAACGATTATCTCACGGTTCGAGCGATTATATTTGTGAAATGCACGGGGGTCACATGGCCATCCAGGTCCCTCTGTTGATCATTCATGTGAGAATAGTCTCGATCATGTCCGGAGTGTTTCTCAACCGAAGGATGTCACGCTTAAGGGTGGGGACGCTTAGGGTAGATGAGGTATCGTAGGAGAAACAGAAAGAGTTAAACCGGAATAGTTTCGAGTAACATCCGATGGAGATCGGAAGGGGTCCAGAAGGTGTTCCGGAGAAAAGGAATATGATAATATATGTATTTGAATGTGAATTAGAGAATTAATATTAAATATATATTTTATTTTATTATTAAAGGCTTACTAGTGCTAATGGGCCTCACCTGAAGGGAGGCCCAATAGGGAATGGCGCCTAGGGAGAGGTGGCCAGCCGGCCTGGGCTTGGTGGGCCGCCCTAGTGGGGCCCACCTAGGTCCGGCGGCTGCCCCTAGGTGGCTGGCGAGTGTGAGGATTAGTCCCACACCGCTTGGCTCCTAGGTGGTGCGCCCCCTCCCACTGTATATAGGTGTCCCCCTCCCCTTTGGAATCACACCATTCCCTCTCATTCTCTCTCTCATCCATTGAGGACTTCTCCGTAATATTCGGGAGGACCTCGTGGGTGAGTTCTCCACCTTCACACCACCGTCGTGTGATCAGCGATCCGACATCTACTTCTTCCGCTACTCGGCTAGATCGGAGTCCGGTTGACGTCACCCACACCGAACGTGTGACAAACTTCGGAGGCACCACACTTGAGGTGATGCTCGTCTTCATCAATATACGCCTTCCTGCGTAAGGCGTGCCTCGGTCTTCAAAATGTGTGAATACCGTCTTTCTCTTCTGTTGCTTATGTCTACATAGTATAGATCCTGGTATTAGTGTTTGAGTAGATATAATTCTTTTGTTTTCTGCTACGAAACCCCTTCAATATGCCCTAGAGACAAATAATAATATGGATTATTATCACATTTCATATAGTTTATGATTAAATTTTATTTCATCCAATAACTATATTGAAAGGAAACGTCAATACACATGGATATACAAACAACTAGGAGTTCCCGGTGAATCTCTAGTCACTGGTTCATTGGTCAACAAATGATGAAGGTTTCTTGATCATGTGGCATTTATGCTAGTTGACAATGGAGTCACCTCATTACGAGAATGCGATGATGAGAAATACCCAACCTAAGCATCGTGACTCGATCATGTCATGAAAATTCAAGTTACGATGATTAGAAATACCTAGTGTCCCATTTCTTAGATCGTGAGGCCATATCAATCACTATCACCTGAGAATACTTACATAGCATCAAACCTCATTTGCGGAAGCGATGATCATAAAGGTGTGTGCAGGTATTCGGAGGAACATGTAGAGGCATTATGCGTCAAGAGCTGGATTTGTCCATCCATGTGACGGAAAGATACTATAGGGCCCACTCGGGGCAGTTATATCCAATAGGTGCGCAACATGTGATTTGATCACGGGGATATCACTTGTTGGAACGAGTCAAAAAGCATCTGTCGGTAACAAGATTGAACATGACATGGTGATGTCATTGATTAGATCTTGGAAAATGCAAGTATTGAAGACACAAAAGGAGTATGACACGACGCTCATGGTTCAACGATGAAAGATTCGTGGAATGCACAGGGGTCATAATGGGCATCCAGGTCGCGCTGATGATCATTGGTACGAGAGGGTCTCGACCATGTCTAGAGTGTTTCCGAACCATGGGGTATCACGCTTAAGGGCTCGATGATGCTCGAAGATCATTTTGGTATCGATAGAATCACCGAAGAAAAGAAAGAGAGAGAATCCGAAGAGTTTTGGTAAGTCCAGAGGATGTCCAGAGCGGAGGTGGAAGGAGTTCCATAGCCATAGGGGTTGAATAATATGTAAGTAAATGTAAATTGTTGATTTAATCATTTATTTATAATTATTTAATAAAATAAAAATGAATTTAAAGGTCAAATAACTAACTAGGCCAAAATCCCTAGGGAAAAGGGCTCATGCATGAGGGAAAAGACCAAAAGGGAGAAAGGGAGGAGGGGCCGCATGGGCCCCATGCACCCGCCAGCGGGGCCCATGGGGGTCCTTGGCCAGCCGGCCACCCCCCTCTCCTCTCCCTTTTGTTTAGTCCCACATGGCTAAGCTAATTAGCTATGGGTGGTTTTTTCCCTATATATTGTGAGGTATTTTGACAAATTAAATACACAATAATCAATAAAAGGTTTCCTCTATTTTGAGGATACCTCTAGTTGATACTATCTCTATCTCTCTCTCCCCCATGACCGTGGTCCCAAGTCTGGATCGCGTGAGCAGGAGCCTTCTTCACCGTGGAGCACCGTCACGCTGCGGGATTCGGATCCAGAAGGTCTACTTCCACAACTGCTACTGGATCGGAGGAGCGAGAGTCATCGTCAGGCACCGGATGTGTGTAACTCCCTTGGAGGTGAAACACTTGGGGCACTAGGAGTCGTTGGAGTTGTAGGAGCCGAAGGACTTCAACACGACCTCGAGGTTGGCTTCGGAACGGCTACATCAGCCACACTCTCCCGAGTGTTGACAACGCATTTCCGTCTTCAAGGGTAAGTTCGCAAAAAGCCCCTCCCGTTACTGCATTACTAATAGATAGATCGTGGCATGTAGGAAAAAATTATTGTTTACATGCACGAACCCTTACAATGGTATCAGAGCTAGATCAATGCGTAGTATTGATAGTACGGGTAAAACACACAAGATGTAGCGTGTGGGCATTGACCTTTTAGTTGTTACCCTCCCACGTGTACTTGTGTATACCGCAGTAATGCTTGATGAAGTGGCCCCCAACCGACTTTACGCGTTCATTCGCGAGACTGGTTCACGCTTGACATATGGCTTATCGTATAAAGTGGCTTTGGGGGTGTCTGTCTCTGTCGCATTAGTTGGTATGCCATTTGCAAATGGGGGCCCAAAAAGGGGTGTAGTATCGACAACTACTTGATCAACGTAGTGGTGGAAGTTCGTAGGTAAGAACGGTTCTTGTACGAAAGCCTTAACAGCCACGTAAAACATGCAAAGATAAAGTAGAGGTGTCTAACTTTGTTTTGCAGGGGCATTGTGATGTGATATGGTAGTATTCAAGGTAAAGTAGTTTAATTTCTACTGGTAAGTAGTAGTAGCAGTCATGGTGATGATATACTACCAACTGGAGGCACCTGTACCCCGGTGATCGCGGTGCCAGAACCCTAGCACCGGAATCCGGAGACACGGGAGGGAGATCACAACGTGAAGACCATATCACATCGCACTTACATTCAATGTTTATTGTTTGTGCATATTATTGTGTGCTAGTATTAGATACTCAACGGTAGCCTAATAATATGACCCCTAATCAAAATACCAATGAAAGTGTTCTCCCTTAGTGTGCACCACCAAGAAAGTTCTTTGTTATGAGGCATGCCGTGACGATCGGGTGTCAGACATATCTGCGTTCGCATATGGTGGGTGTAATCCATGTTGCACAGCGGATACACTAAGGTTGAGTTGGTGAAGCTAGAATGTCTAGACATAGCCTTGGAACATGGATGGTCCAAAGACCGAGTGCGAGTCACATGAATGATGCGATCGACGTTTCGGCGTCCATGTTTGCGACTATATCGCCGGCTGTGATGATCGGGGGTGGTGTAGTGAATAGGGATCATGTAATCGCTGAAACCCTTTTGGGGATAGGAGTTTTTAGTGGAGTTCTTGTCTTAAACTAATATGATTATAAACTTACTCTAAATTCCTTTTGCAATTATAAATGTAGAAATGGTTCTCCCTGATGCTTCCTTCCTGGTTGACGAGTGGTTAGAAGGAGAGAAGCTCAAACTAGATGGATCCAACTTTTTTGAGTGGGTTGCGCACCTCAATATTATCCTTAGTGAGAATGAGTTGGTCGACTACATATGCTACGAGATGGATTTGGAGCAGCCTTATTTCTATGAGACCCTAGAACAGTGGGAAGATCGCTATTACCATCATGAGATGTCCACCTTCATTTTAGTGACAATGTGCTTTGGAATGGTAGACGAACTGCAACCAATTGTGGGTAATCTTGACCCTCATGCGATGATGGAACAACTTAAATCATAGTTCGCAGACCAAGTGCGCATGTGGAAGCACGAGCTGATGGGAGATTTCCTTTCCATAAAGATGGAAGAGAATGCTTGTCTGGAGAGTCACCTGGAACCTATACATGATGTGTACATGAGGCTCGCTCACTTCTTGGATCACTAGGAGACAGATTCTTTTGCAATAGGCGTGTTGCTTCGGTCACTATCTCCAAGCCACAAAGCACATGCCAAGACTTACATCATGAGAGGTGATGGGGAAACACAGGATTTCCATGAGTTCTTATCACATTTATGGAATGTGAAGGTTGAACCTATTGCTGGAGAGGTCATCGATGACAAAGGTATATATGAGATATATAGTTTTATAAATGTTATAATCTTACAAACACTTATTGAAGTGTTAAAGTATTTGATACTTGTTCTGTTTTGGTGAAAATAGGTCCTTCTGCATGAGAGATGCTTGTTGGGGAGGAGGTGAAGTTGCATGTTGATGGCAAGCATGATGATGATGGCCAACGACACTCTCCCTCAACATTTATCATTTCGTTTATCATTTTGGATGATTATTTTAATCAATGGATTGTGAACTTCTTTAGTGTGTCCCGCACTTCGTGAGACAGTTATTCATATGAGTGTGTAAGAAATAGTTGTTCTGCTTCTACGAATGATTTCTATTCGCATTCATATGTTGTTCGATTATGTGTGAATTATCCTTGTTGTAAAACTAATTGATAATGCATGAACATTTGTAAAATCTTGAAAAATGCCTTGAAAATACCCAACTTAATGATATATGCATTTTGAATGAAACCATTGTTTAATTTCAAAGTTATGTTGATAATATGTGGAAGTCATTCGATTTCTTGTTACTTATGAATTATGCCCAGGTTTGGTAGGATAACTAAAACACCGTGTATTGCATGAATACAAAGTGTTTGATGAACTGTTGAAGGAAACTACATATTCGATGTATCGTATTTCAACAAAGTGGTGATTATCATTCTGTGATTATTCCACTTTGTAAAAGAGTTTACCAAAGAAAACATAAGCGTGAAACTATTTGATATGATCAAAGAATCTCAACATCAAGGGGTATAAAATAAAAGAGAACCTAATTACTATGATTTGATCAACAATAATGAAATTCAACGTTATAAGATTGGCATAAGGAATTGTGAAATGCAATGCATTTGATACATCAAAGTGTAAAGCATCGCAATGTGATATTTGATATAAATTGGGTGAATAGATGGAACCGAATAAATCGTGGTAGTGTAAATGTAAAGACCATTAGTTAGAAATATCAAACACTCATCAAGTACAAAGTGAACCAACTGAATTCGTGAGATCGGCACCATATCTTGTATGGATTGTCGTGGAAGTTTTGGAGTTATTCGATGTCACCAAAACAACAGTGAATAAGTCCTTGTAGAGTATTCATTGGAAACTTTGAATACAAAATCCATGGCTATAACCAAAAGGATAGGCAAAACTAGTATTGCTGAAATGTCGGTGCATTCTCAAGAAAACATGTGTTCTCGACAATGAAGCTAATGGATAATAGTGAAAACACGATGAGGGCTCATAACCCTGCATCAGAATGTTGAGAAGCACAACTGAACGTGTTCCTGAACGCGTCTCTTCATAAGGAAACTATCAATGATAATGATCATTGTGTTTTTTCCCACTAGTGTTTTTACTACATGAAGTAGGATTCGAAAATGTAACCCACATCTTGTGAGGAGACATTTATGAATCACTTGTCATGTTACCGGAATATGGCATACCTACGGACTACAAAGTCATTAATGGTAAACTAAAATTATGAGAAATCCTAGAGGAAAAATTCACTTAAGATTAGAAAGCAAAATGTTGCTAAATCTTACCAAGTAAAGAGGTTGCTTGATGTTTCCAAAAGACCAAAAGGTCATGATGGAAAAGCTTAATGACAAAGGCATGATGTTGTCATGAACATTGTATTGGAAAAATTCAAAAGAATTTGATTCAAAAGTGTTGAAGTCTACTAGTTTTATACTAGTAAAGTACTAGCGTCTCATATTGAAAACTCTCAGTTTGATAAATGATCAAGGGATTTTTAAGTTCAAAATATTGAGAGGGTATGCAATTTGCATAAAATTGAGTGGGAGATATAAAGTATTTCTAAATTAATATGTGAATGACATATTTTTGAGTGAGAGCAATGTAACTTTCGGACTCGAATATATTGGGAACATATTTTGAGTGGGAGCTCAATTCTTGTTTGTATTCGACACATTAAGAATGAAAGCGCAAGCACCAATAAATAATGAATTATAAGGGTTAAAAGTTGAAAGTAAGTATATTACAATATTATGTTGTAATACATTCCTGAAAGAGATTCTTAAATACTTTCGGAATAGGAATTGATTAAGGTGTGGTCCTTGGTCATTCGAATTAGGAATTGCACTAAGTTCAACATCAATGGTTGAAAGAAATAAAAGGATGATCGTCATCCACTATGTTGAGACATAGGTTCTGTCTTAAGAAACCATGATGAGAAATCAACATAATATATGATCCAAGAAGAAACGTTCGGAAGTAATTAAGTATAAACCACTGAACATTGAGATAAGTTTGTCCACGGTGTCTAAATCAGGACTATAGACATGTTTTCCAAATCTATAAAGTATGACATACCTTAAAGCATAAAGGGTTATGTTATGAGGGTATACGTTAACCTTAAAAGATCGGGCATCCTTGCATTCATAATACCGACTGAAGTCAAGTAGTAAGCGAGGTGACAAACATCGAAAAATGCACATAGTGCACTAGTATTTCGATGATTACATTTATAATAAAATATAAGGGTACCATCTAACGTGATGTATATTGTTGTGGCGGGACTAGTTCATCTTTATGCAGAGGGTGTGTCCCAGGACACAGTGCACATGAGAAAGCTCGTTTTGGCTGATCTAACATCACTGTTGGCTCCTGGAAACCGACCTCACTCTGTTGCCATAACTACGATACATACACAAGGTGTTATCATGAGATGATAAGGTATTAATGTCAATTAAGGTGGCATTAGTAAGTTGCAAAGGATATGGGGCTAGTCCAGACCCAAGACTCAACCTCTTCCATGAGCAAGCATGATCAAAGGTGCCAAGTTGTATGGTGCCGATGATTAGTAACAAATGCAACTAGTTTATTTGTACTCTAGTGCAAGTGGGAGACTGTTGGAAATATGCCCTAGAGACAAATAATAATATGGATCATTATCATATTTCATAAAGTTTATGATTAAGTTTTATATCATGATATAACTGTATTGAAAGGAAACGTCAATACACGTGTGATATACAAACAACTAGGAGTTCCCGGTGAATGTCTAGTCATTGGTTCATTGGTCAACAGAGGATGAAGGTTTCTTGATCATGTGGCATTTATGCCAGTTGACAATGGAGTCACCTCATTACGAGAATGAGATGATGAGCAATACCCAACCTAAGCATCATGACCCAATCATGTCACAAAGTTCAAGTTATGATGATTAGAAAAGACCTAGTGTCCTATTTCTTAGATCGTGAGACCATATCAATCACTGTCACCCGAGAATACTTAGATACCATCAAACGTCATTTGTGGGAGCAATGATCATAAAGGTGTGTGCAGTTATTCAGAGGAAAATGTAGAGGCATTATGCATAAAGAGCGGGATTTGTCCATCCACTAGACAGAACGATACTACAGGGCCCACTCGAGGCAGTTATATCCAATAGGTGCGCAACATGTGATTTGATCACAGGAATATCACTTGTCGGAACGAGTCAAAAAGCATCTGTCAGTAACAAGATTGAACATAACATGGTGATGTCATTTATCAGATCTTGGACAATGCATGTATTGAAGAGACAAAACGAATATGACAGGACGCTCATGGTTCAACGACGAAAGGTTCATGGAATGCACAGGGGTCATCATGGGCATCTAGGTCCCACTGATGATCATTGGTATGAGAGGGTATTGACCATGTATGAAGTGTTCTTGAATCGTGGGGTATCACACTTGGCTTGATGATGCTCGAAGATGGTTTTGGTATCGATAGAATCACCAAAGGAAAGAAAGAGAGACAACCAGAAAAGTTTCGGTAAGTCCGAGGGATGTCCGGAGTGGAGGTGGAAGGAGTTCCCTAGACACAGGGGTTGAATAATATGTAAGTAAATGTTAATTATTGATTTAATCATTGATTTATAATTATTTAATAAAATAAAAATGAAATAAAAGGTCAAATACCTAATTGGGCCAAAATCCCTAGGGAAAAGGGCTCATGCATGAGGGAAAAGACCAAAAGGGAGAAAGGGAGGAGGGACCGCATGGGCCCCATGCACCCGCTGGCGGGGCCCATGGGGACCTTGGCCGGCCGGTGATGGCCCAAAATATATCAAGCTCGTTGGGGAACCCCAAGAGGAAGGTATGATGAGCACAACATCAAGTTTTCCCTCAGTTATGAAACCAAGGTTTTCAATCCAGTAGGAGCAAGGAAACACCTCAAAGGTGTTGCTAGCTAAACTTTGGCAGAGCGCACTACCGGTGCCAGCAGCAACGTGGAAACCTGCACAGCACAACCACAAAACTCTACCCCCAACTTGTGATGAGGTTGTCAATCTCACCCGTTTTGCTGAAAACAAAGGATTAAACGTATCGAGTGGAAGAAAGTAATAGTTTGCAGAAAGTAAACAGAAAACAATAAACAGTTGATTTTAGATTGATGATAAAAGGAAGGACCGGGGTCCACAGTTCACTAGTGGTGGTTCTCCTTATGATAGATGAAACGTTGGGTGAACAAATTATAGCGGGGAAATCGACAAACATCGAGAAAGAAATCATGCATATACTACTCATCTATGACTAATAATCCACCTTCAGGTTATCATCCAAACCCCCTCCAATATTAAGTTGCAAGCAACAGATAATTGCATTACACATTGCGTGTAAAGTAAACAATACGATTGTTCTATGAACAAAGGATTGTTGTTTTCTCCCTAGTAGAAACAGCACATCTAGTACCTTAGAGATTTCTGTCACTTCCCAGATTACTAGAGGCATGAACCCACTATCGAGCATAAATACTAACTCTTGGATTTGCTAGCATCTAATTTGCCAAGATAGCTACTAACAACGGAAAGCATGCAAGATCACAAATAACAAAGACATGATAGAATCAATAATCAATCTGAAATAGCATCTCAATATCCATCGGATCCCCGCAAACACAACATGTAGGATTACAAATAGATGATCTTGATCATGAATGGAGCTCACAAGATCACACAACACACCGGAGGCTTGCATGGTGATGAAGAAGGCCTAAGGGTGAATTCCCCTCTCCGGCAGGGTGTCGGGAAGAGCTTTAGATCCCTCCTGATCTAGGGATGGAGATGACGGCGGCTATAGACTCTTTCATGGAATTTTGATCGGGTACTTACGGTTTCTGTATCGGAGGCATCTTATAGGCGAAAGTGGAGGCCGAGGGGGTGCCGGAGGCGGCCAGATCACCCCTGGCGCGGGCCAAGCTAGGCCACGCAGCCAGGTGGTGTGGTGGCCCCCTGGCCCGTCTCTGTCTCGTATTCTGGCTCTGTGTCCCCCTTTGTGCAAAACTGACTTTGGCTTTTGTCCCGTCCAATTCCGAGAATATTCATTTTCTGACTTCCTAGAACCAAAAACAGCAGAAAATAGGCAGCTAGCACGGTGGCATCTTGTTAATAGGTTTGTCCAAGAAAGTCTATGAAAAGTACTCCAAAGTTGGAACAAAACATAAGAAAGTAGATAAAACCAAGCATGGAACATCAAAAATTATGGATACGTTAGCAACGTATCAACATCCCCAAGCTTAACTCCTGCTCGTCCTCGAGTAGGTAAGTGATAAAAAGAAAGAATATTTTTTTAGGTGACATGCACCATCATAAACTTGATCAAAGTATTTGTAAAACATTGATAGCTAGGATCATAGTAGTTCAATCATAACATGAAAGATAAACTTCTAACAATAAGACAAAGCAAATATGTTGCAACATGAAAAGGCACAAACAAAAGATTCATGAATAACAATGCTTTGCAAGACGTTTGTTTGTTTCACATAAAGAAAACATAGCATAGTGGCATTCAGCTTGTCCCTCATAGAGTAGCAAATATAAATGCATAGGACACCTTCAAACTTCATAAGAGTGACTAGATCCAAATAGTTTAAAACAAGCAATATCAAAGTTAAAGTCTTGGGACAATGCACATAGAACTAAGAATGGCCACTATGCTCTCAAAGTAGGTGCATAAAGATAGAAGGTGTAGACTGAACAAAAATGTAAAAAGAAAGGCATTCATAGAAGGAAGTAGGGATTCAAGTTTCATAAAGAGCTTCCAAAAATTATGGTACTTATTAGCTTTCAACTCTCATTGCCCCTATCATAAGCATCTTGAAGTGATTAAGGTTAAAGTGAACAAACTATGGAGTATATGCTTGACAAAGTATAAGTTGGAAATCTCATGTCTCTTGAATATGAGGGCTGCTCCTCATGCTACTCAAGTTTAGTTACCGGTAAGTTCTTGTCATAGTAAGTACATGTGTATCATAGAGAACCGCCAACGGGGTACCCCTTGCCCGATGATACGGAAGAATCCCCATATCAAAATGACAAGGCAAGCAGACAACGAGCATCTCAGCAATCTTCTTTTTTACCACGGGAAAATGGTGCTTTTTTCTCTCTTTCCTCTTTTCTCATATCTCTCTTTTTTTTCTTTTTTTCTCTTTTTTCTCAATATCCGACTCTTTTTTATAAGAAGAATGCTTTATAGATAGCTCATTATGGTTACGCTGCAGGTTTCCACCATGACGGCATGGATTAGACCAGCGGCCCAGGCGTTTCTCCAACACACATACATAACTCCATGGACTTACAAGCTCCCCTTTCATTTCACATCGACGACATCCACAGACAAAAGAGCATGATATCAACTAGGTACAAACTACAAGTTAAATGTTGAAAGCGTTCCCCATGACAGCATGGTTCTGCTAATCCCCAACATATAATTGCAAGCATATACAACATAGATGACACAATGGTTCAAGTTTATTAAGGGCAAGAAAAGTAAAGTGTGCCATCAAATTTGTGAGAGCTTTAATCACTAGTTTTCTCATAACAAGTTTAATTCGGAAGGTAGATAAAGACATGAATATAATTGGAATAGCAAATGCTAATAGGTAGGTATGGTGGACTCTTTCGAATAACTTGGTTTTAGGAGTTGGATGCATGAGTGGAACTCATAATTGGTTACGAAGGCTAGCAAAAGACTGGGAGCGACCAACTAAGAGAGCAATAATGGCCATAATCATGCAGAGCGACAAAACATCATTAATCAAAGCATAAAGTGATATTACAAGTCGAAAACTAAAGGATCATAAAGGCTATGGTGACTTGGGATAGTCATAACATGGTGTGAGCATGTGCCAAGTCAACCCAAATAAAGCATCAAAGGAGAATACCACAATACTATGCTTTAATATGCTAAAACAACGCATGATTCTTCCAAGGCACATTAAGAAATCTCAATTGTTTATAACAAGTCATGCTACAACAAAGAATACTAAGCATAAAGCCAAAACAATAATCAAGCATGGCATGACAAAGCATAGGCCATAGTCAAAAATAAGCTGTCTTTACCACTTAAGCATGAACTTTCCTACTCTTTTCCAATCCAAACCAAACTATTTGAAAACCAATGTATGAAAGAGGGGGTCCAACCAATTTATTCAGCAAACTAAGAAAACCAATCAAACAAAAAAACCAAAACGAAAAAACGAAGACGCTCCAAGAACAACACAATTATGCATGAAACAATAAAAATAAAGTGTTTGGAAGAAACCTGGGATTTTTATTGATGAAGAAGGGGATGCCTTGGGCATCCCCAAGCTTTGAAGCTTGTACTTCTTGGATGTTTCTTGGGGTGACACGCGTGGCATCCCCAACATTGAGCTTTAGTCCATCCTTCATCTCATTACTCATTCCTTCCATACACTTGAAATTTTTCCTTCATCCAAAACTTCACACAATCTTTATTAGCAACATTAGTGCACTCAAAATAATAAGTCTTTAGGTTTAGTTTCAACACCAATAAAACTTTCATTAAAACACAAGTTACTGTAGCACTTCCCTCAAAAAGCTCAATTCCCCAAAAGAACTCAAAAGGGAACCAACAAGAAGCAAATGCAAATAATGGCAGAAATCTGTCAAAACAGACCAGCAGGTAAAGACGATTTTTTTCGAAGACCTTCTGTTGCTCAAATCAAAAAGTGTTGAACTAACGAAAGTTATATAACAACCTGGGGCAGAAGCACAAACATTCACACCTTAAAACGACGTACAGAGATTTTACATGAATTGTTACGGCGAAGCACAGAAATCTGTTTCGGGACAGCAACTTCCCCAATCATTACTTCTCTCTCATTAGAGGTTACTCTTGGCACAAAAAGCAAATAAAAATGATAAGGAGCAGTTATTACAGAAGTAATAACTTCCAAGACTCATCTAAAACTTTTGGGTTATCTCCCAATAAGTACTTTTCTTTATCGCCTTCAAGTTAGGCATAAGAAGGAAGAAAAAGAATCAAGTGTTCTCAAATGAAGAAGCATTAAAACCAAATTTCTTGCCCTTACCTCTCTTACTTTTATCCTTAACCTTGGGGAACATATGATTGCTTGGTGGAGAAGCAAAGTGCATGGTGCCCTTTTCCACATCTATTATTGCTCCAAGGAGTTTCAATAGGGATCTTCCAAGTGTGATTTGTCCTTTTCCTACACATTCAATAACAAGATAGTCAGTAGAAACAATTTTCCCTAAGATCTTTGTAAACACTCCTTCAGCTATTCCAATTGGTGATATTGTGGCATTATTAGCAAGAAATATTTCTTCTCCTCCTTCAGAAAGCCCCCACAGATTCAAAGATCCATAGATATCTTTGGGCATAAGACAAAATTCAGACATGATATCACAACGAGCATGAAAAGTTTCATTATTTATAGCAATCTTTACTGTGGGAAGCCATTTTGAGGATTCATAATTTATTGGAACATAGTTATGATTCTCTATAAGTGTATTATAGCAATCTTTCAAACTAGCAGTGCTGGGCTCAAGAGTATTCAATCTAGCAAATATGTTTATGAAGGAAGAATCAGATTTGCTAGGCACGTTGTAAGTAAAGACCAACTTCTTTATGGCATTAACAGCATCATCCTCATTGCATTGGAGGAAATCTCCTCCCACAACAGCATCCAAAGCATATCTATAGCAAAGAGCAATTCCAAGGTAAAAACTGCTAAGGAACAAGCTTTGAGTCATTTTAGGTTCAGTTTTTTCATGTAGATCAAAGATTCTAGACTAAGCTTCTTTGAAACTCTCTTCAATTCCTTGCTTAAAAGTGAAAATCATTTCCTCGGGTGACATAGTGATTGGAGCAATGCTAGACATAATGGCAACTTACGATAGGAACTAATTTTTGTGTGTTTTTAATAAAGAAAGCAAACTAGTAAAACTATTTTTTGTGTGTTTTTGATAAAGAATCAAGAAAACAAAACTAAAGTAAACTAAGCAAAACAAAAATAACAAAGTAAAGAGATTGGTTATGAGGGACTCCCCTTGTGAAGATGTCCTTGACTCCCCGGCAACGGTGCCAGAAAAAGTGCTTGATGGCCCAAAATATATCGAGCTCGTTGGGTAACCCCAAGAGGAAGGTATGATGAGCACAACAACAAGTTTTCCCTCAGTTATGAAACCAAGGTTATCAATCCAGTAGGAGCAAGGAAAAACCTCAAAGGTGTTGCTAGCTGAACTTTGGCAGGGCGCACTACCAGTGCCAGCAGCAACGTGGAAACCTGCAAAACACAACCATACAACTCTACCCCCAACTTGCGACGAGGTTGTCAATCTCACCGGTTTTGCTGAAAACGAGGGATTAAACGTATCGAGTGGAAGAAATTAATAGTTTGCAGAAAGTAAACAGAAAACAGTTGATTGTAGATTGATGATAAAAGAAAGGACCGGGGTCCATAGTTCAGTAGTGGTGGTTCTCCTTAAGATAGATGACATGTTGGGTAAACAAATTACAATGAGGCAATTGACAAACATCGAGAAAGCAATCGTGCATATACTACTCATCTTGACTCCTTTGAGACTTGATTGGGCATTACAACATTATACATAGACCGCCATCCAACTGTATCTATGACTAATAATCCACCTTCAGGTTATCATCTGAACCCCCTCTAGTATTAAGTTGCAAGCAACAGATAATTGCATTACGCATTACGTGTAAATTAAACAATACGATTGTTCTATAAACAAAGGATTGCTGTTTTCTCCCTAGTAGCAACAGCACATCTAGTACCTTAGAGAATTCTGTCACTTCCCCAGATTACTAGAGGCATGAACCCACTATCGAGCATAAATACTAACTCTTGGAGTTGCTAGCATCTACTTTGCCAAGATAGCTACTAACAACGGAAAGCATGCAAGATCACAAATAACAAAGACATGATAGAATCAATAATCTATCTGAAATAGCATCTCAATATCCATCGGATCCCCGCAAACACAACATGTAGGATTACAAATAGATGATCTTGATCATGAACGGAGCTCACAAGATCTAAACATGATAGCACAAAGGAGAAGAACCAGCCATCTAGCTACTACATGGACCCGTAGTCCAAGGATGAACTACTCACACATCACACCGGAGGCTTGCATGGTGATGAAGAAGGCCTCCAGGGTGAATTCCCCTCTCCGGCAGGGTGCCGAGAAGAGCTTCAGATCCCTCCCGATCTAGGGATAGAGATGACAGCGGCTACAGAGTCTTTCGTGGAATTTTGATTGGGTACTTAGGGTTTCTGTATCAGAGGCATCTTATAGGCGAATGCGGAGGCCGAGGGGGTGCCGGAGGCGGCCAGATCACCCCCTGGCGTGGGCCAAGCTGGGTCGCACGGCCAGGTAGTGTGGTGGCCCCCTGACCCCTCTCCGTCAAGTATTCTGGCTCCGTGTGCCCCTCGGTGAAAAACTGACTTTGATTTTTGTTTCGTCCAATTCCGAGAATATTCATTTTCTGACTTCCTAGAACCAAGAACAGTAGAAAACAGGCAGCTGGCACTGTGGCATCTTGTTAATAGGTTAGTCCAAGAAAGTCTATGAAAAGTACTCCAAATTTGGAACAGAACATAAGAAAGTAGATAAAACCAACCATGGAACATCAAAAATTATGGATACGTTAGCAACGTATCAGCCGGCCACCCCTCCCCCTCTCCTCTCCCTTTTGTTTATCCCACATGGCTAAGCTAATTAACTATGGCGTGGTTTTTCCCGTATATATTGTGAGGTATTTTTACAAATTAAATACACAATAATCAATAAAAGGTTTTCGCTCTTTTGGGGAGACCTCCAGTTGATACTCTCTCTGTCGTGACCGTGGTTCCAAGTCTAGATCACGTGAGCATGAGTATTATTCACCACGGAGCGCCGTCGCGCTGCGGGATTCGGATCCAGAAGCTCTACTTCCTCAACTGCTTCTGGATCGGAGGAGCGGGAGTCATCGTCAGCCACCAAACGTGTCTAACTCCCTCGGAGGTGCAACACTTGGGGCACTAGGAGTCATTGGAGCCGCATGATCCAAAGGACTTCAACACGACCCTGATGTCGGCTTCAGAACGACTACATTACACATGCTCTCCCGAGCGTTGACAATGCTTTTTAGTCTTCGAGTGTAAGTTTGCGAAAATCCCCTCCCGTTACTGCATTACTAATAGATAGATCTTGGTATTAGCGTTCTTGGCGTAGTAAAAATTTATTGTTGACAATGTGAACCCCTATGCATATCTATTGGAACTACCATATTATGTTATAATCTGATATTTTTAAGTGATAGAAGTCATTTAATTGATTTATCTTTGCACTTGGGAGATTTTCACATGCATTGGACGACACAAGGGTATTAACGACCACTGGTACGGCCGGAGTCCACTCGTACCATGTGGCAGCATGACCACCTCGTCAAATATTTTCACCTCGCAAAGACGGATAAGAGATTTTACATTCACAGAATCTTCTAGCCATGAGAAATCTCACCAGGAAGGGATCTGGAGGAGGAACTTGGAGAAGGGAAAATCCTTGCTACTTCATGGATCATTGGAGGACATTGCATCATCCCCTTCATCATCAACAGCTGCATCACCATCACCACTAGTACCCCATCTGCCATTCATTAGATCTTGTTGTAATTATAGATTCAATTATGGTTTACACGAGATTTATCCCCGTACTTTTATCCATCCATTTGATTATAATGATGTTGTTGATTGCTTCCATGTGTGAGTAAATATTATGAACTAAAATAAAGATGATCTATTACTTGTGTCCATGATCTATTGATCTATGATGTGTGTTTGACCTCTCTCGTTAGATGGTATGTGTAGTTGGCCACATATCATTTGCCTTTGGGTCTAAGGAAAAGGGTGAAATCCTTTGGTCATTTTTGGAAGTGTGCCTGGAGCTATTGTGACTAGAAGCAGTTGAAGGAAATATGCCCGGAGAGGCAATAATAAAGTTGTTATTATCATATTCCAAGTATATGATAGATGTTTATTTTGCATGCTATAATTGTATTGATTGGAAACATTAATACATGTGTGTTTAATAAAGAAATAAAGGGTTCCTAGTTATGTCTCTCTCATAAAGTAGCTCGTTGATTAACAAGATGATCAATCTTTCCTGATCATGGACATTGGATGTTGTTAATAACGAGGTCACACCATTGGTGGAATGATGTGATGAACATTCATCCGAACTATAGAAATACGATCAAAGTCATTGTGTTTAAATTGTTATAACATCATACGAAGTAATTCTGGTCCTTAGACCACAAGGTCATGCCAATCACTAACACTAGAAGAGTAACTTGATAACATCAAACGTCACACCATAACATGGTGACTATAAAGGTAGGTTCAGATACTCCGAAGGTGTTATGTAGAGGCTCATGTATCAAGAGTGGGATTTTTCCATCCCAATGATGGATAGATATACTTTGGGCCCTCTCGGTGATATCACATTGAGATAGCTTGTAAGCAAGTGATGTGATCACTAGAATGTTATATCACGGGAACAAGAAAAGAGTGCATGTCGATAACGAGATCAAACTACGTATGGAGATACCGATGATCGAATCTCGAACATGTAATATATCACAAGATAAAGGGATTTAGTTACTAACGTTAAAGGTTCTCATGATCACAGAAGTCATCGTTGAATTTTTTCCTATATATTGTGAGGTATTTTGACAAATTACATACACAAAAATCAATAAAAGGTTTCCTATATTTTGAGGATACCTCTAGTTGATACTCTCCCTATCTCTCTCTCCCCCATGACCATGGTCCCAAGTCTGGATCGCGTGAGCAGGAGCCTTCTTCACCGTGGAGCGCCGTCACGTTACGGGATTCGGATCCAGAAGCTCTACTTCCACAACTGCTATTGGATCGGAGGAGCGAGAGTCATCGTCAGGCATCGGATGTGTGTAACTCCCTTGGAGGTGCAACACTTGGGGTACTAGGAGTCATTGGAGTTGTAGGAGCCGAAGGACTTCAACACGACCTCGAGGTCGGCTTCGGAACAGCTACATTAGCCAGACTCTCCCGAGCGTTGACAACGCTTTTCGGTCTTCAAGGGTAAGTTCGCGAAAAGCCCCTCCCGTTACTGCATTACTAATAGATAGATCCTGACATTAGGGTTCTTGGCGTCAGAAAAATTTATTGTTTTCATGCGTGAACCCCTACAATGGTATCAGAGCTAGATCTATGCGTAGTATTGATAGTACAGGTAAAACACACAAGATGTAGCGTGTGGGCGTTGACCTTTTAGTTGTTACCCTCCCACGTGTACTTGTGTATACTGTAGTAATGCTTGATGAAGCGACCCCCAACTGACTTTATGCATTCATTCGCGAGACTGGTCCACGCTTGAGATATGGCTTGTATCGTATAAAGTGGATTTGGGGGGTGTCTGTCTCTCTCGCATTAGTTGGTATGCCATTTGCAAAGGGCGCCCCCAAAAGGGGTGTAGTATAGACAACTACTTGATCAACGTTGTGGTGGAAGTTCGTAGGTAAGAACGGTTCTTGTATGAAAGCCCTAACAGCCACGTAAAACATGCAAAGATAAAGTAGAGGTGTCTAACTTTGTTTTGCAGGGGCATTGTGATGTGATATGGTAGTAGTCAAGGTAAAGTAGTTTAATTTCTACTGCTAAGTAGTAGTAGCAGTCATGGTGATGATATACTACCACACTAGAGGCACCGGTACCCCGGTGACCGCGGCGCCGGAACCCTAGCACCGGAATCCGGAGACACGGGAGGGAGATCACAACGTGAAGACCATATCACATCGCACTTACATTCAATGTTTATTGTTTGTGCATATTATTGTGTGCTAGTATTAGATACTCAACGGTAGCCTAATAATATGACCCCTAATCAAAATACCAATGAAAGTGTTCTCCCTTAGTGTGCACCACCAAGAAAGTTCTCTGTTATGAGGCATGTCGTGACGATCGGGTGTCAGACATATCTGCGTTCGCATATGGTGGGTGTAATCCATGTTGCACAGCGGATACACTAAGGTTGAGTTGGTGAAGCTAGAATGTCTAGACATGGCCTCGGAACATGGATGGTCCAAAGACCGAGTGCAAGTCACATGAATGATGCGATCGACGTTTCGGCGTCCATGTTTGCGACTATATCGCCGGCTATGATGATCGGGGGTGGTGTAGTGAATAGGGATCATGTAATCGCTGAAACCCTTTTGGGGATAGGAGTTTTTAGTGGAGTTCTTGTCTTAAACTAATATGATTATAAACTTACTCTAAATTCCTTTTGCAATTATAAATGTAGAAATGGTTCTCCCTAATGCTTCCTTCCTGGTTGACGAGTGGTTAGAAGGAGAGAAGCTCAAACTAGATGGATCCAACTTTTCTGAGTGGGTTGCGCACCTCAATATTATCCTTAGTGAGAATGAGTTGGTCGACTACATATGCTACGAGATGGATTTGGAGCAGCCTTATTTCTATGAGACCCTAGAATAGTGGGAAGATCGCTATTACCGTCATGAGATGTCCACCTTCATTTTAGTGACAATGCGCTTTGGAATGGTAGACGAACTGTAGCCAATTGTGGGTAATCTTGACCCTCATGCGATAATGGAACAACTTAAATCGTAGTTCGCAGACCAAGTGCGCATGTGGAAGAACGAGCTGATGGGATATTTCCTTTCCATAAAGATGGAAGATAATGCTTGTCTCGAGAGCCACCTGGAACGCATACATGATGTGTACATAAGGCTTGCTTACTTATTGGATCACTGGGAGACAGACTCTTTTGCAATAGGCGTGTTGCTTCAGTCGCTATCTCCAAGCTACCAAGCACATGCCAGGACTTGCATCATGAGAGGTGATGGGGAAACACAGGATTTCCATGAGTTCATATCACATTTAAGGAATGTGAAGGTTGAACCCATTGCTGGAGAGGTCATCGATGACAAAGGTATATATGTGATATATAGTTTTATAAATATTATAATCTTACAAACACTTATTGAAGTGTTAAAGTATTTGATACTTGTTCTGTTTTGGTGAAAATAGGTCCTTCTGCATGAGAGATGCTTGTTGAAGAGGAGGTGACGTTGCATGTTGATGGCAAGCATGATGATGATGGCCAACGACACTCTCGCTCGACATTTATCATTTAGTTTATCATTTTGGATGATTATTGTAATCGATGGATTGTGAACTTCTTTAGTGTGTCCCGAACTTCGTGAGATAGTTATTCATATGAGTGTGTAACAAATAGTTGTTCTGCTTCTACGAATGATTTCTATTCGCATTCATATGTTGTTCAATTATGTGTGAATTATCCTTGTTGTAAAACTAATTGATAATGCATGAACATTTGTAAAATATTGAAAAATGCCTTGAAAATACCCAGCTTAATGGTATATGCATTTTGAATGAAACCATTGTTTAAATTCAAAGTTATGTTGATAATATGTGAAAGTTATTTGATTTCTTGTTACTTATGAATCATGCCCAGGTTTGGTAGGATAACTAAAACACCGTGTATTGCATGAATACAAACTGTTTGATGAACTGTTGAAGGAAACTACATATTCGATGTATCGTATTTCAACAAAGTGGTGATTATCATTTTGTGATTATTCCACTTTGTAAAAGAGTTTACCAAACAAAACATAAGCGTGAAACTATTTGATATGATCAAAGAATCTCAGTATCAAGGGGTATGAAAGAAAAGAGAATCTAATTACTATGATTTGATCAACAATAATTAAATTCAATGTTATAAGATTGGCATAAGGAATTGTGAAATGCAATGCATTTGATACATCAAAGTGTAAAGCATCGCAATGTGATATTTGATATAAATTGGGTGAATAGATGGAACTAAATAAATCTTGGTAGTGTAAATGTAAAGACCATTACTTAGAAAGAGCAAACACTCATCAAGTATAAAGTGAACCATCTGAATTCGTGAGATCGAGACCATATCTTTTATGGATTGTCATGGAAGGTTTGGAATTATTAGATGTCACCAAAACAACAGTGAATAAGTCCTTGTAGAGTATTCATTGGAAACTTTGAATACAAAATCCATGGCTATAACCAAAAGGATAGGCAAAACTAGTATTGCTGAAATGTCGGTGCATTCTCAAGAAAACATGTGTTCTCGACAATGAAGCTAATGGATAATAGTGAAAACACGATGAGGGATCATAACCCTGCATCAGAATGTTGAGAAGCACAACTGAACGTGTTCCTGAACGCGTCTCTTCATAAGGAAACTATCAATGATAATGATCATTGTGTTTTTTTCCCACTAGTGTTTTTACTACATGAAGTAGGATTCGAAAATGTAACCCACAACTTGTGAGGAGACATTTATGAATCACTTGTCATGTTACCGAAATATGGCATACCTGCGGACTACGAAGTCATTAATGGTAAACTAAAATTATGAGAAATCCTAGAGGAAAAATTCACTTAAGATTAGAAAGCAAAATGTTGCTAAATCTTACCAATTAAAGATGTTGCTTGATGTTTCCAAAAGACCGAAAGGTCATGATGGAAAAGCTGAATGAAAAAGGCATGATGTTGTCATGAACAATGTATTGGAAAAATTCAAAAGAATTTGGTTCAGAAGTGCTGAAGTCTATTAGTTTTATACTAGTAAAGTACTTGCGTCTCATATTGAAAACGCTCAGTTTGATAAATGATCAAGGGATTTTGAAGTTCTTCAAAATATTGAGAAGGTATGCAGTTTGCATAAAATTGAGTGGGAGCTATAAATTATTCCTAAATTTGTATGTGAATGACATATTTTTGACTGGGAGCAATGTAACTTTCGGACTCGAATATATTGGGAACATATTTTGAGTGGGAGCTCAATTCTTTTTTGTATTCGACACATTAAGAAAGAAAGCGCAAGCACCAATAAATAATGAATTATAAGGGTTAAAAGTTGAAAGTAAGTATATTACAATATTATGTTGTAATACATTCCTGAAAGAGATTCTGAAATAGTTTCGGAATGGGAATTGATTAAGGTGTGGTACTTGGTCATTCGAATTAGGAATGGCACTAAGTTCAACATCAATGGTTGAAAGAAACAAAAGGATGATCATCATCCACTATGTTGAGACATAGGTTCTGTCTTAAGAAACCATGATGAGAAATCAACATAATATATGATCCAAGAAGAAACGTTCGGAAGTGATTAAGTATGAACCACTAAACATTGAGCTAAGTTTTTCCATAGTGTCTAAATTAGGACTGTAGACATGTTTTCCAAATCTATAAAGGATGACATACCTTAAATCATAAAGGGTTATGTTACGAGGGTATACGTTAACCTTAAAAGATCGGACATCCTTGCATTCATAATACGACTGAAGTCAAGTAGTAAGCAAGGTGACAAGCATCGAAAAATGCACATAGTGCACTAGGATTTCGATGATTACATTTGTAATAAAATATAAGGGTACCATCTAACGTGATGTAGATTGTTGTGGCAGGACTAGTTCATCTTTACATAGGGTGTGTCCCAGGACACAGTGCCCATGAGAAAGCTTGTTTTAGCTGATCTAACATCACTGCTGGCTCCTGGAAACCGACCTCACTATGTTGCCATAACAACGATACATACACAAGGTGTTATCATGAGATGATAAGGTATTAATGTCAATTAAGGTGGCATTAGTAAGTTGCAGAGGATATGGGGCTACAAAGTCCAGACCCAAGACTCAACCTCTTCCGTGAGCAAGCATGATCAAAGGTGCCAAGTTGTATGGTGCTGATGATTAGTAACAAATGCAACTAGTTTATTTGTACTCTAGTGCAAGTGGGAGACTGTTGGAAATATGCCCAAGAGACAAAGAATAATATGGATTATTATCATATTTCATAAAGTTTATGATTAAGTTTTATATCATGCTATAACTATATTGAAAGGAAATGTCAATATACGTGTGATATACAAACAACCAGGAGTTCCCGGTGAATCTCTAGTCACTGGTTCATTGGTTAACATATGATGAAGGTTTCCTGATCATGTGGCATTTATGCCAGTTGACAATGGAGTCACCTCATTACGAGAATGAGATGATGAGCAATACCCAACCTAAGCATCATGACCCAATCATGTCACGAAGTTCAAGTTACGATGATTAGAAAAGACCTAGTGTCCTATTTCTTAGATCATGAGGCCATATCAATCACTATCACCTAAGAATACTTAGATAGCATCAAACATCATTTGTGGGAGCGATGATCATAAAGGTATGTGTAGGTATTCAGAGGAACATGTAGAGGCATTATGCGTAAAGAGCAGGATTTGTCCATCCACGTGATAGAAAGACACTACAGGGCCCACTCGGGGCAGTTATATCCAATAGGTGCGCAACATGTGATTTGATCACGGGAATATCACTTGTCGGAACGAGTCAAAAAGCATATGTCGGTAACAAGATTGAACATGACATGGTGATGTCATTGATCAGATCTTGGACAATGGAAGTATTGAAGAGACAAAAGGAATATGACATGATGCTCATGGTTCAATGACGAAAGATTCGTGGAATGCACAGGGGTCATCATGGGCATCCAGGTCCCATTGATGATCATTGGTATGAGAGGGTATCGACCATGTCTGGTGTGTTCCCGAACCATGGAGTATCACACTTAAAGGCTTGATGATGATCAAAGATGGTTTTGGTATCGACAGAATCACCGAAGGAAACAAAGAGAGAGAACCAGAAGAGTTTCGGTAAGTCCGGGGGATGTCCGGAGTGGAGGTGGAAGGAGTTCCCTAGACACAGGGGCTGAATAATATGTAACTAAATGTTAATTATTGATTTAATCATTTATTTAGAATTATTTAATAAATTAAAAATGAATTAAAAGGTCAAATACCTAATTGGGCCAAAATCCCTAGGGAAAAGGGCTCATGCATGAGGGAAAAGACCAAAAGGGAGAAAGGGAGGAGGGGCCGCATGGGCCCCATGCACCCTCTAGCGGGGCCCATGGGGACCTTGGCCGGCCGGCCACCCCTCCCCCTCTCCTGTCCCTTTTGTTTAGTCCCAGATGGCTAAGCTAATTAGCTATGGGGTGGTTTTTCCCCTATATATTGTGAGGCATTTTTACAAATTAAATACACAATAGTCAATAAAAGGTTTCTGCTCTTTTAGGGAGACCTCCAGTTGATACTATCTCTCTCGTGACCGTGGTCCCAAGTCTGGATCGCCCGAGCAGGAGTATTCTTCACCGCCGAGCACCATCGCACTGTGGGATTCAGATCCAGAAGCTCTACTTCCTCAACTACTTCTGGATCGGAGGAGCGGGAGTCATCGTCAGCCACCAAACGTGTGTAACTCCCTTAGAGGTGCAACACTTGGGGCACGAGGAGTCGTTGGAGCCACATGATCCAAAGGACTTCAACACGACCCCGATGTCGGCTTCATAACGACTACATCAGCCACGCTCTCCCGAGCGTTGACAATGCTTTTTGGTCTTCAAGTGTAAGTTCGCGAAAAAGCCCTCCCCGTTACTGCATTACTAATAGATAGATCCTGGTATTAGCGTTCTTGGCATAGTAAAAATTTATTCTTGACAATGTGAACCCCTATGCATATCAATTGGAACTACCATATTATGTTATAATATGATATTTTTAAGTGATAGAAGTCATTTAATTGATTTATCTTTGCACTTGGAAGATTTTCACATGCATTGGAGGACACTATCCCATGCATTGGAGGACACAGGGGTATTAACGACCACTGGTACGGCCGGAGTCCACCTGTACAATGTGGCAGCGTGACCACCTCGTCAAATACTTTCACCTCGCGAAGACGGATAAGAGATTGGACATTCACATAATCTTCTAGCCATGATAAATCTCACCAGAAAGGGATCTGGAGGAGGAACTTGGAGAAGGGTAAATCCTTGCTACTTCATGGATCATTGGAGGACATCGCATCATCCCCTTCATCATCAACCGCTGCATCACCATCACCACTAGTACCCCATCTTCCATTCATTAGATCTTGTTGTAATTCCAGATTCAATTATGGTTTGCACTAGATTTATCCCTGTACTTTTATCCATCCATTTGATTATGATGATGTTGTTGATTGCTTCCATGTGTGAGTAAATATTATGAACTGAAATAAAGATGATCTATTACTTGTGTCCATGATCTATTGATCTATGATGTGTGTTTGACCTCTCTCGTTAGATGGTATGTGTAGTCGGCCATATATCATTTGCCTTCGGGTCTAAGGAAAAGGGTGAAATACTTTGGATGTTGTTGGAAGTGTGCCCAGAGCTATTGTGACTAGAAGCACTTGAAGGGAATATGCCCTAAGAGCCAATAATAAAGTTGTTATTATCATATTCCAAGTATATGAAAGATGTTTATTTTGCATGCTATAATTGTATTGATTGGAAACATTAATACATGTGTGTTTAATAAACAAATAAAGTGTTCCTAGTTATGCCTCTCTCATAAAGTAGCTCATTGATTAACAAGATGATCAAACTTTCCTGATCATGGACATTGGATGTTGTCAATAACGAGGTCACACCATTGGTGGAATAATGTGATGAACATTCATCCTAAGTATAGCAATACGATCAAATTCATTGTGATTAAATTTCTATAACATCATACGAAGTAATTCTAGTCCTTAGACCATAAGGTCATGCCAATCACTAACACTATAAGAGTAACTTGATAACATCAAAAGTCACACCGTAACATGGTGACTATAAAGGTGGGTTCAGATACTCCGAAGGTGTTATGTAGAGGCTCATGTATCAAGAGTGGGATTTTTCCATCCCAATGATGGATAGATATACTTTGGGCCCTCTCGGTGATATCACATTCAGATAGCTTGTAGGCAAGTGATGTGATCACTAGAATGTTATATCACAGGAACAAGAAAAGAGTGCATGTCGGTAACGAGATCAAACTAGGTATGGAGATACCGATGATCGAATCTCGGACATGTAATATATCAGGAGATAAAGGGTTTTAGTTACTAACGTTAAAGGTTCTCACGATCACAGAAGTCGTCATTGAATTTGTAGGAGCCAGTATGGATCTACATGTCCCGCTGCTGGTTATTGATCGGAGAAGGGTCTCGATCATGTATGCATTATTCGCGAACTGTAGGGTGACACACTTAAGGGATACCGACACCATTTGTAGCAAATATGTTCTAGAGAAAAGGATTGCAAAGAACTGGAATTATTTCAATGGACACCGAAATTGTTTCGGGTGAAATTGGTGAAATTGGTTCTGCATGTGATATTGAAATGTTGCAGGGGGGTTTATGTGAATGTTTGTTAATTAAAGTAATTAACAAAATTCTGAATAAAATAAATAAAATAGTTTTATTTAATCTGAGTTGCATTAATTTTGGTGGAAAATTAATGCATGTGAGTGGGAGTATGAGTGGAGGCATGTTTATGTGAGTGGAGCATCCACCCACATGAATGGAGGCCATGGGAGGGGCTGCCCCCTCTCCCTAACAAAGACCCCATCTCTTCCTCTCACATCACACCTCCTCGTGAAGGATCTCTCTCCCCCTCTAGAATTATTTCCCCATGGTCTCGGATTAGCGAGATACATGTTCCCGGTGGCTTTTCATCTGGAAGGACTTATTGCTTCTGCTGCATCGCTGGAACAAGGAGGTGGAGATTGTTCGGTGGACCGGACATGTGTGCGATCACAGATGTGCTGCTGATTTGCGGCGTTGGACTTCCTCTCTATCTTGAGATCGGCAAGCGAATGACTACATCATCCACGAGTCCAACCTCGTTACACTTTGTCGTTCTTCAAGGGTATGTTCTCTATGGATGTATATCCACCCGTTGTTTGTATCTAGGTAGATAGATCTTGGTGCTTAGTAGTTCCCATCGTAGGAATTTTTTTGTTTTCTATGCTATGAACCCAACAGTGGTATTAGAGCCTGATCTACGCATAGATGCTTTGCACGGTTAGAACACATAAGAGTATGTGGGTGATGATGATCATGTTATTGCATCTTATATGTATTTTGGATATTGGTGTCATAGTGGGATGAAGCGATCCTGACTAACTTTACATGTCCTCGCACATGAGTCATGTTCCACGCTTGACCTGCAACTAGTTTTGCATAAGTGTCTAGCGGGTGTCTGTCTCTCCTACTATAGTCAATATCTAATTTACAACGAGTTGCTAATAATTTGGTTATCATCGTTGTGGTCCATGTTCGTAGGTAAGACATGTTCTATCTTCGAAATACCTAAGCCACGTAAAACTTGCAATTGATAAATTAGAAGCGTCTAGTTTAGATTTTTGTTGGACTAGTGTCATGGTATGGTAATGTTATACTTTGAAGTAAATTTGATACCTTTGGAAATTATAGCATACCTAACGTGTAAGTTTCATAGACCTTGGCCTTACACAAAAAGGAATGATAAAGATCATACCATGATGCACATGATAGAGATCAAGTGCAAGAACCATATCATTTCACTTTATGCATATGATGTTTTATTCACATCTTATATTTCTTGTATGGCGCTTTAGTAGCATTATAAGATGATCCCTCATTAAGATATTTCGGTGACCCAGTATACCACTACATGATGTAGTACACTATAGTCATTGACATAACACCAATGAAACACCGTTCCACCAGTATTACATCCCTCAGAATGGCACAACAAAAACATCGTGGGTCCAGAACATGTCTCTATATTACATATATCACATTATAGAAGATCCAAAAGAACTTCCTCGATATAACAAGGATTATAATATACAAACGATAACCAGAAATAACAACTCAGAGTCAATTTTAGAAATACCACTACTATATAACTATGGCTTAGAACTGCTGCTACAG